>CM029392.1:14642634-14672634 GCA_017165825.1 Hepsetus odoe
TCTCTCTCTCTGTCTCTCTCTCTCTCTCTCTCTCTGTCTCTCTCTCTCTGTCTCTCTCTCTCTCTCCCTCTCCCTCTCTCTCTCTGTCTCTCTCTCTCTCTCTGTCTCTCTCTCTGTCTCTCTCTCTGTCTCTCTCTCTCTCTCTCTCTCTCTCTGTCTCTCTCTCTCTCTCTCTCTCTCTCTGTCTCTCTCTCTGTCTCTCTCTCTCTCGCTCGCTCTCTTTCTTTGTTCTGGCCATTAGGTTTCACGTTCAGTTCTCTCCTGAACCTTTCATGATTTCTTTCTGAGTAGTTTTTGCATGTTCTCTTTTTTCTTTCTTGCCGTCCCCCCTCTATTTCTCTCACTTGCTTGCACCCCCACATCTTGCTCGTCCTCTTTGCTGCAGGTGCTCTGTGTGTGAGCAGACTTCCTGTGGTTTTAGCAGTGTGTGTCCTGCAGCTCTGTAGTAGTTCAACAGAATTTCACTTTACATAATATTTCATTCTCCTGAGGTTTCGTACAGACCAGTGCAGTTGTGCTATTTGAAATCTTCAGCTTAAACTCAGGACAGTAAATCTGAGGACACTGAAATCGGGGGGTCATATCTATAAGGACACTTGGGGGGTCTCTTCTAAAACCTTGTCCAAGTTATTTAACACCATCAGTGTCCCCAAATGGTTTATTACCTTCATTATATCACCCACCACTAAAGCAGGCATATCTGTCTGTCTACCTGTCTGTCTCTATCTCTTTAAATATGCCTGTCTGTCTATATCACTGTCTCCATGTACCACTCTTTCTCTCACTCTGTTTCTCTCTCTAAATATCTGTCTGTCTGTCTGTTTATCTCTCTCTTCCTAAATATCTGTCTGTCTGTCTGTCTATAAACAGCCTGTTTAATTCTATGGGGTAAAGAGATGCCTCTGTGCATAAGTAATTGGACGGTTTGTTTGATGAGCTGCACTCCCGTCAATTAATTTCGGACGCACTGCGAGCACATCTTGCGGTCGCGTCTCGGCACATTTTGTTCTGCAGGGCTCAAACGTTCGCCAGACCCACCGTGTCTGAATGTGTGTGTGTGATTAAGTGTTTGGCTCACTGGCCTCATCTACATAAATATATGAGAGAGAGTTGGAGGTGCAGACTGCTGAGTCACTGTAGATCCCGCTGCTCCGCCGTGCTCACTCCACAGCAGCTCCTCACCCCACACCCCCATCCTGCCGGCTGAACTATTCACACACATCATCAGACCCCAGCTCGTCTGAGACATCATCGCTTTCAGTTTTACATATGTTAATTCTGAGTCATCAAAAGTGACAAAAATCTGCCGCTGACTGATTTTACTCGGAGCGAAAAGCCCCAGACACCGCCGAGTCCTGTAAAATGGGCCGAGCTGGAGATCATAAGGGAAGTGGTTAAAAACTCTCATTGTCGTGAATAAGATTTTTCTTTTTCCTATTGCAGCTCCGGCCCCAAATCTATCAATGCAGTCTTTAAATAAAAGTTTGAGGTTTCATATGAACCCAAAGGATTCAAGATGTGCCTGGAGGTTCCCTTGAGCAGGTACCATCCCCTTCACTGCTAGCCGGGTGCTGGATATAGCTGTACCTTTCATTCCCCAGTCTCTACATCCCATAAAACAGAAGCGAAAAACCAGCCAGTTTACATAAATCGTGTTCCCCTACAGCAGTTTATTTCTGCCGGTTAATACTGAAGATAAGGACCATTTCAGCCCGGACATTTAGAATAAGGCACAATACAGGATGGAGAAACTGGGCAGCTTATATATAACTAAAGAGCATTGCACATATATTTGTATATGCATGTATATGTGTGTGCTTTTTTATTCAAGTGCAGCCGTTTTCATTCAAAGGGATAAAGAGATGCCATGTGAAAATGAATTATAAACCATATCGTTACGATAAATGGACCTCTGGGTATAAATTAAAACATGAGAAATGTAGGATATTTCAGCCGAATGATTGGAGTAGTAAATAATTCATCCGTATCACATTTAAGAAAGTGTGCTGCATATAAATGTGTGTGTGTGCGTTAGCGCATTTGTCCATTTGTGCTCTTTGTGTGTGTGTGTGTGTGTGTGTGTGTGTGTGTGTGTGTGTGTGTGTGTGTGTGTGTGTTTGTGTGCTTAATGGGTAATGAAGTACTTAACTGTGCAGCGTTTTGCTTTCAGCTGCACCTCCTGCTCCCGCACCATTATTCCACTGGATTTAACAGAGCACCCAACTAGGACCTGTGTGTGTGTGTGTATGGATGGTGCTTCATATTTCAGAAATGATCATAATGAGACGAGTAGGGTGATTAAAGTCATTGTTCTCATGTTCTATTTTTTTTTATGAATATCACTGAACCGCATGGACAAAAAAATGATGTAGAACTCGTCCAAAAATACAGAGACTATAAACTACATAAACGGATGTTTAGCAGCTGCATGAAGTACATTGAAGTGAGCAGCTGATCTTCTCTTTATGTTGTCGCTCTTAATACTCAATGTTGGGAAGAACCTGATAAACAGGTGGGCTAATTAAATGTGTCGGCTTCTGTGACATCGCTCACTCTCTCACTCGTTTTCATAGCTGCTTGTCCTAATGAGCTCACACAGGGTGAAAGAGCAGACACACAGATGAACACACTCACACCTAGGTGGTGATTTAGCATCTTCAATCCACCTGACGTGCATGTTTTTGGACCGGAGGTCATGGAGGAAACACACACAGACACAGGGAGAACATGTCCGCTCCATGCTGAAAGGACCCGGACCGACCCGTCTGGGAATCGAACCCAGGACCAATTGGCTGTGAGGTGTGGCTTTGTGGCTTAAGGTTTCGGTTTAAAGGGAGTTTAAATAGTTTAGAGTAATGGTGAGTGTGGAAGAGAGGTGAAGAGGAGAGTTCAGGATGGAATAGGTGGAGAAAAGTGGCAGGGGATGGTAGTGAGACCAGCTATGTTATACGGGATGGAGATGGTGGTGAAACTGGAGGTGTCAGAGTAGAAGAGGAAAGAGAGATAGGAGGGACGTAGGATTTATTGGTGGGGATTTGGATGGAAAGCGAAGATGAAGGACGATAATGAGACATGTAATTACCCATGGTCCTCTTTGGGTTCGTCCTGGATTTTATCTCACGGACAGAAAGATGCTGAGAGGGGAACAGGAGGGCGAGTGATGCGATGTGGAGTCAGTGTTACTCTGCCCTTTTGGGGGACCTGCCTGCACATACGTGTGATCCTCGCCCCATCACCAGTTTACCAGCTCCTTAATCTGCTTCTCCTGCCTCCTAGCGTTACCATGGTAACAATGAATGAACGATCATGAGGGCAGTAATTGGGGAGCGATGTTACGGGACCCAGTGGAGTGACACCACAGCAGTAGTAATTACCCATGATCCTGTTTTGTCTCTGAAAGCCCTGTGCTACTTTTGACACCCGCTGCAATTAACACACACACACACACACACACACACACACACACACACACACACACACACAGATCTGTAACAGTGTCAGTTTGAGTGTGTTTGGGCCAAATATTTCTTAGAAGCTTGGGATCTTGTCGCAAAGCTGCAACTTTGATTAATCAGTAGTGACATGAAACAATTCTGTGTGTGTGTGCGTGCGTGTGTGTGTGTGTGTGTGTGTGTGTGTGTTGAAAGGGGTCTATGACTCAGGGCTTTATGCTGGAATTACATGTTTCGGCAGCCTGCTGCTTGTCAACTCAGTCACGACCTTGAAGTGATGTGGAAACACACACACACACACACACACACACACACACACACACACACACAGGTCACACCTCCTCAGAAGTGCGCCCACACAGTTATCCAGTTATCCAGTCGTAGGTGTTCATATGAATCACGAGTCGTTGTAAAGCAGTGCTGGGTGTTTGGTGCGTTCACTTCAGGAGAAGACTTGCTTTCCGGTGACGATGAAGAGAGACAAAAATCAACACATGGACACACACTCATTTCACACAGCATTACACACACACACTCATGCTGATCTCAAACCCTGAGGTGACTCTCAGAAGACACTGTTCCACATTCGCATTTGGGCGGCTACTTTTTACTTCCCAGTCAAAATCTGTAGCTCATGTGTTCCAGGGCTGTATCTTCTACACCGAAGGGGAAGTGATGGACTGGGGCGACAGGGTGGTGCAGTGGGCAGCACTTTCACCTCACAGTGAGAAGGTCAGGCAGGGTGTTTCGGGTGCTTTCTGTCTGGTGATTGTTCTCCCGGGATCTGTGTTGGTTTCTGTGCTCTAGGCTCCTCCCACCGTCCAAAGACCTGCATGGACTGGAGATGCTAATTTGGCCATAGGTGTGAGTATGTTTGTCTGTTTGTCTGTACTACACGACCTGTCCAGGGTGTGTCCCCACTTTTCTCCCCCATATAGGCTGGGATAGGCTCCTGCACCCCCCATGACCCTAATTAGGACAAGCTGCTATGACAACCTGTGAGACAATGAGGTCTAGAATGAAGTGAAAGTGACTATTTGTCATTGGAAACAAACACAGTGAACCACAAGGAAATGCATCCACGGATTTAACTCGCACACACCATCCAGCAGGGGACAGCCATGTCCAGCACCCGGGGAGCAGTGATGGGGACGGTACCTTGCTCAAGGGTAACTCAGGGCAACCTACTGGTCTGGGATTCAAACCCAAAACCTTCCGTTCCTGGGGCCTAGTCTCTAAACACTAGACCACCGCTGACCCTATAATTATCCTGTATTTTTTAATCTTTTGTTGCACAGAAGCTTGTGGACACGAGATGCAGAACGTTGGGAAGGTCTGCTGTAGCGAGAGGTTTGTGATCTGTGGTCATCTGATCATGCAGACCCATGAGATTTGGGACCTGGCCTTTCCTAACGGCAAGGCGATACATTATTTTGACACGTAGATCAATAAGGCGACTAAGTGGTACGGCTGCGATGTTCCCTAGCAACAGCCATGCGCTGCTGCTTTGATCTGATGGGGTGGATGCAGGAAAGGCAGGGATGTTAACAAGGGGAAGAGGGAAGACGATGTGTGTGTGGTGCCTGTATCAGCACATGCATATGCAGAGGATGTAGATTTTAATGACCTTTAATGGATGCAGTACATGCTGTCCTTCCACACAAGTGCACCGTCTAAGTGCAGACTCATGCACAGCCCGAGCGGAGAGGCTGCGTTATTTATTTTAATTGAAATTGATTTTGAACCCTGTAAGCTTTTAATTGAGAAAGGCTGCAATTAATCACATCCTACAGGACAGAATATTCCGGCTCCTTTTCTTTTAGACTAGAGTTAAAGATCAGCCCTGGTCTGTTGAAGAGATGGCTGAGAAATTTCATGAAGAGAGAACCACCTTCTTCTTTAAGGTGGTTGGTGGGGCGTTCTTTGAGGGAAGTGGTGTTTTAGTGAAAAGAGAAGATCAATTCTGAAGTGAATTGCCTGAAAAATAACACGCTCAAAAACTCGGACAGGCCATGTGTATGTGTACCTATGATTGTGTGTGTGTGTGTGTGTGTGTGTGTGTGTGTGTGTGTGTGTGTGTCTGTGCGTGTATGCATCTGTAGGCCTGCGTGTGTGAGTGTGTGTGTGTGTGTGTGTGAGTGTTTGTGTGCTTCAGTGTTAAATATCTCTGTCTCCTCTGGGAAATGTGTGACGTTTGGCTGATGTTTTAAATGGAAGCGATGGACTGGTGATGGGAGGTCCAGTAATAAATTCCCATTTTTGGGTGTCTGTTCACAGAATGCCGTGAATACGTTTGCGTGAACTTCGATGGAGAGGTAAATCTGCTGTGATGCTCCTTCATGCTTGGCCACATGGCTTGAAAAGGTTTGTTTTCATTGTTTTGACAACCTTGAAAAAATACAAGCTGCTGAATTTTTAGAGCCTTGACCTTGATTTTGGCTGCAGCTTCTGTTTCGTCCATAAACACTAAACTCAAAGACTATCCGAGACGAGTCACCGAAGGCTCCCGCGTGATTGACAGTTGGATTGCGTTGTGGATGTAGGCTCTTGATTGATGTGTTAGGTTTGTTTATCCGAGCGGTTGACCCGCTCCATCGCGGGCTATTATGGCTTCTTAACTCGGCTAATACGCTTACGTTTCCGTGGAAACAGAAAGTCCAGGTGAACTGTTTTCCTGCCGGTGATCTGTTCTGATGGCAGCCAAGTGGAGAACGAAGCAGAGCTTTTGAATTTGGGGTCTGATCGGATTCTGAGACGTTGCTAATCCCGCAGGGACTTAGTCTTTATTTTTAACCTGTAAAGCACAGCAGGTATCGGAACATCGGATCTGGCCTGATAAGTGTTGGTTTGAGGCCAGTACTGCTTAAATTTACATTCCGGACTTTTCCAAATCCCCTAACAACCCAGTCTAGCCAAGAAATCATCTCCTTCATCTTCTTGCTCGGATTAAAGTGTCGAGTCCTGGGTGGGGTCTATTATTACCATAGTGGCTTTGTGGTTTGGTACTTGCCCTCATGATGAGAAGGTTGTGGGTTCGAGTCCCGGACCAGTAGGTTTCCCCGAGCATCTAGGGTACCCTAGAACACCGTCTTCGTCACTGCCCCCCCCCGGGTGCCGTCGCTGCTACTGGCGTGTTTTCAAAAAGACCCTCTCCTTCATGCGAAGGTTCTTCATACCTCTGAAAGGTTCTGCACACTTTCACATCTCAGTCAGAAACATATTGCATTTGAAAGGTTATACAAAAAAATAGAAATTATTAAACATACTATCCCGGAGAGCAGTGATAGGGACGGTACCTAGCTCAAGGATACTTCAGAGCCACCTATGGGTTTGGGATTCAAACCCAGCACACGTCCAGAGAGAAAGTGTTTTCAGTAAACATGGCAGGAAGTGTCACCGATTGTTTCTCCCAAAATATAGAACGCCATCATTCCTTAGCGTGACCGCTGGGTCATGTGCTGCCGTGAATCCTGTTTATGGAGCTTTACTTCGGCGCTGTGAGTCAGAGTGTGTGTGGTGTGTCATATAGAAACACACCGAGCTGATGAACTCACTTCACTTCACAAGGATCTTCTTTTGAGGAACTTCTTTCGAGGAAGGTCATTTGCTGATTTCATCTTCAGATTTCTCACTGATGAGTAGAAACGAGCAGTCAGATGGAGTTTACAATCTCACTAAAACACCATTTATAACTTCATTTAGGAATGGGTGGGGCCAAACTAGATACATACTTTTAATGCAGTATGCCATGTTGACGCGTTAAAGTGAAAGTGAAAGTGACTGCCCTCACCCAAACAGTGTATTAAACAGTGGGCAGCCATATCCAGCACCCAGGAGCAGTGATAGGGACGATACCTTGCTCAAGGGCACCTCAGGGCAGTCTACTGGGCCAGGACGCAAACCTACAAACTTCCATTCCTGGGGTCTAGTCTCTAACCACTAAGCCACCGCTGCTCCGGCACTGCAAAATAAAAAATAAAAAAGCATGAATGAATCCAATTGTATTGCGAACAAGACGCAATTAAGAGCAATTAAATCCAATCCTGCTTTTATAAAAAGCTTTCCCGCTGTTTTCCGTGGTGTTTCATGCATGAAATATCAGCACTGCGGTTGAAAAGCTGCAGGATAGTGCAGTGCGCAGAGCAGTCGGTAGACACGGTGCATCAGACTTTAATTGAGCACATGTGTGACATGGATACACCTTAGATGAACTAAATACTCTTGCAGTGAATGGAGAAAAGGCCAAACGGGGCATTTTGATCCGGAAATCCATTACACACTTTGCAGAACTGACGTCTTCTTTGAATAGCAGGTTATGCAGAGTCAGTGCAGGCCTTTAAAACACCCGCTTAATGTGTATCACTGTGAGAAGCCTCACCCCGCTGTTCGCCAGTCTGGCTCCGGCTCTCTGGCCGTGATTAAGTGGGACGCTTAAATGTAGCAGCAGATTGGCCGGGGTTCAGCTGAATGAACAGCAAAACTGCTTAGACTTTCCATCTGAAGCTCAACCACAGAAGCTAAAATGTCATAAGTGCCCTCCAGTGCTCCACTTTATTAACACTTCATCCAAAGAGTCCCAGAGAGGCCCGACAGCTCCGTTGTGATGTTTGTAGGAGTTCCTGGAACTGCGGGAACATTTGCTTCTGACACTTTTATGATATGAGGTGTTTAAACAAACGTGAAAACGCAAGTCTTATCTTTGGCAGATGGAGCAGATTAAATGAAAGAAATGGGAACAAATGTTTTAGTGCTGCAAGGTTCTAGATAAAGGGGTTCCAACCACATCAGCAGTAAATAAATAACCTGATCATCTGGAATCATCTGCACCTGTTTCTTTACTGCTTCATGTCTTAGGTTAGACGCTTTGTTCTGCTTGAAGGTTCGGACGTAGATCACTGTGTGGATTAACCAACACAGAACTATCAAACTGCTCAGGTACAGAGACTGGACTGAAAATGAGAGACAACAACACTGTCCTTCAGGAAGATCTGGAGAACTGCTCAGGTACAGAGACTGGACTGAACATGAGAGACAGAAACACTGTCCTTCAGGAAGATCTGGAGAACTGTTCCTCAACACAGTCTGACTCTGGAAGCAAACTTAAAGACTGTGTCACATTTGGTTGAGCTGCTCCGATCCTTCACTGACCCTCATAAGAGTTCTTCTTTTGTGGGACACAATCATTTTCATTCATTATGTGTGCATTTAGTTTGCATTTTACAATCTATATGTACAGAAAATCCTCAAATGCATTACAGTGTAAATCACACATCAAGCGCTTCAAAGTGAATGTTTTACATAATAGAGTCTTAAACGCATGTGAAGTGCCGGAAACAAGCACTTTGATTGCTGTGATTTAGCTGCAGGGTTTGATTAGACTTAAGTGCAGGTACATCGTATCTTAAGTTGATCAAGGGGTGGAGGATAATTGCAATAAATAATTATAATTCAAATATAATGGCATGACAAATTATGCTCCAATCAGCCACAAAAGGTTAAAAACACTGACAGCTTAAAAACGGAATCCCCTTTTCTGAAATATGTCCAAAGTTCAAGGCTGGGATAGATCGATAGATTTTCTTTTTCTCCAGTCTTTAACAGTGCAGAAATAATGGTTGTTATTGCAATGTTCACTTGGGCTCTCTTTTTTTTTTGCCTGCTTTCATTTTTTATGTTTTTCTTTTCCTTTGTGTTGACTCAGAGGTGAAGAAAAGAGTGCAGGCAGGTTGGAACGGGTTGAGCCAGGAGTGATCGTTGACAGACAGGTATCAGCGAGAGTGAAAGGGGAGGTTTACAGGACAGTAGTGAGACCAGCTATGTTGTACGGGGCTGGAGACGGTGGTGAAAAGAGAGGCGGCGGAGCCGGAGGTGTCGGAATTAAAGATGGTGAGATTTGTGTTGGGACGGATGAGGATGGACAGGATTTGGAACAGTTTATTTGAGGGACAGCTCAGGTTGGACGGTTTGAAGATACAGTCTTTCGTTGGTTTGGATGTGAACGGCAGAGATGAGGAGTATTTAAGGAGAAGGATGCTGAAGATGGAGCTGCCAGGAAAGAGAAGAAGAGGAAAGACAAATAGGAGGTTTATGTTCATTTCATTTTTACAGTCATGTTAAAGGAACTGTCCCAGAAGATCTAGAATACCATCAGAGAAGACCTAGAATACCATCAGAGAAGACCTAGAATGCCACCAGAGAAGAGCTAGAATGCCACCAGAGAAGATCTAGAATGCCATCAGAGAAGATCTTGAATGCCATCAGAGAAGACCTAGAATGCCACCAGAGAAGATCTAGAATGCCATCAGAGAAGACCTAGAATGCCACCAGAGAAGATCTAGAATGCCATCAGAGAAGACCTAGAATGCCACCAAAGAAGAGCTAGAATGCCACCAGAGAAGATCTAGAATGCCATCAGAGAAGATCTAGAATACCAGATCTACAGTTTAGAATACCAGCTCTGCACCGTCTAGATGTCAGCTTAGCACTTTTTCGTTATTGCCATATTAACCTCGGCTTAGAGGTCACTTTTAACATCTTATCCAAATATTTATATATATGTGTGTGTATTTTTAAAGGATTGTTTCATTTTAAAGTTCAAAGAAACACAAGAAAGAACTTCAAAGTTAAAAAGAGTTCAATAAATGCCTGATGTTTCCTAATAAAAATCAAAACAATAAACAAAAACATGGTTCATGGTTCATTAATAAAACTTCCCTAAAGGCAGTGGACGCTTATCACTGCAAAACTAGTTCAGTGGGTGGTTGGAAATCCTAATTTCTATAAAGTTAAGATTAAAAATGAAAAACTGCTCAAACCACGTCTAAAAGGTGTTCAATGTTCCCAAAAACGAATTCTTTTATTGGGACTGAAAATGAACAGACCACCTTCAAAGGAACGGTCACTTACAGGAGGTAGGAAAGTCATATACTTTCAAATTCAGAATTTTTGCATTTTGCTTGAAGTTTGGTTTCTTTTCTTCCTGCCGGAGGGTTTCAGAATCCCTCATCGGTCGGGAAACCGTCTGGTCTCTGACCTTAAATGGCCTGGAGACGCTGTATGTGGAGACATTTTTGGAATTTTTAAAATTGTGCCAAGATCCTGTTTCTCATCCTCATGGGTTTGTTAGACAAAGTTTCTCTCTCTTTCTCCCCGTGTGGCAGTGATGAGTAGATGGTGTTCGTTTGGTTGGTCAGTGGGTCCCTAGAGATGGGAGGAGCACAGTGGAGGAGAGGAGAACGAGGGAGGAGGAGAATGAGACTGACTCACTGAACGGCTCCCACTTTAACTTCATTTAGCTTTCATTCTCAAACCGCGTGGAAATGAGAAGCGGCCGTCGGCACGTGCTGTTGGACGGCTGTTGTTTGAGAGTGTACACACACACACACACACACACACACACACATGGAGGCCTAAACACACACACACACTCTCGCATGCGGAGTTTCCTTTCCAGAGCAGACAAAGAACACACTGCGAGAACAACGAGCTTTCTTTTTTTGCACAAGGGACTGAACTGTTTCACACAGGAAGAAAAATCCAACAGCCACACACACCTCTTTTTACACTTTTACACACACACACACACACACACACACACACACATACACACACACACACATGGGGCAGCATGTGGCCTAGTGGTTAGGGAGATTTTGGGTTCAAACCCCTTACCACTAGGTTGCCCTGATGTACCCTTTAGCAAGGTACCGTCCCAGTCACTGCTCCATGGCCGCTTTCATAGCTGCACGGTTTGCGTGCATGGGTTAAATGCAGAGGTCCAATTTTGTTGTGGTTCACAGTGTGCTTTGCTGTGTGTTCTCACAATGAGAATAGTCGCTTCACTTCACACACACACACACACACACACACAGACCTATACACTTTAACACACACTCTCAAAGAAAGACAAACACACCACACACTAATGTAAGTACACACACACACCCTCACACAAACACACACACAAACATACATCCACTAACAAAGTAAAACACACACACACACTAACACAGTAAAACACACACATACTAACATACACATGCACGCACACACACTGACATTCACTAACACAGTAAAGCATACAAACACACACACAGTGACACACTAATATACACACACACACACACCCACACAAACGATCCACTACCACCCGCTGTAATGTGAAGGACATGGATATTACATCACTGGTGCAGCTGAGGCCCATGTCAGACCTTCAGCGGTGGTTTTGAGGAACTGAAATTTCATAAATGATCTGTGTGTGTGTGTGTGTGTGTGTGTGTGTTTTTCTGCCACTGTTACCTCACTGTTCTACCAACTATCTGCTTAGGTGATAATTTAGTGCACACTTCCTGCCACCTGACACAACAGTAAACCACACAAACACACACCACCTCCTCCTGATCTCAGTTCAGTTCAGGTCTAACCTGGTTCTTCTGTAGGACACACAACCTGGACTTTGTATTCTTTTTAAAGACCAGATTAAAGTGAAAGTGAACACACAACAAAATGCATCCTCTGTATTTAATCCACACACACAATGCAGCAGCCATGTCCAGTGCCTGGGGAGCAGTGATGGGGACGATACCTTGCTCAGGGGTATCTTGCTCTAGTGGTTTAGGACCAGACCCCATGATCGGGAGGTTGTGGGTTTGTGTCCCAGACCAGTAGCTTACCCTGAGGTACCCTTGAGAATGGTACCGTCCCCATCACTGCTCCCCGGGTGCCGGATGTGGCTGCTGCTCGGTGTGTGAAAGAAAGAAGCACTTCAAAGCTGTGTGTTTACGACGACTTCTCAGTTGATGGTGGAGAAGGGAGTCAGAATCCAGCTAAACGTTCATGTTAATTTTAGATGGTGGAGCAGAAGTGTCCAGTCCATCTTGTATATTTGGGGAAGCAGCTGTTCCTGGGAAGTCCACCGAGTTCTCACACACTCAGCCTGAAATTTTGAGTGTGTGTTTTTGTAGTTCGGAGTGATTTCAGTTGCTCGGTCGCTGCGTCTTGTTTCGTTCCTGTGTTTCATTCACGCCTCCTTCTCACCTCTTCACTCACATTCGTTCCTCGTTTTGTTGTGACGGTTTGACTGAAAAATGTTGTCTCTGTGCATCAGGGGATTATGGGAGATTTGTTTTTTGCTGCAGAGCCCAGATGAGTCGATTTAGGCCCAGGTTTAAACTTGGATGCTGCTCGCGTGGGTGTGGTGGGACGTGATCGTTGAGGACATGACTGCTGCTGCCTACAGAGCAGACGGAGGGCAGGCAGCTTAATGAGGGTGTGTGTGTGTGTGTGTGTGTGAGGTCATGAAAGAAAGCTTGCTGGATCTCTGCAGACTTTTCAGATGCTGGTTGTGGTTCGTTTGCAAGCGAGGAACTGTTTTCAAAGCTGTGCCCACGCACACACAAACACACACACACACACACGCACACACACACACACACACACACACACACACACTGACTGGTTCATGGAGAAAAGAGAGTGGAGAAAACGGGAGACAATTTTGCATTTTAATGAGGATTTCAGGGAAGGATTTGTCACTTGTCCAATAGTGTGTCTTTATGGTTTGTCAGAACCTTGTGTGTGTGTGTTTTTGTCTATGCGTGTGTGCGTGTGTGTGCATGTGTGTGTGTATGTGTGTAAAAATCTGTTTGAGGGAGCATTTATGCACCCAGCCATGTTGGTGTGCTTTGTGAGCGGTGGTGTGTGTAGCGTAGCAACAAGCAGAGATTGCCTGGACAAACATACCCTTTAATTCCTGACTGAATGTTTTTAAAGCTTTTACGTGTCGTGGCAGATGGTGGATGAGGCCATGCCTTTTTTTCCCTCTTTTTTTTTTTTCCAGGAACTTTATCAGCAAATGGGTGTTTTCAAATGTCAGACAAGCAGAGCCTTAAATCATTGCAATCTCAATCTGGCATCTTATCCATGTCATCTAAGTTCTGCTGGAGCCTCAGCGAGGAACAGAGGAACAGTGCCAGCGAAGCCAAGATCAACGTCTTACTTTAACCATCACTCAAAGGAGAATTTGGACCCAAAACCAGAGTTTAATTCGTTAATTATGCTGAAGCTGGGGGCAGCTACTGAAAGTGCCCGGGGAGCAGTGATGGGGATGGTACCTTGCTCAAAGTAGGTACCTCAGGGCAACCTACTGGTCTGGGATTCGAGCTCATGACCTTCTGATCTTGGGGCCAACTCTCTCACCACTAGGCCACCGCTGCCTTTTTTTCATTCATCATTTACAGAGCACGCATGATAAATATGTCCACCTTTAGGAATCCCTAAAGGTGAGGTCCACTGTGGCTGCACTGATAGGCTGATGATGATCTTTAGGTTTCTGCCTGTGCCAACACTTATTCACAAATTAAGAAATGAGAACCTGGTCCACCTGGTGCAGGATCAGCAGACTTCCACCCAAAAGCAGTTCTTCATAGGTTCCTCCACATCTGGGACGATCATCAGAGCAGATTTCCCTGGAAAAGGAATCGCACTGTGCCTGCTTACGATGGTCTGCCATGTTTTTGGAGGTGTCTGTCCTGAGGAGTTGTCCATTAACGAGATCCATCTGAGCTCCGTTATGTTGCTCACTGCTGTTGGGCCAGCTGTGTCCTAGTGTTTAGGGATCTGAAGGTCGTGGGTTTCGTACACCAGGCCAGTAGGTTGCCCTGAAGTACCCTTGAGCAAGATGCCTTCCCCATCATTGCTCCCTGGGTGCTGGATATTGCTGCCCCCTGCTGCACGGTGTGTGTAGGTGAAATACAGAGGATGCATTTTTTTGTGTGTTTGCAATGACACCGTCGCTTTCACTTTCACTTGGACTGGGCCGATGCTCAGAGTACAGTGGTGTTCCCTGGCTAAGCTGAATGCAAATTATTTGATACCACAAAAGCATAAATTTTGTTTTTTATTGAAATCAACATTTTAATATTAGACTTTTTTACATTTTTCAATTGTATTTTGTAGTTAAATGTCAGCTTTCTTTTCAGGAGGACGTATAAATTCTGTATTTGCAGAAAATGGGATGCATGAGGTAACAGTTACAGTTTTATTTTCGTGAAGCTGCTCTGGTTATGTAATTGATGCAGCTCTAAATGTCCCATTTGAGGCTCCTGGCAGCCTGAACCGGGAGGGCATTTGACCCAGCCCTGCTTTTTAGTGTAGGATAAAAACGCTCCTTAAACTGCGGACCCATCCAAACACAGAACACCTTCATGTTAGTGTGTAGAGAAAACTGCAGCTCTGATCCCTGGAGAGATGGTTTTACTGCAGAACTTGAGGCTGTACAAAACTGTGGCAAAACATTTTCATGTTGCCTAAAAAGACAACTATTTTCTCAGCCCTCTTCATCCTGTGTTCATCACCGACACTCAAACAACCTGAGCAGACACTTGATTGGACAAGATTCTTAATTTTTATGAAACTTAATATGAAATAACTCTGGATCGTGATCGTGAGTGATAAAGATAATATATATGTTTATATGTGTGTGTAACATAGGCTAGGTGGATGGATGGATGGATGGATGGATGGATGGATGGATGGATGGATGGATGGATGGATTGATGGATTGATGGAAGCTGGAGAGATGGAAGGATGGACGGATGGATGAATGGTTGGGTTGATGGACAGATGGAGGGATGGATGGATGGATGGATATTTAGTAATGATCCTCCAATAAAATGAATCCTCCAGTCTAGACATGAGCCTGCTAAAGTCCTGCGTCTGGGACCTCACTCACCAGGGGAGTGTGTATGTGTGTGTGTGTGTGTGTGTGTGTGTGTGTGTGTGTGTATGTGTGTGTGTCAGAGGGAGATTGAAGTGCTGGAATGGTAACTTATGGAAGATGACTTTCCTGTAAACAGCTCCATCTTACTCACGTCTAGAGAGACAGAAAAGTCTTACATCCATTCATTTCTCTGTCCCTGTGTGTGTGTGTGTGTGTGTGTGTGTGTGTGCGTGTGTGTGTGTGTGTGTGTGTGTGTGTGTGTGTGCGTGTGTGCGTGTGTGCGTGTGCTGGATCACCTATTTATCTTCTAGTAATGAAAACCTTGGACCTACTCTTTCATAAGATATATTACACCCTGGCATCTCACACACACACACACGCGCACACACACACACACACACACTCACACGCACACACAAACGCACACACACACTCACACACACACTTGAAATGCTGGAAAAGCACAAAGGCTTCTGCACTGACTTTTAGTGTTGTGTTTTTAATAGGGGTGTGTAATATATTGCCCGTTAGCCGTTCTCAGTATGCAAATGAGCCTCAATCTGATCACAAAGCGACCAATCACATCTCAGTCTTATTGATCTTAGATCTGTTAGATGTCATCACAAAAACAATGAACGGGAGCTGTTTTGCAGCTTAGTTTCCATTTATGGTTTGCATGGATATGGGAACGAACATGTTCTCTCACACACACACACACACACACACACACACACACTTTACTGAACTGTTCTCTTCTTCTCGTTCTGCAGGGGAGCTTTCTCAGAGGTGGTCTTGGCTCAGGACAGAACTTCAGGGAAGATGTTTGCTGTGAAGTGCATCCCGAAAAAGGCTCTGAAGGGGAAGGAGAGCAGCATTGAGAACGAGATCGCTGTGCTCCGCAAGTGAGTATCAAGTTTATGCACACATGCACACACACACACACACACATGCGCGCACACACACACACACACACACACACTGTGTCTCCCACTGTGTACCTGCGCTGTATGGATGGGAAATGATGTATCTGCTGGTGAAGCTCCGTTGCTGTGGTTACTCTGGACCCCATGTTCAGCTCAGTGAGGAAACTGCAAGGTGTAAGAAAAGTCAACAAACATCATCGCTTTCAGAGAAGAATCACCTGGACCTGAGCTCCCGCTTTATCATTCCTCTTCTTAAACTTCAAAAAAATCTTTTTATTTCCTAAAATAAATCCATGGGATAAACATGGACTTAGTCTTGGCTTTAAGAGGAAATTCCAGCCTAAATTCTTCTGCTTTTGTCTTCTTTAACTTCTTAGCTTCTTTTTCTTCTTCTACTTCGTCTTCGTCTTCTTCTCCATCTTCTTCTTGGTCTTGGTCTTGGTCTTCTTTGTCTTCAACTTCATATTCATCTTCTTCATCTTCTTCGTCTCATGTTTCTTCTTTTACTTTGCCTTCATCATTTTATTCATCTTCTTCTTCATCTTCCTGGAGTTCAGCTTCTTCGTCTTCTTTTTCTTCTATTTAACCTTCGTCTTCATCTTCTTAGCCTTCATCTTCTTTGTCTTCAGCTTTGGCTTCTTCTTCTTTGTCTTCTGCTTCAACTTTGTTTTCGACTTCTTCATCTTCTTTATCTTCTTTTACTTCGCCTCCGTCTTTTTTGTCTTCGGGTTCATCTTCTTCTTCTTCTTTTCTTTTATTACACAGTGGGATCGTTCTAGGTCTATGGGTTGGAGGTTCGATGCCTGTTTGAAAAATGTTCTGATGACTGTTGGTCCAGGTTTTTAGGGCTCTCACTGAAAGAGAGGCAGTGGTGGTGAATGTGACCAGGGTTTGAGGAATCAGCCATGATTATTTTACACCTAAATTAGTCTTAACACACACACACACACACATTTGCACATTTTATTTTGCATATTAATTGACCTAAAGCAAGGTATTGCATTTGTACTATGGATTAAACTTCAGTTTCTGTCTGCCCAGAATGCACAAAAGCTTGGGGGGTGTTGTTTTTTCCTCTCCATGAAGGCTCATCAGACATGGCTTCACGTTGTGTTTGATGTGGAGTCACTGTTGTCAAGGCAATCCAGCCCTGGAGATTGATGCTCTGCTTTGTCCTTCACCCTCAGTCTCCGGCTCCTCATATCATAGCAACTGGATGAATGATGGACAGCATGACGGACGTGTCCCAGGCGGAGCCACAGGCCTGTAATTAGACAAGGAGGGCATAAGAATGGCAGGGAGTGTGGAGATGTGTGTAAATGTGTTCAGTGGGAGAGTGTGTGCTGGTGTGTTTGTAATGTGAATGTGATTTTAAGTAATTCTGTGAGAAGGTTCAAAGGAGATGCACCATCTTTTGGTGAGGGATGTCCAGAGGAACTCCACATCAGCATTTTGACAATTTTGCTGCTTTTCTAGCCTCTTGCACATGTTCTGGGGACTGGAAGGTTGTGGGTTTAAGTCCTGGACTGGTACGTTACCCTGGCGTGTCCTTGAGCAGGGTACCGTCCCCATCACTGCCCCGAGGGTGCTAGATGTAAGGTGCACGGCGTGATGGGTTCAATGTATAGATGCATTTTCTTGTGCAGTTGCAGTTCTGTGTGTTCACATAGTCACTTTCACTTTAAAACTCCATCTGAGCAGGAAGAAGAAACCTTGAGAGGAACCTAGAGGGAACCTGTCCTCCTCAACTCGCCCTCTGGAAAGACAATAATGAAGAGCCAGTTAGTATTATGGGATGATTTTCAGTGTCTAGCAGCCAAGCAAGGTTTTCTTATAAATAGTGCAAAAGTTGAATCCAAGTCAGTCTGGCCTTGGCTGGGTGGGGAGATTCATTGATTGAGCATGTGGTGAAGTAGGGACAGGGACAGCTTTGGAGCTTATGAGTAACATATGGCATAAAACCATCTGCTTCTTTCAGCTGCTCCTGTTAGGGCTAACCACAGTGGATTATCCGTCTCCAATTCTTCCTGTTGCATCCTCTTCCTCTGCATCTTCCTCTTTCACCCGAACTGTCTGCATGTCCTCTCAGCTCATCCAAAAACTGCAAGGGTTCCTCAGGGCAACCCACTGCTCTGGGATTCAAACCCACAAACATCTGATTCTGGGGCCAAGTCCCAAAACGGTAGGCTACCGCTGCCAAATGAGTAAATTAGAGGGACAGTTCATGATGGACGATTTGGAGACAAAGTCAGAGAAGGGAGATTGTGTTGGTGTTGGTTGTGTTGGTTTGGAGACGAGGAGTGGAGGAGTATATATTAGGGACCTGGTGTCCTCATGTGGTCAGCTGTCCCCCACTGACAAATCAAACACGATTATATTTGTGGGTTTTAAAGATGCAGCACACGTGTTTCGTCCCTGGAAACCGTTCACCTGTCATCGTTTCCTCTTGTGTATGCGCTGGCTTTCTCTCAGCTCTTTATTAGAAAAATGGCTTCCCGAAAACATCTTCAACAATTGAGCCGTTCAGCAGCAGGTTTATCCTGCAGAGGAAACTCCGAGGAGCTCTCAGCCTTTCAGAGTCAGAAACAATGAGACTGGAGCTGTGATTACTTTCGCATGTCCTATTATACCATGAGCTCTTTTTAAAGCTTCGCTCTCAAGTTTTAGACAAATAAAGGGATTCTCTCTCCCTGTCTTTCTTCTCTCTTTCTTCCTCTCTTCGTCTCACCCCCTGTCTTTTCTCTGCTTTTCTTCTCTGTAATTAAAGGAGATGCTTTCAGAAGGATGAGTCACACCACAGTTTTCTGCCCACTCATTTTTTAAGGATGCAAGAGAGCGAGGGAGTCTGGCTAAACGATTGAGAGACGATAAGTAGATTTCGCCCCGGTCCTTTCTCAGCGACAGTTTTTTGCCTGAACGTTAAAAGCTAATCCAATCGTATCATTTGTTGAATGAAAATAAGGATATATGGAGATACCTTTCAATATTCAAATATTCTTCTTCTTCTCTCTGCTGTTTGGAGTCTCCACAGTGGATCGTCTCCATGTCTTCCAGTCCTCTGCATCGTCCTTTTTCACACCTGCATGTCCTCCCTCAACACATCCATGAACCTCCTCTTTGTCTTTCCTCTTCTCCTCTTACGGCTCCATCCTCAACCTCCATCCTTCTCCCGATGTAATCCTCGTCCCTCCACACGTCCAAACCAGTGAGGCCTCGCTTCTATGACTTTGTCTCCAAACCGTTCAACCTGACCTGTCCCTTTAATAGACTCGGTCCTAATCCTGTCCATCCTTGTCCCTCCCAACGCAAATCTCGGCATCTAGATATTCACATATTGAATTACTAAGAATGAATTTCCTGCTGCTGTGATTTGATTTATTTGTATTCTGATTGGTGGAAGAGAAACTTGAGGACAGAAGATTTGCATGTGATGTTTCGGAAAAGACTGAGAAGTTTCAGCTTTCGTCGGCTCCCGAAGATGTTCACCAAGTCTATTGAGAGAGAGAGAGAGAGAGAGAGAGAGAGAGAGAGAGAGAGAGAGAGAGAGAGAGAGTTAATTGCCAGGTGGAGAAAAATACAATATCTCCCACTCTCTGTGCTCCACCTGTTGATGTCTAGTCCGGGTCCATTATCTGCGTGAGCAAACGCCTGTCCCCTCTCGCCTGCGTCACTGACCAACCTGTTATTCCATGCTGGTTGGAAACTGATCAGAAATGCAGAGCTCCTGTGTAAACACAGATCCATCAAACCATTACCATGACGAGCAGCGAGAGAGGTGTTGATTGCAGGCTGCTAGAGAGAGTGAGAGAGAGACAGAGTGAGAGACAGAGAGAGAGAGAGAAAGAGAGAGAGACAGACACAGAGAGAGAGAAAGTATTTACTAAGTATAAGGCTAGTTGGAATTTTGCTACAATATCCACTTATATATAAATATGTATACTTTTTATGAGACTTAAACACTTATATCACAGTAAACACCTTGCAGGCTTAAGACTGTGGCCCAAAAAAGATCAAAAAACATATGGAATGATACTTTTATTACTGTTAGAAATACTTCAAACAAATATAACTGACTGAAGTGTGCTGTAAAAAATACACCACAAGCGCAGTCCAATATATTTAATGTGTTCAATTCATTCAAACCGGTTCGTTAACGGCATCATAAATGCATGCCAGGCATCCAAGGCACCTTTACAACAAAGCAGACCTATTTTGACGCAGACCTCGATGCTAAAAGAGCAAGTTGCACCCTTAACATCTAATTATGTGGCTCAAAAGTCGGTGCAAGAGACGCAAGAGCCTTGCAAAAGCTAAAGCAACACCCTGACTATTAATACGTGGTAGAAACATATTGTGATGTGTTTATATAACCTTCATACACAAGGACCATATTTTAGAGATGGTAATCATGAAAGTTAAGGAACAAGTTGTCCGATAGCTTGCTGTTGACGCCCTTGTGATGTCCATATCATATCATCCACTCCATCCAGATCAGATGATCCCTGATTGAAGCATAAATCCTATAAAAATGAGTTTTGCGCATTTACTTACTGAGATGATCCATCAATACATGTGACCTGTTCATGCTCTGCAATGAAAGTTCAGACAAATCGACCTGATTCTCTACTGTTTCTCTCACTCGGTCCAAATAACACTTGAGTTCCACCATTCCTGGATTGTTCTTTACCATTAGTGGATAATTTGGCTCTAATTTGGCTCTACAGGTCTAAGAAAGAGAGCTGGAGAAACTGTCTCTCCCTTTGTATTTGTATTTTTATTCAAATACAGCCCTCTCAGGTTTCATCTCTGTGATTATAGCGTGTTTAAATATAAAAATCCTGAAGAAAGATTGCGCAATGCCATATGTTGTTTTTGTGTGAGTAGATGTAAATGTGTATGTGTATTCTAATCTATTTTATTTGTTCTTTTTTGGGGGACAGAATCAAACATGAGAACATTGTGGCCCTGGAAGACATCTACGAGAGCTCTGACCACCTTTACCTTATAATGCAGCTGTGAGTACGGATATATGACTTTATGCTATTTTTGCATTGCTTGAATATTGTTTTGCATTTTTAATAAAATATGGCAACAGTGACATTATCAGTAATGGATGATTATAACAGTGACATTATCAGTAATGGATGATTATAACAGTAACATTATCAGTAATGGATGATTATAACAGTAATATTATCAGTAATGGATGATTATAACAGTGACATTATTAGTAATGGATGATTGTAACAGTAATATAATCAGTAGTGGATGATTATAACAGTAACATTATCAGGAATGGATGATTATAACAGTAACATTATCAGTAGTGGATGATTATAACAGTAACATTATCAGTAGTGGATGATTGTAACAGTAATATAATCAGTAGTGGATGATTATAACAGTGACATTATCAGTAGTTGATTATTATAACAGTAACAATATCAATAATGGATGATTATAACAGTGACATTATCAGTAATGGATGATTATAACAGTGACATTATCAGTAGTGGATGATTATAACAGTGACATTATCAGTAGTGGATGATTATAACAGTAATATAATCAGTAGTAAGGTTTTCTTTTATTTTGCATGAAAAAGCTTTCAAATTTTATTTGAAAAGCACATTTGATGTGATACTTTTTCAAAAAACAGATTCCATCCACCACCAAGCATTATTAATAAATAATGATATAATTTTCTTCAGTGTGTGTGTGTGTGTGTGTGTGTGTGTGTGGGTGAAGGACAGGTGGAGCCCCATACTCATGAAGGCCATTAGATTAATTAGGCCTGATTAACGAATAAGAATCATCAGCACTGATGTGATGCTCCGCTAAGATTGAGGATGTAGTAACAGGCTAATGTTTCACAACGGGACGGATGAGAGTCATATATCAGCGTGTGAATTCACAAAACAGTGGCCTCATTTCAAAACCAAATACGCATCTTCATCGGAAAATATAAACCCAACACAAATAAGCATACTTGAAGACTCAACATTTTCAACCCATGATTCAAAACAAAGCTCCCTTAGCAAGGCAGCAGACAAATAATGTAAATGTATTAAAGCTGCCAAGATTTGTGAAAGTGAAGTGAAAGTGACTATTCTTGTCATTGCGAGGTCACAGCACAGTGAACCACAACGAAATTGGACCTCTGCATTTAACCCATGCACTGTGCAGCTGGGGACAGCTATGAAAGCACCCAGGGAGCAGTGGCATGGACGGTACCTTGCTCAAGGGTAGCGCAGGGCAACCTACTGATAAGGGGTTTGAACCCACAATCTTCTGATCCTGTGGCCGACTCCCTAACACTGCACTGCTGTTGTGTTGGGAGGGACAAGGACTGACAGGACTAGAGACAAGACAACTGGAAGACCTAGAACTCAGGTTGGACAGCAAGGAGACAAAGTTAGTTAAGCAAAGTTGCATTGGTTTGGACATGTTAAGAGGAGAGACAATGAGTATATTAGGAGAGCTGCCAGGAAAGAAACGTGGTGAGAGAGGACGTGCAGGTGTGAAAGAGGAAAGAAGAAGAAATGGAAACAGATGATCAGTTTATAGCCAGAATGGACAGTCGGCATCTCTCTGAACAACACTGTTCACTCTCCAGCATGTTATCATCCTGGTCTTGTTCTTTGTGCCACTTTCCTCCCTGATCTCTGGCATCATCACCTGAATGTGTGATGTTTACTTCTCTAGCCAACCTGATCCATTCGTTGCTTCTGAGCAGTTCTTTTTGTAAACAGCCGATCTGCTGTTTTTCATTTCCTCAAAACGTTTCCCGGGAACAGACAAGATCACGATGCCGCTTGAGTTACTGTCGTTGGACACGGTTCCTATCTGGCTGCATCAGTAATTCCTTAAATGGTTTCTGATTGGATGCTTGCTGCTGATTTGGCTGAGATAACCTGCCGTAACCTGTAGTTCGCTTTGGCCTTGATGTTTTGGATTGATAGTGTTTCATTCTTTCTTTCTGATGCCGTTTCTGTTTTTCTGTTTCAGTTTTTTAAAAGTGTCAAAACACACAGTGCACCACAAACGAAATACATCCTCTGTATTTACCCCCAGACACCAAACCGGCCATAAATCCAGCACCTGGGCAGCAGTGGTGGGGACGGTACCTTGCTTCAAGGGACCTGAGGGCAGCAAATTGGTCTGGGACTCAAGCCCACAACCTTCTGATCATGGAGCTTAGTCCCTAAACACTAAGCCTCTATGTTTAACCCACATACTCATGCAGCAGGAGGCAGCCATACATCCACCACCCAGGGGCAATGAAGGTATCTCAGGGTAACCTACCGGTCCGGGACTAGATCTGGCAACCTGATCATGGAGCATAGTACCACTATACTGTCTCTAAAGACAGTAGAGTGGTTCTTTCTGTAGAACACCGCCATGGGATGCCACCTTTGCCACAACGTCAGTTTGTGAAATAGCTGCTCTACTATTATTGTGAAATAGAAGCGAGTTGGAACAATTACAGAATAGCCACAAACCAGCTGACCAAGCAAACTCACCAAGAGGAACTGCCAGTGTTAAAGTGCAGAGCATGTTGTGTTCTCCACAGTCACATGACTTCTTGACTGTCTCACCAGCCGAAGAACTGGGTGTTGGGAGCTTCGTTAAATGTGCTTCCAGCTGCACACAGGCCTTGGATCACTGTGCTAACTGTAATGGTGGACTCCGCCTACTAGTGAGCACTAGTGAGTAAAGTATGATGGAGGAGGTACAGTCTGATGGTATAGTCTGATGGAGGAGGTACAGTCTGATGGTATAGTCTGATGGAGGCGTTACAGTCTGATGGTAAAGTCTGATGGAGGAAGTACAGTCTGATGGTATGGTCTGATGGAGGAGGTACAGACTGATGGAGGAGGTACAGTCTGATGTTAAAGTCTGATGGAGGAGGTACAGTCTGATGTTATGGTCTGATGGAGGAGGTATAGACTGATGGTATAGTCTGATGGAGGAGGTACAGTCTGATGGTATAGTCTGATGGAGGAGGTATAGACTGATGGAGGAGGTACAGTCTGATGTTAAAGTCTGATGGAGAAGGTACAGTCTGATGGTATAGTCTGATGGAGGAGTTAGAGTCTGATGGTATAGTCTGATGGAGGAGGTATAGACTGATGGAGGAGGTACAGTCTGATGTTAAAGTCTGATGGAGGAGGTATAGTGTTTGATGAGGCAGTATAATGGTCTTAGGTTATCTCCCAGGGTTTAGGTTACATAGAGGACATTGTTAATTGTACAGCCTCCAAAGACTTTTAGATGATTTCCTTCTTTTGTCTTTGTGGCGGCAGTTTCAGGCAGGCCCTTTAACAGCTTGACTTTGTCCCTCAACCTAATCCGAGGTCTAAAAAGACACGTCTTGAGAAGCCTGGTGCGGAGGAGCTCCAGTGGCCTCCAAGGAACCCTTAATTTAACCCAGCCGAGCATTTTTTGGATGCAATGGAATGTTGAATGTGGGCCAGCTTCAGTCCAGCATTCGTCCCTGACCTCACAAATGCTCTTTTGAATGAGGGGACACAGTCCAAAAGACTTCCCACAACCATCCATCATAGCGACACACAGGTTTAACTCCATATTAATCCCCATAGTTTTGAATTGAGATGTTCAACAAGCTCATAAATGTGATAGGTGTCCACATACATTTGACAACGGAATAATACATTTACAATTACGGCATTTAGCAGACGCTCTTATCCAGAGCGACTTCCATGTCCTGATTACAGGGACAGTCCCCCCTGGAGCAACTCAGGGTTAAGGGTCTTGCTCAGGAACCCAATGGTGGTAGTGCCAGAGGTGGGATTCGAACCTGTGACCTCTTGATCCATAGGTCCAGAGGCAAGTACCACCACTAGACCACCGCCACCCTTAATACTGCTTTTAATATGAGCTGGCTGTTCTACTGCGCACTATCCAAGAAAACTGAAGAAAAATGGTGTTTGCACACAAGAAAAACACGCCACAACACTTGCGTAATTGTGTTTATCACATGTTTTATTTATATGCAACAACTTCACACGCTTTAATCTTGCAAATTTCCGGCCATTTTTTCAGGGCAGGGATTCTCTCTTCATCGCTTCTCAGGATGCCGCCGCCATCATGATGCCGACATGTTCTTGTTGTTATGGTGAGCTGTCCTGGCTTGTCAGCCCCATTCTCCTCACACCAGGAAAGCAGGTGTATGAAGCTTGCTATCTTTAACCCAACAATGTCTAATGACCCTGTAGACCCAGTCTGTAAGTACAGTCTAATTATGGAACCCAAAACCTTGTCCCATTACATACAGTAGCTGAAGAACAACTGCTAAATTAGTGTCCTCTGGAATGTTTTATTTGGCACGTAAGGGAGAGGAGGCCTAGTGTTTAGGTACTAGGACTGGAAGGTCATGGATTCAAATCCTGGACCCGAAGTTCCCATGAGCAAGGTACCATCCCCCTCACTGCTCCCCGGGTGCTGGATGTGGCTGCCTCCCGCATGGAGGTATAAACTCATCAAGGGTGCTCTTTTTGACAGTGATCTAAATAAAAAATAAAAAAATCTTCTGCATGTGTGCTCTTGATGCTTTGGGGGACCCAGAGACCCTTTCATGGGACAGTCTCTAAGAACTTAGCCCGCTGAAAATGAGAAAAGGGTTCCTGATTAGACGGAGAAAAACACAATCTGATTCACCCCCGCGTGAAAGGGCAAGCCGCGCTGATTGTAATTCATATTCCAGAGAAAGATGAAAAACATAAGTGATTGAGATCTTGGCCTCGTGCTTGATGGGAGTGTTTTGAGAGAGCGGAACTGAAAAGTGAGAGGTCGAGAGAAGGATGAGAGAGCGAGAGATTGAGAGAGAGAGAGAGAGCGCTGGTCTGGTCAGTAAGCTTACGCAGGAGAATTGCTTGGTGATAGTTGGCAGATTTCTCCTGTCGTTACTGCACTCTAATCACTAGCGTGTGTGTGTGTGTGTGTGTGTGCGTGCACTTCTGTATGTGTGCCTACACTGCATATGTAAAGTTTTCAGCCCCTCTTCTATCTACACACAGTACTACACGATGAATTGAAGTGAAAATGACGTGAGCACAGCACACAGTGATCCACAATGAAATGCATCCTCTGTATTTAACCCATACACACTGAGCTACAGAGGGCAGCCACATCCAGTGCCCGGGGAGCAGGGACGGGCACAGTACTCAAGGGTACCTCAAGGCAGCCTACTTGGTCTGGGACTCAACCCCAGGATCTTTTGAAAGGTTTTCACTCACGACAAGTCAGTTTCATTAATAAAGTGCTTTTTACAGCTGCCATTGTCACAAAGCATCCTTACAGAATCCGGGACGAAGCCTCTAGTGAGCAACAGTGGCAAAACTCCCTAAAACTGCAGAAAGACCTTTTTGGTGGAACCGTGACTCAGAAGGGGAACCTGTCATCCTTTGGTCAGAATTGCTCAAACTTTTCCTGCATCCATCTCTCCCTCTAAACATCTGCCACCACCATGTTTTCTCTCAACATGCTTTTGGAAAATGCGGCAGTTCAGCCTTTATTTCATCAAACCAGAGAATTCAGCTTCTCACGGTGTGCAAAATAATGGCTTCTGATTGGTGAAGCTCTGCACTGATGCATGGCCTTTGGAAGGCCTCTGGATTTCGTTCATAGTGACCATTGAATTCTGAGATGCTTCATCTCTTCAGTTCTCTGGCTGCTGGAAGATTGTGGTCCCAGACCTCCATATTTGAGAATGATGAGCTTGGACATTTAAATGACGTAGATGTTCTTAAGTCTGCTTAGGTTTCTGTCCTGGTTTCTTTTTGTCTCCGACGGGTATTTATTTCTATAAACAGGAATAGAGATGATGGTGATCAAGGCTGGAGCTCTTCTGTACCATGTGAGACTCCTGCTGGTGTGTGCTGTGTGTAGTGCATGCGAAGACTATACACAGTTTCAAGGATGTTTAAGCTGATGAAGCTGTTTTGGGGTTTACTGTATCTTCTGCAGGCACTTCAGCAAAAAGTGTGAGAGAAGAAGGAGCCACTGGTGGAGATAAAACCCAATTCATTTCCTGTCCTCCCCCTCCTCTCTTGGAAACCTCATTACAGTTTGAATTCTCGGGTGTTAATTTGATAGCTGGCTGTGAGCCTTCTCATATTTTCCCTGTTAATGGGCTCAGTGGTGTGTGTGTGTGTGTGTGTGTGTGTGTGTGTGTGTGTGTGTGGGTTGGAGAGAGAGATGACCGAGAGGGATGAGTCTGTCCTTAATGGAGGGCTAGAGGTTTGACCCATCCCCTTAGGCTCAAGCTGTACCATCTGTATGAGGGGCAAGATTTAGTACACACATACACTTACATACTTACACACACACATACAAACACACACACACACACACACACACACACACACACACACACACACACACACACACACACACACAAACACACTAACGGAAAATATGAGCAGGCAGGTGTTTAGAAACTAGGCCCCAGGATTGGAAGGTCATTGGTTCAAATCCCAGACAAGTAGGTTGTTCTAAGGTGCCCTTGAGCAAGGTGCTGTCACCATCACTGCTCCCCGGGTGCTGGAAATGATTGCTCACACCATTCTGCACGGTGTGTGTGTGTGGGTTCTCCCCGTGTCTGTGTGTATTTCCTCCAGGAGCTTCGGTTTCCTCACACCGCCCAAAGACATGCGGAGATGCTAATTTGTCCCCTAGGTGTGATTGTGTGTGAGAGTGATTCTGCCCTGCGATGGACTGGTGTCCTGTCCAGGGTGTCCATCTTTCACCCAATTAGAGCTGTGATAGACTCCCACCGAATCTGGACAAGCAGCTCAGAAAAGGATTGAGAGAGTGAAACTGAATTCAGCAGCAGGATCATTATCACTAGATATAGAAATATAGACGATCCCTTTGTCGTCTTCTGCTTCTTCCTCCTCTTCCGGCTGCTCCCGTTAGGGGACGCCACAGCGGATGATCCGTCTGCATTTCTTTCTGTCCTCTGTATCTTCCTCCTTTTAACCAACTGCTTGCATGTCCTCTCTCACCACGTCCATAATTCTCCTCTTTTGTTTTTTTCTTTCCTGCAAGCTCCATCCTCATCATCCTTCTCCCGATATACCCCTCGTCTCTCCTCCGCACATGTCCAACGCAGCCTTGTTTCTCTAACCTTGTCTCCTAATCGTCCAACCTGATCTGTCCCTCTAATATACTCATTTCTAATCCTGTCCATCCTCGTCACACCCAACAAAAATCTCAGCATCTTTAACTCCGGACACCTCCAGCTCTGCTGACAGTTTTCTCATCAGTGCCACCGTCTCCAACCCGTGTAACATAGCTGGTCTCACTACCATCCAATACACCTATCCTTTCACTCCTGCTGGCCTAGTGTGTGATTATATACAGAAGAGGTTTATTTAAACAATTGCCTTTTGTTTAAATTGTATATATAGAATATAATACAAATCTTTCCTGTAACACTTTTTGAAATGATTTATTGAGGCGTTTTATGAAGTGCTTTTATCCAGATATTAATTAAATGTTGTTTTATTCCATTTCCTTTAACCAACTCTCAGGATCAGAGCAGCAACAGGGCTGGATTGTCTTTCTTAAAGCTTTCTTAAAGTTTTAACGCCCCCTGGTGGTTCATTATGAAGATTTTTCTCTGCTCTTCCTCACTGCTGGATCAACCTTCATACACACGGTCCATGGGATTTAGAAAAGGTTCCGTGTTTTGGTGGTACCTGGACTGTGCAAACACAGGCGACGGACTTATTTGTGACATCCTGGGTTTGTCTTTCTGAGTCTGTCTCTGTCTGCAGGGTTTCGGGTGGAGAGCTGTTTGACCGTATAGTGGAGAAAGGCTTCTACACGGAGAAGGACGCCAGCACGCTCATCAGACAAGTTCTGGACGCAGTGAACTACCTTCACAGCATGGGCATCGTACACAGAGACCTGAAGGTGAAAGAGCAGAAAACAGAGAGATTCCTCTTTAATCTTAGTGTGGACTGGTTCACTGGAGTCTGGAGTGTGTGTGTGTGTGTGTGTGTGTGTTCTCCCCCTCAGCCAGAGAACCTTCTGTATTTTAACCCTCAAGATGGCTCCAAGATCATGATCAGTGACTTCGGCCTGTCAAAGATGGAGGGCACAGGTGATGTGATGTCCACGGCCTGTGGCACACCTGGATATGTGGGTAAGATAATATTCATCAGTGCGTTCATTCGGGGTGGCGCAGTGTCAATGCCTCGCTGCGAGAAGGTTGTGGGTTCGAATCTTTTGAGGCAGAGGTGGACTATTGGTCAGACACTCGCACTCATGATTGGAGGGTCGTCTGCTCGAGTCGAGACCTGTAGGTCTCATGAGGCTCAGAAAAGAGTGAAGGGAGGTTGATAAGTTCTTGATTTTTTTTTTTATTGGGTCCCAACCTGTATTTAAACATGTATCGTTCCTCTTAGAGTGTGTTTGGTTTTCTCCAGTTTGAGGAAAAGTAAAAGGTCCAATTTCCAGTTTAACTTAATCCTTCTCTGGGCTTACAATGAGAACGATGAGGCTAAAGCCCATCTTTATTTCAATATGCATACTTTGAAAATTTGTATTTCTGCAGTGAGAGGTTACTTAGCAACCTGTGTCGGCAGTGATACGGTTTGTAAATGTCATTGGTAATGTATGACATACATCAGATTTGTTATGTTTAGTAGATAATATTTAAAGTGTGATATTATAATTATATAAACATATAATTATATATAAGGTTTAATATCAGTAAAATATCAGTATCATATTAATATATTTTTAATGTATAATGTATCAAATTTCAGGTTTTCATGTTTAATGTGTGTGTGTGTGTGTGTGTGTGTGTGTGTGTGTGTGTTTGTATGTGAGTGTTTATGTTTGTGAGTGTTTGTGTGTTTGTGTGTGTGTGTGT
>CM029392.1:14682634-14697634 GCA_017165825.1 Hepsetus odoe
GGAAGTTGCTCCTGAATGAAAACATGCTCCAGAACTGCATTATTGTACCTTTTTTCAGAGTATCCCTGACTTGACTTCTTCTTTTTTTTTTTGTGCAATGTTTTTCAGGATTGCGGGAGACACCGCCCTCTGCAAGAACATCCATGAGTCCGTCAGTCGGCAGATGCGTAAAAACTTTGCGAAAAGCAAATGGCGGGTAAGTGTGGTCGGACACAATGGCACTGGTCAGGGGTGTAGATATGGTCACTGTATCGTCCTACTGTCCTCATACTGACCCAAGTCCTGCCCCTGTGCACTGACAGCAAGCCTTCAATGCCACGGCAGTGGTGAGGCACATGAGGCGGCTGCAGCTGGGCAGCAGCATGGGCAGCAGCATGGACGCTGGTCAATCAGGCGGCGCTGCCCAGAGTCGGCAGGCCGCAAAGCTGGCATCACCAAACCAAAACCAAACCCCAAATCCTGCATCAACCACCAACCAAAACCAGAAACCTGCCCAGAGCCAGAACCAGTATCATATTAACAACATGTCTACAGAGTCCCCGCCAACACCGCGAAAAGACTGTAAGTAAAGTTAAAAAAGTTAAAAAATGCCTTTTTATATTATTCTTGTTGTTAAACCTCTATTTGGAAAACTCTGTTAATCCTGTTCAATTATTTTTTTGTAGTGGTTTCACCAATTAAGCATATCATTTAATTATTCTTGGGAATTTTTCCAGTTTCTGGATTACAGAAACTGGATTCTTTGGTTATGGACTTTTTTTTCCTGATTCAAATCCTGGGTTTGAGTCCCAGACAAGTAGCCTGTACTCATCTCTCAGCTTTCCAAACCGTTCGACCTAAACTCGTTCCTAATCCTGTCCTTCTTCGTCCCTCCCAACACAAATCTCAGCACCTTTAACTCCAACTCCACTGCTTGTCTTTTCATAGCCGCCTACAACCTGTATAACATAGCTGGTCTCACTACCATCTTGTAAACCTGGTACCCATCTGTCACAGGTTTACAAGATCACTCCTGCCATTGGTCTCCACCCATTCCAACCTGCCTGCACTCTCTTCTTCACCTCTCGTCTACGCTCCACGTTACTCTGAACTGTCCGCCCCGAGTATTTAACCTCCTCCACCTACTCCACCTCTTCTCCCTGCATCCTAACCACTCCACTGTCCTCCTGTTCATTCACACTCCTGTATTCTGCCTTGGTCCTACTTACTTTCATTCCTTTCCAAGCTAGTGCAGATCTCCACCTCTCCAGGGCCTCCTCAAGCTACTGTGTTCCATGTAAATTATTCTCATAAAACACAAAGACTTTTTAACTGATAGAGGTGGGTCATAAATTTTGGAACCTCCAGTGGGCCTTCAAGTGAGTAATGCAGGGTTTAACTATGGGTGCTTCTTAACTTCCTTGTTATTTGCAGACTGACCCATTAAAAGTCATTTTGTCCTCTTTGTGCCATATCAGTATTTGGGACCAGATGCCTTGTGCCCTTTTGCAGGTCCGGCTCCCCCCCACACTTCCTGTTCTTTAGCGTCTGCAGCTTCCTCCCAGACTCCGGGGGCAGAGCCCTGCAGGCCACATCCCTCTGCAGTTGCCTCGGTGAGCACCGTACTGACTGGGACCAAGTGACGCCAGGTCCTGCGGGGAGAGAGCTGGGAGGCCACCGCCCTTTAAGCCCCGGCCCTTAGCCCACTCCCCGTCCTGCCGTTAGGACAGGCAGAGGACTCACCCACCCACCAAATCGCCATAAAAAAAAAAAAACACTGAGAGATTCAGCGCTGCGCGGCGCTGAACGCACACTGTCCTGCCATTCGACCTCCGGGGACACCAGGGAGGACGCAACGCATGTGAAGGCAGGCAAAGCAGGTGTAGCTGGAGGACTGAAGACGTGGGAAAGTACTGAGTGTTACAAATGTGCTCTGAATCACTGCAGCCATTTTTACAATTCAGACAGGACTCCCGGAAGGACCTCAGAGGAGCGCGTGAGCTTGAGTGTGTCTGCCTTTAGCATCAGGCAGCAACGTCAAACTCTTCTTCTAACTCTATATCTATAGCTCTTCCCGCCTTTCCCCTCATTTTCTCTTCTCCTCGCCCCTCTTGGCTCTTCCTACAGGTCGTGGTATGAGTTGACACAGAGGGGGTTTTCGCATCTTTAACTAATTTTTAGTCTTTCTCTGGTTTTCAGTGATTTGTCTTGCTGACCTGCAGAAGTGCTTTATAAATCACGTTAGACTGTTTTCGAGCCGTTTTCTGGGTCTGAGTTTAATCTGTTTGCACACGGGAGCTCCAAAGCTATGGCTGAAAATGGGGGGTTGATGGATTAAAAACCTCACGCTTGGATCACCACAAACATCACCTCTTCAGTTTTATAGCCAGATTTTCACCCAACAAAATGCAGTCGTTGTCAAAAAGCTAGCTGTTTAACATGAATAGCATTCAAAGTTGTGATGATAGGAACCGGACATCCGAAAATATCTTACAAGAAGTGTTTATGAATACAGGTTCAGATTCTTGGCACATGACTGTGATTTTGTGAAGGCCTAAGACATAGTTCTTTAAATCGGCGGGTGAACTTTGCATTGTGGAGTAAATTCGAATGGAAAGAAAGCTTCTTTTTTCAATCGTTGCGTGTAAAAATGAGACGTGTGGGTTCAATGGCGTATTTCTTTCATGCAGTGGTTCCTTATGTCCCTGGTTCCTGTCATCACCGCTGTGAAGGATTAGGGGAAGACTACGATGAATAGTTTCACGTCAAACCGCTCTGAATGACCAGCCAATTCTAAAGAAGTCTGAAAAAAAGCGGTTCCCGTTTAAAACACATGGTACAAAGGACGTCCCATTCGGAATGAGGTTTATACTCAATTATGGTAGAATTAAGAAACAATCGTGCCTCAGATATGACTTTTTATGCGTTCCATCCAACCCGAGATTCTTAAAAATGGTAGAACTGTTACATACGCTCATGTACTCATATTGCTGATATTCACACTGATCCCTTGAAAAGCCATTACAGAATCAATCCAAACCCAGTGTACGAGTTCTCAGGGAATTCCACAGCTGCGCTGGGCGTTCTAATCATATCCACCGCACCCGCTGAGTTGCCTCGGTCTCGGATCTTTAGGACACCCAGGCCTGAGCCCTTGATAGAAGATAGGAAATGAGATTATACTGTCCATCACTGTCCATCAAGTTTCATCATCAAAAGTCCCGGGTCAGTCGTAAGGTCCTTCTAATGATTGTATAACATTTTGCTGTGGCCAGTCAGCATCATCAAGGGGACATATCGTGTAAATACATCCAAAACCACAGAGAATCTAATCTAAAAGAAAACAGATGTACAAATTCAGACTCAAACTAAAAGCTAAGGGCTAAGTCATGGCTTAACTGCTTCCTAAGAGGAGGATTTTAGAGACCTTGGAGACCTGACTCTCTGCTCCGGATGGTTGTGTTGTCGTGTCCGGGTCTCCTCGACAGTAATCGATTCTAGCCTAGTCTCCTGCAGCCTTTAATGGTTTGCAGAAAAAAAAAAGAAAAAAAAAGGCTGAAGGGTGCATCACGTTCTCCTAAGTGCCATCAGAACCTTCATGCAATTTCCGTCAGCGTCTTTTCGGAACGTTCCACCTGGTTTCCATAGTCGTCTTCGACCACTTCGTGTTGTTTTGATCTTTTCAGTTGCCGTTCGAGCTTTATGGCTGAAGATCATCCACGCTTTTTAGGGGAAGCAGTTACATTTCAAAGGTTTGCGGTCGGATGAGAGTAGACCCATAATACCTGCTGAGGACCATTTTTCTGTGCATCACTGTTGAGTGTTTTTATACTGTAGGTTAGCCAGAGACCTACATGGAACTCTTTGTGTCTGTGTTTCTGTCCCGGTCTTCATTTGGAAACCGCTGTTTGTGTATAGACGTGTGTGTGTGTGTGTGTGTCTGTCCCGGTGTGTAAATGTGGGGAGATTGATTTGTGATTCTCTGATTAAAGAATATTAAAGGTGGTATTTGTTGGGAATTCTGGAGCACACCCACATTTTCATCAGCAGTGATGGTCACACACACACGCACTTCTTGCTCCACCAAGAGATGTGGCACATGGGATGAAAGAAATGTAGAGAGTTTCTGCCCGATGTGTATTATTATTATTATTATTTTGTGTGTTCTTGCTTTCACCGTGGTTGTCTCGTGTGTTAACGTCCAGAGTTCTCACTCTGTTGGTCCAAAGTCGTTGTAAATAGTTTGTGTGCAGTTGGCTTTTGTCATTTCTGAGAGAATGTGTTGATGATAAGGGTGTGTGTGCACACACACAGAGCTGTTTGTGTTTTTATCTTGTCAGCGTGTATAAATGATTGGATGCTGTAATTTGAAAAAATAAAAAATGTCAAGGAACCTGAATGCCTTAACATTTTGAGCAAATCGGACGTCTAACAGTAGGATTAAGGAATTTGAGTCTTCTGAACCCTTCAAAATTTGCTCAAAATTTGAAATCATCCAGGTTAATTGTATAATTGAAGGTTAAGCATTGAATTATATGCCGTTGTGCAAAAAACAGGAGCACCATTTATTTATTAGTATATAGTCAGAGTGGCCATTAAGTATAAGTTCATTTATTTTTCATCAGAGGAATAACATTCATTCATTCATTCGTTTTCCAAGCCCCTTTTCTGGGTCGTGGTGGGTAGTTGGCTGAGCAGGGCATCCCAGATGTTACTGTCCCATCACCAGCTTCTTCTTGGGGATCACGAGGCATTTTCAGGGCAGCTGAGATATGTCATCTTCCCAGTCCTGGTTGTGCCCCATGGTCACTCCTCCCAGTTTGTCGAGCCCAGAGCACTTCCACTGGGAGGCATCCTTAGAAGATGCCGGAACCACCTCATCTGCCTCCTTTCTATTCCGAGCTCGTCCCGGATGTCTGGCATCCTCACCCAGTCTCATAGAATGTCCCCAGCAGATTGTGAACATTCATTGGGAATTACAAACTATTACTTGACTAGTCTTTCCCATTCAGAAATACCAGTTCAAACTAATATTTCATTCTGATAGTTGACCATTTTTTATTCTGCAATTCATAATATATCCCCTAAGGGGTAACCGTCTATTCAAAGATGCGCGCAATATGTTGCTATAGAAGCTATGAGTGTAGCCTCTCATTTTACAGCTGTTTTGAGCCAATCAGTCACAGTATAAAGCTAACCAATTAGAATAATTGTTTTGTTTATACTCAGCGGTTGATTGGCATCACTTTGCTTACATGTCTGAGATTTAACATTTTTATATTTTACAATATAGTAATTATCAGCACTGTATTAAAAGTCCTTTGCTGATGAAATACTAACTAATAAAAAGTAAAAATAAGAAATACTTTCCATTTTTCCAGGAGACTTATTTTCAGTTTTCCTGTAAAAATCTGCAGGGATATTTTCCCACTTCATGTAAACTTCTCCACAGTTCAGTGGAGCCATCTCACATCTGAAAGAAGAAATCACAATGCGAAATTTGACAATACACTTGGTGTCGGATGGAAAATTAGATTTTCATTGATTTCTGCTCGGGCAGCGGTGGCCTAGTGGTTAGGGCGTTGGCCCTATGATCGGGGGTTCGAACCCCTTCCCAGTGGGTTGCCCTGAGGTACCCTTGAGCGAGGTGCCGTCCCCGTCTCGCTCCTCCCTGCGATAGGCTGGCGACCTGTCCAGGGTGTGTCCCCCGTCCTTCGCCCTGTGTGAGCTGGGATGGACTCCAGCACTCCCCCGTGACCCTGCTTGGGACAAGCGGCAGAAAATGAATGAATGAATGAATGATTTCTGCTCCCACTACATTGTTTTAAAAATAGAAATAACAAAAAAAAAGCAATAATCAATCTCCTAGTCTACCATGTTCATGCTATACATCACTCTTCCTACCTTCCAGCTCATTAGTAGATTATACAGCTGAATACGACATCTTTTGGTTTGTTTTTTTAGCTCAAAATATTGATAATATTGAAAATATCAGACCCTTGTTTTTTGCTTTTTTTGTTATAAAGTTAAGTTACTTTACCTTTTTACCCTTATTCTGAATTGAAGTCATGGGCTGAGGGTATCACTCCCAAAAGAAAGAGTGGAGCTTGATCTTCTTCTCTCTCTCAACAATGAAAGCTTTTACCATCCACAAAAAAATTCAAAATAACTTGTACTTAATGGCCGTTTTGACTGGAAATGAAATAAATGGAGGATCTCTGACTTTTGCACAATTTTTCGAAATCGTTCCGTCCTCTCTGAACACTGCTTTTCTCTGGAGCTGTGCAGTGTACGGCACACACACATCTACATCTGACTCATACACACCATCTCTCGTTGATCTGTTTGTATGTTTTATTAACTGCTATTCCGTAGTTTTCTTTCTTTTTAAGAAAAAATCATCCTGTTATTGGACGAAACTGACTTCTACAGCCAGCATCCCAGTCCATGTAATCAGTGGGCATTTTATACATAGTGTTTAGTTGAAACACCCCTATATGGAATTGGGTGCCACCACCATACTTTCTCATGTTTCAACCTACTCAGGCGTCGCGTTTGCCTCTTTAAATGAAAAGCTGTGACTGACAAGTGTCTGTGCCACCCTGGAAACTGTGCAGTTTTTGTTTTCTCCCTTGAATGCTGACGTTTTTTTAATAAAAAAAAAGAAAACGCAGCTTGGTATCCATAGAGACAGGCGAGCAGCATCACTGGTATAAATAAAAGGTGTATGAAATCATTACGAAGGCATACGGCGATTTTCTAACGAAGCGTTTGGCATGTTTGAAGAGCTTACCAATTAAAACCCGGCGTATTTTTTCGCAAGCCCTCACTAACCCTCACTATGTAACTCTATGTATGATGAAAAACACACGCTTTGACAATGCAGGTCTTGTGATCACCGCATCTCCATGGCAACCCTCTCCAAACTAAAGTCGCCCAGTGAAATGTGAACTATATACTCTATATGCATGTGACAAAGACGCTCCATGTCTTGGAGTGGCATATGAATACTAACTTTACTGTGATGTGAAACTTCTGTTAATATGGGGCTTGTATATCCAATGCCTTTGACAATCATCTGCACATATCAGAGTTTATATAATACCATGCTGTAAACAAATGGGGAATGAATGTTTTTTTTTTTTTTCCTCTAATAAATCCTGAATGACCAGAACTGACGTCTCCATGGTTTAGATGGGATATTATTATTGGTGCTGGTGCTGGAGGTGGGATTTGAATCTGCAACCTCTTGGTCCATAGATGAATATCCTACCACTAGACCACCACCACCACCTCATGATTCATGTAGAAGTATCAAAAATGGAATCATCCAAAATGCTCCTTGAATTATACTCAAACTGCACACTTAGGTCCATAAACTGCATAATTTATCTGATTTCTGCCCAATGAAACGAATTCATCCAGTAGCTTGTGTCGCCTTCATCACTTGACAGACCCAACACTGGGAGAGTTAAGTGAAAGTGACTATTTGTCATTGTGAACATGCACACCACACAGTGAACCACAACTAAATGCTTCTCTGCCTTGAACCCATCACACCGTGCAGCAGTGGACAGCCATGTCCAGGACTCGGGGAGCAGTGATGAGCACCCATCTTTGCTGAGGGTAACCCACTGCTTTGAAAGTGAAAGTGACTATGCTTGTCATTGCGAGTGCACAGCACAGCACACAGTGAACCACAACGAAATTACACCTCGGCATTTTACCCATACGCTCACACACATGCAGCAGGGGGCAGCTATTGAAAGCGCCTGGGGAGCAGTTACGGGGACGGTACCTTGCTCAAGGGTACCTTAGGAAAACCTAGTGGTCTGGTCTTTGGTGCTCATACCCATGACCTTCCAATTAAGGAGCCTAGTCCCTAAACACTTGGCCCCTTGAGTGTAAGCTTGTGCATCCTCTGAGTCACATGAGGCACCAGATCAGCTAATTCGAGCAGGTTGATTGGGCCTGCTTTGAGCACAATCATTTGTTCAAAGTAAACATACACCATGTGGGACCTGACATCCATTCCTGACATCCCTGGGGGACCCAGGGTGAGAAGAGATACTTTCTCTAACAGAGACAAAAAAAAAAAAATCAGAATTAATTGATATGTTTGCTGAAAAATCCCTGAAAAATATGAAGTTTGTTAGTTTCGCACAGTAGTAGTCTCTTACTCAACACTGCCAAACGAGCAGGACGTGTGCTGTGCTGATTTACAACATCTGGGCTAATCCGAAGCTCGTCTTTTTTGGGTTCTGGGCAGGAATTATGCAGTGACGAATACAGTGAGTAATTCTCAGTGCCGTCAGGCCTGGTTGATCTCTGTGTCTAGATCTGGGCTGTTTCTCATTAACATGTATCTCATGGTTAGTTTGCAAAAATAGGCCCACCAAGGACAGTGACCACATGAGGTCCACTCAGCCCTGCTGAGCCCAAACCTTTAAATTAGATATGAGTGTGAAGAACCTTCTAAGGCTTCACTGGATGAAGCAGTAGCCTGTAGTGGAAATTGAACAAAAAAAAAAATTTAAACAGTCTAAATATTGCACTAATCAAAATCTATGGCAAGTCTTTTGTTGGTTAATCCACACAGTGATCTACGTCTGAACCTTCAAGCAGAACAAAGCGTCTCACTTAAGACATGAAGCAGTGAAGAACCAGGAGCAGATGATTCCAGATGATCAGGTGATTTGTTTACTGCTGAACGCTGAATGGGTGGAACCCACTGAAGAAATGAGGGTTCAAGACTTCCCCACAGTCTTGTGTGTTTAAGGAATGTAAATGGGGGTCTTCATTTTGGTCATTTTGGTCTTACCGGTCAGGAGAGAAGGGTCTGGTGTTGTATAAGCAGAAATGAAGTCCAAGGCAATTCATACTACAATGAATATGAACATGTGTGTGTGTGTGTGTGTGTGTGTGTGTGTGTGTGTGTGTGTGTGTGTGTGTGTGTGTGGAGTGTGGTTTGATGAGATGCTAAAATCCTCAAAATTTGAGAACAAGGGAGTCCTTTAAACAAGCATCGTTTTCATAACCTCACAGTCCGAGTGTGGCCTGAAATCTGGCTTTTGTGTGATTGAACTGAACTGCAAATCTGAATATGAAGCTCTTTCGTATTTTGCTTTTGTGTTTCAGTTTCCATTTCCTGAGTGTTTTCCACTTCCTGGTGCCAATATAACAACCATCAGCTCCCACTGTACATCTTTCTTTTGCCCTACATTAAAGACCACTGACCTTATTGGGCAGAGCTTTCTTTTTCTCTCTTAAAATAAATACATCAACCTACCAGACATCTCTGTGGTCAGAAGTTAAATCTCAGGATCACACAGGTGCTTCATGTGACTGTAGAGGTTCTCATTTGGCTGGTGTGTTGCATAGCAACAGAGGAAAGTAGCCATCCTATCCTCCCAGTGTTTTTAATGGCCAGCCAGCCTAAGGCAGCACAGCTGAGCAGTGTTTTTATTATCAGTTTTCTCAACACATGTGCTTTCCTTAAGGCTGGATCATATTTGGATGGCAAGGTTTCCCAATATGTTCTTCTATCATTTGCACATAAAAACAAATTTGCCAAAAAAACCTGTTTTCTATGTTTCCCCCTCTAAGGTCCTCAGCTTTGACACTCCACAAGACCTCTGTATGCTGTGGATTCTGCACCATCAGCAGCAGATCCTTGTGGTGCCTCCATCTCATTAGCTTGTCCAGCAGATCCCAGTGTGAAATCTGAGTCAAAACCTTCATTTTTTGGTCATGCTCCTCAAACCATCCTGAATAGTTTTTGCATTGTGATCTGAGGTCCATATCTGATGCTCACATTCCCATTGTGGACACCTTCGGTGGTGGACGGGTCAGCATGGGGGCTCTGACTGGTCTGCTGCTGTGCAGCCTTGGACCCCTTTTTGGTTATAAGCATTGCACACCTAGAACTCTCCACAGTATCTGCCAATTAGAAGAGGCCCTAACCAAGTCGTTTAACCACCACAATTGCCCTTGTCTAAGCCTCTCAAATGTATACACTTCCTCAAGGACTTCCTCTAGGACTGGATTTTCCCTCCGTAGACCTGACTAAAGCTTTATGAGATTGGCCTTTTCATTTAATTACATAGCAAGCACAGTCCTTATGTTATGCAGAAGCGAATTTAGCACCATATCAGATTAGGAACGTGGGACAGCTCAGGTTGGTGACAAAGTCAGAGAAACGGGACTGCGTTGGTTTGGACGTGTGCAGAGAAGAGATGAAGAGTTTATCGGGAGAAGGATTTTGAGGAGACGCCATGCAGGAAGGCCAAAGAGGTCAGGAGGTGTTTAGATGTGGTGAGAGAGAACATGCAGGTGTGAAAGAGGAAGATGCAGACGACAGGAAGAAATGGAGACAGATGATCCACTGTGGTGAAGCCTAAATGGAGAAGAATCCCACTGGCTACTGATCGTTAAATAACTATAGTATAGTATAGATAGATAGATAAACCTTTATAAAGGCTTCTTTCAGCAAGCACAGTCCAATCAATTGACCAAACCATCCTTTACGGCAATAAATGGTCAGATTTAACCTTTTTAAAATGGAAATCTAGGTTTATGTTGGCTGTAAACAGTAGCTTAGAAAGGTGCCATATCGCCTTATGAACGCTGAACTCCTCTACTGGGTGAGCTTCAGAACATAAATCAGGAGCTTAGTGTGGGTTCAGGGCTAGAATTTGGGCTTCCTGGACTTAATTGCCTTTAAAATGTAAATTTTTCTGCCTTATCACACACATACCTACACACTTACACAAGCTGTCAGAAAGTTCTGGCCCCTCCCACACAAGGAGGTCAGTGGAAAGCAGATGAACCTTCCTGCTTATCTTTCTTTCCTTCGTTCCCCACCCCAAGCACCACTTTGCTCCTATAGGCTGTACTTTATCGCTTTAGGAACACTTTAGATTCAAAATCCCAGACAGGATTATATTTCAAGAAACCTTTAGGCAACGCACACACACACACATTTTTAACCACAGAAACGTGCCTTCAGATGGAGAAACGCTGCAACTGGAAGGAGAGAAATATCAGAAATGTCATCTGAAGATCTTTCTTGCGTCCTATCAGCCTGCAGGACGCTGGCTGAGGTCCACTACCGGACGAGTGGGGGGTGGACACAAATGAGGACTCCTGATGTGTGAGCGCCTGCCAGACTGCAGGAATATATTTTTATTCATGGCAGATCATGGTCTCGTGCCTATGCACAAGCATCTTCGGAGGCTCCCTAATGTCTAAATTAAAAAAGTGCATATTAGCATATATGTGCACTTTGAGTAACACAAATGGGTTTCTTTTCTTTTCTCCGCTGATAAATGAACAGAATGAGGCTAATTAACCTGCGGTATATACTCTGTGTGTGTCAGGAGTCTCAAGCCACTATTTCAAACTGCTAAGTGAAAGTGACTATTTGTCTTCGCGAGGACAGCACACAGTGAACCTCAGTGAAATGCATCCTCTTTATTTAACACACGCACACACATTGTGAAGCAGGGGCCTGCCATATCTGGCACCCGAGCAGCAGTGATGGGGATGGTACCTTGCTCAAGGGTATCTCAGGGTAACCTACTGGTCTGGAATTCGAATGCATGAACTTCCAGTCTTGGGGCCTTGTCCCATTCCAACTAGAGTTGCAACCAACAAAAAGAGTCATGAGTCAATAAAAGCGCCGGGGAGCTCTGATAACGTTTCATTTATTTCATGTTATTTAATCATACAAATTCAATGCATGTTCATTTTCAACTGCGGTGGATGATCATCAGGAACAACCCCAAGCCTGGTGGTCTGGGACCCTCCTGATAGAGACACTGTCCCAGTCAGTAATTCATGTCTTTTTTCACGTGTGCTGCACATCATTGTTGAGTCTGAAAACATGTTTACACACTTATTGAAAACCCACCCAACACTCCTCTTCGTTCTCTCTTTCTTTCTTGAAGGCTTGTAAAGTCCAAACCCACAGCTAAGTGAGCTTTAAGCTTTAAGAACACACATTTTTATATAAGCGTGTGTGTGTGTGTGTGAGTTGGAGCTGCTGTAAGTGTTGTGATGTAACTGGATGAAGCTTCACATCATCAAACCTGCAGGAATGAAAACTAAAGCTTCATTTTAAGCACTTGAATATTTTCTCTCTCTCTCTGTCTCTCTGTCTATCATGTCTTCACACACACACACACACACACACCTCTGTGGGGGGTTCGGTTAGCTTGAAGCCTGCTGGTTGGACTGTAAAGCCAGGATTTAATGTAGTATGAAGGCTAGAATGGGAGAGTTTCTGTCTAAATAGTCTCCTAAAATGCTTTGTACTTTTACCACACACTCACACACACACACACACACACACACACACGACATGGCCTCTGAAAAAGTCTGGTCTCCTTGGGCCTCCCACACAGTTTCAGGAGATCAGCAGAACCAACAGAACCCTCCAGCTAGGCAGATTGAGCAGGTTATTTGAGCTCAGAAACATACGAAATAGAACTCGTCTCGTTTCAGTCACAAATTATATACATTAATATAAAAACATATGGAACAAAACAAAAAAAGGTCCGTCTATTTACAACTGGCAGGAAATGTAACTACCGGTTACTTTATTTCCCTTTTTTCTCCATCCATCCATCCATCCATCCACCCATCCACATTTTCAGAATCAGCAGCAGCATTCAGATGTTAAAGGAAAACATTTTCATATCATCCAGCTTAGAGGATGGCCACTAAACACAGGTCATGGAGAAAGTATATATTAAAGGATTGTCGCAGTGTCTTTTTTCTACCGGATGTCTGTCATTTTTATGATCAGTGCGATGAGAAACGGATGAGAGATTATATTCTTGCCTTCACGCCTAAATAAAGTCCTTCCAAAAATAATAAGCTCCAAAAATTCAATCCAAATGAAAAAATTTTAAAAAGCAATTTAAGTGTCTTTTCATTCATTCTTAACCAGCAATGCGTTTCAAAGGAGAAATGTTTTACCTTCACACTTAAGGAAAAAATCAAAAACTTGATATGATGGATCTTACCATCATGAAAAGATTAGAAATAATCTGGTTTTAAATCCACAGCTTGTTTTAGCATACAGGGTTGAATTAATCTGGGATTTCTAATGTTTTTTTTTTTTTAAGTCTGGGGTAATATCCTGTTTCTTTCATAACCCTAATGCAATATTTGAAAAGCATATTCATCCCTATGGTTCGTTTCATAGTCTGTAAAGGCCACCGGACATCCTACTATTGCAGGGCCTTAAATTTGGGATTGGGACGAGAATTCAAGCAGTAAAAAACACCATTAATAGTTCATTAATTCCCTCCTCCCAGTGTTCCTCCCAGCGTAAGGTTAACGTCTTCAGAATGATCATTCAGAGCTGAAAAATAAGGTACCACTTTACCTACGCTTATAAAGAGTTTATTAATGGTTTATAACTAGTTCATTAATGTTATTATTAGGTCATTAACACCATTAAAAGCATTAATAAGCATCTGTAATGCATACATTAAAACGTGACAGATGACTTGAAAATCCCGCATTCATCTATCCCACGTATACTTATCCTAAACCATCACTGATATCTTTGATTGCTTTGGGATTAAGTCAGGATTAGATTGGCAACAGCAGGCAAAGTGAATATGAGTTCACTATTTGGCAAGCAAACAAGTCAACACTGCTTTTATTTACGTGTTAAAACTGCTTATTAATGCTTTGTTTAAAAAAGCCTAGTGGTCTTGTGATTAGGGACTAAGCCCTGGTCACGGGTTCGAGTCCCGGACCAGCAGGTCACCATGAGGTTCCCTCGAGCAAGGTGCCGTCCCCATCTCTGCCCCCTGGGAGCTGGATATGGCTGCCCCCGCTGAACGGTGCGAGTGGGTTCAATTCAGAGACGCAAGACTGTGTGTTTGCAATGATGCAGTCACTTTCACTTTCACTTCAGAATACAAACCATTCATAAACTCTTACTATAGTCGTATTGTACAGGTTAGGTTAAAGTATGATGGCACATAAGAGGGTCTGTAAGGCAAGCACATGTTTGAAGAGACTGCCCTGCAGTCTACAGCAGTCACTGTGTGTGTGTGTGTGTGTGTGTGTGTTTGTGTGTGTGTTTGTGTGTATGTTCTCACAGCCCGTGTGTCTGGCGTGAGAGTTTGTGTGGAGGAGTGATATGGTTGAACTGATGAGTGGAGGCGGTGCCGAGGCGTTGCTGGAGCTGGAGGAGCTCGCGGTGTTTCCGGCGGTTGCTTTTGCGGACTTTCCTGAGCGAACGCTTCAGCTTCCCCACGCGAGCCTTCAGCTGCTCGTTCTTCTGCTGCAGCTCCTCCACGTGCTCCTGCAACCTGCCCACGCGTTCCTCCTCCTCAAACAGCACCTGCTGCACGGACGAGCAGAGCAACTGGAGGCAGAGAGAGAGGGGGGGGAGGAGAGTTAGTTATGGAGGAATGCAGTCCAAGCAGTGGGTGAAAGCATCATCATCCCAGCTCCTGTCAGCCTCATTACTTCCTCTTCACTACTGCCTTTCTTCTGTGGGCCCCATGAGAGCACATGGATGAGGGGCCTGATTGAAATGTGTGTGAGCGGTGGTGTCAGGGTCTGTGCCCTTAATGCACTTATCTAAACACACACACACTCTTTTCTGAAGTGCAGATACTGTTAGGGGTCGCAGCAGTGTATCATCAGTGTATCATATGTCTCCATGTCTTCCTATCTTCTGCATCTGCATCTTTCTCTTTCACCACATCCATAAACCTCCTCTTTGGTCTTCCTTTTCTCCTCTTTCCTGCCAGCTCCATCCTCAACATCCTTCTCCTGATCCATTTCTCGTCTCTCCTCTGCACATGTCCAGACTAATGCAATCTCGCTTTTCTGACTTTTTGTCCAATTTATCCAATCATACCTGTCCCACTAACTCATTCCTAATCCTGTCCATTGCTGTCCCACCCAACGCAAAAATCTCAGCATCTTTAACTCTGACACCTCCAGCTTCATAAGCAGATTCTAAAAGTTGGAAGGACCTTTGAAGGGCAC
>CM029392.1:14702634-14750134 GCA_017165825.1 Hepsetus odoe
GTGTGTAGTGGTGTGTGTGCCATTGGTAACACTCAGGTTTGCATTACTATGCACTCCCAGGCACACTAACATCTGTTTAGCAAAGTGAACAGCTGGTGGCACAAGCTTGTATCTCCTCGGGTCACCCCCACCCACCCTCACACATGCCTGGGCGCATACACACACATTTGACCCACCCCTTGGGGAGAGAAACGTGGGTCAGTGTTTGATGCTGAAGGCTGTGAGGGAATTTTCCCAGAGCCAGGGACTGATGGGACTCCAGACTGGGGAGGGGATTACTGTCAGGGTGCTTTAGGGTGTCGTCTGTCGGCACCTGCATTCTCACACTCCTCCAGCACCACAACAACTCTAAACTGACACCTGATGGCTACATTTTGGTTGGAGACGTCTGGTTTCATTCACCGCACTGTAAAGTGATCTGTAAAATAAGTCTTTTTACCCCAAAGCTGCACCAAATGACTTCATTTCCATCTTAAACACTGATCAGGGAACAACATCCGGCATTTACAAATTAAAACGTTCATCAAAACAATTAATGTGAGAAGTGTGTGAGTAGTGTATGAGTGTGTGTGTTGCTCACGTGGTCCTGGATGTGTTTGTTCCGTGACCCCAGACATTCCTCACGCTCTGTCCCAGACCGCTCACATCAAACGTCCCTCACTTACTCTCCCTCCTCCTTCTCCCTGCCTCTGTTTCTCCCCCGACTACACTGCCTCCTCTTCCTCGCTCTGTGTGTGTGTGTGTGTGTGTGTGTGTGTGTGTGTGTGTGTGTGTGTGTGTGTGTGTGTGTGTGTGTGTCCGTGTGTCCAGGTGGGAGGTCTTTAATCTGGACTTCAGTGAGCTCGATGAACCCAAAAAGCACCCCAATCTCCTGCAGCGATGAACAGATCGCTCTGCACAAAGCACTCAAAAGAAGAGGTGTGTTGTGTGTGCATGCACACGTGTGTGTATGTGTGTGTGTGTGTGTGTGTGTGTGTGTGTGTGTGGGTAAAGAGGCTGGTTTGAGAAAATAAACTGCTTCTTTGTGACTCTATTCTTCTTCTGTGTTTCAGGGATGAACAAGCTGGAAAAATACACAACAGTGCTACACAATTACACTTTTACATTGATACACAAAATGCCAATGCTGCATAATTACACCAACACAATCACACTGCAGAACATTTACACCGCTACACAGTAACAGTGACACATCTACACCGCTACACAAACACCATACAACCCAATAACACTGCTACACAACTGCACAGCTAAACAAACACTCTACAACCCAGTAACACTGCTACACAACTGCACAGCTAAACAAACACTCTACAACCCAGTAACACTGCTACACAACTACACCATTACACAAACACCCTACAACCCATTAACACTGCTACACAACTACACCACTACACAAACACCCTACAACCCAATAACACTGCTACACAACTACACTGCTACACAAACACCCTACAACCCAATAACACTGCTACACAACTACACCATTACACAAACACCCTACAACCCAATAACACTGCTACACAACTACACTGCTACACAAACACCCTACAACCCACCCTACAGCCCAAGTAACGCTTAACACACAACTGCACGCTACTGGAGCGCCTCTGACCCCAGATAGCATGCTGCACAGCTCGCTACTGGGCACCCTGGCTGACCAACGCTGCTGCACAGCTACACTGCTACTACCGACCCTACAACCCAATGCCTGCCTGTTCACACTACTACGACACTCTACCAAGCCCAATGCTTGCCTTACCCCAGTTACACACTTCTGACACCTGACCCAGTAACATGCTGCAGACTGCCACTGCATGGACATCTGACCCAACTGCCTGCTACACAGCTACTGCATTCTGGAGCACTTTCTAGCCCAGTAACACTGCTCTGCTCACACTACATGGACACTCTGCAGCCAGTAACCTGCTGTGCACAGCTACACGCTGCAGCGCTCTACAGCCCAATAACACTGCTACCTGACTACTGCATGCACAGAGCACCCTACAACACAATAACACTGCTGCTGGCTGCACCGCTACTGGAAGCCCTGCAGCCCAATGGACTGCTGCACGGCTACGCACGGCTACACAGGCGCCCTGGCCGTAACGCTGCTGCACAACTGCACAGCTGCACCGCTACTGCGACGCCTCTGGCTGATGAGCACTGTACGCAGCTGCGCACTACTGACGCCTGCAGCCCAGTAACATATGCGACTGCGCGTTACCTAGACACCCCTACAGCCCAATGTGCTGCACAATACGCAATTACACAGACGCCTGCTGGCCCAATGTATAACTGAGACTGCACCACTGCCTGGAAGCGCGCCTGACCCAATGGCAACAACTGCACAGCTACGCAGCTGCACCGTGCCTACAATGGTAACGCAACTGCACGACTCACCACTGCGTGGACACTCTACAGCCCAATGTACCAACTGCAACCACCATTACTAGACGCCACCTGACTGATAACTTGCTGCTGCACAGCTACGCAGCTACTGAACGCCCGCTGGCCCGGTGACGCTGCTACTGGCACCGCTGCTGGACACTCTACGGCCAGTAACGCTGCTGCACGGCTGCGCTGCGCAGGCCGCCTGGCCCAATGCGCTGCTGCACAAGCTGCACCCGCTGAGCGCTCCTGACCCAGTAACGCCTTGCGCAGCTGCACTGCTGGAGCGCCCCGCTGACCCCAGTAACGCTGCTGCAGCTGCCGCTGCTGGAGCGCACCTGACCCAATGGCGCGCTGCGCTGCGCTGCAGACGCCCCGCCGGGCCAGTGACGCCTTGCACGGCTACGCAGCTACTGAGCCGCCCTGTTTAATGCGCGCACATTCGCCGTTACTGACGCCTCTGACCCAGCTAACATAACTACCTGGCTACACCATTGCGACACCCTGCAAGCCCAATATATAACTGCAGGACTACGCACTACACAAACCTACAGCCCAATGTACTGCACAACTGCACATTCTGAGCACCTGACCCAATGCCTGCTACTGCTACACCACTACGGGACACTCTACATTGTGCTGCTGCACAGCTGCACGCTACTAGGCCCTTCCTGACCCAATGCTTGCTGCTGCACAGCTGCGCTACTGGGCACCTGACCAGTGACACTGCTACCTGGCTGCCACTACATGGCCTCTACCATTGTGGCTTGCTGCTGCACAGCTGCAGCTACTGGAGCGCCCCTGCAGCCCAGTAACGCGCTGCACAGCGACCGCCACTGCTGGGCGCCTGCAGATAACGCTTGCTGCACAGCTGCACTGCACCGACGCCTCTGGCCCAATGTGCTGCTGCACAGCTGCACTACTGAGCCTTACCATTGATAACGCACTACACAGCTACACCGCTACTAGACCTACAAACCAGTAACACTTTGTCACAGCTACACCACTACTGTGGACCTCTGACCCAGTAATATGCTGCACAGCTACACGCTACACAGAGCATCTGACCCAATAGCACTGCTACCCTACAGTTGCACTGCTGCACAGACACTTCCTGACCCAGTAACTTGCTGCTACTGGCTACAGCTACATGAGACACTCTACAGCCCAGTGGCATAACACAGTTACCGTACACAGAATGCCCTACAATGAGTAACACTGCTCTGGAACTACACCACTACATGGACATCTACGCCCAGTAGCACTGCTACACAGCTACACATTCACACAGAGCACTTACAGGCCAATGGCTTTTCTGAGCTGCACCACTGCATGGATCTGGCCCATTTTCCTGCTCCTGGCTTCTGCTGAACCTCTACATCCAGTAGCACTGTTGCACAACTACACCGCTACTAGACACTCTACGGCAGTGAGCACTGCTGCATCTACACCGCATGAGACACTGCCTGACCCAATGCTTGCTGCTACACAGCTGCTGTACACAGGCACCCTGCAGCCCAGTAACGCTTAACTGCACAGCACACTTGCTGCTGGGCACTCTGGCCCAGTGGCACTGTCACAGCCTGCCACTACATGGACCTCCTGCAGGCACAATGGCTTGCTGCTGCACCAGCTACGCTGCTGCACAGGCCTCCTACAGCCCAGTGGCTGCTTGTGTGTGTGTGTGTGTGTGTGTGTGTGTGTGTGGGTAAAGAGGCTGGTTTGAGAAAATAAACTGCTTCTTTGTGACTCTATTCTTCTTCTGTGTTTCAGGGATGAACAAGCTGGAAAAATACACAACAGTGCTACACAATTACACTTTTACATTGATACACAAAATGCCAATGCTGCATAATTACACCAACACAATCACACTGCAGAACATTTACACCGCTACACAGTAACAGTGACACATCTACACCGCTACACAAACACCATACAACCCAATAACACTGCTACACAACTGCACAGCTAAACAAACACTCTACAACCCAGTAACACTGCTACACAACTGCACAGCTAAACAAACACTCTACAACCCAGTAACACTGCTACACAACTACACCATTACACAAACACCCTACAACCCATTAACACTGCTACACAACTACACCACTACACAAACACCCTACAACCCAATAACACTGCTACACAACTACACCGCTACACAAACACTCTACAACCCAGTAACACTGCTACACAACTACACCACTACATGAACACTCTACAACCCAGTAACACTGCTACACAACTACACCGCTACACAAACACTCTACAACCCAATACCACTGCTACACCATTACACTGCTACACAAACACCCTACAACCCAGTAACACTGCTACACAACTACACCGCTACATGAACACTCTACAACCCAGTAACACTGCAACACAACTACACCGCTACACAAACACCCTACAACCCAGTAACACTGCTACAGAACTACACCACTACATGAACACTCTACAACCCAGTAACACTGCTACACAACTACACCACTACATGAACTCTACAACCCAGTAACACTGCTCCACAACTACACCACTACATGAACACTCTACAACCCAGTAACACTGCTACACAACTACACCGCTACACAAACACTCTACAACCCAATAACACTACTACACAACTACACCACTACATGAACACTCTATAATCCAGTAACACTGCTACACAACTACACCATTACACAAACACCCTACAACCCAATAACACTGCTACACAACTACACCACTACATGAACACTCTATAACCCAGTAACACTGCTACACAACTACACCACTACATGAACACTCTATAACCCAGTAACACTGCTACACAACTACACCATTACACAAACACTCTACAACCCAATAACTGGGATGTGAGTGATGGGATGTGAGCGCTGGGATGTGAGCGCTGGGATGTGAGCGCTGGGATGTGAGCGCTGGGATGTGAGCGCTGGGATGTGAGCACTGGGATGTGAGCGCTGGGATGTGAGCACTGGGATGTGAGTGCTGGGATGATGACACTTATCAAGCAGTTAAGATAAAATGATTAGAATGAGCTGTTGTTGCTGCTGTTTATCCTTTGAAGAAGCTTCGTAACCAACAAGCCCACCCTGAACTGCTCTGGAGACAGTGTTTGGTGTTTTTGATACTGACAGAGCAAAAGTGAACTTTGTGCCGTGACCTTCGGGAGGCTGAGTTCACAGCAGGAGATCCATCACTGCTGTGGACAGACTGGGAGCAGGAGAAACCAAACCCCCATCAGTACTGATGAAAACACAGCACTGTTTTTCACTTCGTTGGTGCCTTCTGTCCCGTCACTGCTGCAAAGATCCATACAGAGATCGTGACGAGGACGTGACCCTCCCTGCTGTCCAGCACAGGAACGGTCCAGACAAGCGTATCCAGATCAGGGTCAGGCCTGCGGTTTACAGGCCAATAGTTATTGACTTTACAGCCAATAGCAGGTCATGCAGAACAACACACACACACACACACGTGCGCACACACACACACACACACACACACACACTCCTGACACTGAGAGCATAATTGTCCCAGAGTCAGCAGCTCCTGACCACTGAGGTTTATCTACTTGCGAGCACACTCTTGTGAAAGAGATGTAAATTACATTAAGATACTAAATATACAAAAAAAATTAGAATTAAATTGAATTATTTTAATAGAATTAAAATAAATGTGTTCTATGAAAAGAGCTTAAATGCACTTTTCTTTCTCAAAATGGACATTTTAAAGTCCATCATTTCATCATTAGAGACGTTTATAATAGTTGGGGGGATGGTGTCCATCCAAGCGGTCATCTGGAGAGAGATGAGAAACACAATGTACAGGTCCATCCCAGGACACACACACACACACACACACACACGCCTAGAGGACAACTGAATCACCTAACCACTTATCGTTGGACAGTGAGAGGACACTGGAGCTTCTGGACAGAAATACAAGCAGACACAGGGAGAACATGCAAACTACCCCAGGGAGGATGCAGATTTAGAATCGGGTCATCACTGGATTCTGTCAACCAGTCTGTGCGTGAACTTTGACCTCAGAAATGTCTTTAGTTTCCACTCTCTCATTTACTCTGTTCCTAAGTGTTGGGAAGAGAGTTTAGGGGTTCTTGATGACCAGGATGAGGACCACAGCTGTACTAAAACTGGAAAACAGCCAGCAGAGAAAGACAGACTCTTGAGGGACATCAGGGACGCTCTATTGCTCATGCGCTTGTGTGTGTGTGTGAGTGTGTGTGTGTGTGTGTTGTCCCACCCTGCTGTCCTCCTGGTACTCCCACTCAGGGCTGAAGTTGTGGAGTGTGTGTCCACTGGAGCAGTTGGAGAACTGGAAGAGGCTGGAGAAAATGCGCCGGTTCTCCAGAGTGTCGGGAAAGATGGCATCCTGGAAGTTGATGGTGTGAGGGAGGATGTTATAGTCTTCATCCATCCTGTGTGTGAAAACACACACACACACACACACACACACCCAAAGAGCACAGATCATCTCAGCATCAGCAGAACAAAAAGTGTGGAAAGATTTTTACATTTATATATTAAAATATCATCTTAACTTTCACTCTTTCTTCTCGCTCCCTCCCTCTTTTCGTCTCTATCTTCTTTTTCTACATCTCTGTCTGTCTTCACCCCATCTTTATTTATCCCTTTCTCTTTTCTCCCTCTTTCCTCATGTTCCTTTCTATCCCTTTCTCTTTCTGTCTCTTTCCCCTCTCCGTGTCTCCATCTCTCTCCTGTCTCTTCTCTTCATGCCCTCTTTCTCTTCCTCTCTCTCTCTCTCTTAGTCCCCCCTCTCTATTCATCCCCCTCTTCATCACACCCCTTTAATCATCATCATCATCATTATCATCATCTCTCTCTCTCTCTCTCTCTCTCTCTCTCTCTGACCTGAGGAAGAAGATGTAGGAGTAGTTTTCCATCACGGTGTGGGACTGACACTGTTGGTATCCGAGTCCGGACACGTTGAGCGTGGTCCCGGGAGGGATCTCCAGCATGCTGCCCCAGCCCTGCTCGCACAGCGCCTCCACCTCCGCCGTGTACAGCAGGCCGCCGGGCGCGCGCGGCTCCTCGTGCAACTCCAGCACTCTGGCGTACAGGATGATGTGCGCGAGCTCCGCGCGGCAGCTCTCACTCAGCGGCCGCCAGTCCGCGGGCAGCAGACAGCACGAGACCAGACACACCGCGCACGAGAGCAGCACGGGCAGCGCGCGCGTCCCCATCTCCGGACCGAAGCGCACAATCCTACAATCAGACCCTCACACCTCTCTCTATACCTCCCTCTCTCTACACCTCCCTCTCTCTTTACCTCCCTCCCTCTCTCTATACCTCCCTCTCTCTACACCTCCCTCTCTCTCTCTACACCTCCCTCTCTCTACACCTCCCTCTCTCTCTCTACACCTCCCTCCCTCTCTCTTTACCTCCCTCTCTCTACACCTCCCTCCCTCTTTACCTCCCTCCCTCTCTCTACACCTCCCTCTCTCTTTACCTCCCTCTCTCTACACCTCCCTCTCTCTACACCTCCCTCTCTCTTTACCTCCCTCTCTACACCTCCCTCCCTCTCTCTCTACCTCCCTCTCTCTATACCTCCCTCTCTCTACACCTCCCTCCCTCTCTCTCTACCTCCCTCTCTCTTTACCTCCCTCTCTCTCTCTACACCTCCCTCTCTCTATACCTCCCTCTCTCTACCGCCCTCTCTCTCTACCTCCCTCTCTCTACACCTCCCTCTCTATACTTCCCTCTCTCTCTTACACCCTCTCTCTACCGCCCTCTCTCTCTACCTCCCTCTCTCTACACCTCCCTCTCTCTATACTTCCCTCTCTCTCTTACACCCTCTCTCTACCGCCCTCTCTCTATACCTCCCTCTCTCTCTCTATACCTCCCTCTCTCTCTACCTCCCTCTTTCTATACCTCCTTCTCTCTCTACTTCTTTCTCTCTTTCTTTCTTTCTTTCCTTTATATTTCTCTCTGCTCCCTATGGGTTCTGTCTTTAATTCTTTCACTAGTTATACTCTCTCTCTCTCTCTCTCTCTCTCTCTGTCTCTCTCTCTCTCTGTCTCTCTCTGTCTGTCTCTGTCTCTCTCTACCTCCCTCTCTCTCTCTCTCTCTCTCTCCCTCTTGCCCAGTCGGTGAGCTCCATGGTGGCTGCTGTCTGTTTTCCTCTAATCATCTCTCCCCCTCCTGCCCTCCTGCCCCTCCTTACCTGTCCTGCCTTTCTACCCCTCTCCACCCCTGAGCTGTTCCCCTCCTCCTGCCCCTCCTTTCCTCTCCTGCCCCTGCCCCTCCTTACCTCTTCTGCCCTGCTGCCCCGTCCACCCCTCGGCTCTTCCCCACTCCTGCATTCCAACATCGTGGACTGATTCTGAATGAACCTGGAGGACTCATTATGAAGGATTATTATTTTGGCTTCTACTGTTAATAAGTCACTACAATGTGAGGCATGAGGAACTGAGGCAGAGAGGCTGGACCTGCTGATGGGGTTTAAACATGACTCGGACTAAAATGAGCAAAGAAATCTATTACACAATTTATTTTCCTTGCTTTTTGTAAAACAAACACACTGTAAGTCTGGAGTCCCTTTCACTTTCATTTTATGCCTGTCAAAAAATCTTTATTTAAAGGCTCAAATCATCCAGCTGAGCACTAACAATGGCCAAAAAGCAAGGCTGAATTTAACACAACCAGAACACATTGACACACATTGAGATCTGGACAGCACCATCTAGCGGTCACATCAAAGCACTACAACAAGAAACATCAGAGAGGCGCAATTAATACAGTCATTTATTATTCTACTTTAACACACACTTCTGGAGCCCACACCAATCAGAGGGACACATTGTATAAAATAATTAATATATGAAAATATTTTAATGAGAGATTGTTGTTGTTATTATTATTATTATTATTATTATTATTAATGATAAATATAGTTATATATTATTTCTTATTATAATAATATTATATTATAAACTTCCATTCTCTCTCTCTCTCTCTCTCATTAAACATTGCTCTTTGATTGGGCCCTCTGATTTGTGATTGAATAGAATAGAATAATCATTTATTATCCCACGAATGAGAAATTTGGGAAAGAGAAAGAAAGAACAAGAAAGAATATATAAAATATATAAAACACAAGGAAAGATATCCATATACAGAACTATATATACATATACATATTTACAGGGCAATTAGCAAGAAAGAAAGAATATAAAAACAGCAAAGATAACCTTATACACAGAGGGCATATAATAATACTACTAATAATAGTAGTAGTAGATAATACATTATAAATATATAATGATTACATTATAATGAATAATTACAAATACAGAAATGTAAATGTAATATTATTATTATTATTAATAATAATAACAATAATAAATTAGTAATAATAAATAAGTAATGCTAGGCTGACTCTCTGATTTGTGATCCTTAAAGGGAGCAACCAAAAGAAGAAGAAAAAGAAGAAGAGGAATATTTAAATGAATATGGTAATACAGTAAGTGATGAGTAATGAAGAGAAATGCGGTGCCGTTTGGGACAAATGCGTCATCAGTCGCGTGACTCGACTGCAGGTGACTGAGCGCGCAGAGGGAAATCCCAAATTCAGGGCAAACCGTTGAGGGGGTCGACGCTGCGGCATTGCGCATGCGCAAGAGAATATTAGATCTATATCCATAATGGATCGCGAGGGCGCCTTCGCCGCGCAGGCGCTTAGATCATCCGCACGGCGTGTTTATCTGCGGCCTCACAAACAGGAAGTAGCGCTTTTCCCCAAACAAGAGCTCAGAGACGCGGCGGAGAGAGACGGAGACTGAGGTAATCGCTCACTCCTCACACTAATTTACAGGGTTTTACACACTTTTCACACTCCGTGACCTGAACCGTGTGTTAAAGTGCTCTGTAAACCCACCGTAAACAGCAGGCCGTGTGTTTGTAAAGTTGTTGTTTTTTTCTTCAGGTGGCCTGTGAGGGTTTAAAGGTCCCTCGCTCCGTCAGAAACGAAAGGAAAAGTATAAGCTCACGGAATCGTTTATAAAGGCTCTTTTATCGATATAACCTTGACCAACGTGTCACACGAGTGTTTTAAAGTTCATAAATTGGGTTTTGGATGCCTTTTTATTATTCATTCTCCGTTCCACCTTAAATGCTGCAGGGCCAGAGCGTGAACTGAGGCAGTGTTTAAGGTGGAACGGAGCATTCCAGTTCAGGGTGGGAAAGGGAGCCAAAATCCAGTATTTTCAGGAGATTTTCGCTGTAAACAGTGTGCTTGATGATGATGATGATGATGATGGTGGTGGTGATGAAGTATCTGTAAATCACTGTCAGTAGTATTTTGTGTTTGTTCACCTGTTTTCTGGTTTGTTGCTGTTATTAGTATGTGGTTTTCAGAATAAATCAAATCAGATCCAGTTAAGGAGGATCTTTCTCTCTTACTAAAGAAACATGACCCAGCAGGTCAGAGATCTTTAAATAGGACTCCCACAGCTGATTGATATAATCCGTTACAGTCGATTAGTGGAATCCTTGAAAGTGAAAGTGACTACCCTTGTCCATGTGAAACGCAGCACAGCACAACACTACGAAATTCAACCTCTGCGTTTCACCCACACACACACGTCCAGCAGGGGGCCGCTATTGAAAGCGCCCGGGTAGCAGTGATGGGGACGGTACCTTGCTCAAGGGTACCTCAGGGCAACCTGCCGGTGAGAGAATCAAACCCACAATCTTCCGATCCAGGGCAACTCCCCAACCACCAGGCCAACGATGCCCCCCAAGTTGCCAGCTAATTCACTAATCAATTAGTCGGTGATGTCAATACATTAACATGCGTTAAAGTGATTACTTTACTATCGCAATACACCCAGAAAAGTTTAAAATTAATTTACCATTTATGATCAAAAAGTAGTGTCACATTAATGAACCCTTACACATGTAGGAGCTGGACTTCAACCTCAAAAGTGAAAATGAAAGTGAATACTAAACATAACGGTGTGCTTTCTCTGTATTTAACACACACACACAATGTGCCAGAAGACAGCACCCCGGGGAGCAGGGGATTTCAGGAGTAGAACCTACTGGTCCGGGACTCGACTCGACACACTAAACCACCGCTGTTCTATCTCACCTGGGCTGTAGTGTGACTGGGCTGGATGTCTTATCCTTGCTTTTTTTTCTTTTCTAAAAGTCTTGCCCTAAGTATTTTCTCCTTCTGACTTTAGAAACGCAGCGCTGGAAAAGATGGCCTCAGGTTTGCCGATGGTGAACGGGGACCTCACTTCACCACAAAGGTCCCACAGTGCAGGCACGTCCCATGTAGAGGAGACCCTTCAACAGATGAACGTCCTCATCAAGGAGAACAGGGAGCTGAAAGGTAACGGTGATTACCTTTTGTGCCGAGACTCAAACTCACATCCCTCAGATTGTGGGGTCTAGTCACTAATCACTAGGGCACCACTGCCACCGTTTGTTACTCCAGTGTGGACGGACACCTTGTTTCCATTCAATTAAACATTCAGTCTCACATGCTGTGAGTACAGTTCAGTCTCTGTACCTGAGCAGGTCTCCAGATCTTCCTGAAGGACAGTGTTGTTGTCTCTCATTTTCAGTACAGTCCCTGTACCTGAGCAGGTCTCCAGATCTTCCTCGTTCCCTGCTCTTCATAAAGCGATGCAGTCACCACAATCATAGGTTCTTAGAGGAACGTTTAAATTTTCTTACTCAACAATTCCACAAAGCAGTATTACTTTCTTCTACAGAGGCTCTAAAACAGACTAACCTGACGATGAAGGAGAGATTTGAGGGCCTGACCACATGGAAGGAAAAACAGAAGGAGGAGAGGAGCTTCCTGGAGAGTCGCCTCGAGGAGGCCAAGGAAAGACTGCGTGCTCTGGATGCTGAAAATGAGCTTCTTAAGAAACGGGTTCGAGAGCTGGAGGGCCATGTCGGTGCAGGGGTGGTGAGAAACGCTACTTTAATGTTATGTTGCTAAACAGCATCAGAAACGTTCTCGGGTTATGTGTCATATGCAACGCATTGCAAAGCTAAAATATCATTAATTGGTAAAACGTATGAAGATAAGTGTGTTGTTTTAGGATGATGGGACTGGTACGCAGACCATGATGGAGATGCTGAAGAGTCAGATCGCCCGTCTCCAGGCTGAGAAGAACGACTTGGTGGCCATGAACTCCGAGCTACAGCTAAAGATGGGCCAAGGATCTCCAGAAGACTCCTTCATCGAGATCCGCATTGCGGTGAGCACATGGGCCAATACAAGCACATGCAGAGTCTCAGGTTTCCAGGCAGGGAATTTTCTGTTTTAATGCTTTAAAAGGTTTGTCAAAGTAGAAGATAGAAATGACAATTATTGCTTTATTGTTGCAAAGCAGTGCAAAAATCTTGAGGCTCCCTACGTTTCCTTATATTTTGCATTTCTAATATTTTAAGGAATCACAAATATATGGTATGAAAATACTATTTTATGTCTTTAAACCTCTTCTCTCATCTTGTCTATCATTTAATCTATTGAGTAGATTAAAATGAAATGAACAGGAACACATGTTTTACATGGACAGGCTGCAAAGTGTCTAAAGATACAAGGTTCTAGATAAAGGAGATACATCCACTCAGCGTTCAGCATCAGCGGTAAACTAATCTCATGATCATCTGGAATCATCTACATCTTTTTCTTACATTTACTGCCTTTAGCAGACACTCTTATCCAGAGTGACTTACATCAGTGCTTTAGCTCCACATCTGATCTTCACTCTAGTGACTTGCTGAAGAAGTAACAAATTTAACAGGTCCCTGTGACTTGGTGCCAAAAGTTTTTTTTTAATCTGCAGAGAGGTCCAAGAGAATCAAAACTGAAGGCCAGTTGTTTGATCTTGCAGTGTGGAGTTCTTCTGAGACTGCTAGTAGAGCAGTTTCAGTTGAATGCAGTGGTTTGAGTGTGGTCTGGTAAGGATCATGGAGCTTGTTTTGAGATTAGAATTGATTATATACAGCTTGTTCCATGACCTTGGAAAGGAAGGAGAGGAGAGATACTGATCTGCAGTGGTTTAAGTCTGTACAGTCGAGAGAGCTTTTCATCAGAATAGGAGTGACTACAGCAGACTTGAAGGCAGATGGAACATGGACGGTCATTAAATATCCATTGAGTATTTGAGTGATGTAGGGGAGAAGATCTGAAGACATCTCCTGGAGTAGAGCTGATGGGATGGGATCAAGTGAAGAGGTGGTGGGATTGCTGGAGAGAGCGGTGAGAAGCTGAGGAGTTGATGGTTGGAGCTGGACAGTCGGATGGGAGGGATTAATTGCTTCAGTTTTCTCATCAAAGAATGAAGCAAAGTCTTCTGGGAGTTGAAAATACAGGAGAAGATTTAACATGGAATGAAAAGGTGGTAAAAATACACAGCCTGGAGGGCTGGAAGGGTTGGTTACAGATTCTTCCAGCTTGGATTTGCCGAATGCTGAATTGGCAGAGGTTTGATCAGAAGCAAAAGGAACCAATCAGCCAGAGTCTACCAAATACACACCAAAAACAAGGCAGCCTGAGTTTGAACTGCTTGAAGGTTCAGACGTAGATCACTGTGTGGATTAACCAACACAAAACAATCAAACTGCTCAGGTACAGAGACTGGACTGAAAATGAGAGACAACAACACTGTCCTTCAGGAAGCCTGAATGCATTGTTGACCTATTTCTCAACAGTATATTAAAAGAAAGTCTGAATCTTAAAAATTCTTGGTTTCTGCAGCAGGGGGAGCTGAACGTGACCAAAGATCTGCCTGTTGCCCAGGAGGTCCCTGCATCCAGCACGTAAGCTGAGTTAAGACATTGATACAAAGAGTCTGCTTTTTCTCTGCATTGTTTTCACTTCACTCTTTAGATGCACAGCTAAACATTACATCACAGCCAGTGAAATAAATGTGTATCTTGCTAAATATCAAATGTTTCTCATTTTAACTGATGCAAGAATATCACTAGGTTATTTAAGTTATTCATATATTCATAACATTTTTGCCAAAGCAGTATGTGGACAACGAAACCTCATTACCGTATTTGTGTGTGCGAGAGAAACTTTGACTGGATATTTTCTCTTTAACATGCTCTTATAACAATCTCACATGAAATATCTTTGCTAACTTTGAACTTTTGTTCATTTTTGACTTTTTGAGCCTTTCTCCAGCTTTTAGCTGAGTGTCTCAGAGCTGTGCTTGTCTCGCCACACAGGACAAAGTCTGACATGACTGCATCACGGATGGAGTCAGAGGAACAGACAGTGAGCCAGCTCCTCCAGTCCCTGAGACAGGAGACCCAGCATAAGGAGCAGCTGCAGCTCCAGCTACAGACAGCAGCAAAGAGGTAAACACACCCGACTGCGTCGACACATAGAGAAGCACTTCCTGCTGCGAGAGCAAACAGAATGATAAGGGAAAGGTCATGGGTCAGGTCTGCACGTTCCCATCCTGGGGCCAGGTCCCTAACCACTGGTCAGCGGTGGCCTAGTATTTAGGCCCCAGAATGGTGAGGTCAAGCCAGTAGGTTGCTCTGAGGTTCTCTTGAGCAAGGTACCATTCTCATCACTGCTCCTCGGCCACTGGATATGGCTGAACCCTGCTGCATAGTCCTGGCCTTAAGTTTTGAGAATGACACTAATATTAATTTCCACAAATTTTTCTGCTTTTATGATGACAATTTGCATCAACGTTATGAAGACGATCAGATTAATTGCAGTTATTTGCAAAGTCCCTTTTTGCCATGAACATGAACTTAATCCCCCCAAAAAAACATTTCTGCTGCATTTCATAAAATCCTCTCATTAACACAGGTGAGAGTGTTGAGGACGACAAGGCTGGAGTTAGAATAGCAGACTGAATGCTTTAAAAGGAGGGTGGTGCTTGAAATCATTGTTCTTCATCTGGTAACCATGGTTACCTGCAAGGAAACACATGCAGTCATTAATGCTTTGCAAAAAAGGCTTCACAGGCAGGATGCTGCTGCTGGTAAGTTTGTACCTCATCAACCATTTATCGGATCATCAAGAACTTCTTGGTGAGAGGATCAATTGTTGTGAAGAAGCTTCAGGGAGCTCAAAAAAGTCCAGCAAACACCAGGACCAGGACCGTCTCCTCAACTTGATTCAGCTGCAGGATCAGGGCAGCACCAGAACTTGCTCAGGGAAGGCAGCATCTGCACGCACGGTGAGGTGAAGACTTTTGAAGGATGACCTGGGGTCAAGAAGGGCAGCAAAGAAGCCACTTCTCTCCAAGTTTGTCAGGGACAAAAGTTTTTCTTGTCAGGTACAGACAATATGCATATTCTGCAGAAGATACAGGCATCGGACTGCTGAGGATGGGTAAAGTCATTTTCTCTGATGAATCCCTTTCCGATTGTTGGGACATCTGGGAAAAAGACTGTACAGAGAAGAAAAGACGTGCACTACCATCACTCTTTTGCCTTTTCCAGCATGTTGGAGCGCCATCCCATAAGGTAAACCTGAAAACTAAGTGGCTCAGGGAGCAAAATATGGAAATTTTGGGGTCGATGGCCAGGAAACTCCCCAGACCCATTGAGAACTTGTGGTCAGTCGTCAAGAGGCGTGTGGAGAAACCAAATTCTGACAAACTCCAAGCATTGATTATGCAAGAACGCAGAATCAGTCAGGATTTGGCCCAGAAGTTGATTGACAGCATGTCAGGTCAAACTGCAGAGATCTTGAAAAAGAAGAATCAACTCTGCAGATATGAACTCTTTGCATGAACTTAATGATACTGTTAATAAAAGCCTTCTAATGTTCTTGTAATGTAATTCTTAATGTTGTTGCATCTGGTTAGAATACAATAGTGTCCCCCCCCCAAAAAAAGAGCAGTCCTGCATCTCAATAATAAAATGTACAAACCTATTATTTGCATTCCCTCCCAACTTTTTGCACGCCTAGAAGTAGATGCAGTCCTTTTGGAACTGAAAGTGACATTTTAGGGCTACCTGGCCTTCCAAACAGATTTTTTAGAGGTGCACTTTAACAGATATTATTTATTTATTTGTTTTTTTAAAATCAGATGCTGCTTTAAAGTATTTAATGACATTTCTCCGTGGTTCTCCGGTTTCTCCCCACAAAACGTGATTGTCGGGTAGATTGGAGATGCTGACTTTCATTTTCCTCTGTGTTCATGTGCAAATTCTTGTGTGTTGACCATTCCGTTCTCTCCTGAAGGATTGCAGGGTTGGAGCAGAAGCCTCCCCAGTCCGAGAGTGAAACACAGACGTCTCTACCTTGCACCACAGCAACAGGCACTCAGGACGAGGTAATGACGGCAGATTAGAAGTTGAGAACATGGATTTAGAAATAGAAATACCCCCTGATAAAAATGAACGTGTGTTTGTGTTCCAGTCGGCCTCGGAGGTGGAGAATCTTAAGGCTCAGATGATGAACTTGTTTAAAGAGCTGCAGCAGGCTCAGAGTAAAGTGGATGAGGCGGAGAACATGAAGAGGAACCTTCAGGACAGGTTCACTTCCTTAAGCCATCTGTCATCAGTCGGTTTATGTCTCGCTCGCTCAGTTGGGAGGTTTCTGGTATTAAGTGTACTAATTGAGTTGTTGGATGACAGCAGGTATGAAACCAAGTCTTCTTTGCAGGTGTAAGGATCTGGAGCAGGACCTGGGCACACTGAGGACTCAGCTGGGGGAAAGGCAGCAGATCCAGGCTGAGAACGAAAGGCTGAAGGTGCAGCTGGACAGCATGAACGCTGCCAACAAACTGGAACAGAGGAAAGCTCAGGAGGAGAGGTCAGTCAGCTGCTCCGTGATAAATCCAGCGGTCCTGCCTCTCGACTGTAGGCTTGACCAGAATTCAACTAAAAAATAAAAACGCAAAACCAACCGCAGATGTACGACGTTTGTGAACTTAAGGTGCAGAGAAGAATATTCTTTTTTGGCAAACAGTTTTCCCGTTAAAGTTTTTTGCTTTACTGCGTCGTTGCTTATCATTTTTAAAAGGTTTTAGAAACCTGCAGCACACAGAATTCAGTGTCCTTTATTCAACACCACTTAAATATGAAATCATTTTCTTCATTTTAATCGATTATATAAAAAGGGACCAAAAACACACCTGCCGATGCGTTAAATCGTCTCCTTCTTTCAGGCTTTTGGCTTTTTTTTTATGTCTGACCAGTTTAAACTGATGATCGAATTTTAGTTGTAAAAGTTTATTGCTGTAATGGTTTCGAAATACCAAGCACACCTCGGAGGCGCTCCGTGTTTTGTTTTTTTTTTTTTTTGCATCTCCACGCCGAATAACATGTCCCTGAATTCCCCCCTGGATGTAAATGACCATGACTCATCTTTCACTTCCTCTCATCCCTGTCAGGAATAATCTGACGCAGCTGAAGGACGCTTACACCAAGCTGTTTGAGGATTATAATGAGCTCCAGGAAGAGAAAAAGAAAAAGGAGGTAAATGTTTGCACTTCAGCTAAAAGCGATCAAGCATCCCAGTTAATGAACTTCAGAGGAGCAGAAACAGCCGAACAAACCGGCTGTGAACAAGTGCCTACAGTGTTTCTAATATTCTAGTTCTCTTCCAAATAAAATCTGATTACAGATACAAGGAAGCGATGTTAGATGATCAGGATTTTAAAACGAGTCGGAGATTCAGGGCCGATAACTTCAGATCAGTACTAGTTGTAGCCATTTAGAAATATTATCATTTAATAACGATTCTGTTCATAGAAGTCCTGAAATACATAATAAAACATCTAAAGTGGAATCAGAGTCACATTATAAGGATTTAATCCCACAAAGTGGCAGTGAAGGTACTGGGGTATTATGTTTTTATGGCCTGGATTCTTAGGGGTCTGTATTTCTGCTCTTTTGGGGGGTTTACTGTAAGAAGGTCCTGAGCTCTGAGATCTTTCTCTCTGTTCTCCAGTCTGTGTATTGACAAACGGCCGATTTCAGTTATTTCCAGAATTTGAGAACATTTTCTCTTTTCACACTGAGTGAAAGGACATGGCTGCACAGTCAGAGTGTGCTTGTGATCTGCAGGGCTCTGTCTCTCGGGAGGAGTTTGATGAACTTCAGACAAGACTGGCTGCAGCGGAACAGGCTCTGGCAGACAAACAGCAGAAGATCGATGAGCTGAAGCTGGAGATCTTCGAGAAGGAGAAAGAGTTGGAGACGGTCTCTGTCTTTAAAGCTCAGGTAGCGGCTGGGGGTTCTATAGTTGGGATTTATTTATATCTGTGTGGTGGTGATCTGTTGTGATGATGATGAGCTGTGTAGTGATGATCTGTTGTGATGATGATGATGTTGACCTGTATGCTGTGCTCAGGCGGAGGTTTACTCCTCCGATTTCTACGCAGAGCGAGCAGCTCGTGAGAAGATTCACGAGGAGAAGGAGCGTCTTGCTGCTCAGCTGGAGTTCATCAAGAAACAGAACAGCCACTTACAGGAGGAGATGGAGTCACTGGGCAGGTAAAGACTGTTCTTTCTTTCTTTCTTTCGTTTTTTCATTTCTGACTGCTGTTGCAAATAATGTCGGTTTTCTTTTAGGCACTCTATGACCGAGATGCAGAGGAGACATGTGTCTCGTGGGGCAAACCCAGGGGGGTCGTCTCCTCACCAGCTGCAGGGAGGACGAGGTAAACCGGTCTCCACCTCTCTCGGTGCTCTCGGGTGTCGCGTTTCAGGAAAAAGGGCCTGGATGAGAATTAAAGGGTTTTTAAACTGCTGTTCCTTCTGATAAAAAATTAAGATTAGAAAATGTAAAACTGTTTGAGGAAAGTAAAGCCCTTCAAATTGATTTCACCCCATGCTTCATGCTGCTCAACATTTTCATCCTCCTCTACTTCTCCTCCACCCAGTCCCTCCTTCTTCTTCTACAAAAACCTGTTTTTATTTTGTCATTTCGGGACAAAGAAATGGTTTTAAAATGTGGAAAACTTTCCCAATCCACCGTATGTCACTCTGGTGAGTGATTAGCGACGTAGAAGCTCCTCCGTTCTTGGTGTTTACCTTCTTTCCATTTCTCTCTCTCTCTCTCACGCTCTCTCTCTTTCTCTCAGGGGATTGGCAGCAGCAGGTGAATATTCCAGAACATGTGTGTCCTAAGTGTGGAGAGATCCTGCCAGATCTGGACACACTGCAGATCCACATCATGGACTGCATCATCTGAATCTGTCGCCTGGCGCCCAGCCCAGCCAGTCGGTACCCCTCTTTATCAGCTTGGCGGGACGAGCTGGCCGTCTAATCCGATGATGCAACGCTCAAGTCTAACTGTAATCTTCCTTTAGAGGCTTCTTTACTATTTACGCTCCACAGGTCTTCCCCACCAAACGGCTTTAAGGGAAACGTTGTCAAACAGGTTCGGGAAACCACAGACGGTACACGGCTGCGCTCAATCTTTCGGTGAGATGAAAGGAGGTAAAAACAAAATCAGGTTCAGAGACGTAGACGGCGAGGATCTTTCATAAACGAGGGAGATGAATAGTTCCTCAGTAAGTTTCAGGAAAATGGGTGGATGATTGATACTCAGATTAGCGTTTATGCTCTGGAGGAGGACGTGTATTAAGGGAACGTGCTCTATTTGTCTCTGCGCCGTTATTAGCCAGTGGTTTTATGCTGGAGTCAGTTCAGGCACTCCAGTCTGAAGGGTGGATTAAGCTTTAATTTTTTTAAACAATGCACTTTAACCAATCGTTTTCCTGTTCTTTAGGCGGGGTTTGTCCTCTTTGCTAATAATAATGCTGCAGCTGAGTGAAGGTGTCGTGTGTGTGTGTGTGTGTGCGTGTGTGCGCGTGCGCGTATGTATGTTACTGTGGCTGTTCATTCAACTGTGAAGTGGAAATGTAATTCAATAAACAAATCTGTGTGTTCAAATGGAAAGGAGTCTTCATTTGAAACAACGGTCTGTCATCAGGCCGAGCTCAGCGCACACACACACACACACGTGTATAGATATTTGAACACATGAATATGGACATATTTGGACATCTTGCCATTACAGCTACAGGAATTTAAAGACGTCCCATCCATCCATTGAAATCTGGAGCGTTTTTCCGCGAAGGCCACGCGCCGATGCTTGATTGAGAGATTTTATTGATACATAATCTTTCTGACCAGCTTGGAGCGCAGCTCTCCTGTTCAGGCCTGTTTTCAGCTGCAGGACTGACGTTTACGGGATATTTTGGTTCTTCATGAGACCTTGAATTTGAAGAGCTTTGGATTTCGTCCAGAAGAGCGGAAGACTATTTCCGAAGATGACTTAAAGAAACGACTAGAAAGCTTGTGCAAGAGAGTTGAGGCGGGGCTGAAGGATTAGGGTGGCTGAAACAAAAACCAGACTTGAAAACTTTACCCGTTTTTGATAAGTCGCTGCAGCTCGTCTCATTTTCCTGCAAAATATAAAGAGATGAAGGGGGCTTGGCCCAGCCTATTCGGCAGGGATAAGCTCCCGGGACAAAAGACAGGGACACACCCAGGACAGGCCACCAGTCCAATCGCAGGGCAGACACAGACGCACCCACACCAAGGGGACAATTTAGCATCTCCACGACTTGGGTGTTGGAAGGAAACGCACACAGACACGAGGAGAACATGTCCACCCCACACAAAGGACGCGGACCGTCCCGCCTGGGAATCCACCCCAGGACCTTCTCACTGTGAGGAGACCACCCCAACAAAGTTTTGTATTTAAATGAGCGTGGAAACGCTGGTTAGCTGGAGGAGGGTTGGACTCAGAAGGACTGTGGTGTAAAAAAAGGACAGAGAGCCTCAGGATATCTGACATAGTCAGACTTACAAAGCCAAACATGATTTATTTAAATGACTTCTGTTTATTAAGTTTACAAATACGGTAACAAATCTGGTTTTATTGGAGCGCAAAGCGCAGGTTCATACGAAGCTGAACGTCCTATACTTAGTGCAAACATACAGTTAAATGCTGCCAATGATTCCCTACATGTTTTTGTTTGGTTTTCATTTTATTCAACTTTTTTTGACTTTTAAACATTTTGTACAATGTTAAATAGTTTACGGAGAAAAAAAACCCAAAAAACACTGAATTGAAGTCACTAGATGATCTAGAGACACAATATTGCAAAACAAATCAGATAGTAGTACAAAAAAAAAATAAAATAAAATAACTTAATGACAGGTCAGTAGCATTAAGTAAACAGGTTGTTCGGATGCATTTCTTTCCACAGGAGATCAGATGGAAAATAACCATTTCATTCAAATTTACACGTGTGTGTGTGTGTGTGTGTGTGTTTGTGTGTTCACATTGAAACCAATGTAACATGCAAGGCCTTTTCCCCCCCGAAGGAAGAGCATGTTCATTAGCTGATGTTTGGTGGTGTGTTGAATGGCGATTCCTCTTATCGAACACGTTTCGAAGTGTTTTTTTTCTCCTGCAAAGGGGGCAAAAGGTGTTCACAAGAATGATGACGATGAAAGAAAAAGTGTAAAAGTGTCTCCATTCCTGACGGTGGTGTTGCAGAACGATGCATCTCTGAATTCAGTAACTTCTGCTGTATCAGTAAACCGGGGACGTGGAGTGAACGCCTGTATTTACACACTCAAGTCTGAGGCACCTAAACTGAACGTTAAGAGATATTTAAATGTGCGTGAACGGGCAAAAGTGGACAAAAAAGTGATGATTGTTGAGAAAAGTAACAGTAAGAAGTGACCGGTAAGTATTTCTGTACATTGAATCAGACGTGCTGGTGAACCTGAAGAAGTTCATGCGATGGTTTGAGGGAGGAGGAGAGGTTCTTCTCTCCAGCACGAAGGATCCAAACTTTTAAATTCACGCAATTTTTTTGGGTGTGTTGTTTAACTCAATGTTGCTTTGTGTTTGTGCAAGCAAGAAACACAGATTGGCCACTAAAGCATGAGTGTGTGTGTGTGTGTGTGTGTGTGTGTTAGAATGTGTGTATTCTGCAGTACAGTTACTAAATCAAACCCCGGTAAACAAAAATGCTCAGAATATATGAGAAATATATGAGAGCAAAATTACAACTGATGTGTGAGCTGTTTCACTCGTTCATGCCTTTGACGGACAGGAAGTGAGGACTTTGACGCGAGGACCCGATCTGCTTGGGCCGACGGAACGACGCAACAGCGAGCTGAACTTCTAGGGTGAAGCGCTGAGCACAAGATGAGAGCATCTAAAACGACTGTTCCGTTATTAAATATCGAAAGTACAACAGAGCCACTCACAGACAGCAAACAGTTGATAATCTATTCTGCATGACTGGCTTCACTTCTCTGGAACCAGACATTTCGCGTAAATGGCTAAAAGGCTTGTAATCTAGCAGTCCTTCTCAGCGATCAGTAGTCAGGATGACCGGGTGGAACCGCTTTCTCTCACTGTTCTGCGTTCGGCGGATTTCCTAAAGCTGCTGCTGAATCTTCACGAGCTGTGAATGAGTTCGACACATCCGGCGGAGCACACAGACGAGGAGGATCTACTAACATCACTGCTGCGGGTCTGTACAGTAGTTCCCAGGACTCGGACTAACCTACACGCAGATTTCTGGGTTTTTTTTTGTTTCTTTTTTTTTGTCTTTACAGAGGAAAGAAGTGATTAAGCAACTCTTTTCTTTATATTGTGAGTGGCGTCGTATGACTGCTACTAAAAGATCCGGAGAAGATGCTACTGATCCGCATGAAAACCAAATAAAAAGGCAGCTATCTGTACAGCAAAGTGAGAAGAGATGTAGGGCAGCTGAATAAAAAGAAGAATCGGGGACTGGTGGATTCACGAGCAGTCTTGTGTCGGTGACGGGCCACCTTCGACTCGAACCTGAACCCGACTGACCTTTGCACTGCATTAATGTCCCATCTACAGCAACACTGGCTTCACTATTCCAAAAAAAACAAAACAAAACAAACACACCCAGAGAAACTGAGCCCCGCCCTTCGCCACACGTACGGTGCAGCCGCTACCAGTGGGGCTCACGTCTGGTTCACTTCTGGTTAAAAGTTAACTCATTTATTTCTTCCAAAACACGCAACATACTGCCACACACTCAAGATTTCCTTTCGCTTTAGTCATTCTGCTACTTCTACAGACCGATCTGTCACCAACACAAGGCTGCCACGGTCCGCTGCCACGACGAGACCTCTCTGGAGGGGATAAAAGCACGGTGGTTCGTCAAGAGATCAATGGAGGAAATGGTCCAGGGGGAGCCTCATTGGTGGACCCTTAGGCTCACTAGAAGACCCAACAAGTGTTAATAACCACAGCCATTAACCACCAGCCACCGGTACTTTTTTACAACGGTTCTTTAACCAGGGCCCCGGGGGACGGTCAGTTTGCCTCCCTGTCTGGAACCGTCCTGCTGCAGAGACCTGCGATCGGGCCGAGCTGCACGAACATGCGTCTGCAACTACGAGGGTCCGTTCGACCTGCATGGAGCGAAGCAGGCCTGAGAAAACTCCTCCTTGACACCTCGTGTCGAGTGTCCGAGCTTCGAAGCGTTTTTGCGAACCTCCTTCCTCAACAGTCTAACGATACGACATCCTGCCACAAAACCAAAATCTCTTCCCCCACAGTTTACCGTAAACCATTTAGTCCACATGCCAGCAACCCAACCAGATATCCAACATCCAAAAACAAAGCCAAAATCTTTTTTATATATATAAAAAAAAAAAAAAAAAAAAAAGAATGAATGCAAGGCACTAGAAACTCCAGCACGCTTTCTGGGCACTGGGGGGCGGTGAGGGAAAAACGGACCGGTTATTCAAGTATGTTAATTGAAACCATTTTACATTCACATTTATCTAATACAAAGAAAGTACAAAGGGAAAAAAAAAAAAAAAAAAAAAAAGGTTAAAGTGTCTCCGATAAGCTCCGTTTAAGGTAATAGCTAGCCTTTCTTCACCTTTAAGCTAATAGCAATAATCCTCCAAAAGTCCACCCTTTTTCTACCTTTTAAACTAATGTTGTCCAACAACATTTATAATAATCACAGTGTTTCAACATCAAAAACTGATGGGTAAATACAGGTCCGTACAGAACACGACTTCTCATTCGAACATACGATTCTACTCACCTGTCCTAAGAGGCTCCTAATGCGCTCATGATTATAATAGCAGTTACATTAGTAATAGATAGTACATTTAAAGCTTCCCTGGCCTCCAAGGCTGTAAGAATGCTTTGAAGAGCCAGACTGGCACCCCCTCCACCTTTTCCAGTCCCACCTTAATACCAAATTTGTGAATACTAGATCGAGCAGACAGGTAAGCAGGTCGGAGATGAATAGAACACAGCTTTCTTGGAGTTTTTAGTACTGGGAGCTAATTCTTCTGCCAGCATCTTTCCCTGTAAGGGGAGGCACATAACTGGGCAGCAAAACTGCGGTTTTATTCACGCTTGGACCTGTTTCTCTGTGCAGCTCTGATACGAATACATACTCCAGGATAAGTGACAAAGGGCCTCCACTACGCAAGCTGGGATCTGAAACAGCCCTGTACTCCAAAAACGTGGGGGCGGCTGGATGACCTCTCTGCACACGGAGATCCTTTCTAAAACATAACCAAATTTAAAATCAGAACTAATTCGTAAAAAGAGAGAAGCTGTACATGGATTTCTAAATTTTCTCTGTTTGAAGGCCACTTCCTGCGTTTAAAACGGGCTTTATCTTTCTATTACTATAATTATTGCATTGCTACATGGCGTTCGAGCAGATGCAGAGGGCAGCAGGGTTGGAATGGAGAGATGAGACATGTTCTGTTCTCTTCCTTCACCGGTAGTAAGCGTTAGTCTCCAGAGACCTCAGCTGATGGAACGGTGAGAAAGAAAGCAGAGCGGCTGAGAAAGAGCAGGTTGGTTTACTTTTCCAAGGTTAGTAAGCTACAACCTAACACAGACACCCTGGTCCGCCATCCCCCAGTCTACTCTGGAGAAAGAATACTTTTTTTTTTCCAGTCAGCAAAACAAGCCATCACTACACACGTTTAAAGGATTTTGAGAAAAAAAAAAAAAATTAAATGGTCACAACCTTCTTTGGCCACTTTACATTGCACTCAATGTGTGTGTGTGTGTTTTCCTTTCCTCTCTCTTCTCATGATGTTTAGCGTTTGCCCCACTGCATGTCCAAGAGAGTGCAGGAGTGATGAGAAAGTCCCCAAGAGGTACAGGAGAGGTGTGATTGGTGTGTTTACACACATCCTGGCTTCTCCTCGCACAGTACTCTCTTGCTGACCCATCTCTCTCTCATACCTCTCTGAATCTCTCCCCCAAATTTTCCAGGGTAAACAGGGCACACGTCCCTCCTGGCGGCCCATTTGACAAGTCTGCACAGCTGCAACGCAACCCAACTCGTGTACCCAATCCCACTCCAAAATCACCTCCGGTCCATGTGTCTCTGCCCCGAGCTCTTTCACCCTCCCTCTGTCTAGACGTGTCTGTTCCTAGCACTGGCCAGGCCCAGCCCTACGTGGTCCTCAGGTTGGGGCCTCCTGGATTGCTGACCGACTTTTGCAAAGTGCTAATGTGGAAGGCCTGCAGGGCAGCGGGGGTTGAGGGGAACTGGCCCAGGGGTTGCGAGCCGGCCAGCAGGCCCGCTGCCTGGGTGTGTGCGGCCGAGCTGCCGGCCCACGAGCCGCTGTAAGGTGCAGAAGGATAGCCATACTGCGGTGTAGGACACAGAGAGCCCTTACGGGCCCCCATAGAGGTAGCAGGGGGGTTGGGCATGGGTGCGTGGCCGCTCAGAGATGAAGCGATGTTAGGACACAACTGACCCGGTGCCGAAAACTTGCGTCCCATGTTGGCAGGAGGGATCATCTGTGGAGACACAGGAGAATTTAAAAAGTTACACTTTTAGTCCAGAGACTTTGCTGATTTCAGTGTCACTTAATTTAGAGACGCGACAACACTGTTCATTAAAGCTCATGTCAGATTTTCTACTTTTGGCACAAACACGTGATATTTAATGTGCTGCTGTTCAGAATACTGAAAAACAAGAAGATATTAATACACCACTGCCATATGTTCGTGCTGTAGTGCCCCCTGGTCTTGGATTTAGACAGTCTTCACGCAATAATACAAAAATAACACGTTTAGTCCCATGAACACTAAATCTTCATCAGCTTTCAGCGTTGTTGGCAAGGCATGAGCAATAAGACAATCTGATATTGCTGCTGATGAAGAAACTTCACAGAAAGCACAATGATCCTGTTGCTTCCCAATCTTGACCTTTAAATACCCAAGACCTGCAAGCAGTGGAACCTCTGGTCACGAACGTTTCCAAACCGCACAAATCGGTTTGCCAAATTTTCACATCTGTTCACGACCACAATTTTTGGCTGGGAACAAAACATTGGCGGCCAGTTTCCCCTCCGGTTCTTACGACCCGACAATGATTTTTCCCCGATCTTCGTCCGTATCCCATTTTGCTGAGCGTAGACAGGCCGAACAAAGACAACGCACGAGTTCAGCCTCTCCCCCAGCGTCCTTCTCCCCCCAGCGTCCTTCTCCCCTTCAGGTCGCGTCCAGAGTCGTGGAACGAATTATGGTCGTGACCAGAGGTTCCACTGTATTTTGTTGTTTTCTCAGCAGAGCCAAATAAAAGCTAATGAACAAGCCTACCCTGCATTAAAGGAGGTATTTAAAGCAGGAGAAACAAAATGTGCAGAAAATGAGCTGCAGGACTGACAAGCACCAGTCTACTAAATGTGTTCTTTTCTTACTCATTTATCTAAACTCAACTAATTCAAGCCAAGCGGTGAATAGAAGACCAGATTACTGTCTTCTCTTCTACTCCGCTGTAACACCCGATAACGTACTGCTACTGAATCAGGTGTGTCTGAGCAGGAAAATCACCAGACAGTGCAAGATTTTGACCTTCAAGGTTCTAAATGCGCTGGAGAGGGTTACTGCAGGACCTAAAATTGAGAAATGAAACAAATGTGCAGTGAATGAATAATGCTTGGGGCTCTTCCATGAAGTCAAACTCTTACATCATAGCTATGGCCTTGTGATGGGGCCTGCGGTTGGTGCTTGGAGCCCCTTTTGCCCTGGGACAGGTTCATGGCATCCCTGGCCCAATTGTCCACCAGTTTGTGCAGGTCGTCGGTGAACGTGCCCTTGCGGCTCTGGGGCGCAGTGGAGGGTGGCTGAGTTTGGTTCTGTCCCGGCCCACCCACTGTATTGGTGCTGCTCGTCCCTGTAGGGGGAGAGAGAGAGGGAGAGAAGAAGGTGGTAATGTGTGTGTGCTCCATTGTGAATATGCTTAAGTGACATTGTCTAACCACAAAGAAGACCACGCCAATGTATTTATGTATATTTTCATATACATATCAGTTCACATGTGTATGAGAGGCCCTGTAGAGCACCTGGGAGTCCGCTCTGAGGCTAAAGGGGCATTTTTATCTCTCTGACTCCAGTCTGAAAAACAGGGCATGGTGAAAGAGTTAAAAGACACCACTGTCTGGATTTACAGGTTATCTCTGTTAGGTTTCCAACTCGCACTTTCCATGGCAGGGTTGCTGTGAGCAACAGCGGTCTTTTTATGACATTAGAGGGAGCCAAAGAGCAAAGAATGGTGATGGATCTCAAAATTAAGCTGCACTGCATTACCCTCAAATGAACCGTGATGACTCAGATTCAAAATGGATTGCTGATGTAAATATGGGCTTTGCTTCTTACTTTTTTTTTTTTTTAATTTTTTTTTTTTACTTTTTTTAAACAAGGGTTCCTCTGACAAGTCTGTTCATTCTCAAGCAGTAAGGAACAGTAACTATTTCCGAACTGGCACTTGTATGTGAACTGCAATGCTCTGTAGGGTTGTGTACTTGTTTTCTGTTAGACTGATGAAAAGGACAGCCAATATGTTTAATTAGGACACTTTTTCTTTCTTCGCATAGAGAAATATGTTCAGGACATCAGAAGGACTACTCCCTTCAGACATGTCTGAGGATAACTATCAAATCATGCAAGTTAGCTGCCCTGTTTAACTGCCCATATCTGTGTGTGAGGAGCCAATGCATTCGTGGAGAAACGGCAGTAAAAAAAAAAAAAGTGCAGAAAATTAAAACCGAGACCAAAATATTGAACACCACTGGTTTTTCTGAAGGAGAACCTGGTGCGTGGTTTTCTTTTTAAGAAAGAAAACGTGAATCACCAATTATGTTGACTGTAAATGACAGTCTGTGCCTTTGGCAGAGTGAAAGCCTCCAATGAGGCAGCGGTAAAAGAGAAATGTGCATACATTGCACCAAGCCTGAAGCACCAGTGGAATTCTGGGGGATGGAGTCCAGAGCAAAGCCATGCTTAAAGGGAGTGCGGGAGGAAAGCTGCACGCACAGCTTGACTTCAGCATTTTACTGGATGACTTCCATTCATTTTGCGTTCATTTAATGTGCTGACATTTCAGAGGTCTGCCCTCTGGTGTGTGGTTTGTAGTGTTTTAGTTGCAGGGGTTGAAAGGAAGAGCAGGGCTGGGTCTCCGATTTCAGTATCTTTGCAGGACTTACTGATTCACAGACCAGGAAAACACTACTGATTATGGGAAAACTGTCATTTAATGCTGCATTTCAATACAAAAATTGAGAGTGTTTCAAAATCTCGACAGCTGATCGACTAATTCAACTTCTTTACTAATAGCAGCACTTCTTGATTCGTCTCTAATCTTCTTAGTGGTCATTTCTGCTTTAATTAAGCAATACATTCAGTTCGGAATAAAAAGGGTGCAAAAAAGGAACATTAAGTGTCAAAATCTAAATCTATTATTAATCTAGATCTTTCATGCAATGTCTGTATTCATTTTATCATATTTTGACTGTCAATTTACCATACCGTTGAAATATGTTGACCTTTTTTTTCCACTTTTTTAGTATACGCTGAGGATCTGTTGAAGGCCTGCGAGAAGGCCTTGAAGTAAGAATTTCATTGTAAATGTCCTTCTACTCGTAAAAATGACAATAAATCTTCTTAAATCTTGAAATCGGATCTAATCTTGAACATCTAAACGATACCCAGCCCTAATAAAGAGAACAAATAATGTTAGACGCTTTACACATGTGGAGGGATTAGGTTGGACATGTGAAAGAGCTGGGGCGGGATTTCATTTCACCTTTATTGGGTGAGCATTAACATCCTAAGTGCATGTGCAGAGATTACGTGTCTAAAGGTAATGCTGGTTAGTGCAGGGAGATGGAGGGAGTCAGGGGCTGTAAACTAATTTGGAAGTAACAGGATGAGGGTCCATTTAGAACGCATTAGCTGTGATCACTGGCGACGTCTCGCGGTGACGGGGGGCTGAGAGCGGCCTCGATCCCCTTCAGGTGTTTTGTTGAGAAAAGCACACACATGCATACATGAACACTCACAAAAATACACATTCTGCAAATGCTGACCTGAATTCCAGAGCGGAAACCGTCCGCAACTCACCCAAACAAAAAATGTAGACTTGCGTCTCTACAAGGGACGTGGGGACATTTCGAATTTTAGAGATTATGGGTGATTTTGAGAAGAGAACGGTTCTGGTGGATGCCCGACTTGACGAGAGCACATGAATGGGTCATCGGAACAGAGAAATGCTAAAGTCAGCCTGAGAGCTTAGCGGCGCCCGGCGGCTCAAGCTTTAACTGGCCACGACATGTGCACACCCACGTACTCTTTCTCTCTCACACTCACACACACACACACACCGAGCGAGAGAAAATGGGAGGAGTGGGAAGTGGAGGAGAAGAAGGAGGAGGAGGAGAGGGGGGAGAAGAAGGAGGGGACATAAAAAAGAGAGATAATTACTACAGAGTTGGTTGCAGGGGCACACTTTTTTCACCATCTTCCCTGAAGCATGGAGAGAAGCATGGGATTGAAGAGAGTCAGTGTTAAAGTCACTAAACCTCCGACATAATGTATCACAGGGAGAGCGTCTCTACATGCCACCCTAGAGCTGAGCTCAAGTCCAGACTGCTACCAGTGTTTCCCCCGTCATTAAACAGGCCTGAGCCCACCTCTCCCTGACCGCGTTCTTCATGTGGACATCTTTTCTCTCTGGGAATTCTAAATCTAAATCTACTTTTAAATAAAAAGACCCGAAAACACCATCATTAAAGCAATGTGTGGGGAAAAGAGTTGATTGTGCCCAAGAAGCCCTGTCGAACTGTAGCGTAATCACAGGAGACTTTTGTTGTAGAAAACTGAATAGTTTTGGTTGTTTTGTTGGTTTTGCACTCCCAGTAAGCTCATCTCTGTGGTTTTATCTGCAGAAAACCCAGATCCATGATGATCGAAGGCAGATGGATATCGGTCTTGCACATTTAAAAGAGTATTTAGTTTATTTGGTTAATATATACAGTTTTAGAAATACATAGAAGCACTGTTCTTCAGCTGAGTTGTGATCAGTTCAGATATGAACTGATTAAATAAACGGATCCTTTACAACACATTGGAATGAACATGCATTCACACTGTGTTCACTGCATTGGTTTAATCTTTAAAAAGAAAAATAAAGTTCACGACTGGCCATTTAATATAAACGACTTAATAAATGAAGTTAACTCCGACCCTGCCTGTCTGCAAGAAAACCTGCTCTGAAGGATGGAGCGCCTGGCCTTAAAAAGTCGGGAGGAAACACAGGTTGCAGTGGCTCCACTGTGCTTTAGAAAGACGGTGCAAGGAGGAGGTGGAGCAAAGAGAAATAAAGATGGACTTTCTCTCCCCCTAAAACTTAAACATTTCTAAGAAAGAGAGTCCAGTGAGAGATTCACTTTAATCTTTAGCCTAATTTTTTGACCGCCTTTGCATGATTACGTCATTCCATCCTCCTGCGGTGTTAAATCGAGTTATAAAAGAGACCCTACAGAGAGTCCTCACTCAAACTTACCACTGAGCTTTACAGTTTCCCTCTGGATCATTAAACCTTTTCTGATTCTAAAGAAGCACACTTTCAATCACAGGCAGCAGAGCAAGATTTAAAGGCAAGAATACATTCTAATCAAAGCCTCACAATTACTAAGGAACACATGAAATCATTTGCAGAAAGAAACGTGTGCGTGAAAAGTGGAAACTTTAAACGGGACAAGTGTTTAATAGTTTAATATTTAGCGGTAAAATGCCACGAAGCAAATGTGTTAAATGTGAGGAAATTAGCAACGTCTAGGAGAGGTACCCTGCACCTAAAGACAGTTAAAGGGGAAAAATAATAATCATGGGTTCTGTTTGGATTTGGGGGAGGCAGCCTTTTCGGAGCAGCAGTGGACGGGAGTGTAGGGTCATGGAGGATGCAGGGGTGGGGAGGGCTAAAACTAGATGAAGCACTTCTGGAAAACCCGACGACAAGCGATGTCCTGTTCAGGGCTGTGAATATTCTACTCGAAGGAGGATGCATTCGAAAATTAAGATATGGATAAGAATAGGACCGTATTAAGACATTCTACAAAATGATTTTTACAAGTTTGCTTGTTGCTTGTGCATTTATAATTTGAATATTCATAATGAAATGATTGGAAACTATTTCCACGGCATAAAATCCTAATACAGCCAGATCTTCTACGCACTGAACAGGCTGATAAGCCGTCTGAACAGTGTCCAACGAACCACTAGTGTTTACCTTCACAAATGAGTGTCTTTCTTGAACAGATAAAGTTAATGTAAAGTTATAAAAACTAATTTCAGCACAGAAAAGGGCAATAATCCTGCATTGCTGGCATTTACCATAAATCATCTCCTTTAATTACAGACTGCATGTTTAGAGCAGTCTCACTCCCTCATCATTTGATGATCGAATCTTACACCAAAACTAAGTATAGCTCCTCTTACGTGTTCTTTTACTTGGCGGTTGAGGAGGTGGAGGTCAAGCTGCTTGCTCATGTTAATGTCTAGCTGTTATGTTGATCATTTAGAGGTGGTGCGAGTCAGAATGGCTCCCAAACACAAGAACAGCAGTCAGAGTGTAGAAAAGAGACAAAGGAGAAGCGTTACACACAAAGAGCCAAGCAGGGCGTACTCAGAAAACGGGTCCTTCTGCCACCTGGTTTGAAGGTCACTCTCTCCGACCCACAGCTGAACTTTACACAGCCTGTGGCATAAGAGAGAGAGAGAGAGAGAGAGAGAGAGAGAGAGAGAGGAAACAAAGAGAGAAGTACAGAAAAAGAGAAGTAGAAGGAGACGTATACAAATACACGGTAAGAATGGAAACAGGTCAGTAAGGTATGAGCTCCGTGTGTGTGTGTGTATATATATATATATATATTTTATATATACACACATATACATATAGATATATATATAGCGATGAGAGAGCGAAAGGGAGAATAAAGGAGAGAGGAGGAGACAGAGAAGTTGGGGAGAGTACAGAGCTGTAGTGCACAGTATAGGAGGCGTCTGCGCTGCTCCCACACCCGAGGCATGCATTGATGAGCTCTAGAAAAAAGCAAGAAGCTCACTAACGTGGAGCAGAGCTTTACAGGCCCTAAAGCTTACCTCATAAGATCAAAACGGCAAACAACCGGCTTTAAAGGAGCTCATTACCGTGGAGCAAACTGGCAAAGAGGCCGGAACGCTTGGAAATGAAGGGGAACTCGGTGGCAAAGTAAGCGCAAACTCGATTAATGACACAAATGAACCTCTGCTTGACTCAATCAAGTATTCAATCAGCCGAAATGGATCAGAAAGGAGATTGTGTTGGTTAGAAGCAACTTTACCGTGTGTGGCTACACAGAGGCTCGGGGCGGACAACGTGGCATCGCTGGTGTAGGCCGAGTAGAGGTTTTCACTGGAGGGAGAGGGTTTGAAAGGCTGGAGCAGGGGGCTGCTCCCCGCATCAGCCAAGCCTCCGGGGGCCAGGAAGGTCTGCTGTGGTGGGAACACCGAGGGAGCGCTCTGCGCCGATAAAGTGCTGCTCGCTGAAATGTACAAAAAAAACAGAGCAGTGACTGGTTATCCCCAACTCAAAACTCCAACGTCACTTTTTCTCAGGCTGAAAAGATCCAAATGTTTCACGGGACTTTGGAATTCTAAAGGAAGCGCTGGTGGTGATACGGCTTCCGCTGATTAGATGAAGAAAAAAATGCAGGAGAGGCAGAAGAAACGACAGGCATGATGAGTTTGATTTCTCAAATAACAGTATCTTTCCTTCTCGTCGACGTCTTCACACACTGTTGTATCACTTCTTACCGTAGCGATGTAAACGTCCCCTTTGACTTTTTACACTAGGTTTTATAAAATTGGTAAAAAATGCATAAGTCAGTCCACAAAGTCTTGTCATCTCTTTTCTTGTGCTGTTCTGCAGATATTATTAACATATGTCTTCATATGTCTTTTCCTTCCAGACTTTTCTCTATATCTCTCTGTAGTCGGTCATTATAAAGATGTCATGATGGTTAGGTGAGGAGCTGGGTGGGTTTGGAACTGCGTTGCTGAATCTTATTTAATTCAATAATCTTAAATGAATAGAATTTATTAAACGAATACATATATAGCTGCTTTAAAACATGCAAGATTGACTAAAGCGAATAGAGCCTCCCAACTGAGAACACGAGGCCGGTACTGAAGGCATACCCGGCTGAAGCGGGCTCTTGCTGCCGTGTGAACTGCCACGGCTGGACTTGCTGCTTTTGCTCTTGGTGGGTCGTCGTCTGCGACCGGCCAGGGTCACGGCGGGTGGGTTCACTGTGGCAGGTGGGACTTTACCCATTCGGGCAAAAAGGGCATCGATCTCTTCTTTCTGCCGTGAGTAGAGGGCCTGACTCTCCATCATGTGCCTGACAGCATAAAAACGAGAAGTTAGAAATGATCTGTGACTCTTCTTTTCTACCATATAAATAGGAATTTTAAGCAGAGTATTTTAAAAGCATCTCGGTTCCTCCATGTCATTTAATGTAGAGCCAATATAAAGAACAAGCAGTAGTAATGACATTTTTCCGCAATCGTTGCGATAAATTGTGTAGCTTTCTTACATTTACATTTGCGGCATTTAACAGACGCTCTTATCCAGAGCGACGTCCACGTCCTAATTACAGGGACAGTCCCCCCTGGAGACACTCAGGGTTTAGGGTCTTGCTCAGGGACCCAGTGGTGGTAGTGCTGGAGGTGGGATTCGAACCTGGGACCTCTTGAGCCATAGATCCATAGGCAAGTTCCCTGCCACTAGACCACCGCATAATTGTTCCTATTTACCTGGACTGTGTGTAGTATAGCAGCATTTATAGCTTTAGATACCGTTTCATCTCAACATCTCTCTTTTTGTGAAAAAAACGCATTCCAGTATCACTTTGCTAAATATATGTCACATGATTCACTCCCAAGGACAGCTTATTTTTTTTTAGAACGGGGTAAAAATAACCTACTTCTCTCGCAGCTTGCTGACTTCTCGCTTGAAGTCCTCATCCTCAAACTCAGAGTCGTTGTCGCTGCTGAAGTAGGAGTTCAGGCTGGCCATGCTCTTGCCTTCAGGGCTGAGGGCAGGCCCATTGCCCACCGCAGGAAGATGTTGAGGCTGCGGCTCAGGAGACTCTGAAGGCTCAGGAACCTGTGCAGGGAGTTCATCTTTGGCCGGACTCACTGAGAAACGGCCCACCTTGGTGTCGGCCCTTGTGGTGACCTGGAAACGGCCAATGGTGGTGGATTCCGAGGAAGGTGTCTTCTGACCGGGAGGTGCTGAAGGAAGGCCGTCCACCACGTCTCCTGCTGACTTGTGAAGTGGAGAAGAGGCCCTGTGCAGTGTGCTGTCTGGACTAGAGAGAGTGGAGGAGGAGGAAGAGGTGGAGGAAGAGGTGGTGGAGGAAGATGAGTCACTGCAGACGGTGGGTGTCTGCACGGAGGCGTCTTCGGCTGCCAATGACACCTGGAGGAGAAGAAGAGGAAGTAAACAAAAAGGAATGGTGACAACTCAATTTAAAAACAAGGGACTTGTATGGACATGACAAATAAATAGAAATTGAAATAAAAAATGTAATTAAGTTGCATAAACGGTTACGAAGCATGAAAGAAGGCCATTAAATACCTGGAATCGGCCCAACGTAATGCCTTCAGCTAAAGGTGTGGTTACTGGTTCCCCATCGAGAGAAAACGGAACTGAAAGAGGAATCAAAGATAAAATTGGAGTGGATATTAAGGAAACAAAACTATTAAATTAAATGTCTAAATACTACAGTTCTAACACATTCAATATATTTACATTCTTACATTACATAATTCTGATGTTCTTACATTCTTAAGTGACACTTTTTGCTGTTTTTTTATTCTTTTTAATTAAACTTTTGGTCATTTGCAATGGTTGGAGGTAAGGTAAAAGGGGCAGCATTTACCTGGCTGCGCTCCAGCAGGCATCCCAGTATGAGAAGACTAGACGGAAGAGAGGAGGGGAATTGAATCATATTACATGTAGTTACAGCATAAAGTACACTGATGTAGTGAAAAGCTACACATGTTGCCATCGTTAGTGGGCTTTAGAAACAGACTGAAAGCAACCGCTCTTTAAATTGCGATGAAGGAACACTCACCAACACCCATGTGAAACAGTAATGGTCTCTTAACCAATCAATGAACCAAACTAAACCGATAAAGGCATAAAAAGTGGAAAAAGTGAAAGTGCAGCAGGGGGCAGCTATTGAAAGCACCCGGGGAGCAGTGAACAGGGACGGTACCTTGCTCAAGGGTACCTCAGGGCAACCTACTGGTGAGGGAATTGAACCCACGATCTTCCGAACCGGGGCAACTCCCTAACCACCACGCCACCACTGCCTAAACTGCATAGAGACAGTTGCCCTTTGAATTTACACTTAAATGCTGCCTGCCAATAATGTGAAGCGCCCTGAAATCTTCTACAAACATCACACCAGGCTTCGATCAAAAGAAATGATTCCGAAATGTTTCAGCTAGAAGGGGGCTACAAATCGATCTCAGAAATTTGGGTCCCACCGAACCACCGTAACAGCATGATGCTGACAGTAAAGCATGATGGTGGTAGTGCGAAGGTTTGGGAATGGTTACAGCTTCAAGGTCCGACTTAGAACTGAAGGAAGAATGAATTCAGCTCTCTACCAGAAAGCAATAAAGAGGACTGTCCCAGGACAACGATCCAAAGCATATGATCCACCTCTGTATGTCATTTTAAAATTAAATTTAAACTTCGGAGCAGCATAGTTGGCGTCCTGATCTGAACCCTATTCGTTGTTGTGGCAGGACTTGAAAAGGGCAATTCATGCGCAAAAACCTTCTAGAGTGACTGCATTAAAACGAATTTGTAAGCAACAAGCATTAAGTTAAGGGAGCCATTACTTTTCCACATGGGTGCTGAGTCCGTCAAATCACAATATCATCTAAATCTGTGTTTTGTCTTCCTTTGTATCATATTATGCATATTTGGAGATTATTTTGAAGTAAACCAAAACAGGGAATTTTTCACAGCAGCCATTCCAGTGATATTTAGTGGCATTCAAAAGTATTTGGACAGTTGTCCATTAGTAAATATTAATGAAGCTCTTTATATTCTGTTAAATAAAACATTACAAAGAAAAATACACTAAATACATCATCAAAAAAAATACACAACGTTATTAAAGAATCAAACTGGGCGGACTGTTTTCGATCCTGTAGTCGGCGAACGGGAGGATGTTGTTTTATCGTTTACACGTTTTGCTCCTTAGCACACTGAACTAAACACGTGATGTACTTTTTGAGGACACCGCGTTACTGTGTGTAATCAGGGCACTTTGTTTATCCATTAGTTCTAATTCCTATCCTTGACTATTAGATCATAGACGATGACGTGTCTTTACAGATAAACCTTCTACGATCTGTGAAGTAGAGAAGATTTTATTCCAAATACACTTCAACCATTTATGGTGGAGCTTTCATTCTGAAAAGGGCAGCTGCAGTTTTCTTCTGACGATCCAGAAAGCCCTGAACCCAAGCTTAAGCAGGGCTTGTGTCCACTCCACCTGAGTGTGTGTGAGTGTGTGTTGTGTACCTGATGCACGCCACTGCTAACACACACAGTCTCGGGACTTAAAGCCCTTCTCAGCTGGGCATCCAGATCCTCCAGGGGCTGCTGGGACTGGGGAACAATCCGGTTGACCAATTAGTCAAGTTCACTTAGCCACAAAGCATCCATCCATCCATCCATCCATCCATACACACACACACACACACACACACACACACACACACACACACACACACACACACACACACACACACACACACACACACACACACACACACACACACACACACACACACACACACACACACAAATGACTTATGGCAGGGCACACAAATACAGCAGGAGGAAGGCTATGCAATTAGCATCTTTATATGCAAGATTTTGGTCTTTTTTTAACCAAAATCAGAAATCTGCTGATCCTGGATCAGACGGCGTGGTTCTTTATTTCCTACATTCTGCTTTAAAAACCGAACCAAATACTCTGACTGAGCACTATTTTCTGAAATGTCTTATTCTAGGTGGCGGGGAGCTGTGACCCCTTTCTGCAGCCTCATTTGTAAAAGACAAAGAGAAGGGCAAAGCACCCGAGTCTGACTATACAGCAGGCAGGCCTTGTTTTTGTTTCAGCGCGTTTCTTTAGGTCTGAAGACACAAACCAAGCTGTATCCCAACCGCAACAACTCCCCCACAAAGGATTTGGTTCCAACTCGAAACCAACTTCAGAAAATATCCTATGTATTATTCCATGACAGTTTGGCCCCCATTTCTTTCACTCTGTAGGAATGGAGATTGCAGGAGAAAGAGATAAGGAGCAGCCAGTCAGAGTTAATGAGAATCACAAGCTTCTAACGGTGTTCGCAGGAACCCGAAGCCATGCACTGATTTGCTACAGATCCGATTAGAAAGCTCTTTTCATGCTCCGCTTGCTCTTGGTAGAGAAAGACGTACAGCAGGGATGGAGGGGTGAGGACGTGCTTAAGCGAGGGAGGGAAAGGACAGACAGGCGGAGATGAAGGGCAGAAGCACTCTGATAGAGAAGGGAAGTAAAATGCACCTGAGTTAGACAAGGTCCCGGGAAGGGTGGTGGGTGTTCTGTGGGTGGCGTGCCGGCTTGCTCGGAGCCGACAGGCAACACCTGATGAAACGAAGATGAAGATCAAACCAAGAGCGCTATAGCCCAGACGCTAGCAGAGAGGCTACCGTGCTGCCTACAGGCCACATGCAGCTGCCGTTCAGCTACTTTGGTGTTGCACTGCACTCAGGTTTTAAATCGTGTTGAACTTTAAATCTTCAGTATGAGAAATCAATCCTTATTTTTTAAAGAAGTGGTGCCCTGGAGTATCATTACCCTGCACACCTACTCAACTCAGGAAACGAGCACCAATAAGCTGATTAGATGGAATCCTTTTTGAGCCGGAGCAGTAAACAAAAATGTGTGGGACAGGATAACTCCAGAACCAGCACCCTGCATTCGATTGGTTAAAGAATCCTTTTAACTAATGATTTAATTATTCAGGTGACATGAGGGTAAGGACCTATGCATTATCCTTACTACTGCTGCTGCTAATAATAATAGTGTAAAGAAGTATCAGATACATTGTGTACAAGCAAAGATCATGCATCAAATGTGTTAAACAGCAGAAATATACCCATTCCGTAGAAAGTTAGTAATTCTAGTGAATGTTGTTAACAAAGGCTTGTAGAGAAAGGGAAAAAAAAAGTCCCATATTAACACCATTACGATACAAGCATGGCTGCTAGGGCAGTCCCTCTTCCCACCCTCCTCCCTTTTTACTCACCGGCAATCTTGACAAGGGTGCTTTGGATGGTGTACTCTGGCCATAGCTGACCGGCGTGGCGGAAGCTCCTGGGGTGGTCATAGGGGAGCCGGCTGGCTGACTTGAGAAACCCAGGGGCAAGCTAGAAGGAGGGAAAGAGGGGCCGCCAGAAAGAGTGGTGGAGCTGGTAGGGGAGGATGTGCCGGGTATGTTGGGCTCTAGGGCTCCAGTATCGGCCTGTGTAGAGGAAGAACCGGAACCCAGGTCCATGAACAGGGAGCGTAGTTTCTTGTCCAGGGCATGGATGTCATCGATGCCAGGGGCTTTGCCCTGGGACTCTCCATCACACTCAACGCAGTGTGTGTGGCTCTGGTTGGTAAGGGTGGAGGGCTGGGGCTGATTGTGCACTGGGGTGGGCTGCACCACAGGGATGCTGCTGGTGACCGGCTGCAGGCTAGGCACCTGGGGCAGGGAAGCTGCGACAGAGGCGGGTACGCTTGTGATGGGGACGGTTGAGGGGATGAGCTTGGGTGTTTGGATGGCAGTAGTTGGGACCACTACTGGAGTGAGCTGGGCTATGGTGGAAGGGGTAGGAGGCTGTTCGGCAGCTGCCCCAGAAAGACAGTTCACATTGTTGATGATGGGAGCAGGGTGAGGGGTTGGCGCTGCAATAATGGGGACAGAAGTGTTTATGGCACCATGCAGGGGGACTGAGGATGGAGGAAAAGATGCAGAAGGAGTCATAGAAGCAGCTGGAGGGGATACCGAGCTGGGCGGTGCCATCATACTGAGAACTGTGGCAGGCTGGCTGGCAGGTTGGGGCACCTGGGAGCTGGGAAGGGGTTGGGGAGGCAGGGAAGCAACTACATGAGGCAGTGAGGAAGGAGAAGATAGAGGAGCTGTGCCAACTGGCTCAGAGGGCTGAGGGGAAGCAGAGAGAACAGCGGCGGAGGAGGGAGGCTGGGGGCTAACAGTGGGCAACAGCGGCGGCATTGAGGTGAGCAGATTAGCAGGAGCTGTGCTGGGTCCAGGATCATACTGGCCCTGGCGAAGTTCAGCGAAGGCTTGCTGGAGACTAACCGCTGAGGCAGACTGAGACAGGCCCAGGACAGAGCCTCCCATTGATGCTGCTGGGGAAAACACACAAATGATTGATTTAAGATGGCATCTGGTTATATAATCTCTTCAAAAGGTCAAAACCAATCCGTTTTCTATTGCATTTTAAGTTCTTAGCATTAATAGACAAAAATAAGTTATGTTTTTGTCATGTTAGCAGTATCAAGCGATGTCGGATTCGAGAGCTTTTCTATGGGAAAAATTAAAGAATTTTAATTTAGAACTAAAGAAGTAGTTTTTAAACACATTTTAGAATTTGAACAGACTACATTATATCCAAAAGCACCTCAACAGTTCATTATTTCACTGTGAGCACGTTGCTTACATGGTGCAGATTGATCTAGCACTGGGGTTGTGGGTTGGGCCGTGCTGAAGAACTGCTCTTTCAGTCTGGACTCAGGAACAGGACTAACGATGAACCTGCGGCCTGCTGAGTGGACCACTTGTGTAGTGGCACTTACGCCGACGCCTGAGCAGAGAAGAGCGATGTTGTTCGCTTTACAGATGAGCATAAGGAAAGAGAGACATTTTCTGGGAGTGTGGGGTTCTACCTGGCTGCAGGGGTGTGTACGTAACAGGCGTCTGCTCTTCTGGATTGCTCACGGTCTGTGTGAGGAACGCATGAGGGAGGTTAGAACATCATATGTAATCTGCAAAACGTTTCCTCCCCAATTTTCTGATGAATGTGGTTGTGCGCAGTTGACTATCCTTCAGTTTTGGTGCCATCCTGCACCCACGCAGAGTGAAGCCTTGCTCTCTTGGACTCTTGACCAACTTTCCCACTCAAGAACCCATATACGGTTATGAAAGAGCATGCTCCAGATTTCGGGGGGACATACCTGGCTGCCCTCTTTCTCTAGACCTCTTTCGTCTGCGGTTTCAATGACCTCCCGGACCTGTTCAATGAAGGACTCCCGTTCGCTCTCCAGAATGAACTCGCTCTCAACCTGGTGGGTTCACAGAACGAAAAAAAATCTCGTAATAAATGAAGTGAATAGAGCACATACAAATCTCTCACTACTTGCTAAAACAGCCACGTCACACATATAAAAAATGAGAATCAGAGAATTAAAAAAAAAGAATCTACTCCAACTGGCAGTAGTATTAGCAGGTTTCCATTTTTAATCATTTCTATTCAAGGTTTAACCACAGGACCCAAAAACTCCTTAAACATCAGGTCCAAATTTTATTGACGCAGTAATAAAAATAGCACATTTTGAACAATCATGGTTCACATAGCTGCATGTTCTTCACAGAAATCTTAATAATGGATAAAAACGAATAATACCAGAAGTTACCATGATTTGAGCAATTTCCTCTGGATTATCTCCATCTAGATCAAACTTAAAAGTCACCATTTTCCTGTTGTGTGTTTCTAGCTGGCACTCAGCAACTCTGTCACCCTTGTTGGAGATCTAAAAAGCAAATAAAAGTTTGGGGTTTGTCCTCAAAGGCACCTGTTCAACCGATCACTGCTTATTGTGGAAAATCACGTACATTCAGCACGTTGAGCTTGGCTTTGGTGATCTTGTCATGCCGAGAGCGGCTGCGCACTGATCTGCGCTGGTGTCGTTTGGACGGGCGGCCCTCGTGTTTGCCACCGGTCACGCCTTCGTTTCCGTCACTCAGGCCGGATGCCACATCGGAATGACTGCTGTGGACAAAACAAACAAGCAAAAAAGTTTTGCTGCAGTTAAAGCTCAGTTAGGTGAGCTAAATCTTTAAAAACAAGTGACATGCCAAGAGGCAAAACCTCACCTTTCAACAGCACAGGGCCCTGGTGGAGGTTGCAGTTGTGACATATCCACTGTCTGGGATCCCGTCAGCGATGTCTGGAGGAGCAAAGAGCAAAACTCAACAGAGGCTTGAAGGCCAAGAAACAACCAATTACAGAGAAGGAGTGCGGCACAATTTCAGATATACAGAAAAGAAGTCCCAAAAAAGTGACGCTGCTAGGAAAGAAAAGAATGAGTCTAGACACGTCTGATGGATTTACTCTGTAAGTGGCTCACCGCAAAGCTAAAAGCGTAAATACTTCTGATTTGTTTTATTCACATATTTTTCCCACACATTCACAGGTATCTAAGAAATAGAAACAAGCAAAAGAAGAGATAACCAAGAGTAAAAAACGACACTACTTTTTAATAACCAAAAACAAAACGTTCAGCTTGGTTCGGGGTTGTTCTGGGGGAATCTGTTCCAAAAAGTACCTGGGATGGGCTTTCTGAAGCTAGATCAGACTGCTCGGTAGGGGTTGGGGCAGCAGCCACGCAAATAGTCGGCACGTTGGTGGCTAGCGGCAGAGGAGAAGGAGGAGGAGGCTTCGCTTGGGGCTGCGATGGAGCGGTGGGTGATGTGGCTATAGTGGCAGGCAGCACTGGAGTAGACACAGCTGGCACGGTTCCTGATGCTGCTGCTACTGCAGAGGGGATCAGCAGTGCCGGGGCTGCCACAGGGACTGCCTGCTGCCCCTTTGCCCCTGTTACTGGGCACATTGCCACCATGGCCGCGGAGCGAAGGCCAGGCGTGGAGGGCTGGGGGAGATAGGAGACGGGCAGCGAGGTCAGGTTGATGGCCGGGTAGATGGAGGGTGACCGGGGGAATGGATCAGTCTGGACAGACTGGGTCGGCGAGGACAATGGAGACTGGAAGGCCAAATTCAGTGAGGGGAAAGTTTAAAAATAAAAACTAACAGGCAGGGCATTTTACCACACAACAGCAACCAAAAATAAATAAATAAAACGTGCGGGACACCATGCCTTGAACACAACAAAATAATAATAATAAAAAAACAAAAAAATTTAAAAATAGAAAAAAAAACAAAAAAAAAAACCAACCAGTTCCACCTGAAACGCACAAAAACCAACTCTGTCCTTCACCGGATTAAAAAAACGTGCCACTCGAGGTGCCAGAACAGGCGTGCCCACTTACACACCAAAACTAACGATGTCAAATACACAACAAACAAAAACAAACCACACCAATCACGTCACACAGATGCAGGTCGTCTATTAAAACTCCATTCACAGTGTCAGAGTGAGGCTGTGGGTTAACACACACGAGCACACAGTCCTAAAGGGGGATGGGTAAGGCTGGGGGTTAGAGCCTTCCCCGGTAGTGCTGCGCTGTACCTGCACCAGAGCGAGCTGGGCGGCCTGGTAGAGTAAGAAGAGGCGTTCCGCACAGGCCGTCGGGGACTGAACTGGAGGACTCGTTTCACACTGCTGACAGCCATGCAAAACACACGGGCAGCATGCGATGGGACGCGTCAGAGCCGAGAGAGCAAGCGAGCGAGATGCGGTTTGATTAGGAGGTGAAGAGTTCATGAAGGGAAAACAGTAAAAAGTAGAATGAAGAGAGTTTGCAGAGGATTATATTCCTCCGAACAAGTGAAGTGGGCTTAGAAGCTGTGCAGAAAGCATATCGTCTCTGTCCAAAACACAAAGCATCTTCCTTTTTCATTTGTTAACTTTTAGGAAGACCAGATTATTAGTGACAAACCAAAGAGTTACATTTTTCTTTGTCCTGGAATTGCAGAGATCTTTGTTTTTTGGACAATAACGACTAACACTGACAGATGATTAAGCAGAACTATAGAAAATAACATTGATTAAGAGGACTTATGCTTAGGCAGAGATATTCAGTGAAGCAGACAATGACATCATGTGCCTAATGGTATCAATCTAGCATTTTTTATGCACAGATTCAGAATTCAGATTCGAGTCCCAAACTAATGTTCAGCTGTGAGACTCTGAAGCCAGTAACTGAGGGCTGTTTAGCACCAACATGATCCCTTTTTTGTCATCTTTTTTGATACAGCAGAAATGTACATAATTCAAAAATGAAGTCTGAGAGAAAGATACTTAAGAGCTTTTAATTTAGTCTGCTGAAACTTATTTATTTCTTCCACTCCAGTATTTTGGGATCTTTGGAAAGCAGTAAATCTCCTTCGAATGTATGATTAAACTCCTAAATCACTTGTACATTAGATAGTGATGGCCAAATTTGGAGCAACGATGCCACACCTCAGTCTGGGACCTCCCTAAATGCCGATGAAGTTTGTGTGCATGTGTCGTCTACCTGGGAACCTGGAGGCCCTGACTGGATGTGAGTCTGGGCGATGCTCTGCAGGCCTGAGGCAGGAGGTAACGTAGGCTGCTGAGTCAAGGAAGCCGTGGGCTGTGAGGCAGGACCCAGAGGAACCTGCGGTGGAACCGCCTGCAAGAGAGAAACAAAAGAACCCCATTAAAATACAATATACCCGTCTACTGACTTATCAGCGTGCAGAAAAAACGACAAAGTAATCTTCCCAAACTCATCCAACCCCAGACTGCTAATTTCTCTGCTCACTTATTATCCTACTCCACCCAAGCACCAGCACACAATAGCAGGCGTTTGGCCATAAAAAAAGCAGTAACGGCTGGAAATACATCACCAGACTTACCTCTACAGCACACACACATACATTTCAACTCTTAACTGGCAAGTTTCATTCAGCAAGGTTTATGAGAAAGACAAGGGCAAGGCTAAGAGATCAGTAATAGAGAGAGAGAGAGAGAAAGGAGTGTGTCTGCAAGGAATGGGAGGTTTCTCTACCTGCGAAGAGAGCGCTGGGACGTAGTAACCTCCATACTACAAGAAACAAATACAACACAGCGTAAGAGAGAGAGGAGACACCTCTGGAGTCCATAGCTTTCACTCGCAGGAGAGAATTTAGAAAACAAAAAAGGAACTTTCAATATGACTGAAGGGTGGAGCGAAATTTTTTTTGCCTTTGCCCTGATTGGCCCTTTCGGTCCTTGAAAAGGAGATGAGGAAAGTGAGCTGAAGGTACGTGGAGAGGAGCCCTACCTGTTGGTTGACCGGGTCCACCCAGGGTGTGGATTGGGTGCTGCTGGGGAGGAGGGGAACAGCACTGCTGGACTGGGGAGCAGACGCCTGCTGAAGGATGGGTAAGGATAGAGGTAGGGGTAGAGGGGAGAGACAAAGAGAGAGAGAGAGAGAGAGAGAGAGAGAGAGAGAGAGAGAGAGAGAGAGAGAGAGATGGTAGCGATGGAAACAGATGTGAACAAAGAAGACAAAAGACCAAGTCAGAAGCCGTCCGCCATTCAAGTCCTCACACGAACTGATTCACACACACATACACAAAGTATGACCCTCTGAGGAACCGCAGTTGCTCAGATTAACCTTCGTGTATGCCTTAAATTAACACAAACGTCCAAAAAACACTGTTAGTCGGGAGTGAGTAGGCTTCATGCACATGGAACTCTAGATGATTTTGCGGCTCTGGGTGACGTGTTATCACAGGGAAGCAGGTTGTGTCTGGGGTTGCTGTGGATTTTGATGTACAAAATGCACCTGGAGCACACCTGGATTTTTGCACTTCTACACTTTTCCACCAAGGACGACCGCAGAATAAACAGAGCAAACCCTTAGAAAGCTGCAGGCAAATATACTTGTCTCCCTGCCTCCCCTGTCGGAGTGAGTTGCGCACAAGTATAATTGCATCAGGCGGATCATCTTACCTTGTATCATCTCACCTCACCTCTCAAACGAAAAGAAGTTTTCATTAGAAGCAAGCAAAAAAATTAAAGTACACCCAGCGAGTAGGATGGAAAAGAAGCAAATGAAATAAACGCGAGTGTCAAAAGATGTCAAAAACAAAAGAAAGGCTACTCGGAGCAGGGGATGGGCTTGCGGCATGGTGCTGTTGTCAGATTTCTAAGGGTTGATGGATAAAACGAAACCGTTTGAGCATTAATTGTAATAGTACACTTCAAAGAGTGGAGTCGTGAAAAATTGACAAAGACACAATAGGAAAATACATTTTTTACAGTACTGTTTTAACCATTTCCAGCCAGGGACATGATACCAGCTCTATGAAAGCAAGAATTAATATCAAACCATAAAAAGGGAACAAAAAAACAAAAAAAAAAAAAAAACCAAAACAGGAAACTGCCTGCAACATTACAAGCAACTAGGAGTGTATTAGGAGTGTAAACCTGTTCAAACCCCCTATTTTTGTTGTATGTCTGTGTGTTTGAATATTCAAATCCTCTGTATCCCTGGGACCCCGTTCTTTTTAAAGAAAGGCTTTTCTTAAAATCGGATAAATCTGGTGCCAATTTTCCTTTTAGCTGTAATATTTTTAGTACCACATCCCTAAGGGGCTCTGCTCAACTTTGGATTTGTATGTTAGGGTTACAGATATACAGCACAACTGGACCATATATCTCTACTCAAACACACATGCATCATATAGTTTATTATATGAACATACACACAAAATATTACTTACAAAGAACTTGAGGAAAAGAAACACAAAAAGGACAACTCTGCTGAAAAATAACAACAAAAATACCTCAGCTGTGGAAAAGGGGATTGAAAAAGCAGGTTCACGTGGACTTTGCTCTACGCCCTTCTAAAAACCTTGTGCTCATCTAAGCATGGCTGGAGACGGTTAAAACCACAACCACGGGACAAACTGAATCAGCTAACTGAGGAAGAAAGAGGGAGTGTTTTTAGGGGGAGTAAGAAGAGAAGAGCGGGGTGGTTTTGTAATCACCAAAGCAGATCCCTGAAGTGCCAGGGCGGACTCGTGGTACGAAAGCTCAGACTGAAGAGGCATTTGCTTGGCCCAGGCGCCGTGCATCATGCTGAGGTGGGAGCTGGCCGTCCCAGGCAGCTCTGAGGACGGGAGGAAGAGGAACGTCTGCTGACTGGGTGGGTGGCCCTCGCAGGTGCCGCTGCCCTTGTCCGGCCCGTAATAGGATGTATGTGGGATGGATTGGGCAGCCGAGGAGTCCGGAAGATGGTGCCCCGTGTGAGGAGGTGGTGAGTTGAACTCTCCTGCATCTGAGGAGGCCATTGAGTCACTGGACGGTTCCGGGCTGCGGTCTTTGGGGCCATGCAACAGCAGGCTGCCAGGGGGTAGAGGGAGCTCTGGGCTCACGTAGCAACTGTACTCTTCAGTGACAGGCTGAAGGCGGCTGATCAGGGCGGAGTTGGCGGCTGCCTCCTCGAGGTTTAGATCCATAGATCCACGGCGGGTTCGATACAGTCTTGAGGCCAGAGCATTCGCGTCCGCCTGGAGGCCGTGCATGTGAAACTCAAAGGCACTAGCAGGTTCGGCAGCGTGGGCCAGCACTGGAGGCGCAGAGTGAGGGAATGAAGAGTGAGATTGGTCATAAGACGGTTGGGCCACAGAGGTGACTGGCTGAGCGACGCTTATTGGGGTCAGTTGTGGGACAGGGCTGTGGGTAAGGCGCATGTGGCCAGGATGGTGAGGGTG
>CM029392.1:14755134-14813798 GCA_017165825.1 Hepsetus odoe
GAGAGAGAGAGAGAGAGAGAGATAAAAGAATGGGTTGTTTGAAAGCACTCAAACCCCATTAGAGTTTATGGTTTTGCGTCAAAGGCTTCGCTTTCCTTCACATGCATCATTCCTTCAGAGGCTCAAACAGACCACGTTCCCACACCATAAAAAGAAAACAGGTTAAGACATGCAACCAGAAACACTCATAAAAACCCACAACCCACTGAGTCAGCACTGTTTTAAAGGCAGCTTGCAGGAGTGACATCAGTTAAAGTACAGGTTCGCTATATAATCTGGTCTAATCTCAAGACTCTGCCAAGCTTACATTCTGTGGTTTACCTACCAGTAAAGAGTCAGAAGTAATTTGCACTGGGGATGAGATCTGACAGCCTAGACCCCACAGATTCCCTCTGCTTGATCATATTTAAATCTGGGAACTCCTATATCAAGCGAGCATAGCCGAGGGAGTAGTTTTAGAGTTTATTTGCCAGCTCTGATCATTTCCCTCGTTCTAAGAGCATGGGATACAATTAATAAGCGAGCTCCCACCACTTCCTGCAGCAATCGGCGAGAGATCCTGACATGGAAATAATCTGTTTAATTTTCAATTCACTCAAGAGTCCCAGCGAGAGAAGCAGAAAAATGATCATCGTTTTGAAAATCCTGGTTTCGTTTCTAAACTCTGGGGTATTACTGCTGTACTCTGCTCAGTATTATTTACAACGAGATCTACTCTCACTAAATGGACCGTCAGCTGAAGTGAATATTCTGGGAAATAATAAAGTAGCAGAGCTCGCAAATGATTAATTACTGAACCAGTGGGAAGCTGAAAAGAGCAGGAACAGATTGGATGGTGGGCCGAAGCTGATGCTTTCTGCCTACTCTAACCATCATTAGCTAACAAGGAGCGCTCTTATGACTGTCCTGTTAGCTTTTTAATTCTCATTGCGGCAGGGGGACTTACCATAGGCTGCTGGGAGAAGGCAGGGTGCTGCTGGGCAGGCTGGGAGGCAGGGGTGTAAGAGGCCTGCCCAGGCTGCTGCTGGGAGGCCTGCTGGGATGCTGCAGGAGAACTGTAGGACATGGCAAGCTGGCTGAGGGGTTTCTCAGAGTACAAGGACAAACTCTGTCCACTGTCCACTGCGCCTTCAGCTGTGGAGAGCATGGTAACACCCACATGCAACAAAGTCAAGTAAAATGCCCAAAAGTCATTTGATGAACTTGTTTAAGGCTGCACTGAGATAGAGCTTCATAAGCCAGGTAGATCTGCTCTAATTAAGATCTCTTCTGTGCATCACACCATATTGACAACTACAGATACTTTGCAGCCCTGGAGTCGAATGCGTTTCTGCTCATACTCACAGGTGACAGAGATGCCACTTTGTTGATACTGCAGCTGTTGGTGCTGATCTGCTTCGGGTTCTTCTGAATCAGGATGACCAAGGCCAGGAGCGGGTGGCTGGACAGCGCACTGGTTCTGAACGCCTCCTGACGGGGCCTTCTGAGCCTCGCTCAGCTGCTGCTGCTGCTCTGCCTCCTGTTTCCGCTTCTCCTGCTCCTCTCGCACAAGCTGACGCTGCTCTCGCTTACGAAGGATCAGTGACACCCGGTCTTTAATGGCCTTGGCCATAGTCTTGTGGTCACCCTCGCACACATAGCCAGAGTCAACCTGTAATTCAGTCGGATGAACGAGCACCTTAGATGTTAAGAGGTTAAGCTCAGCTGGAAAAAGACATTTCGATTCAAATCTGATTCCCTCTTTCACAAACGTGTTTGCTTTTTTCTTGATGAAGTTATGCAGCTAACGCATCTGACAGGTCATCACACACCTCCTATACGATCAAACAGACATTATTACATCATGTCTTAGCTAAAGTAGCTAAACTGGACACCCAATAATGGTTGAATGAGTCCATTTACATGGATTTAAAAAACATGCTTAAACTAATGCACGACGCTCAAAGAACCCACCATTTCTTGGGCCACATCTTCAGGGACATCCTTACTGAGGTCGAAAGAGAACTCAATTGCTTCGTTGTCTTTATATTTGCCCTTCAACTTCTTGGCGTCTTCGATGCGTAGCCAGAGCTTAATGGCGATCATCTCCCCATCGTCCTCCTCAGCCAATTCCACACGCACCCCCGTCTCCTCCTGGAAGAAGGCATGGTTCAGCAGGACTTTAATGGCGTATCTGCGATGGAGAGAAGGAGAAGCAGAAGATGAGAGGAGGAAGTGGATCAGAGCACTGGAATTCAACCACTTTCATAAGCACACAAAATAAAAGGCACACAAGGTCATAAAAAAAGAAAAAAAAAAGAAAAAGGAAATGTTGGCTTGCATCATAAAGGGTACGGCTTGTGGCCAGCCGAACAATTGATGCCCTGCTGCATCTAATTTGAACGCCTCATGATCGCACTAACATCGGATAATATGTTTATGAGCTCTCAGCCCTCTCACCAAAGCAGCAACAGCAGGCAAAGGCAACGCAGCCTCTGGTAAACAACCCATTCATGGCACCTGAGCAATGTCAGAAACAACACATGAACCCATCAATGGAGCCCCTATGTCAATGGCCAATGGGCAGCTCTGGAAGGAGGCAGAACCTCCATGGAAAAAACACTGAACAAAGACCTCATCTTGAGGAATGCTGAACCAAAGTGAGACGTTCCTGAAAGGAGGCATTCATCAGGCAACATAAACTTTTTATAAGTTGTGACAGAAACCTACATAAACATTTATACAGGCATATAGCAAGCGGTGTCTGCCGAGGTCCAGAGTGATGCTAGATGGAGTACGTGTTCATGAAGGTTTGTGTGGATTTTAGTTTCCATGAACATGTGACCAGCGCAGTGAAGTGTCACCTACGAATGGAGTTTGGTGTGTTCTGTCACGTAACCAGACTCCAACAGTATTCTGCACTAAATCAAGTTAGAAACGCTGCGTTTTCTGTGGTCTGTGGAGGGTTGGAGTGTTTTTCAGAAAGAGAACGTTTTTGGCAGACACCTGTGCTATTTTTTGGTACTTTAATCCAAGAGAACACTATATTTCCCAGAGCTGCTGTATCCATCTCAGCTTGGCGTGTAACGAGCAGCTGGTAACAGACACTTATGGCCGGCCTGCCAGATCCTCCGGTACGCCCTCACATCAGCACAATTTACGACAGATCGCTCCTCGGCGCAGCGGGGAGTCAACACGAGCGAGGCTGAATTATTACTTCTGTCTCGTTATGAACAGCAGTGGAGGCGTGCGCAAGGGAGAGAGAGAAAAGAATCGCTTACCTCTCGTCTTTGTTCTGTTGGATACACCCCTCGATGATCTCCTTCACCTCCGGTATGGCTACCTTATCAAAGCTGCCCGGCTTCACTCCCTGCAGAGCAAAAACAGAGAAAAGACTCCTTCATTAATGTATTACCCAAAGTGAAGGGTAAAGAGTGAATCTTGTATTTTAATTCTCAAAAAAAGAAGTGCGCGGTCTAGGTCACAAGGCATGGAATTCATTTATAAAAAAATTAAAAAACTGTGGTTTGATTAGTTGAACCAGTACGTCCACGTGAAATTGAATCAAACTGGGCTAATTTTACTCCATTTATCACATTAACTGATCGAGCTGCTGGAAAACTGGGATTTTCTCCACATTTCACAAATGAAGGAACCACCAATTCCACATACCGCTGACAGTTTCTCAGCATTTCTTCACGTAGAGGAAGTTAAAACTCCTTACCCTCAAATTCCAGCTACTGAAATGACAGAATCATTTAGGCATCATAAAGGGCTTTTTCATGAAACTGTATCAGTTTTGCACCATGTGCTCGTAAAACCCTCAAGAGACGGCTTTTGCTCACTGTATGCTCCGTCATATGGCAACATCCAAACACGGAGGTTTGGCAACGTGTCACTAATCCTTCAAATACGAATGCATAAAGGTACTTTCCCCATTTCTGATTTCAGTCTGAGGATTACAAGTGTACAGGATGGGATGTGACGAGACCTGAAATCCACTGAGTCATCTGGAGCGAATGGCGATGCAGATTGGGGAGTAATTACACTGGGGTCAGGATAACGAACTGCTACACCAGAGAAGCAATCAGTCAGATCCACGGTAAAAGCAAGGTAATCTCCAAGAATCGGAGCGCCCAAAAACTTCCCGCCAAGATAAAACAGGACACATGACTCTTAGAAAATCTCACTGAGCTCCACTAAACAGTTTCTATCCCACTGTGAAGCTCTGATCTCAGTACACATCACGAGTACAACTCCTTTCATATTAAAGTGACTATGCAAAGACAGGCTGTCAAAACAGCTGTCCAAAAGAGGTGGGGGGTGGAGGGGGGGAGGAGAAAAAAAAAAAAAAAAAAAAAAAAAAAAGGGCACTTACCGAAGATAACCTGGTACACAGATCGCTGAGGGCGACGTGCTGCCGTACACTGTAGTCTGCCACGCTATTTACCAAAGTGCCCCCCCGACCTAGTCGAGCCTTAGCATTCCCTTCTTATATAAGCCTGTCCCCTCTGTCAGATTCCAACGGCAAACAAAGTTAAGCGTGACGGAAGGTCTAATAGAATTAAGTCAGAAAGACGAAGTATTGCAATAACAAGGCGATTAAAAAAGCTCATTACGGATGCTTCCACTGAATGGGTCCCTTTAAGCCGGATGCATGCTGCCTCCCACTCTTTCAGAGGCCAACAAAAGAGGGGAAAATTAGAGGTAATCATTTTGTTCTTCTTCTGAAAGTGCGAGGAGGAGAGAGTTGGAGGTGGACTGCTACTGCTAGGTGGAGGTTGCTAGAAGAACAAAAGTAATTACGAACTATTGAAGTTTTTGTCAAATCTGCGAGCGATGTACAAAAGAGTTAAGCGGCCCATCGGAGTGTTTTATTTTCTGCTCGAGTTCTTTTGGCAGCGTGTGCCATAATTGCTTTTAAGGGTCTGGTGGATTAAGCTGTCTCCATGAGAACAACGAGGGCCTAAAATAACTCTGACATTATCTCCAAATGACTGAGCCCGAGTCAAACTGCTCATCAAGAGCCATTCATTAATGCGCTGCAGAGGAGGAAGGCTGTGAGGAGTGATTTTAAAAACAGGGTGCACGGAAAGGGCAAAGACAAATACATCCTAAAAATCCTCCATGTGCTATGATCTAAGATTTACTTGACTATGAAAGAGGAACCGTTCCACCATCCTGGGCCAATCCGTGTTGGTGGAGTGCAACTCTACTTCCAGTTAGACCTGGATGACACACTTCTGTCCTTTCCCCGTTCTGTTTTCCAGCAGATGTTCTTTAGATCTTGTGTTTATTCTAAGGTTTTTAACCTGTTCATTACAAGAATACACATCTGGAGACAACCTGGTAAACACCAGGAGGTGGAAAGTCAATCAAGGATAAGCCCTCTCTAAACTCTACCCCAGTTCCTCTAGAATATGCTCGATCAACACTGAGGTCAAATCACATTTCCAAACTAATTTTTGGAACAGTTAGGTCAGAGGTGTTTCGGATTCGGGACATTGTTTTAATATCTAAAAACATTCACGTTCAGAAGTTCAGCATTCAAGCAGAAACGTGGGGATTTTGAACCCTTGGCTTAAAAATGGCCGTAATTAAAAGTGCAATCAGTAAAGATCATCGATAACTCAACCCTGGTCCCCAAGCACTTTCAATCCGAAACATCTCGTGGTTGTCCCGAGATGTAGCATATTTCAAAACAACAAAGATGAGGCAACGGGAAGCATGTTCGAGGCATCTTGTAGGTGCCATTCAATTGGTGCCTGCCTCTTATTTGGAGAAAATGTGCTGAAAAAAAAAAGTCAGCCATTAAAAAATATTTTTTTAACCAATAAAATCAACAAAATGAAATAACTTCCTTTTAAAGTAGAGGCTGCAGCTGTAAACTCAAGCAAAAATAACACCCCATTGTGTTCAATTCGGTTACACAACGCAGAACTTAAGGCAGTCGGAACAGATCGGGACCGGGCAGGTGGGACAAATCTGTCCAGACGAGTGAATTCAGGTCCATTGGGTTCAAAACGTCCTTGGGTTGCATCAAACTTCTTCCGCAGCCTGCTGGGTCTGTACTATCGTCTGGCCGCTTTTCTAAAAGACGGAGCGAACGAAACAGGACAGCGGAATCCAGGACGTGCCCCAGGCTTCCCTTTTCACCAACAGGTGCAGAGGGATAAATGAAAACTGCCATCTGTCCATCTAATTTTCCCCTCGCAGAGTGCTGACGAACACAGAGACAGGCGAGCTTCGGCATCGCCTTGGCTCTGTTCGTGCTTTCTGGAGCCTTCTGTTGTCTCGCGCTCAGAGGCTGCGAGCCAAACCGGTTCAGGAACTGTCTGGATCCTCTTTAGCAACACAGCTGCAGCGCTTCCTGTAAGGGTGTCAGGCGGGTGCAGAAGAGATGGAGGCCGACTTCAGGTGAGAGGGACAGGAAATAGCAAAGATATGCATCGCCGTGGCTTCTAAAACATGTCAACAGCTTGAACAGCATCTGAAGACCGATGATAAAAATCAGTGGGGCTTTGAGTGGGCGTTACTGTTTGGGCGCCAGCTAATTTGAAACGAAAACAACCAAAACACCTCTGCTAGACGGAAATTTACTCTGAATGATGAGCAGTTTTCTGCAGTTTACACTGCAGCAGACAGATCAGCACCATCCCAGAGCCAGTACTGCCCCCAGCTGGTGACTCATCAGGGATTAATACCTGGTTGAATTTCCAGCCACCCTCATAATGATATATACAAAAGCGGTGCACCCTGGAATCAAGCAAAGTGCACCGTTTCTGAGCTCAGGATTAGCACGTCTGCCTTAATCGTACTTTAAAAAACCCTCGTATTCACGTGATTTGCTGCATGTTACAGTCCAGATGTATTATACCTGTGCTTCAGAACTCAAATTTTGAAACGAAAGCCCTTCCTGTCCTCCCCTGAATGGGAAAATGCTGATATTATTAGCAACACATGGTCGTATCAGCGGATAACTGCTAGATTAAAAGATGTCTGGCTTTAAAAACACGTTGAGAGTTGACTTATTTCAAGTCAAGATCTGATTTTTTACGTTTATTACAACGGGCACCTCTAGGAAGTTTAAGTGAAGTTGGGTTTGTGTCCCGATATCTTCATATCAGGGCTCGTGTTTTGGCTTCGGCAAACAGGTAGATGGAAAACATCTGATCACCGGTGGCCCACAGTTCTTTTATCAGTGCATCCCAGAATTGCCAGTAATTCCTTTAAAAAAAGAAAAACAAAAACTGCTTCCAAGCATCACATGGCAGCACTGACTCACACTGCACTCCGAAAGACTCATGACTGCCTTATTTTCTTCCAGAAGCCTGCCAAAGCAAAACAAGCAATTCGTGGAAGGAAATGAAAGGCCAGGCATTAAGAACTGGATTTAGATTGGATTTATATGGAGGACTCAAGTTTTGTGCAACTGCTAACAATGGCCTGAACTCTCACACAGACACACACACACACACACACACACATAGCCTTGTCTGACCAGGGTTATAGATTGTCATTCTATAAATGGCTTAAAGGGGAAACTAAACCACTATAGCTTCTAAGCTTTTTGTTTTCCCATATGAACCTGTTTTTTCTGCTATAGAGCTACATGCAAAAGTGTCCAAGTGAAAGTACATGGTTTGTTGATTTCCTAGGTGACAACAAACATTCGTTAGAGATTGGTGCACATGGTGCAGCTCAATTAAGTTGAATCTATCGTTAATAGAGAAGAAATGCACAAACTTTTACGCCACACTCATTCATCATACTTTAACGGTCAAACGAAACAGCACACGGGTGCTTCTTTCTGCGTAGAAAATCAACAAGACATCACTAGACGGGGGTGTTCTACTGGCACTGTGGATTTTAACGTGAAAAGGCTTTGATTTTACAAACCGGATAACAAAAGAACTGAATGAGGAAGCAGAGAAGGACACAGAAACTAGATATGATGGAAAGCATGTTTGTTACTATGGCATCTGCATGCTTGTAAGCTGAATCTGATCAAAGCTCCATTTTATCACCTCTGTGCAGAGCTTGCGGTTTTATAGACCATCTGAAAGGCGAATAGACAATTCCAATAAGCAGGCCAGGAGCAAACGTTAAATAATGGAAACCCTGAGTTTTGTTAGGCAAGAGCGGAGAACTCTTATGTGCAAGTCTGAAGGATGTAGCTGATGAACATGTGGGTGTAGAGATGGCAAAAGAGTGCTTTGTGGGAATAAGGGGAGAAGAGGGAGGCAGATAAAGCGAGACATTAAAGAGATCAGAGAGACAGAGGGCCCTGAAGAGTGTGAGGCAGAGCCAAAAGGATTGATGGAGGGAGGGAAGTCACGGCGAGGGGGAAGAGAAGCGAGTTAGAGGCGGAGGCGGGATACTCACGCTGGTGACCCGGCGGTAGATCTGAGCAGGGTTCTGACACTCGGAGTACGGATACTCTGAGGTAGCCATCTCCAACATGCACATCCCAAAGGCATACACATCCACCGACTCGTCATACTTCTCCTCATACATCTCAGGCGCCATGAACTCAGGGGTACCTTAAATCAAAAGAACCATTCAGAACTCTGAGGCTCGGACCCGTACTCACCCAGCGAGGAGAGAAGGGAGAGAGACAAGAGGAGAGGCGCGCCGTCGCTCCTTTCGACCCTGAGAGGAAAGAAAGGGAGAGGGAGAGAGAGGGAGAGAGAGACGGAGAGAGAGATAGAGAAGCAGAATGGAGCAAAGGAGAAAAAAAACAAGAAAATAAAAAGAAGAGGAAGGAGAAAAGGCGCTCTCAGTTATTCAGCAGAGAAAAGGTTCAGTGTTTTTCTATGCAAGGCCTTCCATGTTTCGCTCAGGGGGTTGCGGTGCACAGAGAAGACCTCGCCGAATACCCCCCCCCCCTTTGCAAGCGTTAAAAGATATAAAGCGTCGACTCCACAAGCCCCGCTTTAGTTTCAGCTTCAACAGAGATGGGCTTTTCACATCACACTGGCATCGGCATCCTTTCGGCAGCATTAATGAGGACTTCAAAAAAAAGACTACGTCCACTCACCTTTCAGTAGCCTGCAAAAAAGGTTAGACAAACAAAGTAGAAAAGCACATCTCGGAGCAAGAGAGGAATAAAGGTAACGTTTCTGTGCACCAGGTTACGTTTGATCAAACAAGAGGCATTGCATAGAAAAAGGCAATCATGTTTATTCTTTGGGTTTTTTTTTTTGCATGTTAACTTACCAGTGCCATTTTTCTGCATACTTACTGTCTGAACTGCAGTACATTAAATAATCCATACAGCACAGTGAGGAACACTTGAGCTTATAGCCCTACAATTTAGGGGAAAAACAAATACTGAAGAGAGGTGGAAAAATGAAATGAAGTAAAGTTCCATTCAAAAAAAAAAAACAAAGAAAAGGAGGAAAGAGGCAATATGGGGGAAAAACAAAGGGCAGGAAACCATAAAGAAAGAAATCACAGCATCAAACTCCTGAGAGGGAAGGGAAACAAATGTGATGAGGCAAGCCTTTTGGAGAGAAAGGTTACGTTATTGGCAAAAACGAGCATCTTTTCGAGATTAAAGTCCACAGTTCTCCACACCAAAGCGTGTTCCGTGAAGAAAGCCATTGTGGCTGAACTACTTAGTGGGATTCATGAGGCAGAACTTTAAATGTGCCACTGTTTATGGAAATTTTAAGCGGTCTCACCCGATTCATTTACAAGCCAGTTAGTTGTTTGTTGTGTTGGTTATTGGTTTCAGCCGGGAAGCAGGATTAAAAGGTGTTTTCCCCTCTATAAAAGAAATCACGCATCTGTCGTTTTCCTAGCCTGAATTCCTTGCCTTGACTGCCAGGAAAACTGTGGTCTTCGCACAACATCGCCTGCAGAAAATCTCAATGCAAAATACGTCCACTACTGCACCCTGTCCCGCTTTCACAAAGGACTCGGTTTCTTTTCTAAAAGAGAGAGAAAAGCGAGAAGCCGGGCTGTACCTATAACACTCTTGGCAAAAGAAGAGCGCTTCAGAGTGGCCAGGCCCAGGTCGCCGATCTTAACGGAGCCGGTGGGGCCGGTGATGAAGATGTTGTCACACTTGAGGTCCCGGTGGATGATGGGAGGAGTCCTGGTATGGAGGAAGTGAAGGCCCTTCAGGATCTGACGACACCAGCTCCGCAAGACCTTGATCTTCATCACCTTGAACCGCTTCAGATACCTTAACAGTAAAGAAAAACAACATGGCGGCCGTGTTAAGACTGCTTGGTAAACACTTAGGAGGTAACATCTGCTCCTTGGGCAAAACTCATCCATGGTGAAGAGACGTATGTCTTCCACTGTAATGGAGATCAGGAGTGGATTGAACGACCAGCACAGTTGAACTATTTCAATATCTGCAGGATATTGCTACACCAAACCGTGCCTATGCACCAAAAACTAGACAGCAGTAATTTAAGATGGTTTTATGATGACTAAAACCACATCAATATTATGGTCTACACCTTCGACTTAATTATCTGTTCATCGTTTTTTTGATGAGAAAGCAGAAGGCAAGCGACGTTTAACCCATTTAAACCATTTCGACATACAGCTAATCAGTGTAAACACAAGGGATAAGAGATGAGCAGAGAGCAGCTTTGATAATATTTAACCCGTAGGGGTGGGGTTGGGGTGTGAGTGAGGCTTTAATTAAAATGTGATCTGAAGGTGCTAAGCTTGGCATTATCTTTTCAACGTTAACCACCAATGCGAGATCAGACGCAGGATCAGACAGACAAATTGGATGGCGTCCCCTCTGCCCTCGTCAGGGAGGTAGATTTAAATGATTACTGAGTGGTGACGGATCGAGACCCAATCGAACACCATATTTGCGATGCGCCGTGGCTTTATGGGATTTGTATTTCACCAAAGGACACAAAGGACTCCCTTGCAGAGAAGTGGTTTCAGGTATCAGAGAGGACAACAGCATGGGATTGGGAAGCACAGGCGGGACCCCTACGTCCCCGCAGCACTTTCATTAGATTAGCCTGCCCTAACCAAATCTTTTGGAGCCGAGCCATAGCCAGGATTTAGCCCAGTAATCCTCATTACAACAATCTACTCAGTGAGAGCACAGAGGCAGAGGGAACTAGAGGCCATCACTACCAAAGGAGATGGAGATGGCGTGCACACACACACACACACACACACACACACACACACACACACACACACACACACACACACACACACACACACACACTCTCCTTCTCAGCTGGGAATGCTGAATCTTTCCTATCACTATGGTGCTAAAAATCAAAGAGCAGGGTTTATTTAATTTCTCACTCATTTAAAATCTCTCATCTTTTCAATCTTGAACCCAAATCCACATCCTTCCGACAACTGCTGCACCCAAAAGCCTTCCATGATATGCTCCCTTCACATTCAGACCCTTAGCTACCCGGGCACACCTCAGCTGCCTTTGAAATGTCTCTCTCATGTGAACGTTAGTTAGACAGCAGACAGATATTCCACGTACACAAGGAAAAAGTCCAAGGAGTGGAAAAAACAGAGCTGGAGGCCTCCAAAATGTGATTAAAAGTCATATGAAATCATGATAGACCCCCAATAACTCCCTCCATCAGAAATTAAGCTTCAATTTCACTTTAGGGCTTTAAAAAATACCTAGATGCGCATGTTCATGCTTCCAGAGAAGGGAACTTGGAGGCCAAATCAACACTTTAAACTCTTTTTCATGTTCCTCAAATCCTTCTTGAACATCTTTTGCAGAATTCCATTCTCTTGCTAAGTGTTCCTTGCCAGTAAGGAACACTAAATCCCCGAGAGGTGTACTCCGTCTGCAGCAATGTTTGGCCGGGCGGTAGGAGTCAACGTAGCACCCGAGCAAATGACGGGACTCAAGGTTTCCCAGGAGAACCTTGCTTCTTTCTATAGAGCGTCCTGGTGCCAGATAAAGACCCTCCGTCCACATGATGTAAAAGAAACCGTCATCAGACCAGGCCACCTTGAAAGATTAGTGTTACTAAGACTCCGTGACGGTCACGTTGTGGCTGATGAGCAGACGTAATGGCTGAGGTTTCTGTTAAATGATCACAGTGTCGGATTTCTGCTTTTCTTTCTTGACTCTGAAAAATGCATTGCGCTTTAGCGGCTGTTTAGACTGGTAACGGATGAAAAAGTGGCCTTTTGTGCTGTTGGGGTTTATATTTGTATTGCAGATGGAAGGCTGCATGATTATTATTTCAACAGGAGGGATGCTTAATACAACAATCATGGGATTTAGAGCTGTTGTAGCAAGGAACTAAATATGTACACAATGGAAAATGGTTCATACAAAAACATATTTTTTTTGTTAACTCATTAATATAATGGGAACAGACAGGAAACTCTGGTTTACATGTTTGGTAAGACTTTCTTTTCCCATTTCCCCTCTTTTCTGTTTTTTTTCCCCTATTGCTCCAATTATCTATTATTCTGTTATTATGATCAGGAGCAGCAGTAAGTGCTGCAGTTTGTGTTTTTAGGAACAGGACTAACATGCTGGGCAGGAGAACTCTCTAAACAAAACAAAATGAAATAAAGCGTGTGGATAAAACCAGTGGGCGGATTAATTTTTGGCTCATTCGTCAGCACTTGTAGTGTAACAGGTTTGGGAATCAGATAAGACCGCGCTGGCATATAAAAACATCCTGTCAAGCACCATGTTTTAAATGTGCGTTCAGGAGCTGGGCATGCTGAGCCCTGCATCCATCGACTGCTTACACAAGCTTCGGGGAGCTTCGAGATATTTGGCAAGACTTTTAAATAAACATCGCAAACGTGATGGAAGCAAATCTGCTGCCTCAACTTCGAGTTTAACAGTATCGTCCTGATTGTTGGCTGGTTAGCGAAGGGCTGGAAAATTCTCGTTGCGATTCCATGTGAAATTGCCAATCCGCTGAAGCGATCGTAAACTGATTTTGAAGGCTCCGTGTTCTCTGGACAATGATTTACGCAAGAACTACAAGAGTAGTAAGAGTCCTGGGAGGGAAGGATACACTAACAATGACTTTCTCCCTCATTAAAAAACGTATTTGAATGAATGAATTGAATAAATTACGACCATTTGAAGATGTTTGAGTGTGTTATCTACAGCTCTCACAACAACTCCTGCTGAAAATTAACGCATTGAGGTTTTTTAAGATTTGTAAAAATCAGCTGCACAGCGAGACGGTCCTGGGTTCGATTCCCAGGCGGGACAATCTGTGTCCTTCGGCTCCGAGTTTGCATATTCTCCCAGTGTTTGCATGAGGAGCTCCGGTTTCCTCTCACCGTCCAAAGACCTGCACGTCAGGTGGATTGGAGATGACAAATCGGCCCGTAAGAGTGTGTGTGTGTGTGTGTGTGCCCTGTGAAGGACTGCCGACCTGTCCAGGGTGTTTCTCTGCCTTTCGCCTTGTAAAAGCTGGGATAGGCTCCGGCACCTCCGCGACCCTAATTAAGACAAGCGGCTATGAAAATGAGAGAGTGAGAGTAACCCTTTTACCCTGAACAAGTCTCCTTTATAAAGTTCACAGCAATCTGTTTCAAACAGTCATATATCCAAATAAAATCCAGTCCTTTTACTAGCTCACAGTGATCGGTCATCGAATGAAGTCCAGGTCCACTCCTCGCAGGGATTTAACGGTAGACCCTCTTTCACTGCTGCGGCTTCTTTGTGAAGCTTGACTGCAGTTAAAGGGCAGTAGGTTAAACCATGACTTGCAAATTCCAATACAGGAAATAAAACACTTCTTTAAAATGGCTGCTAAAAAACAACAAATGCATTTCAAGCTGAACACCAGAGACATTTTAAAGAGTGATGGGACTGTAACCAGCTAAACACCATTCGATAACAACAGCGCAACACAAAATAATAACCACTAGCTGCAGAAAATGGGCAAAAACCTGTACTTCCAGACAACAGAGGCTTCTGGTGACTTTATCAGGCTGATTGATTTGGTGAGTTGAAACTGTTTTGCTCTCCATCGGTAGTAAAAATAGTAAAAAGGTTTCCGGATTTTCAGCATTACGAAATGCTCTCCAAGGAGGGCAGGGCTGCCTGACGGACACGCGGGCCTGCAGCCAAAAGGTGAGCTCAGGAGTGAAGAGCGTAACAAAGCTCACAGCAAAACTGTCTCATCATTCATCAGCTGCTGCACTGCTCACCGTCTGTACAAACTCACTATCTCTGCTTTACATCTCTTCCAGCTCATTCCACAGAAGGAAAAAAGAAAGCGTAAATTGCTCCCCACATCTACACAAGAGCCTGGGAGAGCCTCTGTTTGCTTGATCCTGGCTGAGTGAACACAGGATGGAACAACTGGTTCTCCAAAATGGAATTTACCAGCCCTTTGGGGGGTAAATCTTCACTGCTTAACACGAGAAGGTGAGCAAATAAGTTTATGTAAGCTAAAACAAACAGACAAAGGCCTTTCGGTGTGCTCTTTGGTGGCCCACAATTACACAGGGCGATCAGGTGTCCTGGTATGCGGCTGAGGACACTCCCACATTTGAAGCATTTACCCTTGATCACACGGGAAAAAGAAAAAAGGCTCCTTGAAGTAAAAATAAGTGAAACGATATCTTGTTCCTTCGACAGGAAACAAATAACTGCGAAAATAAACAACCGGCGGCTACGGAGACGACAGGGAAGGCAGCTGGAGCGCCGTCCCGACCAGGGTTGGGTTTTTACTTTTTCAGAGAGGACGCCAATCCTGATACTTTCTACAAATACAATTGTAGAGATTCAAGCAAGAAATGTGTGTGAGCTGCTGGAAGAGGGTGACCACAAAATCAAGACTATATAATCAAGCTTACTGTCTCAATCGGTACTGAATCTGGTGCCATTAAAATACTCGCCCCGTACCCTAATAATCCCGTCTAGGCCAAGTTGCTACTCTACGTTTAGAGATAAAATCCCAAAAAGGCTTCTCTGAGCTACATAAACACTTTAACCCAATGTGTTCCTAGTTGGACCAGATATGGACTGAGACCAGTTCGCGTCCCGCTGATGCAAAGAAAATGATTTCAGACAAGTTTTTTTATTTAAAAGAACCAGCTATTATAGAAAAGATCCACCAGGACAGAGGTTCCTGATCCCAGTAGTGAAAGCACGTACTGTGCTGGGTTGTGTTAACCCAGCCCTCCGCATTTGATCCGGACCAGGAGAAGCTTGTTAATTAGTTCAAGAGTTGAATCAGGTGTGCTGGATGAGTCACAGCACAACAATGTGCAGGGAGTGTGGGGTTGCCAGGTCTGGGAATAGTCCTTAAACCAGTTCTCAAGGCCCCTGTATACACGCTCTCTCCCTCTGTGCTGTGAGTGGGACTGGAGCAGAAAAACGGAGCCTCTCAAGTGATTTGAGAACCACTCCTCTAACAGAACAAAAGTAGTTGATCAAAGACACCCTTTGTATAAATTATGGCAGCAGTATTAAATAAAGAAGATAAAATGATTTGAGTCTGGTTTCTCAGTTTGCTTGTTGTCTTCGTTCTTGGCCTCTCAGCCTCTCGGCCCCTCGGGATTGGTGGTGGTGCTGCTGTTGTGAGGTGCGATTAGTGCTCCGACAGCTCTTTTAATTGTGCATGACCGAGGCTACGAGGGGGGGCGGGGGGGGGGGGGGTGCATGCTTATCCTGTGACCATGAACTAAGCATTCCCTGGGCCTCTCCAACCAACACGCAGTCCAGAACCGTCCAGCTTCTAACACGGCCCGACCACGTTTCGCTCAACTGACGAGCTCTTTTTATCAGTTGCATTGTGGAGGTCATGAGAAAGCCCGTGTTATTACGGTTGTTATGGAATGCATCCCCACGTCCACACGAGGGAGCTGCTGACCCTGAGTCCGGGCTGCAGTGCCGATTCTCTGTTGGTGCCTCTTCCACTCTCCATGCTGCAGGAATTTCTGGAATCTGCAGCAGCAGCAGCTGGCGCGAGGGCAGGAACCCACAGCGCACCTCTCACATGGAGGTGGCATGCCGCTCTCCTCCCTCGCCCGCTCCGGGGACTCTTTCTAAACCCACTCTTTTGTGATTTACTGTTTTATAACACACAACAACCGGCCTCTTTCTGTGGTTTTGGTCCGGCGAAAGGCCACAGAAACCCTGTCGTGCGTTTTGACTCCTGCGGCGCGGAACAACGTAACTAATACAACCAAAAGAAAGAAATCTACACTTCAGAGAAAAGGTTATTCAAGTGGCTTCTGATTTATAACCCATGAAGAAGAGAACAGTCTCGTTAATGTCACAAAAACTGTTACCCGACACATACAGTGCTGAAAATCTGAGGCACCTAAAAGTTTTTTTTGTTTTTTTTTTTATTTGGCCTTTTTTTTTTAAACTCATGTTAATATAAACCCATGCATAAAAACACAAAAACCCAGTAAGTGCTGACACTGTGTTTCAGAATCTTGTTTGCGCTCTCAGGGAATCTCGGTATAATTAGAAGATCCTGATCAATACCTGCTTTACGTGTAGAACATGGAAGAAGAAAGCAGAGGCAGACGAATGAGGTGTGGTGTAATGGAGAAAGGTTCCACTCACGTCTTTAAGGTGCCTGACGTCATCAGTTCGGTCACCAGCACGATGCACTTGCGCCCTTTGGAGGGAGACTCCCAGGAGTCGTAAAAGCGTACGATGTTGGGATGCTGCAGGCCTTTCAGCATGCCAGCCTCTTCTTTGAAGCGCTGCCGCTCGGACCTGGACAGCTTACGGTCCTGTGCAGGAGAGAAAAGGCAACGTCTTCGATGACTGTGATCTGAGCTGTCAAAATGTGATTTGTTCATTTTACTTTGAATCTGTATTCAAAGCAAAAACACCACCAGCTCTGTAACAAACAGAAATATAACATGGAATCTGGGGGAGCAATCCAGTTCACGTGCACGATCCTAGTGGCAGAAATCAGCGATTTTATTTTCCCCTCATTTTGAGAGTTTGGGATTTAAGTGAAAGTGACAACGTCATTGTGAAACACGGACAGCACACAATGAACCACAACAATTCTCGACTTTATTCAGTGCCTGGGGAGCAGAGATGGGAACGCTACCTTGCTCAAGCATACCTCAGGACAACATACTGGTCTGAGATTCAAACCCACGACCTTCAGATACTGAGGCCTAGTCCCTAAACACTCGTCCACTGCTGCCCAAATTAATGCTTTGAACTGAAGGGGCAGATCTAATGGTTGACCACTGCTGGACATGGTGGTAACCATGACATAAAAAATAAATAAATAAATAAAAATGACAAAATAATTGATAACCAAGCGGCATTTGTGTTCAATGATGGTCCCTCTGCCCAATGAGAGCGCTCTGGTTTAGACACGGTAATCCAACTAGGTTGTGGGTTTGAACCCTAGACCAGTAGGCTGCACTGCGGTACACTTGATCAAGGTACCGTCCCCATCACTGCCCCCTGGGTGCTGGACCTGGCTGCCCCCTGCTGTGTGTGTGGGTGAAAAGCAGTGGTTACATTTCGTTGCGATATGTTAAACCATGTCAAACTCGTCTAGTCCAGGTAAGCCAGAAACAGCTGCCCAGTGGCATCATCTGTTCATCTTCAAGAAGCTTTTTCCTGCCCACAGGTCAAACCGTGTCCACAAGCTCTGTAATCACTTAGCGCTCCAACAGGTATGAATTAAATCGACTGCACAAAAAGGTCATCCACTTTTCTTTGCCCTACTTTTCCTGCAAAACACCCACCCGATTCCACCCACTGCTCCCTTCAGACACATTATTTTCTTCCTGCAGCTCTAAGAAGCTCCTGCCACATCAAGCCTGTCTGTCCACTGTTCTCTGCTTCGGGTTGGTCAGCAGGGAGGCTTCCAGCCTATAATGCTGAGGCTACAATCCCATCACTGCATTAATGCAGACGCAGTCGTTCACTTTCAAACAGCACTTCTCTACTAGAAACAAGCATCTGCAAGCCATTAAGAACAGCTAATCCCCTAGAGAGAAGGGGTGGGGGGGAAAGAGAGAGAGAGAGAGAGAAAGGGAAGGGAGAAACAAGGGAAGGCAGGCAATTATCACTATCAAAATAATCCCAATTATAGCAAATTTGATTCAGCCCATAATTGAAATCGGTTAAATTCAATATTTAAATAACTGCACAAACAACGGGGAAAGGACAAAGGCAAAGACTCGGGACTCCTGAAGCTCTAATCAAGTTAAGCATGCTTTTGTTTGACATGCAGGTCTATAATTCCTCTGTCCCCAAGCCATAAACCGCCCCATGTTAGTAGATCGTCCGTTAATCTCTATTGTGACTGCAGTCTTTGTGATGCTACTTCTGCAAACAATGAAGGCGATCACTGTTTCATTGTGTGCTGAGAGTATCGATACCATCACAGATACGTCTGCGTTCAATCAACACACTTATCTCCAACTAAGGGCGATGATGTGGGTTGAACATGCAACCGTATAACATTTGTAGGCCGATATCTGATTTTTTTCATGGTCATATGTGCCCGTGCTGATGTCATTTTAAATCCACCTGCATTAGAGAAAACTTTAAATCCATTCTTATCTGCTTTTACATCAAAAAAGAAAACTCAAGCCGAATTCCAGCATCACAAAACACCGGTCGAATCTGAGCAAAGCTGATATTTCTTCAATCATCTGCTCGTCCTGATGTGACTCCAGTATCATGGTGCGTCCCTGCTTAAGATAATTAGTCAGTTATTAATGGGATCACATGTTCACTGATGTGTTTACAGTTTAGACCAAAATAGTCAACTACTGCATAAACTCTCCTCTCCCGGCACAATCCTGCCGTGGCCGCAGTGATGACTATCTGTAGATGAACTGCAGTTTCATTATTCGATCCTGTGCTGATTGCATGCGTTTAGAAAAATTCAGGCGTGGTAAAAAAAAATAATTAAAAAAATATAATAAAAATGGTTTGGATGTTTCCCTTTTGAGGTTATTAAAAAAGTCAACATTATAAAAGTACGAACAGGCCGGTCGTGATTAGGGCTGGAACTTCAAATTTCAAAAAGCACTGAGGCGAAATGATCAATAAATATCAGCATTTTTATGAGTTAAAACCACTTGTAATTTTCCAGTACCATTCAGTGTCATCCAGGGCATTTCCCTGCTCAACCACTTTCTCACAGAGAGACTCGGAGAGGCTCGTGGAAAACCAGGACTGGAGTTTCAGATCACAGATCCGAGCACTCATCCAAAAGGGTCTGATATATTTACAAGGCGTAAACGGATCTTCTCGTCAAAACGAATCAGTTTATGAACTTCAACACAACTCTGAGAGGAGCGGGTGGAAGAGCCAGAGATAATCAGGAGGCAATCTTGTCTGCTATCCCAAAGAGTCTGGGAGAAAATCGAATCAATGCCTGGATAGGACAAACGGAAAAGGTCCTCTGCAGCATCGCAGGGCTGCAGCAAAAAAAAAAAACAAAAAACACCCAGCGCTCACTCCAAACTGAGGACCTGAATCGTGGTGCTAAGACGGTCTGTTGGGCAGGGACTAAGCAGGAAGCCTAAATGAGTGTCAGTAGGTCTCAGGATGAGAGGAAAGCAGTCTTTAGCACCTAGTGCTCACCTGTCTTTCAAGTGACATGGTTTGCAAACACCCTGCTGCTTAGAATATACACTGTCAAGCCATGGCATTAAAACCACCTGCCTAAAACGGAGAAGGTCCCCTGTCGAGGAGCCAAAACAGCCTGTTGACGCCTGAAGGTGTGCTGTGGTATCCGGCACCAAGACGTCAGCAGCTGGTGCTTTAAGTACTGGAAGTGCGAGGCCAAATCAACACACTCAACTCTTCAGGTTCCACGAATCATTCCTGAACAAATTCATTCCACCGATTTTTACATTTCTATCCCCTTTCAAAGAGTTCGGGGTACTTTGCACAAATAAAGACTAGAAGAAAAAAAAAAAAAGCAGGGGCCGTTTGCTTTTTTCTGGTCGGTATGTGCTGACAATAGCAAGCTGGCTTTTATCTTTGTCCTCCATTGCGTACGTCACGTGACCTTCCACGCAGACAATTAAATGTTTATTCTTGTCTGCCTCGTCCGAAAACCCCCCCCGTTGCAATGACACCTCTCGCTCTGGTCACGTGACCTTTCAGTCAGTAAACAACCACCCCGCCAGATAAAACGGTGGGCCTGCGTCCTAGTGTGGCAAAAAAATAAAAAACCCCACTCCAACCCTTCTGAGGCAGTCTGACTTGAGGTGTGCAAAAGGATGCGGTTCTGAAATCCCAACATCAAATTAACAACGTGCTGCTTCGTTTTTCTCAGCGGAGAGGTTCTAGAGAAACAGGCAAACCGGGGCAGCAGGAAAAGCGGGTCTCCTGCCTCCTAAGTCGTAAGAGTCGAGGGATTTGCAGAGGGTGGAATGTGGGTGCACTAAGAGCCGCTCAATAGACCATCCCAGGTCTGCGGCGGGAGTCCAATCAGGCCCTTAACAACAAGCCTATGGGTTAGACGAGGAGCAATCAGCCCAATCGTCTCATTAAATCTGGTAGAGGGTTTTGGAAGAAGCACTGTGGCGTCTCAGTAAGACTCCCCTAAATAACTGCACCCAAATAACCCCGAGATTTGCATTTGTAATGAAAATGCATGACTCATGCCAGTTTTTTTTTTCTCCCCCAAAGTGCCGAGGGAACAGAGCGTCAGGCAGATCAAAGGGCTCTAAGCACCAAAGAGCAGCTCCCAGCAAGCACAGAACGTCTCCAAATGGAGATAAAGCCAGGAGCTCTGCTCAGGTGTTAAAGGACGTGGAGACTGTCGTCTAATCAAAGTCAAAACAAAGTTTCTTGGGTTTTGAATGACCGACCTCATCTAAGTGGGTTAACATGGGCTTATTAAAAACCACTTCTGCTTTCAGGGCGACGGAGGGAAGATGAGAGGCGATAAATGCCCTGAAGAAAGTGATCCGTGGCCTCTGCCTCACCGGAGGAGCTTCCTTTACATTACAATGCCATCAGTCGTACCAAAAGCAATGGTTTTGCCTAATTTTAAAGGAAATAACTGTAAACACGGTCTGCCACCTTAACCGGGGTATAAATGAAACAGAGGCTGTGTTTTCTGTTCTGCTTGAACTGTAAAGCCACATCTGTGCAGAGCGAAGCTGCAGCCAAAAAGAGAGAGAGGAAAAAAAAAGTTGGCAGGCGGCCCTGGTTTCTAGGAACAGTATTCGGTAACGGTGACAGTACTTTTCCACAATAATGGAAGGCCAATAGGAAAATCTAGTTTGACCTGAAAAGAAAAGCCCCGCGCTCAAATCCAATGTACATGCACATATGTGAGTACTTAGAGGTGGAGGGGGTGGGGGTCATTATCTGGAGCTGCTGTATGTCCAGGAGTGGCTGTGAAGTACTCCTCAGTGGCATGCTGAGCACTTGCAGTTAATGGACAAACAGAGAGCGTGTCCTGAGGGGAGGGGGGGTCTCTAGTGCTCCAGGCCTTTGAGGGATTCATATCCCCCCAAACACTGATATGGCCGTGCTAAAAATAATCTGAAACTGTTACCCACAGTGCATCAGACACCTACCGAGCAAGGGGCAAAGTCCCGCAGGCTGATAATTAAGGCCGAAAAGGCCCAACGGGGCGTGAATGTCGTGCTGAGCAACTCGCATTTTATATAATGTCAGACATTGGGGTCATATGTACGTGTCATATCTGAGACATCTGCTGCAATGATGACATTTCTTTATTGTTATTTGGGCAATTTTGCAGTTTTATAAATGATGTCGGATGTTGTAGTTCAATTAGGCCTGACTCAAGGTGTTATACACACACACGCACACACACACACACACACACACACACACACACACACACACACACACACACTTTCATTCTGCCCACACAACGGTGAGCCTAATATTTTAGAAAGAAAGACAGCTCGATAGAAAGAATGGACACCAGAAAGACTGAAAGAAAGAAAGAAAGCCTGAAAGACTGAAATGAAAAGAAAGAGCAAGAAAGACCGAAAGACCAAAAGGCAGCCAGAAAGACCGAAACGAAAGAAGAAAGCCAGAAAAACTGCTTGAAAGACAGAAAGAAAGACAGCTCAAGACAGTAAGACCAAAAGAAAGCCAAAAAGACTGCCAGAAAGAAAGACGGCGAGAAAGACGGCCAGAGGCAGAAAGAAAGACAGCCAGAAAGACAGCCAAAGCCAGAAAGACAGCCAGAGAGACTGATAGAAAGACAGAAACAATGTACCTGGATTTAAGCCTCAGCCTGGTGGTTACTCTACATCTAGCCCACAAAAACACAACTCCTAAGTTTTGAATATTAAACAGTTTCTTTAAGCAGGGTACAAACTCAGGGTCATTTCTGGATCCTGATATGGTATCATCAGCCTTCAGATTCTTTGGTTTGGTGCAAAACATTTAGGTTCTCTCCTGAAGGTGTACAAACGCCCCCACGCTGCCAGGGGACCAGAAGAAGTGCCTGCACACAACCCCGCTCTGATGTTCTTCGGACGGAGAGCGCCGACGGCACGGGGAGGAGCTGAGTAATCAGCTTACCGTCCGCAGCCCGCTGATGAAACCCAACCCGGCAGTCGGGCCTGATGGACGGGCTGATCGTCACATGACTGACTGAAAGGCTGCTCTGCGTTTTCCAGCAGCACTTTGGTAGCGGCCGTGATCTCGGCCTAATGCATCAAAACATGCTCGACCGCACCCTCGGGGCAGGAATATATTGCTTTTGTATCGCAAGGCGCTGTGGGAAAATGCAGAAAGAGCGGGTCCGGCTCGAGCGGAAGCGGCCTCGGAGTCCGCTGGACTGTTTGCAGAAGCCAAAATAAGCTACAGGCTGATCATGAGTTTCAAAAATCCTCCCCGATTACAAACTGAGCCAGTCCTTCCTCTCATGACTGCTCGCTCTCTTCTTTGTGATGCTAAACCACTGCAAACATCATAAGACCCACATATGACGGCTTCAAAACAGCCCCGTAACCCCGCGGTTCTCCGTTTTCAGCACAAACATGCTCAAATCGGCTGCAGAAGCGACAGATGTGTGTCTGTCTCGACTATTTAAGGAAAGCGAGAACGGTTGATAGTGCAGCAGACTCGACATTAGATCCAAAACCTCTGGCCGTGTTCTTATTCTCGACGGTTTTGTGCCAGTGCCAGCTTGTAATTTGATCTTTATTACACATCTGTATGATTCTTGGTGCGCTTGGAGCCGTGCAGATAATCATCTGAAAATGCACATTAATGTGATGTAGCGTGTTTTGTTTTTCCCAGAAAACACCAGCTGTACGCTCTGTGAAACCTCTCAATACATTAACATTTATCCCAGGTTATTAAATCCCGAGGCCTGTTAGGATGGCTGGGTAATAAACGTTTGGACGCGCAGTTAAAGGCCATTAAAGGGGTTCACGTTTTGGGTTTCCTTGGAAAATATAATAATGAACGAGACGTCAGAGCTACACGCAGGAAAAAAGGACTGACCTCGGATCAGAATCCTCCACCGTTCTCGCGAATCCTGACAGGTGAAAGTGACAGTGACTATTTTTTGTCATCGTGAAACACGGCACCGTGATCAACGAAATTCAAACTCTGCTTTTCACCCATGCACATGTGCAGCGGGGGGCGGCTATTGAAAGTGCCCGGGGAGCACTGATGGGGACGGTACCTCAGAGCAACCTACTGGTCTGGGATTCGAGCCCACGACCTTCCGATCCTGGGGCTAACTCCCTAGATTACAGAACCAATGGTCCAGCGGCGGTTTGTGAAAAATCCTTCGTATGTATTCAGCTGCATTGTGAAGTTTTGCTTTATAGCCAACAGGAAGTCATAATGTGTCCTGAACCACAGCCACAAGTCTGCTCCACCGTAATGAAGAGCTGGACACGGTTTGAGGGGGTTGAGCAGTTTTAAAGATGCATTTAAAGAGAAATATTTGGGGTGACTATTGACTTAGTATTCGTTAGCAACATTGGCCTAGAAATTGTAGCACTACACAGAAAAGAAACAGGCAAAAAAAACATGTTTTAAGATGATTTAAGAAGCTTTATGTGTCACATCATCAAGAAAAAAAACAGATTTGTAATATGAAGTAAAAAAACATCTATAAACACACGTACGTTAAGTATGTACATGACTGATTACATCTGGGAGCGCAAACGAGATCTTTCCCTCGTGGGTTCAAGAGGCCAATTTGGCTTGTAAAACAGGACGTTAATATTCATTTTGTAAATTTGTCTGAAAGTATGTGGATTTGACTGTAAGAAAATCAGAGCTGGCTATAAAAACTGAACTGCTCAAAACAAACCCAGGCAGAATATCACTGTGCATGAAGGTATTCATTATTCACAACTCCCTGTCCTTTCATGCAGCATTTGTCCTTCCTCCCTGAGCAACAGTGACCCAGTGCGAGTTGTTGACATCGTGTTTACAAGAGGAAAATGTTTACGCCCTTTGCGCTGGTCACATGAAGTCCACATCATCGCTTCACATTTGCAACGGGGCTCATGCTTTTTCATTTAGCCGCGGTAAGCGTTTGAGACGAAACCAGGCTGCGTTGGCTAGTCCAGGACCTGAGATGATTAGATTTCAACACCTCTAATCCGAATCAGCGTGAACATATGGGAAGTGCAGTAAACGGATGCTACAAAAAGGCATCAGGGAAGGGGAGAGCAAATCCTTCAGTGCCACACCAACCATCCTTCAGCAGAACAGAGCGTCCACAGAGGCAGGCCTGAGCTCTACACAGGGCTCGTGTGGGTGTTCTTCTCTCCGAGTGTTGATCATGTCCCACAGCGGGCCTCCGCTGCGGCCCCCGAACCGTATCCTGGCACAGTAGAGGTCATGAGTGGCTTGGAAAAAAGAGAAATGACAGAGGAAATGAAAAAGGAGAAACGCAGCAGCGAGGCATCTGCTTTGAATAAGCGGCACTTCTCAGACAGAGAACGTACTGTAACGCGGCTTCTTCCGAGCTCTGTAAATGTTACGGGTGTATTTTTTCCAGCTTGATCCAGTGGTTTAGTTCAGTGGTTCAATTACTCCTTCGTTTAGCTCAGTGGGACATGTGTTTGCTGAAACGTAAGCGAGGGCTGAGGTAAAAGCCCATGAGGAAGTGCAGCTGTTCAGGCACTGACCGAGGCCCACCGCACGGGTCCTTAATCCGAAAAATGCGGCTTAAAAACTTCCCAAAGCGGAGTTTAGCCAGATTACTTGAGCCAAAGTCCAGCAGGAAAAGCACGGCGGGACGATCCTCAGTCTTAACTGATGCTTTAAAATATTACATTATTATAATCCTGCCTAAGGATGAACGACGATATCGGAATCGTATTGTTATCGGCAGATTTTTGCTTCAATAGCATCAGGATTGAATGTACACAGACATGAATATGGTCTACAGGCCGGTAGGGAGACCAGCTATGTTATACGGGTTGGGGACGGTGAGGAAAAGACAGGTGGTGGAGGTGTCAGAGTTAGAGATGCTGAGAGGATGAAGGAAGAAGGTTTAAAATGAAACGTCCTGATCTTCTCATTCCTTCTGATGTTTCGAAATTCTATTGAATATTCGGAAATGTAAACATTATCTGTAATAAATCCACTTCTGTTCTCAGAGGATAATTAAAACGGACCAATCACATAGCAGCTAGTAATGACCGCTGCAGTTCTACCCCTGACAGGTATGACAATGTTGACATATTTTAAAGTGCCTCCATCCGTCAGGGCCATTTGCATCCATTAAGACTTAAGAGGTTTCCCGTCTCAGCCTCATCCCCACCAGTCGAGTCAATAACGTGCTTCTGCCATAATGAGCCTCGAGCACTGGAAGCGTGACGTGAATCGACCTGCTGTCCAGATCGCGGATTTGCCTCCATGTTTTCCAGAGCCGAGAAGCTCCATATATTCACAGATCGCCACGAAGGATTTCCACATGCTGTGTAATTTAGGCCTGAAAAATAAATAAAAATCAGCCCGAGCAGTGCAGCGTAGAGTCCATGTGTGGCTAAAAATAAACCAGGAAAACAATGGGGGGGAAGGGAAGAAAAAAAAAAAAAAAAGAGCGAGCGTGATGCAGACCAATATGAGGAATGAAAGACAAAGAGACGGAGAGACACGTGAAGAATGAAAAATGGACATAGGCTTAAAAAAGGCTCTTTTATAGCGATGCTCTGAACCAGACCCATGTCTCTGAGTGCTGGAGGCCGCTAACTAGGTCAGGGTGACAAGGCGTCCTCAGTACTTTTTCCCCTTTCCGTCATGGGCCTCGGACTGTGAGGGTCAGGAGGTCCAACGAGCTCATCCTCTGAACCAAGCACACAGCAGGCCAGTGTCACAAAGAAACAGGCTCCATTGTCAAGTGAATGGGACAGAGTGACTGCAGACCTGTGCCCAGTTTACCACAACAACCACCGTTCTCCTTCATTTTCTCCGTTTTAACGGCCCCCGGCCAGCCCCCGACATTCTTCTCCAAACTGAAAACAGAACCGCCAGCGACCATTTGTTCAGAAGGACTAATTTTGGCACCCCTGAACGACGGGAGGATAAAAATAAAAAGATCTACTAGGAAACAGCAAATGAATTTAGGGGTGGAGCATTACTACTCAGGGTATCCGAACAGAACTAAAGGAAGTTCACAGGACGGTAGTGACACCAGCTTTGTCATCCGGGATGGACCGGACAGGCGGTGGTGTTAAAGGTGCCAAGAGTTGCTTGGACAGGAGGGTGGACAGGATTAGGAACGGGTTTATTAGAGGGACAGCTCGGGTCGGGCAACTTGAAGACCAAGTGAGAGAAGCGAGATCGTGTTGGTTTGCAGAGGAGAGATGAAGAGTAGGAGGAGTAGGATGCAGAAAAAGAGAAGGAAGAAGAAGAAGGAGGAAAAGAAGAACAGTACAGCACAGAACCAAGAAACAGGAACAAAAATACTCAGAGTCTTTCACAATCAGCTCAGTGATTAGTCAGGATGCCGGAAACCTTTCTGGTTCTTCTGGACATCAGGTGCAACAGTAGGATCAGAGAAAAACAAAAAAGAAATTATCTTCACAAACAAAACTGGGCACCTAAAAAGTAGCTTTACTCTAAAAAATGTTTATGCTATGACTTAACCTCTGTACTTAAGGACTGTTAAGCCAGTTAAATACCACAAATGATAGATTTCCGGAACCGTAGTTGGTCCTTTTCTAATCCCATAATCCCATGAGCACCGGGGGAACGTTGCGGCTAATGTGCATACCAAACTCAAGCCATCCCCTCTAATCGAAAACAAATCTCTTTTTCATCAATATAATGATGTCTCTTATTTGCTACAATCTGGGGAAAGAAAAAAAAAAAAAGAGGACGGGGGACCAGGCAATCCTCTGATGAAATTAAAGGCTGTTTTGTTTTTCCCAGAATGCTTAAAATCATACAAGGGACACTGAAGAATCCCGAGCATGGCGCTGGATATGGCTGCCCCCTGCTGCACTAGGAGCAAGTGGCGCAAAGGGCTAATAAGGTAGTGAGCCATCAGAGATACATTATAACAAAGGGCTGTAACCTGTTAGCAACAAATTATCCACATTACATTTTATTATGTGTGCTGGAAATGAGCTACAGGTCAGTCGTTCTTGTGCTCGCAGTCTTCCTCTAAACACTAAATAATCCAGGGAGATTCAACCTTAGACCACCCGGATACTCGCTCGGCCCAGCAAAGTACCTGGTTTAACCCCGAACGGATTCCTCGCGCAGGTTCAGCCGGGTTTAGATAAGCCTGCTGCACTGAAATCTTTCCAAAAGTTATTCAATCCTATAAACAAACCATTAAGTCCACAGTAGATGACAGTTCTCTAGTGTCAGGGCTTGGGGCCCTTTCATAAATCACAGAACAAGAGTAGTCACATGAACACGGTCAGGTGGCAGCGGTCCAGCGAAGCTCAAAACGGCCCCACCAGTTGCTCCCGAAAGCCACAAGAATGCTGAAAGTCCTGAAAGGAACCACGTATGAAAGAGACTGTAATGTTACCAAAAATAAAGACCATTCAACTGGCGATATGATGTCTCGTTCTATTAAACTAGGTCATCTGGACTAAAGGACAGCTTGAGGGGTCCATTCAGACTGCTTTAGTGGCTGAAGCACATGCGTTCTTCTGAAGATCTGTGGAGGCAATGGTCTTCTTCTGAGAAGGTCATATCCATAGAGAGATCTGTATTCTTCCATAGTCCTGAAGGAGGCTAAGGGCGGTAACTCGGGCCTCGTCTTTGAGTTCATCCACTACTCTAAAAAGCCTCTCGTGACACGGGACAGCACACCCAATCAGGATTAGCACACTGCAGGACAACATTTTAAAAATGCCTCTTTTTAGCCACTCCATGGCTGCTGCCTCTTCCTTTGCAGTGGTTCAAAGTCAACCCGGAAAAGGAGGCCTTAAAAGATGGAAGAGCAGAGACGTCCAACTGGACTAGTGACAATGCGCCGTCTTTTTGTGGTTCTCCACCCCTCTCCTCGTCCACCCCCACTGGCCTACATACTGCCAAGTGTCTGTTATTTGAGATCACAGAATAAAGGAAGGAAAACGATCTAAAGCGTTCGCCGGAGGAAACCGATACGATATTTAAACACTTGCGCTGACTGGGTCCGTTCGCCACTCGGGTTGGCCAAGTTCTGCAGCAGCAGGTCCAAACCATCAGAGCTTTTGCTAAAGATCTGGGTTGGAACTCCGGCGAGGCATGCCGATTGTGGATAAACGATTCCATATGAGCCTCCGACGCTGCCAAGTGGCTGTCCGTGAAGCACGTTAACCCAGTTTTCACGACGGATCCAGAACCTCATGGCAGGCTATCGCCACAGGGGATCCAAAACAGCCATGAGCAGCAATGGATTGAGCAGATCGGGTCACGGCTCATTTGAGGGGCTGAGCAAATAAACGGCATCTCTGTAAAAAAGGGCTCCTACGCCGCATTCGCAAGCCTTGGTGTCGCCGAGGTTCCAGTTGCCCATAAAAGCATTCACTCGGGCTCAGTATAAAACCTGGACCACCGGAATGACTGCTCAGCGGTTCGTACTGCCCGCCGAGAATCAGGGTCAGGACTTTAAGAAGCCCTTGAATATGCACAGCCCAGCGCTGCGTAAAAATACAGAAATGGAAGCCACACGTGATGTGGCGGCAGGTGTTGATGGTGGTGTTAGGGGCCACAATTCCATGCAAGACGTTGAAAAAACAAAGTCATTTGACCACCATTTCACTGCAGACTTTCATAGCAATTTTGGTGGCTTCCCGCAGATTGCCAAATCTACCTCCCCTGCTCTTAAAATAAGTGGATGTAGGCGTTAGGAAAGCAGAAAGGATGGCAAAAAGCCAGGATTCTGTAAATGAATAGCCTCTATGGTGAGGAAATGTAGAAGATCATGCCTCACATGACATAGCATGCATGCACGGGGGCCTAAAGGGAAGCACATATTCGAGGGTACATACTGCAGGAGGGCTGAGCAAAATCTACTGTGGGTTCAAAATGATTAAAGTCCATCATAGTTCCGTATCGGTTCGGTGAGTCTGAATATGCTATAAAAACTTTGCACTATTCCTTCGTGAAACCGATGAATCAAATTGCTCTGACGTATCTAGACGTAAAGCAGAAACACCCTTAGTGCTGTGAGCGGCGCAGGACTACACTGACAGTAAATAAGCTTTAAATTACTCCAACAAGGTGATTCATAAGCTGTTAATGTGCAGTTGATTCCTCTTGAACTACACCTTTTCCACATCACTTCATCTGCATACAAAACAGGGTCTGAGGATCGTTTTTAAGTGAAATAAACACCGCTATGTGCCTTTTCCCTCTCAAATACTCCGCGCTGACGGAGCTAACGGTGATGCAGTTGCACATGCTTTTATCCCAAGAAGCTTTTTATCAAGGACCTGTTCCAAAAAGCTTCCGTTTCAGACATTTTTTTAGAGGGTACAATTCCTCTGGCACGTACGCATGACTGCAGATGACCGATTTATTTTCTGACTGCTATCCATATCAATCACATAGCGTCGTTCTGTGAAATCAGACCAGGTTCTCCCAAAGTAAAGCTTGCTCTTCCCACCAACAATCCCTCAAACTTTCTCAGCTCCAGATCAAATTTTTATGTAGGTGTGAACTCATGAGTTGGATGGAAATGTAGGTCAAGGGGAGTGGAGTGCAGCCAGAGCTTGTTCGGAGCGGAAGCGCTGGCTCGGGTTTCTTCGGACGGTGCTCGGCCACGCCGACTGTGATCTCGCATCTGTTTGTCAGAAGGCTTTCCGATTTACATTTGTCCCACTGACGTTTCTAAACATCGTCCATATCCAAGAGACCAGGCACCAAAAACATCAAAGAAGTGCTGTTTCGTCCTAATTTCGTTCAGACGGGGAGGGGTGAAGAGATCTCCAATCAAACAGTGACTGCACACGTCTTCTAAAATCGAGGAGAGAAGGAGGCAGGGAGGCATATTCATTGATATTTTCACCAAAGGTGTGCCATTTAGCCCACTGTCTAATGGTTCCTGAATGACAGTCACTAAAACACTGGGTGTGAATCGGTTGCACAAGTCGAGGTAATTCATTCAGTATCTGACTCACATTACTGACTCATAATACTGTGACTTCTATCAACTCAACACATGCACTTCTACCAACAGTGCATGTTAAAAAACATTCACTGTAGTCGTGATGTAAATGCAAGGAATGCTTTTCACTTCGAGGCAGGAAGTCTAACGCTTACAAAGGCGCGGAGCGAGGCGAGTCCCACTTTTACCAAATCTTAGTTTTACTGTTACAGCTGAATTAGGACTGCGTTAGTGTCTGTTTGAAAGGACCAATCAGCCATTGCTGCCTTAATTCCAACTGTTTTTAAACGTTTCTAAAAAAAATGTAGCTGATTTTATTGATGATAATGTCTAACTGAGCTTACAGACTCATTCCGAAGGTGCTAGGATGCAAGAAAAGGGTCAAACGAGTTCAAGTGTCCATTATTTATAGGCTAGATTTGAACGAGATTACAAAGTAGGCTGAGATGATAGTTTTAAAAATGCACTGCTGACCAAAAGCGCACGGCGGCCTACAATTTGGAAAATATTTGATAGGCTTTAGAGTGCATCGTCCATCGCAAACACAATAACACTCCTGCCACGAGTGACCTCAAAGCGCTAACCGATAACTCAACATCTAGTCAAGCTAGACCAGGTTCATGCTCACCTTTAAGTGAACTCCTAGAACATCTGGTCCAGACTGAGAGTGGAGGCTTGTTTCAGTTTAACAACTGTAGACAGAAGGCTCTTAATGGGAGCCTTGTAAGAGGGGCTCTTTAAGGACCAGACTATCATAAAAAAGCAAGGGAAAGACGAGGGAAGAAGTATAATTCCACAGCCTGCCAGAGGAACAGGAACTAATATGCACCTCCTCTCTATTAATGTCACAAAACCTGACTAGCTAAAGCACTTAACCCACAATTATAAAGGAAATCTACAGCAATTACTTCCACGAGGCATCAGAGTCATTTAAAGAGCTGGAAAATACAGATTTCTCATTAAGCTCCTTTACTAATATCTCTCGGTTGGCCTGCTGAAACAGGAGCTGAAAATAATGCACGCTTAAAGATGATTCTTCATTCTTTTGTCTTTGAGCGGTGCAAATGATTAAAGGCTGGGTGAGCAGAGCAGAGGCGATTATGGTTTGTACGTCAGCTATGGTCCATCTACGATGGTGGGTAGCGTCGAGGGCTGGACGAGACCCAAAGCGGACAGTGTACGCGAACCAGAACTCCAACCAGTAGGCCACCGCTGCGTGGTCAGGTACAGGGCCTGCACTGAAAATGAGAACCAAAAACTTTGCGCTTCATGAAGCCTGGAGAACTGTTCCTCAACAGTACACTGTGAGCATGAGAAGAAACGAGACTTTTGCATGTTGGCAGACGCTTAAGCATGTCACATGACTTTGCACGACGCTCATAAGCGCAACTCAGCCTTCAGTCACGAAGGCTTGAATCAATGAAGAGCTTTGAAGCATCTGCAGTGATGAAGTCAGATGTGCTTCCTGGAGCTCCTGCTCACCTTTGGTATGGTAATGTGAAGTGAAAAGTGAAGTAAAAGTGACTAACAGTGAAAAACACGACGAAATGCAACCTCTGCTTTTCACCCACACACGCGCAGCAGTGAGCAGCCATGTAAAGCTCCCAGGGGGCAGTGTTGGGGATGGTACCTTGCTCAAGAGTAGCTCAGGGGAACCTACTGGTCCAGCATTTGAACCCATGACCTTCCGGATATCAGGAAACACTCATCCTGAAAAGCGGCCTTGACAGTTCCCTGGTAAGATCTCTGGAAAGCTGGTGTCAGGAGGCTACGATAGAGTGATCAGGGAGCAGTTTTCGGGTGACTGAGCATCTATAAATCTGAGCTACACAAGATAAGCGGTTACATTTACAAGAGTTGGCACGGCGCTGCCGAAGCAGAGTGGGAAGCAAACCACCTCCTAGCAATGTGAAGAAACGCAGCGTAGGCTATAAGTGTCAGTGCGTGATGATGGATTGGATCGCTCAGGAATTTTCTGTGTTGCAAGAGCTGGCGAGAGATCGTCGCCCAACTGAGGCCCGGCTAAAGAGCCACCCGCAGAGATGAAGGGGCGTCACCCAAATAATGGGGCCCTTCTCCTGCCGGGTTTCCATAACATGAACATTACATCACAGTCACAGGTTTACAAGGGTTCACAAAAACAGGGCACTGGATGCGCCAAAGAAGAAAACAGAAGAGGAAAATGAAGGAGTGGGGTCTTGTTTCAGCTGGGGAACTGTGAATAACACCAGATCACATGCTTAAGGTATTCTGAGAGACGGACTTGGCCAGGAAAAACAAATTATATTTATAGCCCTCTTCACCGAATCTTTAAATAAGCGCGCTGGCTTCTGCTAAGTGCAAATATACTTCTTTTTGGGGTTAAACAGCAAGAGAGGAACTCTTTTAGTACCTCTGGCATGTCAACATTTCTGCTTATATCTAGGCACGAAAAAAATAAACGTGTAACGGTCTGGTTAAAAGAGATTTTGGCAAGATATTTTCTCACTGCAGGACCCCGAGGGTCTGGTCTGGTCTGGTCTGTCTGAGTTTAGCTAAAATGATGCTTCCTGCTTGGGTTTCATAGCTGGTAAACTCTTTATAGACAGACAGAGAGACAGACAGACAGAGGGACCCATAGATAGATAGAGCAGATAGACAGAATGATCGATAAACCGACAGGAAGAAGAATAAATAGAACAATAGAATGACGGAATGAAAGAATAACAAATAGATTGATAGTTAGACAGACAGAATGACAGAACGATTGATAGATTCACCAACAGAATGACTGATTAAACGACAAGTAGAACGACAGATAGAATGACAGCACAGCAGACAGACAGAATAACCCATAGATAGATAGATATAGAAACAGAATATATCAAACATAGAAACATAGATAGAAACAGAATAATAGACAGAACTATGGATAGAATGACAGATAAAGCGACAGGTAGAAGGATAGACAGAGCAATAGAACGACAGATAACAGAATGGAAGACAGATCTGATAGCTAGATAAAACGTGTGCGGTATACATTTCAAAAAGCTCATATGAGGTATGAGGGAAAAAGATAAAAAAAAAATATATATATATATATATCTTTGCACCACTGTGTCCCAAAGTTTTCCACCAAGCCTCGTTTGATTGATGCTTAAGGAAACATTCCCTCGTTACCAACCTGCCTCGGGGATCGTGACTCGAGCGGTGATTTATTGAACTACCCGAGGCAAACCCACCATCAACCACTTCGTGTTGACACACGCATTGCCACTGATGCCACTGTGAACGTGTTGTGAGCCTGTCCCATTTAACGATAACCGTACTTTCAGTAACCAAGCAACAAAAACACCGTCTGAAGAGTCAGCAAAACATTCAATACCATCGAATAAACAAGTCCATTTAGGCACCAAAGCACTAAGATACCACTTGAGATGATTCACAAGTTTTGAATGTAAAGATCGAGATATAAAAACTCATTCCCTCCCCAGTCCATGTGGCCCATAATTGCGAAAAGAGCCCGTTCCGTAAGTGCCGGTTTAAGGAAATGCTTGAACGTGTAATAGTGTGAATTGCTAGAACCCTAAAAAGTCAGCGTGACGTCAGTTCAGCCAAACAGATGATCGTCAGACGCTGTGGTGAGAAAGTGTGTGACTCTGCTTCCTCTCAGCCCATCCTCACACGCTCGCTTTATGACCTCCACGGACACAGAAGAGGTGTCGACAGCCGTGGGCTGACTCAGACCCTGCCTCCACCAATCACAAGAAGAGCCGAGGCCCGTCACAAGGCTAATCTGACAGCGTGAACAAACCTGCGCTGATGGCACGCTTGCTACAGGATGTGATTCACGGCCCGAAGATTGTTGCAGATTAACATCTGGCTATTCGAGCAATGGACTACTTACACAAATCAAGACTCACCACAAAAACAAGCAGCGCATTCTGGCTGGTTGACATACCGAGGATGGATTTTAAGACTCGTTCCTTTATTGATAACGATCTGTGTGGGTTGATTTATGGGTGGGGGGGGCTGAGAATGTTCATTTGTTCCACTGCCTAAAACAACAACACCACAAGCTCGGTGTCACCCAATCAGAAATCTGCTTCTCCGTTTCATCACGGGAAAGAAGAAGAGCAGAGATCACTTTTGTGCTTTCTGAATATGAAATATTGCCACAATAAAGTATCGCATGAGCCACGTAGCAGTGAAAATAAAGGAAATAAAGGAACACTTATTTTTTTTTGGGACTGTCAGACACCGGGCTGGGTGACACGATGTCGTTATTACTGTTAAAATACACTTGAAAGTGAAAGAGTGAAAGTGACATCTTGTTCTTGTGAAACACAGCGTACAGCGAACCACAACGAAATTCAGCCTCTGCATCGTCACCCAAACACACCCTGCAGCGTGGAGCAGTGATGGGGACGGTATCTGGGATTCGATCCCACGACCTTCTGATCCAGGGACCAAGTCCCTAAACACCACCACTGCCCCAGGACACGATCCAATATGGAGCGTATTCGATTATTCCTGGTGAAAAATGACTGCAAGATTACTTTTTGATATTGATCATAGTGATCGAGGTGGTCCATGCACAAGCACACTGGGTTTAGAACTTAACCACCGAGTGTTCAAACGGAGAAGGAGGTTTAGTTTTTGACATCTAGATGGGAAACCTCTTTGTAAAATAGAAGATATTTAATAAAAAATAAAAAAATAAAAAACTAGCTGTGATTTAAAATGATGTTCTATTTCAACAGATATGAGCTGCACAAGAAGCCTTATCTTTAAACTTTAAAGTCTTTCAGTTAAAGGACTGTGTGTGTGTGTGTGTGTGTGTGTGTGTGTGTGTGTGTGTGTGTGTGTGTGTGTAATGTATAATTTGCACACTTGCCTGGGGAATGCTCCCTAGCAGCATTCCACACATACATCAGCTGTAAAGTCCTATATTTGACTACAACTTATGGCACAGCTGAACGCAACACAATACAACCTTATAGAAACCATCTGTGTCATCATTATAATAATAACAATATTATTATTATTATTAATAATAATAATAATAATAATAATAACAGCTGATCCACACACATTGACAAAATGGACTCATTTGAGGACTCGGAGGGAAAGAAAAGTGAGCAAAGGGTGTTCGGTTGAGCCGGGGGGTGAAAGCCCGTGGGGCTGGCTGGTCTGTTCTTGTGAAGATGTGCAGAACTGAGTCAGGGCTGACTCCAGCAGCAACCCGATAGGCCTGACGCCTCCTCACTCGCCCTCCTCCAACACACACATTCACTCAGTCGGCCAGGAAAGTATGCCAAACAGGCACACATGGTATTGCTTAGCACAAGGCCTGCACCATGGAGGTCACCCCCAGCAGTGAAAGAGGGAGGAGGGGATCACTTCGGCAACTCTGAATGGAGGGAGAGGTCTTGAGCGTTTTCTTTCTCCTTCTTTGGATTCCTGACTGCGACGGAAGGCCGTCGCTTCAGCCCATCAGCTGAGAATCATCGGCTAACTACGACTACGGCTATTACGGACTTTGGCAGGTTACGTGATGCCTGTGCATTTGAAAGTCATGGACAGCTTGTTTAAGGACAGTCTCCATGTGCAATTCTAACAATATTATCATGTGCGATCACTTCTGGCTCAGCGAGCTGTTCCAGTGATTAAATTCCTTGAAAAACACAGAGTAGTTTAATTTAGTTATTTGTTCTCTGCATATCTTAACGTTTTCTAATTTTCTTCTGTCTAATCGTGGGGTATAACGGATTAACATTTACGGCATTTATCAGACGCTCTTATCCAGAGCGACTTCCATTTCTTAACTACAGGGACGGTCCCACTGGAGCCACTTAGGGTTAAGGGTCTTGCTCAGGAACCCAGTAAGTGAAAGTGAAAAGTGAAAGTGAAAGTGACAACCCTCGTCATTGCGAGGTCACGGCACAGCACACATGAACCACAACGAAATTGGACCTCTGCATTTAACCCATACACACACGTGCAGCAGTGGGCAGCTATTGAAAGCGCCCGGGGAGCAGTGATGGGGACGGTACCTTGCTCAAGGGTACCTCAGGGCAACCCACATGGGTGGGAATTGAACCCACAATCTTCTGATGCGGGGCCAACTCCCTAACCACTAGGCCACCGCCTAGTGGGACAAAGTGAGCGTCCTACCACTGCACCACCAAACTAGTTCTATGACTGGTTGAACAATCCAATCACAGTAAGAGTTCCTAAGTCACTTTTTAAAAACGTCGGCCGACCGGTTTCTATTTTACCACTCTCTCAATATCACCTTCGAAGAAAGCAACTTGGTTACAACGTCGCAGTAAACTGAATTAACATTGACGGGCTGGTGTTGAATCCAGGCAACAGCCACCCTCCACCTACAACACTTCACATTTGCATTCCAGCAATCAGCTTTGTTCTCCACGGGGACAGAAGAGGAGGAACTCATCAGAAAGAATGGCTTAAAGAGTTCGGAGAACATGATGGTCCCATCCCCCTCTCCGTTAAAACGTGACAATCTTCTTTCGATTGTCTCTTCTATTCTAGAGGGATTACCAGCAGCGGTGATCTAATGGTCCCCCACTGTGACCAATCCTACAGGGAGCCGAATCTGGGCGTTTCACTCATTCATCACGGAGGGATTTAAGGTCACAGCCTGGGAACTTGGCACAAATGAAAGACTTTCTTAGGTGAAGGTGTGCTTGTGTTATCAACGATGGGCTCCTCTGGGAAAGGTGTGGGCCGGCTGCTCAAACCCAAACTGCACCAAATGGGACAAAGGCGGGGGTGGAAGGAGATTAGAGACAACTCTCCACTGATCCAAATGGAAATTCTGTTCTTGAAACACACTGATGACACCCCAGCGTAGTTAATGAGCTACAGAGTGGCGTCCCCGAACCCCAGCGGTGAAAGTCCGTCGCTGGTGTTTGGTGCAGTTGCTCAAACAAGCAGCTTCCATTAGAACAGCCACATGGGACCGGCTTTCCACAAGAGTTGACTCTTCTTTACCTCTAGGTTGGTCGGTTGCCTCACAGCAGAATGCATTTCTGCTCCTTAGTGTTTTCCAGCTTATAAAAAAACCACAAAGCTTCATTCGGAGGGGCTGAGTTCCTAGAAAGCGTTTAGCAGGTATTTCCTGTTTAAACCTCTAATTACATTTATGGTCATTAATAATGTGGCTGCACACAAAGCGCTACTAACTGGGTTCTACTAGGAGGTGCAGAAGACTTTAAAGACTGGGATGTTTTTTTTATTTGCATTTTTTATTTAAAATGTGAATTTTCCAATTAAACTTTAGTCCGCGCAGAACTCGACCTTATGCACAAATGATCGTGCTTTGGTAAAATGATGTGGGTGGAGCGTGGGAGCTCATTTAGATCACAGTAGGTGAGAGGCGTGAAGGACCTCGGGCTCAGTGCTTACTGTAAAGCAAGCGTGTCCGAGTTTCTGCCAGCTGACGGTAATGCTTTCCGGGTGCGTCACCATCGCTCTGCGGTGTCACCAGCTGCGTTCCAACGTGCAATCTTCTCCTGCTGTTCGCCGATGAACGTAACGCACCCGAGGTTAAAGTTACCCCACCTCGCCGTTCTCTCCGTGAGAACAATGAGGTGCTTGTGATGTTCCTGAGCGTGGCCTGGTTTCTGACAGAGTCACATCGCAGAGCACAAGGGCAGCACATTTCAGTCAGCGGGAGAGTCAATTACGCCGCAGGATGATTCCTGCGGCAACCCAATATGTCAGGAGCGTGCATGCAAAGCCTTCTTCCGCCAGTCATCTCCAGCTGCAGACTTCCTCGATCGCAAAAGGCCATCTGACGCTTATAAGGGAGAAATGAAGCTGTGTGGGTGGTGGGGTCACTGAAAGGGGTGAGGGTGAGGGGAGGACCGCTTTGGAGGGGCTCAGTAAGTATCCCTTTTCTAAGGGTGGTGTGTGTGTGTGTGTGTGTGTGTGTGTGTGTGTGTGTGTGTGTGGGGGGGGTTGAGTGTGATGGGTGGTATTGCTCACAGTCCGGGACCACAAAGTCGAGCTGTTCAGCAGTTAGGTCAACTTTTTCTTCTTCTTCTTTCGGCTTCTCCTGTGTAAGGGTCACACCGGCGGATCATCCGTTTCTTCCGGTCGTCTGCATCTTCCTCCTTCACATTGTCCAGTTAGGTCAACTATTACTGTAAAATTAAGGCCTAAAGATTTTATTCTTAACAGGAAAAAGAAGAAAATGGGATTTAAAAGACACATTTGTTCAAACCAAAAACCTCCAGGAACCCAGCGATGTGGGATTTCAGACCTGATATGATTAAGGGCCAATTCTTCGTGTTATATTAGATTTCAAAACTGTGGCTAGTATCAAAACAACGGGGTTTGATGCAACTCTCCAGAAACTGATCACAGTGCTCGTGAATGGAACCAAACGTCTTTAGGGTTTGTCTCCTGGAGCGACTTCACACATATCGTTTTACACTCGTTTTGAAAGCTTAAGCCTCAAAAAGTACTTTTGTGATTCTTAATTGTGAAAGGATGCTGTTGTTCCTCCCCAATTATACATCAGTTACATTTAAAAACGGGCATATTTTTACTGGTGGAAAAAAGAAAAGAATCCTGGAGAACGTGACCCTGGTTCCAGTCTTCGCCACTATGAAGAAAGTGCACATTAAAACTCTCAGAACAGCCTGGTTCATCTCGGTGATTGAATTATGCAGAAATGGCCCATCAGAAAATACCTTTTTTGGCTCGCTACAGAAAAAGAAGAGCAAAAGTTCACCGCTGAATACGACGCTTGTACTCGTAATGGACGGAAAGCTGTTTACAAAAGCCCGCTTCTGCCCTCGGACTGGCCTCGATAAAGTTCCTGACGTCGTGCGAAAAATGACAGCCCGTTAAGCGGCGAGAAGCCAGCGGTAAGCCACGACACTGACCCCCAAATCTGCAGCGAAAACCTCACAACTGCACTCAAGAAACAGAAGCACAACCGTTTGGCCTGTGCAGAGTGTGAACAAACTCGAACGACGCCCATGTTTTTGTGAAAAAGGGAGAGAAAAGATGCTCAGATCCAATTATAGCCTGGCGTGTCAGACACGGTCTCAGAAGAAACGACTACAAAACAAGTGCTAGAATCTGCTGAGATCTGTTCTCCGGGATGTGAGAGAAGAAAACAGATTTTCAGGGCGCATAATTTATTAATTATTACTAATTCCTGGTCTTTGCAGAAGGATGTTCACAACCGTTGTGTTCTTTGCGAAACGACAGCGCTGCGAAGTAAACTGGAAGGCCGAAATAGAAACATCTGCATCTTGGACGTTCTAATGAACCTAGCGGTTAGGGCGTTAGCCGCATGATCGGAAGATCGGGGGTTCAAACCCCTTCCCAATAGGTTGCCCTGAGGTACCCTTGAGCAAGGTACCGTCCCCATCACTGCTCCCCGGGCGCTTTCTATAGCTGCCCACTGCTGCACGGGTTTGAGTGTGCATGGGTTAAATGCAGAGGTCCAATTTCGTTGTGGTTCATGTGTGCTGTGCTGTGACCTCACAATGACAAGGGTTGTCACTTTCACTTTTCACACGTTCTCAAATGCTTTTGCAAACCTCTCTTTTTCATCTGGATAAATCATGCCATGACGATGCATTTCACCCAAACACCGTGCAGCATGGGGCAGCTATGAAAGACTGCAGGCTTTTTAAAAAATAAAATAAAAATAAAAAAAATTACAAAAAGGTGCAAAACTGGACTTTAAGAACCGTGCTGTATCTCTGAAGGTTCATTTCCACCGCTCATACAACCAAGAATGTTCCTGCACAGTGCTGGGATGAGTGTTATTGTTATTCTGAAATATCTCATGATTTTGTGAGCGTATTGTGGGTCTCGTCGTTACACTGACCGCCTGCATCATTCATAATAGTTAGATCCTAATGCCCTCGTTCTGACTGGACTAAAATAATCCTGAAATGTAGCACTTCTGGGTCTCCATTTGTTCTAACTGAACTTCAGAAAATATGAGGACATACGTGTCAAGAAGATCTCTTCCATTAAAGTATTAGTCCCTGCTTCAATCTTCTGCAGAAAGAAGCAGATTGCAGAGGTAAACAAGCACTACTCTAAATGTAAATCATGGGCTGGAGACACCTTTGTCCCACTTGGGTGCTATTTATAGAATCCTAGAGAGCGACAGAGAGAGGGGGAGACTTGAAAAGAGAGACCAAGAAATTCTGACAAGTGCAGCATTAAGGCATTTGGTCTTTAAAATAAAATATAGAAAGAGAAATGCCGAATACTGGCATGAATAACAGAGGAAAACAGTGCACAGCGCGAGGGACAGAGATCTCGTTCCTTCTCCCTGCCTCCCAAGTAACGAACGAGTGAGGTGGGAGAGGTCTGGCGAAAAGATGAGATGAAGTGAATCACACATCTGGCAACAATCCTGCGTCCGAAGAAGAACTTTAATGGTCTATTTACTTGATGTGGGTCATGCTGGCATCAGCGATGGCACACAATGGCAGCCCTCAAGCTGCCATCACTGTGGGCAGTGTGTGCCTGAAGGTAGCAGGGGGTACAAAAATAAATAAATAAAAGAGCGTGGTGGCTGAACTTGCCCCCTGCAATGAGAAGGGATAAGCCAATCGAAACCATTTGAGTCTCAGAGGCAGAAGACATTGGTCCGTCCCTGCTTTCAAACACAAGCTAGGACATGGCCGAGCAAACGCCAGGAATCGGTCTTAAAAAAAAACACTCCACCGACATCAACTCTGCTCCATCTTTTCCTTATCTGACACACACACACACACACACACACACACACCTGTCTCCAAGCCTGAGTCACACTTTCATTGTCACTGTAAGGTTCTGTAATGCACTGAAGCACAAGGGCTCTTTTTTTTCCACAACCCAACCACATCCTCCTCCGGGGGGGGCTCGCTCACGGCTTCATCAACAGGCAACGTTCCAGTTAACCCTTTAAAAGCCTGTTTAGCATCTCTTTCTGCCACGTAATCGTAAAAAAACAGTGCTGTTGCTGTTTCTCGTTCGTCCCATGAGCACTGGGACAGGTTCCAGCATCCCCACCATCCTTGATGTAGGCTGTGTGACCATCTCTTTTTCATGGCATGTCTGGACTACTATTTGAACAAAGTGAAAAAGTCAATTGGCCTGGTAGGGGTGCTGGAACTCAGCCCGTGGCTCATGGGATGAAAGGCGGAGGAACGATTACAGGGCGGACACACCTGGGGGACAAATTAAATTATTTTTAAATCCACTTGATTTGTCCACCTCGGTTTAGAAGCAACCGAGAACAGTCTCACTGTGAGACGCTGTGAGACACAACCAAAGTTAGGATGAGAGGGTAAGAGTTCTGTTTCTGGGACATAATGAACAGAGGTTCTGGTCATATCTGCCAATTTACCAGTGCTGTTTGCTTTACCATCGTGTATTTGGTTCTATCATTGGACTGAAACTATCCTGCCATCAAAAAGATGGTAGCGCTGCCTACACTGAGCCAGGGCAGCAAAAAGAAGATGCATGTAAAGGAGAAGATTACAGAAAGCTGTGGCTAAATGGTGTGGCAGATGTTGACACATCCTTAGATCTGCTTGTTCAGAAAAATATCAAGAAGGATTTCAACTTTGAGAGACTTCTAAAAGGATGATGCGATCAAAGCCATAACTTAAGCAAATAAATTACTGCCAGGTGACAAGACATTAAGCAAGATGGGGGTTAAATGACACGAAGAGGGGGAAAAAAAAATAAAAAAATAGTTTGGCATTGGTTTCTTGCCGCTGGCAGCACCTGGAACTCTCTCCATGCCAGCCTTTCATGTGGCATCAACAAGTGAAAGAGGTTGATCAAAAAGAAAAACTTCAGTGTGGTCCCCATCGCTGCCTGATGGTTTCAGCTGCGTCCCAGCCTGTTAAGACCGTGCCATGTGTTAAACAGGGTCTGTGGGCTGCAGAAAGGAAAAGAGCTGGGATTAGTAAATGCTTCAGTCAGATGGAGTTCGGGCCGTTTTGAGTGGTGCCAAACCAAAACGCTGTCAAAAAATACGAAAAAAATAAGCTTCCACAATCGCTGGACTTCCATCGTTGATCAAACAGACCTTTGAAGACGTTCCGTTTTATTTAATGCTTGCAACAAGAGTGACACTTTCTCTTGCAAACTTAATTATAATAGACCGAATCCACAATCCCTTTTAATTACAGTGCTGTGAAAAAGTCTCGAGTCACTCCTCCCTTCTTCACATTTCGCTTCCAGACTTTCTTGTATTTTTAACGTCTTGTCGAGAAACAGTTCTCCAGATCTTCCTGAAGGACAGTGTTGTTGTCTCTCATTTTCAGTCCAGTCTCTGTACCTGAGCAGTTCTCCAGATCTTCCTGAAGGACAGTGTTGTTGTCTCTCATGTTCAGTCCAGTCTCTGTACCTGAGCAGTTTGAAAGTTCTGTGTTTGTTAATCCACACAGTGATCTGCGTCTGAACCTTCAAGCAAAACAAAGCGTCTCACTTAAGACATGAAGCAGTGAAGAAACAGGAGCGGATGATTTGAGATGATCAGGTGATTCGTTCACTGCTGAGTGGATGGAACCCCTTTATCTAGAACCTTGTATCTTTAAGCACTCGGTATGCCAAAGAGAAGACAGTTAAAAGGGTGTAAAATCCTAATAAAATAGAAAGAAATGAGAGGAGGCTCAATACACACTGCATGTTGTTGGTTAAACTGAAATCTAAGAAAACAACCATGATTACTATATTACAGAAAACAAACTAAAATGAGACTTTCTGCTGCATGAGCTCCTCCAGCCCTCTGGTGGCAATGAAGGTTGTTGGGCTTCCCTGTCAGTTTTAGCTCCAACACTGCCCTTTCACTCAACACGAAATCTTCTTTTAAATACCACAGAATGGCTCTTTGTGCTTTACAGGTAAGCTGGGTAAAACAGAGCAAGCCATAGTTATGCAACATGCCAGACATCTCTAGGCTGGTGTAAGACCACAGGGAGGAAGTGATGTAGACACAGGCATAACCTGCTTTTTATTTGCTCCTGTTACTGCACAGGCATTAGCTGGGTTCAGTCTTTATCAGACATCAAAGCTCAACGTTCAGCGTGACCTGTAAACCTCCACGGATGTTGAACCATGTCGTTACGGAAATGACTCACTCGGATGAGTACGGCACAATCGACATATCTGAAGACAAGCGAGGAGTGATGTGGAAAGAGGAAGGTGGCAGCTCGGGACCCATAATAGGGCAAAAGTCATAGTGTCACCACTGGGAGACATGCGCACTGCGAGCTTCCTCATGGAGGGGACCTGGCAAGCTCTGGATTTCCCTTTACTCCAAAGAGGAGATACAGAGAGAGCAGCAGAGAAAGAGGACAAGGCTACCATGTTGAAACAAGTTCACCTGAGACAGATACACAGGAAGCTTTAGAGAGAGAGAGAGAGAGAGAGAGAGAGAGAGAGAGAGAGAGAGAGAGAGAGATTTGTGAAGTGAAGTGTAAATTTTAGGATGCTGCTGAAAGTTACACTACTGTTCTATTAATAGACAGAACTGCCTGCCATTGCGGATTTCTCGCTGCTGTCTGACGAAAGTGAATCGCTGCAGAGTGGTGCACTGTACATCAGCTGGAGGGGAGAGAGAGAGAGAGAGAGAGAGAGAGAGAGAGAGAGAGAGAGAGAGAGACGAGAGGAAGAACAGAGATATAAAGAAAGAGACAGAACAAGTCAAAGAGACTGAAGGAATGCAAAAGAGAAAACCCAAGAGAGAGACAGAGAGATGGGGAGAGAGAATGAGAGAGAGAGAGAGATTCTAGAATACTGTAGAAGGAAATGAAAGCTCTGGTCGAGGGCTTTGCAGTTTGTTGGTCTAAGTTTTCGGAGCTCAGGTCGTTCGCTGATCATCTCTACAGCTGCCCTGATTCACATCCACTAAGCCCGAAATGTGTGGCCAATAAGTTTTCCCTCTTTCACAGCTTGAGGACGAAGCAGGCCAGATTAGGACGTCCGGGCCGGATCCCTGCAGCTCGGGCTGGGGTCACAGCCTCTCTGATCTCCTCCATCGGGGCTTAGGTCAAACCCTCAGCACTCTCCCTCCCTCTTCCCCATCGATCTGTGGTCCCAAAGAGGACGGGGTCTGGTCACCTGACAGACAAATTGGGGTGGCAAAAGTGCTGCCACTCAGCCCTCTTTCTACAAACACTGCTTCTTCAACCAGTTCTGTTCAGGATTCTTCTCACCTTGGTACCATCTACATGTACATTAACAACACTGAGCAGGTAGGAGACTGCTCAGGAACCCAGTGGTGATAGTGCTGGAGGTAGGATTTGAACTTGTGACCTCTTGGTTCGTTGGTGAGTACCCAACCACAAGACCACCACCTCTCCGTCTGGCAACCCAACCCCTCATTTTTTTCACCAGAGCAGAACCGCTGTCCTCAAGAATGCAGAGTCATCAAGGCAGGGGATACACATCAGAACATGTCCAACAATGTTGTCCAGGTTCCTGCTGGAAAGATTTTTTGGGTTCCATCTGGGAACTGACTTCTCCGGTAATTTTTTTTTAAAACTCTCTTCTTTGGAAAGCAAATAAAGTTTGTCCAAAAAGTCCCTTCAACTCACCAGGTGCTTTTTATGAAAATTCCAAGTAAAAAAAGTCCCTAAAAGGGATCTGATGACATTAAATCTGGTGCCAAATCAGTCGGCAACTATGGATGATGGTCAAAATGAGGCTTTTCCACTTCCATCGAGAACGCACTGGCCCAGGGCACGTCCAAGATCAAATACTCCTGAGCCTGGACTGGGAGAGAAACATGCGCCATGGACTTCATCCGCCACGCTCATGGCTCAGGAGCGACTTTTCATATCCTTTCCTTAAACAAACATCTGAATTCAAATCATATTCATGAGAAGGGTCAAAGCGTTAAATAAAATGAATGTATGAGGGGTCAGGTATACACTATTGTTACCCAGCATCCTCAACAACAGAGACCAAGTTGGTCAGCCAAAGCGATGAAAACCGTATTTATTTCTGTTATTTGATGGCTTGTTATCTAAAAAGCTAAAAACTCTTTATATCCATCTTGATATGGTTTTGAAACGTTTGCTCTTTAGAGAAACGGTGAGAAAAGAGAAACTTTAGTCTGATTAAATGATCTGAATATGCTTGTCCTGCTTTATGCACTGAAGTCAGGGTGTCATTTTCGTTACAATTCATCGTTAAGGGTGGGATTCTTATTCCGTGCTAATATTTCCTTGTTCATTCTACACTTTTCCTTTTAACCGTTTCTTAAAACTACGGCTCTCGAAGAGTTGGTTGTCTTAAACAGAATCAGAAACCTTTACTGACCCCAAAGGAAAAGGCTCGTGTGCACAGAAAGACAGGAAGAGGCACAAAAAATGATATACATGTTACACAACCATATAATAATGGAACCGTATCTCATTTAACCTGCTTTATATAAACACTAGGTACCGTAAAACCGCATTCTTTATGTTTATCATGTGTCACAACCTACTAAAACCAGTGTGAGATTACAACAATATCATCAAAGCGACTGCGTCACGGTTTTAACCCTTTACTGCAAAATAAAAATCTCGTTACATTTCAACAAGGGAGCCGTTTCACAGTTCGTCCGGATGTGGAGATAAACAAGGCAAGCAGGGCACTTGTTTGAATAGTTGTATAACCAAGTTGTTCAGTCATCCGTAAGAGTCGGCTTTGAAAAGGTGCGCCATTGTCAGTTCACAATGTAGGGCAGCGGCCGCGGCGCGGACCGTCCTAATGCCGCTTTGAAATTTTGGCCAAGAGAACACAAGTGCTGAAGCCAAACAAGCCTAAATATTTCACAGCACCCATAATTATTCCATAAAGCACCTCTGCAGTGGAATTAAAGCCTAACGTAAAAGGCTTAAGCATATCTAGGTCCTCGTGCGATGCAGCTCCCAAAACAGAAAGAGCTTTTTATGTTGAAAATGTTTGCTATTTATGTTTCGAACTCAATAAGGAAACGCAACGGTCAACATTTCCAAAGAATGAGTGCTTGCAGGGACACATTTTGCACTACTTCCCTTGAATATACCAAAGAAGCGCTCTGCACGTCCACGTTTCTAAAGATTTAAAGGACAGAGGATTTCTCTGGAACCAAAGCAAACCCATTTTCATGATTTTTGTTTCAGTGAAAAACAAAAAAAAAAACCAAATCCAGTCTCAAGAACTGAAGCCCAGTTTTGGTGTCATGTTTTGGATTTACAGTGTGAAGTGAAAAAATGAGTAACTTCAAGCTGATTATCTGGGCCACAACACTTAATTCATCTCCGCAGGGTTCTGGGTCTTATCAGGTACTGGAGGTGAGGTCAGTGACTTTTTGAGCAAACTCTGATGCCGCCCTGTCTGCGCTGGTCACAACCACAAAGGCATCTGCAACTGTAAAGGATCGTTAACATTCATCTGTCTCTTATCAGAAGTGAGAACAATCCTCAAGACTACCCTGGAATGCTCCATTAACCAGTCCGTCCAATCAGAGCGGGGCTTGAGGGGACAATGCCTGAAGGATTAAATGGACTGCAGACCTGAAAGGTGGGTCAGATAAGGAGAAAAAGCCAACACCTATTTGGTTAAGAGCTCTGACCTCAAACGCAAGCTTGCGTTATCTGGGGCAACTCAAGTCTCCACGAAACAGGGACGCAGGGGAGACGTCAGAGAGGTGTGGAGGTAGCCATACTTTATAAGGCATCTGGTCCCTGCCCTTGACCTTGTAAAACACTTGTCAGGAACATGCTGACAGAGTGGGCTACTGTGACCAGCAGGCACGAGTGTGACCATGGGTGTGCAGATGGGTGCAGCTGCTGGAGATTTCTGCTGGGTTTCCATTCCTGGATGCCATCCCAGGATCATCTCGTTCTCCCGGGCCATCCCATGTCGTTATCTGGCATGACGCGCTTCGATTCTGACCAGTTGAATGGCTACAGCAGATGAGGCGTCGCTATTTTTGGCTTGTGAGGAGGGGAAGAAAAGAGTGAAGAGGGGGGAAAACTGCTGTGATTTTTCGTTTTTAGTCAGGTCAAGGCTAAGGTCAGGCAATATACCTCTAAATCCTTTAAATCTCCATCTAAAAATGACTAGTGCTGGAAAAAGTGCTTCTGGAAAACATTTAGGTAGGTTAACGGAGTCCCAGGAGGAGATGGGCGACGTGCTCGCTTTAACTGTCCCGGCCTTGTTCAAGTACAGACTGTTTGCCCCTTTTTAAAACGTCCGCCAGCTGAAAGTTAGTTCATGGGGCGCCTACTTTTTCCTCGCAGCGGGGGGTAAAACACAGACAGCCGGGTGATGCAACAGTCCTCCACAGGACGGCCAACTCCAAATCCACCCTGGGGCGGGACGGGTTGATGCAGAATTCAGGCTAAATCTCTGCTGTTGTGTTTATAAAAGTGTAGCAGTACTAAAATAGACTTGACATTTAATATAAAAGGCCTGCCGCAGATCCAATTAAACAAGACGCATTCCTTCACGCCGAGCGGGAGCCTCTGTGGCGCGGAAATGTGAAAGGAGACCACGATATGAACGGGGGCTTCTAATTCACAAAATTCCAACACTTCTCAAGGAACATGCTTTCTATTTATCTAATTGGTCTGATCAAAGCATATCTGCAGTCACAGCCAGGGCCGTGCTGCGCTCTGGCTCGCTCCGGTTTCACAGATGCCATGTGATCCGTTCTGTCTGCGCATGGAACCCGTCCCTCCGTCAAGCAGAAGTCTCAGTTCGAGCGAGACGGCGAGAGAAAAACACAGGAGATCGGCAGATGTGCAGTGAAAGTGACTACCTGTCACTGTGAACCAACACAGCACACGGTGAACCACAACGAGATGCATCATCTACATTTAACCCATACACACCGTGCAGCAGCCATTTCCAGTGCGCGGAGAGCAGTGATGGGGACGGTACCTTGATTGAGGGTAACCTACTGATCTGGGATTGGAACCCGCGACCTTCCCTAAGCACTAGGCCACTGCTGCCCCACGATGTGACGCAACTGTAGTGAAAGTAGCGGAAAACGGCGGTTCTGAGAATGTTCTTGAGAGAAGTGAAAGCTCTGAATAAAAGGAAATAACGAGTGAATCGAAGTAAAAGTAGGGCCTGTGTCAGCAATTCCTGATAGAACACTCTCACTCTAGGATGCGGGAAGCAGATTTGTATTCCTCAGCACTGAGCTCTGCCCTTGTTTAATTCATAAACTAAGCCTCGGACCCACAGCTTTAGCAGAGCTCCTTTATTATCTTTTGAGTCTTAAGCAGGCGGGGGAGCAGCCTGTATTTTTTGCATTAAGGGCTGCGGGCTAAATCCCCTCGATTGAGCTTTCTGCTTGGTTTGGGGTTGTCTGGGAAAGACAAAAGCAAAGAGATGGAAGAAAGGGAAGCTGTGTGGTGGTGGCCACCTCCCATTCTTGTTCTTTTTGTCTTCCTCGAGAGCAGGGCCGCTTACAAATGACTGACGTCCTGCCGCAAGAATCCTGAGAATGCACGAGCAACACAAAACTTTAACCAGACTTTAGTGTGTGTGTGTTTGGGGGGGGGTTACAAACCGGTCTGAGTCATAAAGCGGCTCTGCTGGTTCGGCCCAATCGCTGCGGCACACGGACCACTCGAATAGCTTCCAAATTTAGACCCCCGGTGGGTTCTTTCACAAATGACAGTGCTGCTCTGTGCAACCCAGACAGACTGAAGTCCAGACTGTGGCTGGGACACTGGGAGGCTCTGAAAAAACCAAAGCTGACAAACTCCCCGACCCCAAATCTTGTATTCAACTCGAGGACAGGGCTGCGTGCGGGGACGGTGTGAATCAGAAATGAGATTCTACAGATGAGGATAGAAAAACGCACCCAGTGACATAAATGCGACGGAGGAGTAAAAGAAAAGGGTTTTATCTGTTATCAGCCCTTTCAGCTACGCTTCATTTACTCCAGAGGAAGGAGACGCTTTTACCTCGCCGACTGTTGGCCACGTTGTGGGCGTGTTGGCAAAACTAACACAAGTTTAGCAGTCCAGACAGACTTCTAGGTTAATTCTCCAGTGAAATGCAGGTAAAAGAACTAATTATTCCAAAACTGAGCCGATGTCATGTTTCATCTGGATGACGATTATTAGTCTTCATTTAGTCTTCATTATTGTCCTAATTAGTCCTAGCACGTGCATTTCTAAATTAGGCCCTTGAAAGAGCTTTAACTCAATGATGAGAGCTACCTTAAAGAAGAGAAAACGTATGTGTGTGCAAATAGTCACTGGTTGTTGCGGTTTATTGGTGTAAAACCTGGGCCGGAGACCTGGGGAGAAGAGTGAGAGGTGAAGAATTTACTACCCTCCCATTATGACCCTTAACACACCTAACCTACCTGCGCTGAACTGCTGAAGAGGAAAGGGGTGGGGGAAATGGGAAAAAAAAAACATGAGATTGAGAGCAGGAAAGCCAAAACCTGCTTTTCCTCGCAGGCTGGAGTCTTGACCCTGAGGAAATCTGTGGAATTACAGCGCACTTCATCATCACATGCTATAGGCTGGATCGGTGGGAGGAGAGGAGCTCAGGAGGAGGGTGCAGGTCTTGGCAAGTTGACACGTTCTGCATTTCAGTGAGACATGGAAGCTACAAAAGATTACACATTCTTTCTGAGGGAGTAGGACCTGCTTTACGTTAGCGGTGAGGTATTTAAACTAGCGCTGCGCTTTAAAGGGGCCATCTGGCTGGACACGTGCCCAGCTAGTCGCTTCATCGCTTTCAGAGGTGAGCTCCAAAGAGGGACGCAGTTTCCCATCACACCACTGAGCCCTCAGCTGCACTTTCAGATAAGCCTCTGGTTAAAAAATAGAGATTAGACTTTAAAAATGAACCAATCAGTAACTCCACTGTAACTTTACATACACTTAATGACTTTTCTCTCTAGGCTGATTGGCAGATTCAAAAGGGGATTATTCTAATTTTCTGTAAAAACGATCTTCAAAATGGTCACTTTGAACGATCTGATGAAAACCTTCCATTCAAGAGTTTAAAGTTGTTCAGTTTTGGTAACAAGAACCAGACGTTTCGTGCCTCTAAAGCTCCCTCCCAAGAGGTTATCGCATGAAACTGTAATGGATACCTCGACTGATGTCTGAGACTTCGATATATGATAGTTATGGGAAGGTTTTTTCCTAAATCACACGCTGATCTCTCTTCGTCTCAAACGTCGAAATGTTCTGCTTAATCCTGTGCCACCAAAACAGCTCTGACCCATCAGGGTCCATAAGAGCTCTGAAGGTGTGTGATGGCATCTGGGATCGAACGCTTGCAGCAGATACTTTAAGTCCTGCGAGTTGCGAGAAGATGGCTCCGTGGATCGTGCAGATTGATCAGATTGAGATCTAGTGATTCTGGAGGCCAAGTCAACACCCTGAACTCTTCGTCTTGTCCCTCAAACCTCTCTTGATCAGCTTTTGCAACAGGACATGGTCCACCTGAAAGAGGCGCTGAGAAGGGCGCCTGAAAGGATGTTCTTTCCCAGGAGAACTTTGCACAAAGCATCTTTTAGCCAATCGGTATGCTCTTCTTAAAACGTTCCTGCAGGACCACGGTGCTACACATAATGCGACATCAAACACGACATAAAACACAAGACAAGACAAGTGCAGACGGGTTACGGGGAGACAACAACAGACAGGACATTCATCTGACAGAGAGCAGCAGTATTATGCCGCATATTCATATGCTTAGCATATTCCGCTTGCTACGGAACCTTTTCCCGGACGGCAGGAAGGAGAACTAAGAGGTTTACTGGCGGATGTTATAGTAAACAAAACTGCTGAATTTGCTTCAAGATCCAGAACTTCCTGCACCATCAACATAAAGAAAGTGGAGTAAATTTCACTCCGAAACACCATTTCCTCTCTGAATTTCGCAATGAATGAATAATGAAGAACTTTTTTTCCTTCAAGTCCTTAAACAAATTCACTAGACAGTCATTGAAGTTCAATGGCAGGTCTTGGAAAGGTTTACAGGTGAGAACTATCCATCTTCCTTGTTCAGGTTTGAAAGCCCATTCTGGAAAAAAAAAAAAAAAAAAAAAAAACTACCTGTCACTCTCAAAAGCACCTGTACAACCACGCCTGTGTTTTATTAAGTCTTGTGAGCTTCTTAAGTCAATAACTTCTTAAGTTTATATTTCACTCATTGACAGAAGGGTAAAGATTAGAGAATTAGAAGTAGTGTCTCAATTAGGGTGGCGGTGGTCTAGTGGTAGGGTACTTGCCTACGGACACCTGGATCAAGAGGTCCCCGTTTCGAATCCCACCTCTAGCACTACCACCACTGTGTCCCTGAGCAAGACCCTTAACCCTGAGTGTCTCCAGGGGGACTGTCCCTGTAATTAGGACATGTAAGTCGCTCTGGAGAAGAGCGTCTGCTAAAATGCCGTAAATGTAAATGTAAATTACAAAGTGTCCATTAAAATGTATTTATTTATAGTATTTCTGGGGTAGAAATGTGGGACAGCAGTGGCCTCAAGGTTAGTGAGTTGGTCCCAGGATCAGAAGGTCATGGGTTTGAATCCCAGACCAGTAGGTACCCTTGGGCAAGAGATGTGATTTAGTTCACCGTGTGCTGTCTGTGTTTCACACAGAATAGTCACTTTCACTTTCAAATGACCAAAACTTTGCTTCCCGTTTCGTTAAATGTGACAATATGTATAATTGCTTATACCAATCTATAGATAAAGAAACAGAAAAGCCATTTAGTATAGATACTGCTCTCCCAGGGTGCAAAGCTACAAATTAATATTCCTAAACAAGAAAACCAGGTCCTGAAGGGTCTCAACACAAAGACATCTGTCCCACACACACGTCTGTCCTCAGCTCACCCAGAGCTCTTTCTCAGACTGCTGCCTCATGGTTTCTAAACCACTGCTGTCACTCCAGCTGCCGAGGAAAGAAGTCCAAAATCCCACTTTTTAAGAGATTACTGTGTGCTGTTAAGCTGGATTCACTGAAAAGGGTGACGAAACACAAAGAAGGCTGCCAAACAGATCACACAGCGGTTTAGCAGATTTCCACTCCGGATGGTGACTTTCCTTCCAACCTTGCTTGGACTCACACACTCGCACAGTGCAAGAGGAAGGATAACGCGGCTTGCGGATGAAGGAAGCGTTGCCCCCTCTCTTCGTCTTCCTCCCTCCTCAAAAATCTCAACAATTAAAAAGGAAACGGCCGTGGCCGAGATCCATGGGATCGGGTTTCTTCCTCACCCCTTTAGGTCACATCCCCCCTGTCCCCATACACATGACGGCACCCTCTGCTGCTCGCTCAGGCACCGTGGAATTACGTCAACTTCCTCGCACGGTACTCCTCATGGATCTCTCTCATCAAGCACATCGATAATCCATACAGCTGCGCAGGGACAGGTTTTACAGTTCAGCTTAGAAAGATACAAGGTTGACTAAACTCTAGAGGCCAATGTGTGATTGCGAACAGCTGAGAGAGAGAGAGAGAGAGAGAGAGAGAGAGAGCTTGACATTGTGCATGTTTAACTAAGTGTGAAAGAAAGAAATCTGAGGTCTGAACAAGACTGTGAGAGAGAGAGAGAGAGAGAGAGAGAGAGAGACAGTGAAAGAGAGATTGACATGCATTTGACTAAGTGGTCTAAACGAGAGAGAGAGAGAGAGAGAGAGAGAGAGAGAGAGAGAGAGAGAGAGAGATGGGGAGGAGAACAATCAATAGATGAGAGAAAGATAAAGAAAAAGGCAAACAAGAGTGAGCAAATTAGGAGGTAAACAAAGAGCGAGAGCAATAGAGAGTGAGAGAGACAGCAAGAGTGAGAGTGCGAGAGAGACAGCGAGAGAGAGACACTATTTGCTGGCACGGCTCCACAGGAAGAATGGAAGTTGGGGAAGGAGCCAAGTGTGAGAGACAAGGCAGCTTGGTAACCAACTCCTGCACCATTAGAGCTTACTTTATAGCCCACAGGGTCAAAAACTTCCAGCAGCCAGCAACGGCATACCTATAGATGTGTGTGAGTGTGTGTGTGTGTATGTGTGTGTGTGTTTGGCAGCTGAACTTCAATAAAATAAACTGAAAAGCAAACAGGCAGGCGTGTCTCTGGTTGCCCTGAAATCCCCCCAAAGCCGTGTGTAGTGAACTGAGGGTCTGTGGGGGTTTGGGTATCATTGTGTTTCTACAGAACCTTCATTGTGAGGCTCCTTTGTGTCCTGACATTTGGAAAGAGACTCAGCAGGAACCAAAAAAAACATAGAAAATAAAACACCATTTCCAATCTTTTAACCCCCTGGAAGGTTCCAGCACAGGTTTCAGAGATGGTACCAATCCAGAACCAGGTGTTGCTGCAGGATCAAATCTCAGAGGAGATTTGCCGTTAACAGACAGCCTGAAATGCCCCACACTTGCACCGTGGGGTGAAATGCTGTTGGCTGTGTGCTCATTTCTGCAGGACTGCAGACTGCTCGAGTAGCTGAACATGAGCCCACCTTTAGATGCTTATCTTCTGTAAGTGCTTTGATTAAAACAACCTACTTCAGCCTGGGTGATGCAGCAACAATTCACAATCATAAAACCAAAATTAGGCCAAAGGTTTGATAATCTGGAACAAACAAAGTTGCCCCAAATTGAAAAATTGTGATCACACACTGAATATTAAGCTTGTTTTCACACTGCCGTGGCACGGAATCCAGTTAAACTAAATAAGTTTGACTTTTCAATGAAATAAAAGATTAAAATCTGCACTTTTAACGCAAATGTAATTTAAATCATAATGGCCAGCGACGAGAAAGCTTTTAAGAGAGAGAAAAAAAAAAAGAAAAGAAAAAAATCAAGCTTTCAATATGGTTTCCAAATCTGTAGTCATTTCTTCCATATTCACCAGATAAATCAAACGGTCCTAGAGCTGATCTTCATCCAAACACGAGCTCCCAGAGAAGCAGTTTGCTGATTCAACCAGAAAGTCTTTAATGGAAGGAGCTGGAAACACATGATCTGGATCAATATGGGGGAACGAGAGGATGAATCGATGGAAAGAAAACAAAAGTGCCACTTGAGCTAAACGACAGCTGACAATGGAGCAGCATGGAAATCACATCTGCCAATGAAGGGAGTGTGTGGAAAAGAAAAAGAAAAAGAAAAAAAAAAAGGTTGTCCTACAGACAATGCTGAGCAGATATTCTCCAAAAAAGTCCCGATTAAAATAAAAGTTCTTTCTTTCTACCGGCCAACAACGACTCAAGGACGTGTCCTCCTGAGGGTGAGGGTGGGGGTGGTGGAGGGTCAGACACAAGCCAGGCCTCCCTGCACTCTTCCAGCCCTGCCTCCATTCCTCCCTCGCTCCTTCACTTCCCCCTCTTTCTACACACCCTTTGTTGAAACAGCCTTTTCGCTTGGCCAGACCCCTCAACGTGCCCTGCTCGCCCTCTGACCCCTGAGTCACTTAGGGCCCGCTCTGAAAACGGGTTTGCCCCCCCCCGAAGAGTGAGCGTGCCCACTCACACGCACACACGAAGAATCAAGACACCCCCACCCCCACCGATCACCCCCACTCCAACATACATCGTCAACGTCAGCGTGTCATCTCGCAGTGCAGGATTACAGCCGGGCCTCGGGGAGGACCATCTTAAAAGCTCTGGCCGGAGTATTGGACGAGTTTACGTAACCTCCGAAGCGCTTTAGGGATATTATTAATGCCCTCATCATGACTGTTAATGCCGCCGTCCTACCAGGGTTTCCCCGTCTGCGCTTTAGCCCAGCGGACACTCCAGACGACTGCAAATGGACGCATTCATTCAGCACTCACCGTTAAACAGGAATAAATGTTATTCTCCACCAAATCTGAGATGTGTTTGTTTCTATACACACTAGTACGTGACCATTTTACAAAATCTTAGAGGTAAACATGGCTGTTTTCGTTGCTGTGCCTTTTCTGTGTGACAGCACTAAAACAATCCATTCGGAAAGGGCTGATTCAGCAGCTTCCCTATATGGGCTTTTCATCACATTTAAAGAAAAAAACGGCTGTTTACGTGTTTTCTTTTTTTCCATAAGTAAAGGTGAAAGGCTAAAGTGCAATATCGGAATGTGTGAAATTACCTGAGAACGCTGCTCACTCTCTCAGAGGAATTCACCAAACTTTTAAATCCAGGCCACTAGATACAGAGGGTTTTCAGAACAAGCTGCACTCACAAAAACCCTTTCTAAGGAATAAAGGTAGAAAGATCTAGGCTATATTGAGTTAAAGCCAGACTGGAAGGTGCAGAGAGAGCCCTTGTGATGCTCTGGGGGGGAAAAATGCTCGTCCGTTGAGCCGTTGGGTAATGAGATCCAACTGAGCTTAATTTTCTTTTCACTTTCTGCATGCATTTGCTGAAAGTGTTATTTATAAGCCTGCTTTTGGCCAAAGGTAACCCAAGCATCAATCTGAAACCAAGAATGGCTTTGTGGTCAAAATAATTTGGTTATCATTGCCGAAGTATGCGACGGGGGCTTTCGCGTCTAAGGATCGCGAAAGCTTTTGCGTTGCTGGTAGTGTGATCAGAAATCTCACGAGCGATTGTGTCTTTTTTCCACCGTCATTCATCTTCAATGACCTAAATCGTGCACCGTGAGAACTGTGACCGTGCAACGGAGAAAACAAACTCTGTGATAAGACCTGCCGTAACCTCATTTCCCACTTCTGTCGTACAGTTCCAAACCTGCAAACCTATCTGGTCTTGATCAGCAGTTTTAAATACCGTGCAGCTGTTTTGAATGTCTTGCAGCTTCCACATTATCGGATACTGAGAGAAGACAGCACCTCGGCCCAAAGCATAATGAGGTTACCTTGACTGTAACTACTGAACGGTTGGGAGGAGAGAATTGGATCCTGCTTACCTGGAGCTCACACCACGCCACCTCCACGGTTGTCTCCGTGTCCAGGCCCTTGTAGACCGTTTTGAAGGAGCCGCGTCCGATTTCGATGTCAAACTTGAGGAAACGGCCATCCGGCGACGTGCCCACGGCCTTGGTTTCCACTTCCTCATCTTCCTGCTCCTTCTTCTCGGCCTCCCTCTGCTCTGCTTCGGCTCGGGCCTTCGCCGCCCCCTTCTCCTCCTCCTCCCGCTTCTCACTGGTTCCACCCTCTTGCTCCTGCTCATCCACCACGGTGGGCACCACCGCAGCAGCCCCAGGAAGTTCCTTCTGCTCTGCAATCACGTCTTGGCTTTGCTTTTCTTCTCCGTCAAGTTCAGCAAGGCCTCCGTCTTCAGCAGCATCTTCTGCCTGCTCTTCCACCACCACCTCTGCCACCGCCAAGCAGGGCTCAGCAGCTACTCCAGGAGCAGAGCCCAGGCCCAAAGGCGCTACAGAAGACCCGCAGTCCGGAGGGGACGTGGGGATGCATGCTTTGCTGGGTAGGTCGAGTGCAGTAGCGTTGGAATCGCAGATGACGCTACGCCTAAAGAACCGGTGCTCGGCCGTTTTCAGGTCTTTATCCATGGTGTGGCGCCGCTGCCGGACCTCCGTTCCGAGCTTCTCGCCCAGCAGAGAGTCCGAGCCCGAGCCATTCACATTCTTCGGTTGTGGAGGCGCCAGGAAATCCATGTTTTTGGACATCTTCACTCCACGCAAAACAAGGGGAAAAAAGCAAGCTCTCAGTAATAAATAAGTTACGGTGAATGAATCCGAATGTAAACTTTCACTTTTGCTGCAAAAGTGGGGGGGGGTACGCAAATGAAAAGCTCCAGAGAGCCTGTGGGAGAGCCCCCACCTTGGGTGTTTCTTATAAACAGTTACTGTAACAGTCTTTATGCTGTGAGCCCAGGAGAGGTGGTGTTCTTTTATAAATGTAAAAGAACAAGACGCAGTCACAGAGGACCAAGCGCTGATGGTGACAGACGAGAACAGTCAAATCCACAACATCCATCCTGCAGTGATCCAGCAAGAGTCCTCATTGAGCATAAGGATCCGCAAGATGGACAGTTGGCACTTTCTCTCGCCGTGGAAAAATCGGGAAAGCAACCCCAGGTCCAGACTCACTGCAAGAGAGCACAGGGAGAGAATGCACTTAATTGCATGTCCAAATTTAGGCCGCATTTGTCAGCGCTGACCTCCCAGTTACATCCACGAACAATTCTGTGGTTTGGCTTGCAGCTGCATGAAAGGAAGAGGGAAAATGGTTTCAATAACCTGGATTTGCTGGCCAAATAAATGCTCATCAAAATTTCAAACACCATTAACTGCAAAACCAAACACAAATGCTTCTGACGGGACACTTTTTGAGTTTAAAATCCAAATGGCTGATTTTGTCTAACATAACAGACCAAATAGGACAAATTCAGCCCCATATTGTTCTTCGCGAACAGCGATCAATTATCCTATAAATAGCCCCATCCTGACAGAAGACTGGGCGGCAGCGGTCGGGATAAGGTGGAAGGACGGATTGAATTCTCAGCGGGCTTAACAAGCCAATTTACTGCCAGCGGACAGCTTTAATAGGACTGACCACATGAGCTTAACTTGGTGGTAAAACCAAGCAGGAACGGTGTGCTGCCGAAAGAGAAGAGCAGTTAATCATTTTTGTGTTGAAATCGCCATTTGAAAGAGTGCGATTTTCACAAAGGGCTGCACTTTCAATCTTCTACTACATCGCCCAATGCTGATTAGTATTAATAAAGACGATAAAATCTAATATGCAGAATCTGTAAAGTGGCAGTTTGACTGATTACATTTAGTGCTCTGGGAAAAAAAAAACAATGGGACTTTCGAGCCCAGGTGGGGAAAAAAAGAGATGAATTTAAAGGAAGCAAAACTGCAGTCGGAACACTTAAATATCTTAATCTCAAAACCCCGAGTGGAGCGTGTCCCAGCAGAAACCACACCCCCTCGAGAGGAACGGGTTTCTACTGTGCAGCTTAAAAAGTTTTCCTATCAACTCACATTTCACACTACAGTGTAAACCCACAAATTAAACACTGCAGTAGGACAGATGCAGCAGACAGACAGATAGATAGACAGATACTGCAGTATGCATCTTATAGCTGTACTGTACTTATGTTACACACACACACACATATACACATATATATATATATATATATATAGGGTGTGTGGGGGTGGGTGTGTGAGTTTGTGGGGGGGGGGTTATACTGTATGGTTAAGAATATGAGATGTGATGTGCGTGTGTATAAACACACACACACACACACACACACACACACACACACATACATATATATATATA
>CM029392.1:14814137-15319137 GCA_017165825.1 Hepsetus odoe
AGAGAGAGAGAGAGACAGAGAGACAGAGAGAGAGAGAGAGAGAGAGAGAGAGAGAGAGACAGAGAGAGAGAGAGAGAGAGACAGAGAGAGAGACAGAGAGAGAGAGAGAGAGAGACAGACAGCAGAAGCGGCTCGTGGTGTGAACAGCCTGCAGTCTGAGCGCGCGGCCCAACTTTAATCACGTCCGGACTTTAAATGTGAACACAAGGCGGCGAGCGGGGATTAAAGCGCTCTTGGTTGTTATTATTCGCAAACCGTGTGTCGAGCAGCGTGGATGGATGTTTTGTGCCTATGAGAGCGGCCTGCTCCGAAGTGAAAGACCGGGTTTAATGACATACACGTTTATAAACGACAGGAAAACTTTCATGGTCCTTTAAACGAGGCGGTCGTCGGGGGTGCGTTTCACGGCAGGGCGCTCAATCCGGCGGATCGGGGGAGAGAGCGGACACCAGGAGAGGGGAGCCGAGTGAGCCGGGGGAGGGAGCCCTGGTGGGGCCGGCGGAGGGAGCCCTGGTGGGGCCGGCGGAGGGAGCCCTGGTGGGGCCGGGGGGAGAGCCGAGTGAGCCGGCGGAGGGAGCCCTGGTGGGGCCGAGGGAGCCGAGGGGAGGTGAAGGGAGCCGGCTAGAGCTGAAGGGAGGTGTGGTGCTAAGCCTGTGTGGCTAACAGATTAGCTAATGTGGTTCTGCTGCAGTTCTGAGGTAAAATCCGGTGAAAACGTTGTAAACACGAGAGCAGGCCGAGCCAGAGAGATGTAAATAAACCCCGCGAGTGTCGCCTGGCGGCACGGAGAGAATAAAAGCTGTGATTTTACCTCTCCTGGCGTCGCCTCCATCCTTCCGAGCAGCGCGGTCGAGAGGGAGAGCAGTAGAGCCGGCCGCTGCCTCTCTCTGTCAGCGGCCGCGCAGCGCGTCAACGACCGCCTCCATGGATCGGCGCGCTGCCTGGCAACGGTCACTAAGCGCAGTTCCAGCAGCGGCGGAGAGCTCGGCCTCGGTACCGCCCCGCGGAGGGATACACGCACTCACAGAACCGCACTCCGTCTCCTCTAAACCGGACCGGCGTGCAGAGCCCTCGGTCTCAATCCCAGCATTAGAGTTCAAACCACACACACACTCATACACACAGCCTCTCTCTCTCTCTCTCTCTCTCTCCCTCCCTCTCTCTCTCTCTCTCTCTCTCTCTCTCAGCTCCCCGCCCACCGGAGTCTCGGCCGGCCGTTACTCGGATGTCCTGTAGGGGTCGCCTTTTCCCCACCAAACTATTATTATAGTACATTTCATTATTTCATGCAATTACGTTCATATAATATACAATTTTACAGTTTAGATTTTCACACACACACACACACACACACACACATATATATATAGAGATATCATGGGAAAGTAAACATTAGGGTCATTAGGGTATCAAATTCACAGATTCACATATCCAGTGTTTTTGGAGCAGTTGTTCAGGCAGAGCAGGAAAGAGTGACTCAGATATGCAGTAAGAGTGAGGACGTACAGTCTCATTCATAAAGGAGGAATATGGAATTAGTAAATGATCCACTTCTAACTTGACCCAGTGTTGGTCTTCTCCCCTGTGTGTGTGTGTGTGTGTGTGTATGATGAGTTAAGGTTTGGATATCCTGTCTTGTTTTCTGGACATGCAGCCTCTATAGTGTTGATTATATATTCAGCTGGTGTGTAGTTTCACATGCCTGGCCTCTCTTATGGCTGGCTGACATGTGTAGGATGTTATCTTTCAGTGGAGGCCCTGCAGCTCCTTAACCTGGAGGTCTGATGGAGGTGGTCCAAGGACAGCAGGTAACTATGTTAGGCTGCAAAACGCTGGGGCCGTGCATGAGTGTGTGTGCATGTGCATGAGTGTGTGTGTGTATGTGTGTGTGTGCGTGCATGCGTGTGTCTCTCTGTGTGTATGTGCGTGCATGTGTGTGTCTCTGTGTGTGTGTGTGCGTGCATGCGTGTGTCTGTGTGTGTGTGTGTGCGTGTGTGAGTGTTTGTGTTAGTGTGTGTGTGTGTGTGTGTGATGTATGTAGATGTGGTATGGGTACACTTTGTCCCAGGCCCGGACGAAGGCAGTAATTGAGCTTCCTGAAAGCCTCCTGATACTCGTCAACACAGAGAATGTAAAGAGCAATTATGTTGTGACGTAACTGCCTTTCTAACGTTCCTCACTATTCCCTGAAAAACACAAAACATGGTTGAACCGTAAGGTTCTGCATTCTGCACTTTTTCATTTTTATGATATGTGTTTTCATGCCCCAGAGAGGATCAAAATTCATCTTGAAGAGTGATTTCTCATACGTCTCTTAACTCCAAAAAGGCTGTTTTTGCTGCTAAGCCTTTAAGACTGACATATTTAAAAAGTGAAAGTAGTGAAAGTAACTTGACGCAACTTTTGCTTTTCACCCACACACATGTGATGCAGGGGCCAGCTATTTAAAGCGCCCAGGGAGCAGTGACGGGGACGGAACCTTGCTCAAGGGTGCCTCAGAACGACCTACAGGTCTGGGATTTAAAGCCATGACCTTCCGATCCTGGGGCCTAGTTCCTAACCTAAAGGCCACCGCTGACAATATGTTAAAGAGCTCTGTTCTGACTGGCTGCCTCATAAAGTGCGTCATTCACAAAGCAATGTGGGCGTGGTTAGGATGCAGAGAGTAGAGGTGGGGAAGGTGGAGGAGTTTAAAAACTTGGGGTCACCGGTCAGAGGTCCACATTGCAAAAACAATGAATTCAACATTTAAAGCACTCCGTGGCAGCAGTGGCCTAATGGTTGACGACTAGGCCCCAGGAACTGAGAGTCGTGGGTTACAGTTCCAGATCAGTAGGTTGCCCTGAGATGCCCTTCAGCAAGGTACTGTCCCCACCACTGCTCCCCAGCTGCAGGATATGACTGCCTACTGCTGCACAGAGGATGCATTTCATTGGTTTACACTGTGTGCTGTGTGCTCACCATTGCAATTACTACAATTACTACCATTACTCACCATTGTCACTTTCAATTTCATTTTGAAGCTGTAACAGGATTTGTGCACTTTAACAAGTGATGCAAAACCTCCTAAAAACTGTAGAAAATGAAACTCTTAAAGAAATGGATTTGAATGAACACTGTTGGTTAGGGGTTTGACACTGTAGCTTATATTCCTCTTCAGCCTGTTGTTTTCTAAATGACGACTTGAAAGTGAAAGTGAAAAGTGAAAGTGACTATTCTTGTCATTGTGAGAACGCAACACAGCGAACCACAGCAAAATTGGACTTCTGCATTTAACCCACGCACAGCTATGAAAGCGCCCGGGGAGCAGTGATGGGGACGGTACCTTGCTCAAGGGTACCTCAGGGCAACCTACTGGTAAGGGGTTTGAACCCATAATTTTCCAAGCCTGTGGCCGACTCCCTAACCACTAGACCACCTCTACAGCGTTTTTGGGAAATGTTCATCATGTTAAAGTAAAAATGAACACTCACGTAAGAAATGTTAACGCGATAAAGGCAAGAGGGAAGCTGACATTTTCAAATGGTGCTAAGGTTAATAAAAAAAAACATTCTTATGACTTTGACAATGATGGGAAGGAAAGGTCTGCTTTCATGGCGTTATTTCCCCTTAAATACAGCTTGAAGAGGAAATTTGGACAGCTGTAACTTGCTGGAACCACTGGAGGGAGTTTCGAGCAGATGTGTAGAGACTCAGCTTTTTGGGATTTTTTTCCAAAAGGAGCTATGACTGACAGGAGAGCACCTTCTCTGTTATAGCACAGTCCAGTCCAGTTCAACTCAGTTCAGCCCAGTCCAGTCCACTGGTGTTCAGTTCATTTGTTTTGTCCTGGACAGTTCAGTTCAGTTCAGCTCAGCTCAGCTCAGCTCAGCTCAGTTCAGTTCACTTCAGTCCAGTTTAATTTAGTTCAGTTCAGTTCAGATGAGCCGGGGTGGAAAAAATCTCCCAGAGCCTCAGGATGAACCACTCTGGTTCACATCATCCATCCATCCATTTTCAGATCTGCGTATCTGGGAAGGGGTGACGGTGGGGTCACATCATGATACTGAAGATGCAGTCGTGACAGATGGATTTTATTATATTCTCTCAAAAGTTTCTCCTCATAAAAATACAACATAATGAGATTAGGAAGAAGCAGACAGATAGATAGATAGATAGATAGACAGATGGAGACAGACAGATTGATAAACGGATGGATGAACAAAGATGTAGATAGATAGATAGATAGATAGATAGAGACAGACAGATTGATGAATTGATGGATGAACAAAGATGGAGGGGAAATGTAGATAGATGGATGGATAGATACAGATTGATCAACAGACGGATGATTGGATGGATGAACAAAGATGGAGGGGAAATGTAGATAGACAGATAGAGACAGACAGACAGATTGATAAACAGATGGATGAATGAATGGATGAACAAAGATGGAGGGGAAATGTAGACAGATAGACAGATAGATAGACAGACAGACAGACAGATAGATAGACTGATAAACAGATGGATGATAAATGGATGGATGAACAAAGATGGAGGGGAAATGTAGACAGATAGATAGACAGACAGACATTGATTGACAGGCAGATTGATAAACAGACTTGGATGGATGAAAAGACAGATAGATGCATGGATAGATGAACAAATGGATAAATGGATGGATGGATGGATGAAGGGGAAAGATAGATAGATAGACTGATCAACTGATTGACAGGCGGGCAGATTGATTAACAAACAGAGAGACAGACTGATAAATGCATGGATGAGTGGTTGGATGGATGGACGGATGGTTGAACAAACGGATGTGTGGATGAAAATGTAGTTGGGTCGGGTTCCTCTGAAGGCCCCACCCAGGTTGTGAAATGCTCAGGTGCGTTTATTTAGTAAACAGTGCTTCACAGCAGGACCTTTTCATCTCAGGAGAAATTCATCAGCACGTCACAGTGATGGTTAGCAATCTTCACAGTGGCTTCTCTCAAAGCGCTCCCTCGGTGGGAGGGACAGGTGAGGACAGAAATGTTGACGGGTCTCAGGGTTTTTTTTCTGTGTGCATTTCTCTGGAGCGTTTCAGGAAGGGCTGAAATGCAGTCTATGATGTGCTCCATCACGCGTCCTATAGGAGCCGAGCAGGGCGTATTGTTTTTACGCATGGCAGGGCTGAAGAGAATCACTAAAAATAAACCACTCTGTTGATTGTGTAGTGGGCCGCAGTTTCATCCTGGCTCCTCAGACTCTCGGGCCTCAGATTGGCCCTGCAGGACCAGCTTTAATGCAATTTGACATTTCCATTCAGTGCACTTTTCTCTCCAAGCGTTCGTCCTGTGCTGGTACTGGCGAGCGGATGATGGGAAGGTCATACCGAAGGGATTCATGTCTTTCAGATTGCTCGTCCGTTATTTTGTTCCTCACAGCACCTCAAGCCCACGATGACGCTGAAACGTAATGGAACAGCTGGAAAAAAAACGGAAGTGTCTAATCCCTCACATTTCATTTTTACTTTCATTTATTTTTGTTTTTTATATAATAAACTTTCTTTTTTCAGCCTTTTTGGACATCAGGGTCTGTTTTCTCAAACCATCTCATGGGATGTATTCGCAGAAATAATTTGGGTGACTATTGTTTTGTAGCATCAGTAACATTAGTCTTTCATCTCCAAAGAGAACAAAAGTTTGGACCCCAGACAGATTCTGGACGTCTGACTCAGCAGGTTGAGGGCAATTGGGGATTTAAGCATAAAGCTTGTGAGTCACAGCGAGAAGGTCCTGGGTTCGATTCCCAGATGGGACGGTCTGGGTCCTGCATGAAGTTTGCATGTTCTCTCCATATCTGCGTGTGTTTCCCCTGAGAGCTCCGGTTTCCTCCCACCATCCAAAGACCTGCTCATCAGGTGGATTGGAGATGCCCCCTAGGTGTGTGTGTGTGTGTCTGCCCTGTGATGGACCGGCGAACTGTCCAGAGTGTTTCCCCGCCTTTCACCATGAGAGAGCTGTGATAGGTTCCAGCACCCTACGCAAGCCAAATTAGGACAAGCGGCTCAGAAAATGAGTGCGTGGAACCTGTTGATATGTTAAGTTAAATATTGCAGTTGCTTTTTTCTCCCTTTTTGGAGTGAAATTGTAGGCGTAAAGGCTCAACTGTTGGCTGTAAAGCCAAATCAGTTCAGACACTAAACATATCTGGTGGCTAATTTGGGGTTAGTGTGTAAATTAGATCTTTCTTCAATGAAAGGAGTGTTTTGCACAGCCGGGACACAGAGATCACAAAATACCACACTCCTGCAATCAGTGCAGCTGCTGTGGCACTGAGCCTTTAGTTCGTCATCCACTGGGGCAGCAGATAAAGGCCCTTTATGAAGCCTCAGGGATGCACTGAATGAGTGACTGGCACAACCTGTCACGCCGTGGACGTACGGTCATTCCCAGCAAGCCCTTAAAGTCAGGTCTCTCCAGGCAGCCAGGCTGAAAAGGGGTGCCAATGACTAATCCCAGGGTGCATCTCTCTGGAGATCCCTTGTGCTGCAGGACGATGAAAGTCTTTTTTTCTCTCCTTCAAACCCAGAAGTGTATATTTATTTCTCTTAAATTGCCTACCCAGGGTATTTTCAACATTCAGAACAGCCTGGGCCTTCTGCTGCTACTGTGGATTTTGGTTTCCAGCAAAGGTCCCAACCTGCACAAACACAGGCTTGTTTAACATACCTGCATCGGGACACTGCCACTGAATGGCCCCTCTGTTAGTCTACACTCTGTGCTCCTTTAGGGACCCCATGGTTCCTGGCCCTCACCTTGGAGCGACGGCCTCGTTTTATCCTTTGTATCAGGGGCTCCGCTCTGAAAACATGTAATTACAACATGAGCATTACTCTCAGAGCGGATAATAATGGAACGGTCTGCTTTCTTCTCTCAGACCTTCGGGTTTCTTCTTGGACTGAAAGGAAATATGGGTTTCGCCACGTCACACAGTGTAGGCTCTGGTGCATAAGACATGTTAAAGTAGGCTGCAAGGCAGTTTAAACAACATGATCTCTGCTTTAGTCATGGCAAACATGTTACGCAAGCTCTGGTTTTGTGTATCAGAGTCTGCTTATTTTATTCTCTTCGTGTTTCCCACGCTGTATTTGTGCCCATGCATTTGTTTAGTAAGAACTCAAATTAGAAGCCTTTTATTCTCACTATACCATAATACAACGAAATTGCAAAACAGCTGCAGCTTCACATACAAGCAAGAACAGATAATATACCCAATAAAAAATATCTAAAGAAGTAATATATTAACAATGTAGGCGATATAGTAATAAGTGAATTCAGAATTGTTCTAAACTGCTATACTATATCAATCATATTGATGCAGTGGATAGCGCTGTCTCATGGTAAGAAGGTCCTGGGTTCGATTCCCAGGTGGGACGGTCCGGGTCCTTTCTGTTAGAGTAGGTATGTCCTGTCTCTGTGGGTTTCCTCTGGGGAGTATTAAACAAAGAATGATTAATAACTTAATAAAACTATCATAAAAACACTGCACATTGGTTGACATTATCTAAGCTTTTAAGGCAAACTAAACAGCAAAAATTATATGCAGACCAAGAGGTTGCGGGTTCGAGCCTGGCTCTAAGCACCAAGTTTTAAAATGACCAAACGGTCCATGCATGGCAACAACACTGCAAAATACATAAATAACTAAAACATAAACGTTCAGCCTACAGTTATAGCTAAGCCCCGCCCACTCACAATGAAGTTATAAAGAGTGTTTCCGTGAATATTATTCTCTGAATGTCGCGCCATACCAGTTTAATAAAGGGAGGTTAGAATACTGTCATTTAAAAATGAATTATGACCAGTCCCAAAACCAATACAAATGTCATAATTGGGCTTCGAATGAAAAAATGGTTAAATATTGGTCTGAAAAAATCTTCATGACCCATGACATAGTTCACTTTTGTCTCCCCACACTGTCCAGGCAACCTAACCAACTTCATAAATCAGGCCAGAGCAGTGGCGTCAGAGCGGCCTGCTGTTTTTATCACTTTTTTTTAATCACTCCATGCATGCTGTCTGCTGCACATACCACGAATTCATGCAGGATTATCTTTAGATGATTAAAAGCTTGTTTTCCCCATGCTTACTCATCTGAGAGGAATTAATTCTCAGAGCCTGACATGGAACTTGGCCTCTATTTTCATCACTGTTGACTAAATTACGCAGAAATAGCCCAAGCAATAATACAGCGATCACATTAGCACAGAATCAGAACGTAGCGATGTGTATTTGTCGGGAGGATATGAACTGAATGTGGCCTTTGATAAGATGGTGCACTGAAGCCTAATTATACAGGCCTGAGCAAAATGTCACTATTATCCTCCCCAAGGTCAGTCAGAAGACACTGGGTTTATTTGACTGGCTTCATATTTGGAAGAAGAGCGCTTGTTTTTCGTCCTAGCCGTCTTGCATGCTCTCATGAGAGGGCCGAAAGGAAAAATGAATAACACGTTTGTTTGCCCGTCTTTGGTGGTGCCCAGAATTTACTCAAAAGCGCTTGCCAGCCGTTCCTGCTGTTTCTTTCCAAGAGAATCTCTGAGGAGTCCTCCTCAGACGGGACGGGAACGTTTGAAGGAGAAGATCCCGACTTTTCTCGTCTAACATGTCGGCACCGAGGGGAAGAGCAGCTGGAGCGCAGGTAGGCCGTGAAATCCCTTTGCTTTTCCTTTGCATGGGCTCTCCACCGCTCCCCACCCTCCTCCCTCTCTTCGTTTTGACAGTGGGGTGCAGTATGTTCTATGTGTTTGGGAGGAACTGATCAGAAGGCGCTTTCGACTCCTTTTCAAGCCTCCTTTTCTTTTCTGGCCTGGCACATCAGTCAAATATCAATTAGAGACAGGCTGCAAAGACAGGACAGGACCTTTAATGCACCTCAGGACCAACAAAGCATGCAATTACCAAATGGCTAATGGGATGGAGGATTGTCACAGCACTTTGATAACCTCGTCTTCCCAGGGAGCCACAGAGGTGCCAAAAAAAAAAAAAAGCCCTGCACATCCTAAAGAACCTTTCAGGGATTCTTTAATGAACCTTTGTTGTTTGTTGTATGAGTGCAAAGAATCTTTTAAACAATTAAACAACCTTCATGTTGTCTGAAGGCTCATCACAGAAAGGTACAACTGGACCAAGAACCCTTTAGGGACCTTTATTTTTCAAAGTGCACCAACTTAGAGACAGGTCACCATGTATGGGCACTCTGCAGAGAACCTAAAGGACACGGTCTGCCACAGTCCATCTTATGCCACCTCACCCTGTGACAGTTTCTGTGGCCTGGTATATTTCAAGCAGCAGTTGAGGCTATTTTGAAGTGTGAGTACTCTGAAGGGCTAAACGCTGTAGTCCACGCTGAGACCAGGTTTGAGGTGGAAGGAAAACATCTCTTTGATGGACCATTTCTGGCTCTTCAGGGTGGCAAAAGAGGTCCATCATGGTGGTTAATGCTCATTTTTTCTCCTTTAGCCCAGATGCCTTTAGTTTATAGTCTAAACTTTGCTTCCTGCATGGTCGGTACCTCGAACTTAATACATTGTGTAAGAAACCTTTTTGCCTATGTTCTAGATGCGGGCATTTAAGTCTGATAAATTTTTTTGGCCTGAAAGGTTCTTTGATTCAGGCAAAACTATTCACAATCTGCCAAACCGGAACAAGAGCGATAATGGAAATGGTGTTCCAGGAGTGTGTGTTACGTAATCCTTTCAACACAATTTATAATTCGGCTGACCAGAAACGACGCACAGGACAGCTTTCCTCTGTTTCCTGAGTTCTTGAAATACCATTCGCACTATATTTGCTTTTCGGGTTTGAAAGTAGCCCGAAATAAATCAGTCATCCAGCATTTCATCCCACTTACATGCCTGTATCTAGAACATGGGAACCCCATGGACATTCTTTTAGCAGTTGTCGTTAAACTAAGTAGTTAAACTAAGAACCAAAATGATTGAGATGTGAAATCTTTCGTCATACATTCAGAGTAAAAGAAGGATAAGGCGGAGGCACCAGTACCAGAAAACTGTGGGTTTGAGTCCCAGACCTGTAGGTTGCCCTAAAGTAACCTTGAGTCAGGTACCGTCCCCATCACTGCTCCCAGGCCCTGTGTTTCATAAAGACAAATAGTCACTTTTTCTTTAAAAAGTCAAAAATCTTATATGTAGACAAGAGCCTACAACACAATAATATCCCAATAATATATGATATTTAAACACATTTTATTTAGAATTCATACCCGGCAGTAAATCCACACGTGTTCCGAGTGTTTATTTGAAACGTTGACGATTGTAAAATAATGAGAAATCTACACTTTTGGACAATTTTGCCTCATCACACGCAGCATGTGGTTTAAGAAAGAGTGGCATATTTTAGGCCAAAACCTTCTCTCAGAGCGATCATGTGTCAGGCCTCAGACAGTATTTTATTACTTCCTGGGAAGGAACATTTATTACTTAAAGTGTTAAACACTTCAAACCTCTTCGTATCATCACCACAGTGCATTCTGAGCATCACTCAAAAAGCCTTTTTTCTTAACATTCGATTCTGCAGATTTTTTGCGTTGGAATCCTCCTTTAATAGAGCTTTTTTATAGTAATATATATCTATTTATATCTTTTATTATACACGCCTTAACAATCTGGTAAACACAGGGACGGGGACGCAGCTGTTTAATATCAAATTCCACTGCTTTAGAAAATCCGGCTGGATTTGGATATCACATACACGTCTTTCAGCCATCTGACGAGCATGTTCAAATGGAAGCGTTGGTTCAAAATTGCATTTTGCCGCTGATGCTCATCACGTGCCTTGATAACAAGTGCACTCAGCAGCAACTGTGACAGCTGAGAGATTAGACAGGAGGTGACGTGAGCTTGCTGGCTGGCAAAGACAAGGTCTTAGAGAGGCTAGTCCCAGAGACGCTGTCCACAAAGTCAACGGAGATTCTAAGGCTTCACATACTCAAGATGCATGAGTCAGCACTGGGGCCTTTTCACTAATTCCAGTCTAAACCCCAGTGAGTGACTCCCCACTACTGATACAGAGCACATAATCCTCCTTATGAACCATTAAACCTCTGCAGGCTGCAGCCAGACTGAACACTGATGCTTTGCAAAACCTGTTAACCTTGAACTAATGCATTAAAAACCCTGTAAAAACTAACCCAAAACAGCATCCTGATTTGTTTCGGAAAAGTGATAATTTGGCCAAACATTTTTGATAACATCATACTGTGCAGTTCCTAAGCCTTCATGAAAATTGACATTAAAGGGTTTATTCCAACAGTTGTGCATTGCCATTACGCTGTCTGATGTGAAACTGATAAAAATGATGCTTTTCTGTAACCCAGTTGCTCAGAAGAGGAGACTGAACGGACGAAAAACATTTGAAAGGTTTTGTGGTTAAAACCTGGAGAATCACAACCAAATGCAAAAAGTACAATAAGGTGAAAACAGGTGGCTCATCTTCTAAATGTTCTGATTGATATACAGCCAAATATGAATTAGAATTTCCTTTCATTTACTATAATATGGCGGTGCATTAGCACTTGGCGGTGGCCTAGTTTTTAAGGAGTTGGCCCCAGGATCGGAAGGTCATGGGTTCGAATCCCAAACCAGTATGTCGCCCGGAGGTACCTGTGAGCCAAGGTACCGTCCCCATCACTGCTCCGCAGGCGCTTTCAATGGCTACCCCCTGCTGTATGGGTGAAATGCAGAGGCTGCGTTTCGTTGGGGTTCACTGAGTGTTGTGCTGTGTACTCGCAATGACAACTTGTCACTTTCACTTTCCCTTTAATACTTTCATTTCCAATAGTTGTGATCACTTGAACAGCTGGGCGGTCAGATACAAAAGGTGCTGTATGTAGTTTATCATGTCTAGATATAAATACCAGGAGAAAAAAGCCGAAAATCTAATCTCATATTCTTCTCTTTTCATCTCAAAACCTGCGTCTGTGCTTTCGGAGAAGACTGTTTGTTGTCCTGTGCCCTTATGAACGCTACTCTAGAGTGGTGTTACCTTTTTATTTCTTAGTTTCGCTCTGAAACTTCATGGTTAATGAGCCTAACTATTCGCGGGAGCTCATGCTCATTAACGTTGTGCCAAAATCATCACACGGCTGTTCTTTCATGTAAGTCATTTGTAAATTCGTGCTCTTTAGATGTTGATGTAAGAGGACAAGCCTTACCCTTGAGGCCTCTTGGGATCCCGACAGGCCTTAAAGGAAAACGTCAGATGAAAATATTTTGCTATTAATGAATTATACCGACGCAAATGAGATCATGTCGGTCAGTCCCCTCTAGCTTTCAAACACTGTTCGCGGCACTGACGTTTTCTTTAGGTCCTCCAGTGCCAGGGCAAGTCTCTCACCTCTTTTCTAAATTCCCTACTGCCTTTCCTTGTCTCCTACAGGGCTGCTGAAACATTCTGAGTGTATCTGTGAAGTACAGGCCAGTGACAGTTGCTTCTGGGAACTCCCATCTTAGCAAGGCCCCCAGTGGCATCTTAGTGCCATTTCGGCCCTTGTCTGTTGCGGGTGATACAGCTTGACCTGGCATTTCTCATGTCAGTGTTACACTTCGAACCCAAAAAGATATCACTCCATGCTTTAACTGTGCTTTTCTGCTGTATTTCTTTCTTTTGCTCACCCTTGTTGCATGGTGGTCTAGAGTTTAGAGACTAGGCCCCAGGGTTGGAATCCCTGAGTTACCCTTGAGCAAGGTACCATCCCCATCACTGCTCCCAGAGCGCTGGATATGGCTTCCCACTGCTGCACAGGCGTGTGGGTTGAAAGCAGAGGATGTATTTCATTGTGTTTCACTGTGTGCTGTGTTTCACGAAGACATATAGTCACTTTCACTTTATGCTACGAGAGCCGTGAAAGCCGTGTCTTCTGCTCCTGTGGGCGCATGCTTTGTTTCGGGTTCCCGAGGTATTTCATGGAAACTAATCGGATGATCATAGGATTTTGCTCGCAGGGCTGGATCCTGTCCCACCATGCAGCAGTTTCTGACAGTTAACATAAGATTGAAAGAGGATGTCAGAGGAAGTGAGCTGTTCCAGACGTCCCCAATTACATTGTCCTTTATGAAGGCAAAATTTGAAAGTCTGAAAATAAATCTCCAAAGCCTTCGCACCAACAACTATGCAGTTACCCTCCTGACATGTGACTTCCAAACACGTCCATCGGAGAGTGAGCGTTCTTAGGCCTGTATCAGACGAACTTCTGAATGAGTGAAGAATAAAAGATACGGGACCTCGTGCATGCAGTTCGGGGCTGAATATATAACAGGCTCGTATCGGTGTTAATCAGGGTGGTGACTGGTAATTAGCTTCATTAGTGGCGATAATAACAAAGGCGGCTAATGTTTAACCCCGCTGCTCTAATGACTGTATTTCTCCTGGCACCGTGATGTTTTGTCACCATGGAGATGGCTGATTTACTCAGTGACACTCACCGAAGGAGTCGAACGCACTCCTTTTTCATTTACAAAATTCCCTCGGTGAGATATTCCGCCTTATGTGTTTCCCTTCCATTCTTGCAAGGCTTAATCCATGTTTTAAATTAAAGGAATCAGCTTTGATGGGACAGTGCGGTTACTCCCAGCCTGCATACCAAGCCTCGCCTCCTGTAATTTACAGCTTGTATTCTTTGACCTATTTCTGCGCACCAGCAGAGCACCCTAACCACGGATCCCATTCGCACCATCTGTGGCGTTAAACTGAAAACCTTTAGCAAGAAATGATATGCAAATGAATGGAAAAACTTTGGAGAGTGGTAAAAGATGCCTCAAAGCTCAGATGTTTTAAGCAGATTACAACGGCTTTGGAAAGTGTCCTTCTGCACAAGACAACACCAAATCACAGTTCCCTCTTATATCGTGCATGTCAACAAAGGAATACCCAACAGTGGAGAACAATATGCAGTTGTTCAATGAGCAGTGAAATATGTCTGAAGGACATTTTCCACAGCCAGGCATTTTTAAATGGACTCCATTGGCCTAAAAGTCTCCAAGTCTTAGAGGCTTAGATCATTTCTTGGGCTGGGGGGTGGAAGGGCGGTCTCCTCGCAGCTGTTCCCAATCCTCCTCTTCATGCACCCATCTGGCTTAATGAAATTAAACGGCTTCTCTCTTTCATTCCCTGACTGTTATTCTAGATTTACTTACTTTGCGACCGTCTGACGTAAGGAGATCAAATCACGAACGGAGGGCGCTCAACTAAATGTTGTAATAATGTGGAAAAAACATGCAGGACAGGCCTTTACCACAGTCGCCTAAAAAATATGAAACATGAGGCCTAGTTTCATTGAACTCCGACAAAAAGTTCAGTGTGTCAGCGTGATTTGTACGGTCTTGGGGTAGAAATAGTGGCTATATTTTCTGTTTTACTGCAGTGTGTGATTATTCGGCAAGCGAGCTCATGGCCAAGGCCTAGAAATGGATACCGTCCAAAAACTTTTCCCCTGTGACATCTTCAAACCAGAGCCAACTGGCGGCTTGTTTGCCTCCATTGTTTTTTTTTTTTCTCTGTATCGGCACAGACGACGCTAGGCTATGGGAATGTTTCTGTTGAAGGTTGAACGATAGCAAGGCCCAGATACATGCTCAGCATGACCCTGGAGACCACAATGGCCCATCCATTTTTAGATGCAGAGGGCAGCTCAAGGGGTCACAAAAGGACAGGATATGTTTGAGGCATATCTCTCTCACCTGCAAATGAGTGTCTCAACCGAGGTGGAAAAAAAACGCCCCTTTCTCAGAGGCCCCTCAGCAGCCCGACGGCCCACGCAACATGCAACACCAAGCTGAGAAGAAGAAGCGGCCAGCACCCATGCGGCCGTGATAAGCCTTCTGATAGAGCGGTTAAAAAGTAACAGCTGAAAGGAAACCGAAACTTTGAGCCGCCGACATGTGTGACTGCCCTGCTCTCGGTCGACTGCAGAATGTTTGCTTAAGGTTATCTGCTGACACTGAAATATCTCCAGCTCAACCTGAGGTCAGGGTGGCTGGGATGACTTAGTAGTTTAGTGACACTCAGAACCAGAGCTCAGTCCTCACCTCTAATGGATCTGCTGGAACGGACTGATGGACTACCATATCTGCAAGAAGAAAACCTTGTTTTGACTAAACAGGAGACCAAAAAAAAGATTTTTACCTTTCATTGTCAGTCAGTCAGTCATTTTCTGCCGCTTGTCCCAAACGGGGTTCAATCACTGCTCCTTGGGCGCTGGACATGGCTGCTCACTCCTGCACGGTGTGACAAGCAGAGGATGTATTTCACTCTGTGCTGGGCTTCAAAATGACAGTTAGTCACTTTCACTTCAGATTGCACCATGAGCATTTTTTTATTTCACATAATTATTATTAAAGATATTACATTCTTAACTGTTTTTTTGCTTGTTTGTTTTTGATTTTGTTTTTTTCAAATATTTATCATAAATTTGAGTATAACATTATTTAACTCCCTGCGATAGGCTGGTGACCTGTCCACGGTGTGTCCCCGTCCTTCGCCCTGTGTGAACTGGGATGGACTCCAGCACCCCTCCTTGACCCTGATAGGACAAGCGGCCCAGAAAATGACTGACTGAATTAAATAATGTCAGTCATTGTTGGGGAGTGGGGTGATAGTGGTCTAGTGGTAGGGTACTTGTTTATGCTCCTATGGCTCAAGAGGTCCCAGGTCCGAATCCCACCTCTAGCACTACCACCACTGGGTCCCTGAGCAAGACCCAAGTGTCTCCAGGGGGACTGTCCCTGTAATTAGGACATGGAAGTCGCTCTGGATAAGAGTGTCTGCTAAATGCTGTAAATATAACATCGTTTTAAAAAATGTTGTTATATATTCATAAATAACACATTTTAAACCTGCTTACCTTCTAGGTTTGTATATTTGATCTTTTTGGCCCTCCGACCACAGATCCACTTTGGTGCCCCAGGATAAAAAGTCAGGACATCTCTGTTTTGCATCATTTCTTTTTTTTCCAGGTTTCAACTAATTTACCTGTTTTCTGAGAATAAACTCCTTCTTTTGTTCCAGCCAATTAGGTTTGCTCGGCTACAACAGCAACATAATGCGGTGGCCGGTGGTCTAGTGGTAGGGTACTCGAATCCCACCTCTGGCACTACCACCACTGGGAACCCTGAATTGCTCCGGGTGGACTGTCCCTGGTATGTAAATAGGGGCCTAGTGGTTGGGGAGTAGGACTAGAAGATTGCTGGTTCAAACCCCTTAACAGTAGGTTGCCCTGAGATACCATTGAGCAAGGTGTTTGCACATTTGTGTGCATGGGTTAAATGCAGAAGTCCAGTTTCCTTGTGGTTCACTGTGTGCTGTGCTGTGCTGTGTTTTCTCACGATGACAAGACTAGTCACTTTCACTTTATTCCACTTTCAATGCAGCTTAGGAGCGAAGTGTTTTAAACCGAAAGACATTAAGTGACAAACACAGTCGCTGCCGTTTCTCACTGTTCTTAATGGATTTTTTCAATGTCCTGCAAAAGTTGCTAAGCATCTGTGGGTGGCAGAAAGTGGGTATGCTGTGCTGATGACCTGCGTGCATACTTATAACGACACATTAAAATAATAATAAAGTCGCTTCTCTTTTCCCTCAAATCCCATTAACTGGAGTGTTCAAAAGTCTCAGGCAGCCACGAACAAATGTGGAAACTTTTATTTATCTTTGCATTTCTTACTAGCATGTACACTTTCCAATATTAGGACAAATGCAAATAAGCATTAAAACTTTAAGGAGGTGTTTTGTTTTCAGGAATATGTTGGTTAGAGGAACCCAGATCAGGTTCCTGATCTCTCTGTGCTCTTGCCAGTTTCATCAGCAGCTCCTGGTTTAATTTAATGCGATTATTGATTAGAGAAGCGAGGTATTGAACCATGACTCAACACAAAGCTTTCTTCAGGACAGCTTTGAAAATTGGTTCACACACATCCAATCCAAAGTCCATGCAAATCACCGTTATTTGTGTTTATTCTAAAGTCAATGCTTGCAGTCCAACTGAAAAGTTTCAGCTTTACATATTCACAGATGAACTAAGTTTTGGCACGGTACTGTAAGAGAGATTTAGGCCGGTATTTCACAGTTTTTGAACATGACCTTGTTTTGACAGCATGATTGATTGCTTACAGGTCAGCTATTCTTTTTTGTTATGTTGTTTCTTCTAGCAAGTACCGCCTCATTTCCTGTATTACTCCAAAGCTCTCTCTCTCTCTCTCTCTCTCTCTCTCTCTCTCTCTCTCTCTCTCTGATGGCTGGCTTGTGGTGGTATGAATTTCCTGGAGTAAGTCAGCAGAGTGGTTTGGAACAAACCAGGCTCTAGGGAACGTGTCTTTTGGGCTCTTCAAGAGAGGGAAGGAAGGAAAGGCAGTGTGCGCAAGGCGGAGAAACCAGAGGGGGCTTTGCCATGAAAGACAGGAAAGCCCAGGAGCAATATCCCATGCTGAGATGTCTCATACAGAAGCAAAGCCTGGTGGGTTGCTGGAGGTCAGCCCGTTAGCGTTCAAATCATAGACAGATGTTTAGGGTTGAGAACTGGCCAGGGTCACCTCCATACACCGCTGGATCAGAGGTAGTGCTCCATAGTGCTTAGTGCATAGCTTTTTGTGTCGTGTGTTTTAGGTCTTCATACATGGAAAGAGTGCAAAGCTTCAGCAAAGCACCCTCAAAGTACCCTCAAAAGGGGCAGCGGTGGCCTAGTGTTTAGAGACTCGGCCCCGGGATCGGAAGTTTGTGGGTTTGAATCCCAGACCAGTAGGCTGCCCTGAGGTACCTTTGAGCAAGGTACCATCCTCATCACTGCTCCCCGGGAGCTTTAAATAGCTGCTACACGGTGTTTGTGGGTGAAAAGCAGAGGATCAATTACGTTGCGGCTCACTGTGTGCAGTGCCGTGTATCACAATGATAAAACATAGTCACTTTCACTTTTAAAAAGGAGGAATTGAAAGAAACTGCTCTTCACCTTCACATTTGATGCTTCAGTGGCAGCACAGCACATACATTTCTTTCACATTGACATTAATTCTACCCTCGCTCCAGCTGACTTGTACTGAAGGACTATTGCAGGTAGTTTAAGGCAGGATTTTCAATGCTTTCTGTTGTTAGACGGAGCGATTTTGACTTTGTGCGGGGCAATAAGAGAATCACGGATATGAACTTTAAGCAGACAAAATTACACAGCAGAGCTGCTGCTAGTGTTTTCTGGTGCTGGTTGAAGCTTTGGAGACACAGGTTGCATTGTATGCCAACAAAGCAAGCTTGTCAAACTCTTGTAATCCTGTGCTGGTGGTTTTGATAATCAGTTACAGGCACTTTTATCAAAAACTGTGTTGACATGTGGCTTTTTCTGGTTGAGCTGACATGTAATGTGTTTGTTTAAAGAACGTGAGGAGAGAAGAGGCAGATCTTAGGTGTCGACATAGAGAGAAGGGAGCCTTAAAGGCAAAGGAGCTCTAACAGGCAGTTTCAGATTGAGGATAAAAACAAGACAGAAAAAAAGAAAACTAAGGCCTTTTCAGAACTTTGAAGCATGTAAATGTATTTTGGGAGATGCATATTCTCTAAAAGAAGTACAGCCTGTGCCCTTTAATGCAATTTCATGTATGAATTGTAGGTACAGCACTTGGAGTTGTTGTTTAATGGTGTCCACCTCACTGGTTCCTGTCTCGGTTGCTTTTCTGAGCCATATAAGCCATAAGCCACAAAAAGACCTTTATGGACTTAGAAAATAATAAATGATCACATTTTTGGAGCTAAACGAACAGGTAATGGAGGGTGTTTCAATCAGCATATTGAAATCATCACAGGTGCCTCGGATCACGTCAAGTTGTCAAGCAGGCTCAGACATACTTACTTATTAGTCAGCCCACGCCACCTCACAGAGTGACACCCTTTCAGCTGAGATCAAGCAACCTGGCAAAATTACAAAGCTGTGCTGTGAACAATTATCACCTATAATTAGATAAATGACCAGGATCTAAATGATGTCTTCACTAACTGCTTCAGAGTAGCTCTAAATCAGCTAGTTATGGCCTAAAGATGCAAACTAGCTATCAAATCTGACCTTTTAGACAACTTTTAGAATCATTTTTAAAATAAGATTTTGTGCAGTGAAATATTACTTTCTGAATGCAGCATGCCTTCATATCTATGCTTAAAATCCATTTTTCTAATCTTAATTTTTTATCCCTTAATAAGAACAGTATTTATTGATCTATTTAGAAAATAAAGTGTTTGAGTGAGAATCCCTAAACATTTCTAAAGAACTAACCTTTATGCGCATTTCATTTTGCTTGACTTTTTTTCAAGGACATGTGTGACTGGATGTGGAATGATCATATCTTCTGGGATAGCGTTACCTGTAACACAGACTCTTCTTCTTTTTCTTTCGGCTGCTCCCGTTTAGGGGTCGCCACAGCGGATCAACTGTCTCCATTTCTTCCTGTATTTTGCATCTTCCTGCTTCAACCCGACCACCTGCATGTCCTCTCTCACCACATCCATAAACCTCCTCTTTGGTCTTCCTCTTCTCCTCTTTCCTGGCAGCTCCATCCTCAACATCCTCCTTCCAATATAATCATCGTCTCTCCTCTGCACATGTCCAAACCAACGCAACCTTGCTTCTCTAACTTTGTCTCCAAGACGTCTAACCTGAGCTGTCCCTCTAATATACTCATTTCTAATCCTGTCCAACCTCGTCACACCCAACGAAAATCTCAGCATCTTTAACTCTGACACCTCCAGCTCCGCCTCCTGCAACATAGCTGGTCTCACTACTGTCCTGTAAACCTTCCCTTTTACTCTAGCTGGTACGCGTCTGTCACAAATCACTCCAGCCACTCTTCTCCACCCATTCCAACCAGCCTGCACTCTCTTCTTCACCTCTCTTCCACACTCGCCGTTACACTGAACTGTTGATACTAAGTATTTAAACTCCTCCACCTTTGTTACCTCCACTCCCTGCATCCTAACCACTCCACTTTCCTCCCTTTCATTCACACTCATGTATTCTGTCTTTGCCCTACTCACTTTCATTCCTCTCCTCTCCAGAGCATATCTCCATCTCTCCAGGTTCTCCTCAAGCTGCTCCCTACTCTCACTACAGATCACAATATCATCAGCAAACATCATCGTCCACGGAGACTCCTGTCTAACCTCGTCCGTCAACCTGTCCATTACTACTGCAAACAAGAACGGGCTCAGTGCTGATCCTTGATGTAATCCAACCTCTACTTTAAATGCATCCGTCACTCCCACTGCAGATCTCACCACTGTTACACTGCCCTCATACATATCCTGAACTACTCTCACATACTTCTCTGTAACACCAGACTTCCTCATACAAAACCACAACTCCTCTCTAGGCACCCTGTCATATGCTATCTCCAAATCCACAAAGGCACAATGCAGCTCCTTCTGACCTTCTCTGTACTTCTCCATCAACACCCTCAGAGCAAACATTGCATCTGTGGTGCTCTTTCTCGGCATAAAACCATACTGCTGTTCACTGATCCTCACCTCTTTTCTTAACCTAGCTTCTACTACTCTTTCCCATAACTTCATGGTGTGGCTGATCAACTTTATCCCTCTATAGTTACTACAGCTCTGTGCATCACCCTTATTCTTGAAGATCGGTACCAGTACACTTCGTCTCCACTCCTCAGGCATCTTCTCACTTGCCAAGATTGTGTTAAACAATCTGGTCAGAAACTCAACTGCCATCTCCCCTAAACACCTCCATGCTTCTACTGGTATGTCATTCGGTCCAACAGCCTTTCCATTCTTCATCCTCTTTATCGCTGCCCTTACTTCCATCTTGTTTATTTGCTGCACTTCCTGGTGAACTCTTCTCACATCATCCAGTCTTCTCTCTCTCACATTTTCTTCATTCATCAGCTCCTCAAAGTATTCCTTCCATCTGCTCAACACGCTCTGTTCACCTGTGAGTACGTTACCATTTCTATCTTTAATCGTCCTGACCTGTAGCACATCTTTCCCAGATCTGTCTCTCTGTCTAGCCAATCGGTAAAGGTCCTTTTCTCCCTCTTTACTGTCTAACCTCTCATACAATTCACCAAACACCTTATCTTTGGCCTTCACCACTGCTTTCTTCGCCCTGCGGTTCATCTCCTTGTACACCTGTCTACTTCCTTCATCTCTCTGTATGTCCCATGTCTTCTTTGCCTCTCTCTTCTTTTGAATACACTCCTGGACTTCTTGGTTCCACCACCAGGTCTCCTTATCCTCTTTCTTCCTTCCGGATGTCACACCAAGTACATTTCTAGCTGTCTGCCTTATCACTTCTGCAGTAGTTTCCCAACAATCCGGTAGCTCTTCGACACCTCCCAGTGCCCGTGTTAACTCCTGCCTGAATTCCACCTTGCAGTCCTCCTCCTTCAGCTTCCACCACTTGATCCTCGACTCTGCCCTCACTTTCCTCCTCTTCTTGACCTCCAAGGTCATCCTACAGACCATCATCCTATGCTGTTTAGCTACACTCTCCCCTGTCACTACTTTGCAGTCTCTGATCTCTTTCAAACTGACCCTCCTGCAAAGAATATAATCCACCTGTGAGCATCTTCCTCCACTCTTATACGTCACCCTGTGCTCTTCCCTCTTCTTAAAATAAGTATTAACTACAGCCATTTCCATCCTTTTTGCAAAATCAACAACCATCTGACCTTCAGCATTCCTCTCCTTGACACCATGCCTACCCATCACCTCCTCATCACCTCTGTTCCCTTCACCAACATGACCATTAAAATCTGCACCAATCATCACTCTCTCTCCCCTGGGTACACTATCACTTCATCTAACTCATTCCAGAATCTTTCCTTCTCTTTCATCTTACAACCAACTTGTGGAGCAGAAGCACTAACAACATTCATTATCACACCTTCAACTTCCAGCTTCAAACTCATCACCCTCCCTGACACCCTCTTTACTTCCAAAACACTCTCCACATACTCTTCCTTCAGGATAACACCTACTCCATTCCTCCTTCTATCCACACCATGGTAGAACAGTTTAAACCCCCCTCCAATACACCTGGCCTTACTACCCTTCCATCTAGTCTCTTGCACACACAAAATGTCAACCTTCCTTCTCTCCATCATATCAGCTAATTCTCTACCTTTACCAGTCATGCTGCCAACATTCAAAGTCCCTACCCTCACTTCCACTCTCCTCTCCTTCTTTCTCTCCTTCTCCCTCTGGACATGCCTTCCTCCTCTTCTTCTTCTTCTTTGGCCAACAGTAGTCCAATTTCCACCAGCACCCTGTAGGCTAACAGCACTGATGGCGGTCGTTGTTAACCCGGGCCTCGACCGATCCGGTATGGAATTCTGTATCGTTGTCCGCATATTGATTTGGCAAAGTTTTACACCGGATGCCCTTCCTGACGTAACCCTCCCCATTTACCCGGGCTTGGGACCGGCACGAAGAAATACACTGGCTTGTGCATCCCTAGTGGCTGGGTTACCTGTAACACAGACTAAAGAATGTAAATTTATTTATAATTTCACAATTTTATAAAATATTAAAGCAATCTTTGGACAAACAAAAGTTTGGATGATTGACTACACGGCAGTGGTGGCTGAGGGTTTGGAGACTGGTTCAGGATCGGAAGGTCATGGGTTCATTTCCCAGACCAGTAGGTAGCCTTGAGGTACCCTTGAGAAAGGTATCGTCCCCATCACTGCTCCCCGGGTGCTGCATATAGCTGCCCCTTGCTGCATGGCGTGTGTGGGTTAAACACAGTGGCTGTGTTTGTGCCAAATAGTCACTTTCACTTCACATTTGGAGTGATAAACTAAATTAGAAGTATTTTTTTTTACTAATCCAGTGGAACAGGAGATGACCTTGTGGAGATCAGTCAACACCCTGCCTGCAGAACCAGCAGGCAGGAATGAGAAAGAAACGCCTTCAGTCTGATCTTCTATGCAGTGGAAGCTTGCATTGCCCTTCATTCCTGTCATGAGTGACACGTCATGTTACACAGGCAGAATTTTCTGCTTAAGGTGGACACGATGCCATGGCACTGCAGACATAGACATATACAGTCTTCAGTACAGCTGCAGAAGCTTTTTGGAAGCCCGTTTAGGTGCCGTGACCTTCAGCTTGGTCATTCCTGCATCTGGCTGTGTGAAACCAGCCTGGGCTGCACATGGTTTGGATTCCATTTCCAGTGGTGTAACATGGCTGTGAATTTATTACCCAGTATTCACTGGGGCCCTATGGCCATTGCCACATTACTGGTGCCTTGACGCCCAAACCTGTCTGAGTGGTGTGAGTTTATGGTGCTCTGATTGAAACCAGCCTCCTGCCTCGGAGCGTATGTGCACGTGCGATGGCTCGAGCGCTTTAAAGGGCTTTAAAACTAGAAAGCAGCATGAAAAAGAGTCAAACGTGCTCTGAATGAGCAGAGCTGTGGTCTCTAATCATCATTCACAGTAATGTTACCCCAGTCCATATCTGCTACTGGCCACCACTGGAGTTTTATTGACTAGCCAGTGGTGCATGTATTTCCCTTCTCTGCCTTTCTATTGGAAAGTGAAAGGCTGGAACATTGGCCTTGATGGTGAGACCCTCACACAAGCAGAAGGTCACGTCTGGGTTTCCTTGCCTGGCTGGCATGAATTTTTCATGCCATTGGATTGTCAGGTTTGAAGCAGCTCCGATTTTGATGTAACAGGAGCCTCGCAGGGAGGGGAAAATTAGAGATAACCCACGTTGGCTCGCTCGCTCGGTTGGTTCAGATTGATTTTGAAGATGAATCTTCAATTTTTTAACATTTCTGCATATTTTAGTCATTCAAATGTAAATCAAGTTAAGGAGTTGCAATGCTTCATTGTAGAGAAAGTCAATCTTCCAGAAGGGTTACAGTGATGTTCTTGCACACCAGATTTTTGTGGATTGGTTGAACTATGTTGGTTGTTAAAATGGCCTGATAGACCTTTAAAAAAACAGTGCATGATGAATTGACCAATGGGAGAGCTGGCTTGGCTACATTTACCTAGATAAGGCAGAGAAAAGCAACTTATCTATGTAAAAATCTGCTTGGATAATTTTCTGTTGGAGGTTATTGACCTTATTCTAACAAATGCAACATGATCCTATTACCCAGCTGTGCTAAGGTCTTCAGCAACACTTCATTTCTTCATAATTCGTCTCCAAAGAGACAGATTTTCTTGTATTTTAATGTGTCATTGAGGAACAGTTCTCCAGATCCTCCTAAAGGACAAATGTTTTGTTTCTCAATTTCAGTACAATCCCTGTGTCAGTTTCAGAAGTAGCGTGGGATCATCTCCACAGAGAACGGAAACAAAAAGCAGTTGACTTCCAAAGAAAAGCTTTGTAACGTATTTCTAGAAGCCTGGAGAACTGTTCCTGAAGACGACTTAAAGAAGCGATTTTCCACAGGTACAGGCAGTGCTGGAGAATAAAGGTGGCCTTACCAAATATTGACTTTAAAGCTGGTTAGAATTACAGCTCTGTGTGTGAGGGGTGGCCCAAGACTTTTGCACAGCACTGTACATTCTTGTTTTTGTTGATGAAATAATTCGGCCTTCAGAGAGGCTCTGAAAATACAGAAATGTTGCCTTGGAGCTACAAGCTTAATGAGCTAAGAAGTCATGCAAAGACAAGTTTTCATTCTTCAAGCTACTGATCGGCTATTGGCTGAATTTGTTCCGTGCAGCATCAGAAAACACATAAGCAGTTCTGTCTGAGGTTACATGAGGCAATTGTGAGATGATTCAGGCACATTCTGGGTCACACACAGGACACTGTAATCTGCAGAAGAACACATGATACTATCATGGTCCATTTTCAGCTCTGCAGAACTAGGGGATTCCACAAAGTCCATCCAGCATGAGACTAACTCCCACCACAGGACAACAAGTGAAACTGCATCATTCTGGGGCAGATTCCAGTGTGCAGATATGACAGATAACACACTGGGTTTTAAACTGTATTAATTAATGAGTGTATTATTTTTATTATTAGCAGGGCGCTTCTGTCCTTGGGTCATTTAGAAAGAGATTTTTCAAGCCAGCATTGAAATTTCTGCCTTTCTGCTTCTGAAGTGATTTACTGTCAGGCAGTAATCTGACACCACCTTTTTGTTTAAGCTCCTTGCACACACACACACACACACACACACACATTTCCGAAGGCTGTAGAGCATCCCCCCTTAACTGGTTGGCCAAAGGAGCAGGAATGCGCTCTCGTATTTCTGTCTTTAATTGTATCCAGACTGAAAGACATTCCTGCCCACAGGAGCCAGGACTCAACCAGCTGAGCATTCTGGTGCTTTCCAATACCTCCAGCACTGCCCAATCCAGGCCTTCACACCCAGCTGTGCCCTCCCCTCAGCCCTCCACCACCGACCGCACCCTGGCATTCACACCACGTAGGCTTTGCACACACACATCTACACCACAGAAGAGCGTAATGGAAGAGCAACGACACATAATTATATTGTGCAGAAGCATCCCCTCAAAATTCGAGTCATTGGGACTTCAATCCGGCCTGCAGTGTCTGGCATATAATTACGACTCGTCTTGGGTGCAGTTGGACTCAAAAGGTTTAGTGTGAGCGACTTCCTTCCTGATTATGAGTCAAAGGGATCATAAACGCAATGATATAAAGCTGGGAAAGGTTACAGTGAACGTCTCTGTGGATCCAACTGTGCAGAAGTCTCTTATCATGACTGTTAGGATGCAATGAATGACAGGAGTGATACGGTTTAGAGGAACAAGGGATGAAAGATGATTTTACAACAAATAGCGAGAGACAGGTTTAAGAGAGGCATAAAAAGAAAAAAAGATTAGTGTATGTCTAGCTGTCTTACCCATAAAGGAATGCACACAGAAACACACACACCTTTTTTGTCCACTAGGTTATTTACTGTCCTAATCTTGAGCTATTTCTTTATATTTTGTGTGAAAATGAGACAATTTTTAATTTTCAATTTTCTATTTGTAAACAATACTTAAAAAAGACCAGAAACAGAAGTCTGGCTCTTTGGTGTCAATGGACGTGATGGCTGATGTGATTGGCTGTCCTGTATCCAGCCTTCATGCAGTCAAGACTGAAATCTTTATTTATTTTGGCTGCTCCCGTTTAGGGATCGGCACAACGGTCTTCATATCTTCCTGTCTTCTGCATCTTCCTCCTTCAGTCTGACCTCCTGCACATCTATAAACCTCATAAACCTTTGCTCTTCCTCTTTTCCTCTTCCCTGGTAGTTCCATCTTCAACCATTCCGTATAGCATAGTTGGTCTCACTACCATCCAGTAAACCTTTCCTTTCACTCTTCCTGGTACTCACCTGTCACAGATCACTCCTGCCATTCATCTCCACCCATTCCAACCAGCCTGGACTCTCTTCTTCACCTCTCTTCTACCCTCCCCGTTACTCTGAACTGTTGATCCCAAGTATTTAAATTCGCCTTTGTCACTTCTACTCCCTCCATCCTCACCACTCCACTTTCCTCTCTTTCGTTCACACTCATGTATTCTGTCTTTATCCTTCTCACTTTTATTCCTCTCCTCTCTAGAGCATGTCTTCATCTTTCTAGGTTCTCCTCTAGCTGCTCCCTACTCTCACTACAGATCATAATATCATCAGCAAACATCATCGTCCACGGGGACTCCTGTCAATCTTCACCCATCATCCTGTCCATTACCAACTGGGCTCTGATCTTTGATGTAATCCCACCTCTATTTAAATGCATCCGTCACTCCTACTGCAGATCTCATCACTGTCATGCTGCCCTTGTACATATCCTGAACTACTCTCATATACCTCTCTGCAAGTTCATTCAAGGCTGAAATACTCCTCACAATTTCATCTTAGTGCTACTGGTGGAAAAAGAGGATATATATATATACAAACGCATTGTGTTTTTGTGACAACACATACAAAAAAAGGTAAAAAGTTAGTTTCTATATGGAAGCAGGGAGTGACCAACATTAAACTCTTAAATCCAGACAAATGTGCTTTCCATGTTTTGGCCCTTTAAGTGTGTTTTTTTCCCCCATTTCTGAAGAACATTTTTGTTAAAATTGTGATATGTGTATCTTTCCTTCTGCCTATTTGATGAAATGCCATCATGCCTTTATCAACAGCACCTGTGTTTATTCCGAAATGTTCACTCGTAGTGCCCCAGACACTTGGACAGACAGTATATGTGCTCATGTTATAGAAAGGAAGGAACAGAGGGCACTCAGGGGAGATATAGAATGAAGGAGGGAAGGAGGGATGGGAGGAAAGGGTTGTGGAGTGATAGGAGGCGATGGAACAGTGCTGAAAAAGAAAACTGGCAAACGTCCTCCAACTTAAGCTGAGGAACAATTCCCTTCATCCCCTACACTCTTCTGACATTGTGTCCACGCTTTCCACCCTGCCCTCCTTCAGTCTCTCTCTGTTATTGTTTCCAAAGTAGATCATGTTACCAAAAAAAAAAAAAAAGTTGTACATAGTCCAATTCCACCAACAGGGAAGCAGTTCTTGGATCATTTCCATTCAGGATTTTTTCAATCATGATGCCATCTGTCCATCCAGCCCAGTTTGGGGTGGAACCACTGTATCATCACTGTATCAAGACTGTATCATCCAAAGAGGAGAAGAAGGACACTGCCACTAATATCATGGTGTCCTGCTGGAAAAACAGAACCATTTTATGGTTCTGATCCAGTTTATTTTTGGTGAAAATGCTCAGAACAGTTCCAAATATGGTACCCAAATCTGCTAATATTGCTGTTTACATAATCAATAATACATATAGTCAATAACATGCAATATATCATTCTTTTTTATGGATTATAATTAAGTTTTGACACCCTTGGTCAAATGACATGTAGAGACAAGTGCTGGACTTAGCATATTGTGGAAGAAATGCTAAATAAAACATTGTCGGTCATGTGCTGCACATGGGATCACAGCTGGACGATCCCTATTAATGGGTGTTGGACATCATGTCCTGCTGTAAGGGAAATGACAACAGTGTTTGCAAGCCCTGGGGGACAGTGACCGTTTGACCCCATGCGGTCCAACACATTCCTGACAAACTAAATACACTGATGTCATGCAGTTACAGTGATATGAAACTTTCCTACGGCAGCATCAGAGTAATAACACGTTTTATCAGCATGCGCTGCACCACAGGACATATAGCGCTCAGATGAGGATCCCATCCTGAAGCCCAGAGAGTCCAGTAAACATTTCCGCCACTGTAAATTCCCTAAACACACAACCACACACACACACACACACACACAAACACACATTTACTTACATTTACATTACTATCATCAGGGGATTTTACCCTTCTTGAACTATGTACAGTCATGTAAAAATCCTGGCCAAATGACATGCTCTGTTGACTTTCTGTGTGAGGACTTTTACATAAATATTAAAAAGAAATAAAAGTTCAATAAAAAACTAATTATTTTAATAGTTTGAATAAAAACGTGAACGTATTTGCCATATCTTTTGCACAGCCCACCTTTCATTCATTTTACACTTTTTGTTGCAGCAAATAAACAGAAACTATACGTTAAAATGTGCAACGGTTTGCACACTTTTCACATCGTGTCATTTGAGCCTGGCTTTTTGCAAAGGTCTGTGAATGCGGCGGCTGAGTGTATATAGGCATGTAAGGAAATGTGTATGTTTTGTACATTAGAATATGCAAATGAATGCTATATATATCCATTCACCCATGATCTGAGCCGATTATTCGTATGTTGTATGCTGGTAGAGACTATACCATCGCTCAAAGGGCAAAAGGCTGAGAAACACCCTGAACAGGTTGCCAGCCAATCACAGTACATTTATTTACTGTACCTAAATCTAATCTGAAAATATGGCAGTTTAATGCTTTCCTGTCCTTTTGGACACAGAGAAAAGGATAACACACACACACACACACACACACACACACACACACACACACACTTGTCTTTGGTGAGAAGCTTGTTCAAGGCCCATATCATCCGGTAAATCCTCTCTGGAGCATCCTCAGGCCGATCCATCACATTGGTATTTCTGGAATTCACCACATCCCAGCAGTCACTTCCTCTGACCGTCATCATGAAGGCTGAAGTGTGGGATTTGTGTTGAAACCAACTGTTTTATGGCAAAAAAAAATACGGGTGGACATTTTGCACAGCAGATGTGTCTCCAGCCCTGGAGACCAGGCTCTCACAAGAGCCAGTTTAGTGAAGATAAGTGCGTTTCCCTTCATCACTGCTGTACAAATGTCACTTTTTTAACAGAAAAAGTATAAAATATTAATCTTTACACATATAAATATGTACATACACGTCGCAGTCGGAACAAAGCCTTGTATTTCCAAAAAATGACGGGAAGGAAAAAGTACTTAACCTTTAATGTAAGTTGGCCATCTGGACTGAAAACGAGATGCAAAAATGTACTTCAGGCCTGGAGAATTATTCTTAACAAGGAATCAAAGATGCAAGGAAGTCTTTGGAAGCAAAATATTAAAAATGGTGTCTGACTGATGATTTTTGCACTGAATCTGGATACCATCAATTAAAACTTCGGAACCACGGCAATAAATTATAATTAGTTAATGTGAATGCTGATAAATTTATGCAATTATATGCTCACTTGCTTTCAGATATTAAGTAACATGTAGCAAATCCTCTTGTCTGATATTCCTACTGTCCTCTACAGTATTAGTTTACTCACACTGTCAAGTATTGAACAGGAATTGGTGCAAAATAAACACACTGGGGGTGTTGCTGGGACAGTCCCGTGAAGGGTGTGCCATCGGCACCTTTAGTTGGGGAGCATACCTACACCATATGGCACTGTTGTTCTATTTTTTAAGGTGGACTCACTCCATATACTCCTTCCCGACTCTTTAAAACGTATGAAAAGGTACAAATCTGCACTTTCTCCAGGGACAACCATGTTTAAGGTTCAATACTGGACCTCAAGGACACTTTGGACCTTTGAGAATACATTTACACTACCCAAACACAAAATGTACCTTTCATCTGACAGTTTATGCACAGTTTTATGGTTTTACCCTAAATTCACACAGACCGTCGTAACTTCTTTGTCAGTTATTGAGTGTACTGTGTTTTGGAGATCAATGGGGGTGATATGTGGCTTCAGGAGGATGCTGAAGATGGAGCTGCCAGGAAAGAGGAGAAGAGGAAGACCAAAGAGGAGGTTTATGGACGTGGTGAGAGGGGACATGCAGGTGGTCAGTTTGAAGCAGGAAGATGCAGAGGACCGGAGGAAATAGAGACAGTTGATCCACTGTGGCGACCCCTAAACGGGAGCGGCCGAAAGAAGAAGAAGAAGATGCTGGAGTGAAATTAAATTTCTTGGTGACTTCAAATCCTCTGTAGGATGATCATTTTCATTTACATCAAATGATGTGGCTCCTTTCGTCCCTAACACTTTACCCATTCCATATCAGTATGGAGATCCAGCATGATTTTTTTCCCAATTGAGATCTGATGTGTTTTCAAAGTGTTCCTTTCATTTTCTTGAGCAGTGTATAAAAACATTTAGCCGTCTAAATAATTAAGATGTGATGAAGAAGTGATGATTAAGTGAATCACGTGAGTTTCGTACTATAGTTTAGGGAGAGGACACGTTCTCAGTGGCTACTTTGTGGATCCTGATCAGCTGCATGCATTTATACTCCATGTCCAAATGCTTCTCACGTCAATCAAACTTTCAATGTCCACTTACTTTACCGTCTTTCTCAGCACCTTTTATCTCTTTTATTAAGGGTCAGGACCATTGTGAACACAGCACAGCTCAACATTCAACAATCATCAACAATCAATGAAATGCAGCCTCGGCCTGCCATGTACACCCCGAGGAGCAGTGATGTGGACGGTATCTTGTTCAGGGTCTCAGGGGACCCGCTAGTCATTTGGAGGTTTTGTCCATTGATGAAGAGGCAAAAAAAGTGATGGAGGGAAACAAATGGACCACAGACTAAAACACACACACACACACACACACACAGAGCTGAATCCAAATTTGAAGTTTGTTAAGCTGTAATGGACCCCAGGGACTGCACTTAGAGACTGCATCTTAATAGCATTATGGACTTTTGCCCTGTGATCTGTATATGTGTGTATATGTGTGTGTGTGTGTGTGTGTGTGTGTGTGTGTGTGTGTGTGTGTGTGTGTGTGTGAATGGTAAAAGTAAAGAGGTACTAAGACTCATTGGGATGTTTGTAATGCCCCTCTTTTATCAGCAGCTTCTGTGGTTTGATGAATGTAAGCCGTTCATGGAGCGGTGGCCCACGTCCTCCGAGCAAGAAATGAGGCAAAGCTCCTACACACACACACACACACACACACACATGCACACTCAGAGGAGATACAGCCACATCCACATGACACATTTAAATAAAGCCAACCACTGTTAACACACTATTCTACCAGACCCCAGCAGAATCAACAAGCATTAGGAAGTAGCACACACACACACACACACACACACACACACACACACAGATATCTATTAGTGATACAAATAAGTCACATATATTGTCTTATATCTTTAACATATGACATTTGCAACAGACATTAAATGGAAAAAAAACAAAAAAAAACAAAAGCTGACATGATTCCTGCTTTTGCAGCAGGAAAGTGACACAAAAGACTTTTTTGTATCATTGAGGTTTCACAGCCCCTTAAACGTAATCTCAGGGTAGATATTTAAACATACTGCAATAGAAATGTTTCAAAATTCCAAATGTGGCTGAATTAATGGAACATAACGTGCACAAATGGTGCATTAACAAATACAAATACATGTTGTTTCTCTAATCATGTTGCTGCATTCAGAAACATCACAGGACACACACACACACACACACACAGAGCCAGGAAGTCTGCACAGGTGACACAATGTGTAGGAGTGATTTCCTCTGTTTTGGCAAGAGAGTGTGTGTGTGTGCGTGTGTGTGTGTTAGATCAGGGACCGTGTGTAAAAAGTCCATGTGAATGTGTGCAGAACTTAAAGCAATTTTTGTGCACTTATTAAATCTGCTTATTTATGCTGAATAATCACTGTAACATGTGAGGGAAACCCAAACTGTATAGCCTGTAGGGGTGCATGTGTGTGTTTTCGATCACAGAAGTTGCATCTAGGCTCACAGAGAAAGGACAGAAAGTAGAAAATAGGGGGCATTTCAGGTGACCTCTTCTCGTCCTGCATTTCTCCACTGTTTGGTACCAAGAGAAAACATTCCAGTGTTTATAGCAACTGTCATCACAAATAGCGCCTGACTCGTTACTATCCAAACACGCTGCCCAACACTCGGGGCCATCCTTCATCTAAAGCGCAACGACATTCCAGCTATTACAGCAATGCGGAGATAAAAGGGCTGGGTTTTATAGCCTCTAATAGACCCAAACTGTCTCTGCCAGGCTGGTTAAACATGTTACCTGTAATAAAGCTAATGGGTTACTTTCTAAATAACCGCCGTTCAGGCATGCGTCTCCTATTCAAGTCAAATCTGCAGGGCCTGAACCTGCAGGCCTCCTCTTTTCTTGGAGATACTGAGCTACAGATATAGGGGGGTATGTGCTGCAGCACAGGTCAGGAGGTCACAGTGGGACCCATACCTCCTGTCTTTCTTTATTAGATGTCTATCACAACTTATTCTTTTTTACACTCATGAGCAATAACCTCATCATGCACTTCCATAAGCCTTCACCAAACACCAGCTTGACAAACTAGTTGGGATCTCCATCAAACCATGAGTAGTAGAACTTTAGCTCAGGCCATACTTTACAAAACCCAGAAATATTTACCCAGCATGTCTATGGGATTCTAATAGTATGTTAGGACCATTTTTAGCCCTTTTAGATTGATCATAGACTTTTAGAGCTTATTAAAGACATTTAATGTTTTATTTCAATCTTGCAATGGACATGAACATCTTTTTGAACTCGTGTGTAACAGTTTTACAGCAACTCTTTCAGTAAAGAAACCTGCTCATGTGGCTTCCCTGTGGGGTTTCTCCCTGAATATATTTTGTCATCTCTGTTTGTTTTAACGTATGTTAGATCCTCATACAGGAACTGCACATGACAGATTTATTATCTAGACGCCTGGGTTGCTCACGTTGACTTCATCAGCTGTCTGAAGGCAATTTACAGAAAAATTCAGTCACTGCAATTTGAGAAATTTTCTGACCCCAAAGATGTTGGAAACTGATCCTTTAAGTCCAGTGAGTTGGGAGGTGTGGCCTCTATGGATGTGACTCGTTTCTCCAGCCCATCGCACACAAGCTAGATCGGATCAAAACCTGGGACACTGAAGTAACACCTTGAAGTAGTCTTTGCATCCTCAGACCATTCCTAAAGAGTTTTTGATGTTTGGATTATCCTCCTGAAAGAGGCCACTACCATTAGGTTTTTCCTACGTTGCCCTGTGGGGTGCACTTGCTGAAGTTTGGATAGGTTACAATGAAACATTAATGAGTAAAATCAACGTGGACCCAAGGATTCCCAGCAGATCATTCCCCAGAGCATCACACTGCCTCTGCTGGTTTGCTTTCCTCCCATAGCATCCTCCTGCATACCTACTCAGGTAAGTGACCACAGGAGGCGGTGGTCTAGTGGTAGGATACTTGCCTATGGACCTATGGCTCAAGAGGTCCCAGGTTTGAATCCCACCTCTGGCACTACCATCACTGGATTCCTGAGCAAGACCCTTAACCCTGAGTGTCTCCAGGGGGACTGTCCCTGTAATTAGAACATGGAAGTCGCTCTGGATAAGAGCGTCGGCTAAATGCCATAAATGTAAATGTAAAAACACCTGGCCATGATTAGATTAGATTAGATTAGATCAGATTAGACTCACCTTTATTGTGATTCTGCGAGTACAGAGCCAATGATATGCACTTAGCATCTAACCAGAGGTGCAAAGAATCATATAAATTAGAAAATAAGTTACAGGCAGTAGTGTAAATTACAGGGAAGTGCAGTATAAGTGACGCTGGATTTGAAGAGGAAGTGTGTATATATTTATACAGGTTATATGTACAGTATGAACACGAATACAGTTGGATTATACATGTGTATGTGTATATATATATATATATATATATATATATGTATGTGCTATTCAACATGGTCAGCATGGGTCTCCGATTGTACGTTTCCTTTCTGTGGGACTGGGATAGATAGAATTACCATGAGCGTCTGTGTGCTTTGGGTGTCCATGACCCTGTCACTGGTTCAGCTGTTGTCTTTCCCTGGAGCACATCTGGAAGCTACTGTACTACTGTAAATGCTTCCTTGCGTGTATACTTTGGACAAATACACTGAAGCATGTATATGCAAGCTCCTCTCTGCTAAAAGACCTCAGGCACTGAGTTCAGTGTTGTTGGATTTGCCTGGGAGCGACACTTGTCATGTCATACTTCTCAAAATCAATCTTGGGCTCATCCTCCTTGAAAATTCCATACTTCATGCAAAGCGTCCTTGCTAACATGCAAAATAAGCCAACAAGCCACGAGAGGCCAGGTATTCCGGTCATTTCGTGACAGGTAAAGGGTGTGTGTGTGTGTGTGTGTGTGTGTACATTTTAGAACTAAGACTAAAATTGACTAAATACTCATACAAGCAACTAAACCTCAAAAGCATACGGTCAGATGGTGTTTTTTTAAATTTTCAGATTTCGCCACAGGAAACTCACTCGAAGTTTAGAATCGGCCTCTGCAGTAAATCCAATCTAGCCTTTTGGTTTGTCTGCCGAGTGCAAACATATATATGTGTTTATGTGAATATGTGGGCTGCATGCTTGACCTGTCAGCCTATCTCCAAACCCACATTCCACTCAGCTATTTGATGAGGAAGCTGCCGATTGGCTGACCTCTGGGAGGTAAAATATAACTCAGTTGCGTTGCTGTGTGTGTCCTTGTTGCTAGGATCAGCTCCAGTAGGGTAGCACTGGAATGCACTTGACTGCTGTGACAGCTATGAAACTTGATTGACTTCCTCTTGTCAACTGCAGCTCAGGTGCACGTTTGTTTCCCAAAATAGCTCAAGGGTTTCTTGAGGTTTTCTAGAATAATCCTTTATAGAATAATCCTTTATTATCCCACGAATGAGAAATTCGGGAAATTCAAAGGTTAATATGTGTGCAACATCAGTGAACTCTGGGTGTTTGTATTAGTAATGTAGCTTATTCTGACAATTAATCAAGCAATCAAAGTTTTTTTTAAAGGTAAATAATAGAGGAGACAAAGCATTTAAAAAGACCATTTTATCCTGTCCTGAGAAATAAATCCATAGGTCATCTCTTATGCATATATCGCATATACATTAACACTTTTATTCCAAACTTCATAACCTCATTGTTGGCGAATTTTAATTTATTGTGATATTTTTTTCTTCCTCCATCTATTGTCCTGTTAACCGAGCCTCCTTTTTTATGTGTATGTGTTCTTTGCATTGTATAATTCAATAAAATACCAAATTTGAAGTGCAAAACATGACATGTATAAGTAAAAATATACTCATTTCCTCTGCAGAGGCACACTTCTGCACATTTTAATACACCACCGCTGCCAATAATAAAATGGAAAATTTATGTAAAATGTCTTTCTTAAGTATGTGGGCCTATTTTCCCTTCAACAGAACATGTCATCTGACCAAAGGCGCCCAAAGTTTTGCATATAATTTTGTTGAAGTTCAGTGGAGACCAGTAGGAAAATTTATATCACGCTTTATTACCTTTCATATTGCCGAAAAATCATTGATTCGCTGAAAAGGAAGATCATGACAGCCCTAATATATAGTAATGTGATAAACTATTGAGGATAAAGCAAAACACAGTAGTAAAGGATTTTCTAGAGCTTTGAACAGATCATAAAGGTATAGACATTATTATCATTTATCAGCGTTCTGTTTCCTGAGGTAGGGGTCAAGTCCCATCGGTCATGCTAACCACTGACACCCTGCGTGATCCATCATGTGGTCAATGAGATTAGGGGTCACCAACGGAAGTCTATGAGATGGATGAAAGTAGAGCTGTGTGCTTATCAGAGTGATCCTGAAAAAACAGAGTTTATCATCCAGAGAGGTGAATCACTATTTAATGAAATGAACTTCCTGTGCTTGCACACACACTGAACAGTCAGCAGTGAATTTATGGTCTGCATTTAACCCAGACACACCAGCGGTGAACACACACCAGGAGCCGTGGGCAGGGGAAATCTGCCAGTCCATGGGACTGATATGGCAAACCATTAGGTCATGGCTGCCCCAGTTTTTGTCTCTTGGCTGGATTCTCAAAACTCAAATGCCCAATGAATCAGATCACAACTCCTGAGGATCTCATTTATACATCCTAACAAAGGGATTTGAGATTCCCAGCTGTGCCAGATGCCGTCCGTGTCCAGGGTCCCAGAAGACACATATGATCATGGAGTCAGTGGAAAAGAAAGATGGAAGAGCCTCTCCCCCTCCATAGATACCGGACTGGCTGTAAGAGACTCTCCTCAGAGCAGGCTGGATGACTGCCAGGGAGAGGTAGGCCTACTGTGGGCGCTGTTAGAAAGATAAATACACTTTTTAAAATAAATGTACATTTACTTTGTGTGCACTGAAAATAACATTCAGTACTAACACACACCAGATAATTATTGGACAGGATTATTTTCGCAACAAAAAGAAATTAGAGGAACCAAGAATAAAATGAGAAAACGTCTAAAAGCATAAGTTAAAAATGACAGAAAACCTTTAAGACGCATTATGGCATTTAGCAGACGCTCAGTTCCTGATTACAGGGACGGTCCCCCGGAACAACTATGGGTAAAGGGTTTTTGCTCAGTGGTGGTAGTGCTAGGGGTTGGTTTCGAACCTGGGAAATAAACAAGAAAGACACCCACTATGGTTATCATGGTTGAAATAACATTTTTGGATCCAGCTTGGAACCAACTTTTCACTTTTAGAACCTAACTATTTTTGAAAGAAATGCTCTGAATGGTTCAAAATTTGGAAATGAACCAGAATGAAACTGGCTCCCTGTTGGAGAAAATTAGAGTTAAGAGCATTGGGAAGAACCATGGATAAGAGCCAAGATTCAAAAACGAAACCCTGTAAAAGCACTAAGGAGAACCACTGAGAAGAACCAAAAATCTAAAGAAAATCTGTGCGAGCATGAGGAAGAACCAAGGAAGAACCAAGACTCAAAATAGAAACACATGAGCCTGATGATCAGAGGGTCATGGATTTGAGTCTCAGACCAGCAGGCTGCTCTGAGATACCCTTGAGAAAGGCACTGTCCCCATCACTGCTCCCTGGGTGCTGGATATGGCTACCCCCTGTCCCCTGCACTCACAAATAGTCACTTTCGCTTGAAGCATGAATAAGAAAAGACGGTGGATAATCTTGCCAAGTTTGCCAGATTATCAGAGATGTGGTGGTCTTCGGATTGTATCACACATATAGGATTATAGATTTGAGAGGGCGGTTGTTAAGAGGTTCAGCATGAGTGTGACGGAGGATTATAACTTCAAGAAACATGTTAGTTCATGCGTGGCTCGGCTTTCAAGTAGGTCAAGCCCTAAAGTCTCAGGAGAGTTCATGAGAGTTTGAGAGATCTGGAACAGCAAGTATTTTAAATGATAGACATTCTGCTAGAGGACATAACATTACGCAACTCAGCTTAACCTGCAGACCACCTACAGATTTTTACTCAACCAAAGACAGAAGACATATCGCAACAGAAAATGCTTCAGACGTGCTACTGAATAACTAGAGCCTCATAAAAATCAACTCAGGAGATAGGAAAATGGATTTTCTCAGGATGAAAATGACTTTGCAGGTTTACTATAGCTCATATCTACTAAGAGAAAGATAACTGGGACCCAGATATGTTTAAGGAAGATCACTGGCTCAAGGGTAAGATGGAAAAGTACAGCCTATGTCACAAAAATGGCCTTGAGGCAGGACTGGGGACTGGCCACCAGAGGAATACAGGCATTTGTCCCACTTGCATGAAAAATTAGACACTTGTAGAAATACTGATTCAGCTTTTTACTCAAGTAAAAGTTAAAATTACAGGCTCTGAAATGCAGAGTATTAAATTTAATTGTATAAAGTATTCCTTTAATTCAAAGACTCCTATAAGTCGGAATATAAAATCTATTTATGGTATATTATATGGTATAACCTTAAATATCCCTCCACCCTAAAGATAACAAGAACACCAGAACACCTTCACGTTAAAAGAAACTTACAGAAAATGTATAAACTCAAACGAACATCCTTTAGTGAAACCACGATGGTATGAAGATCCCTGAAGAGTTCTTTATCAAAAGCAGCAGAAAAACTTCAGCAACAATCAGGTGGAAAGACCAAGGAGAAGTCCTGCAGTGCACCTGATTCCTCTTGACAACACTTGACAAGTGGATTGATGGTTGTGTTTTAAATAACTGGCTCTGAAAACCATGTTGTCATGGAGACTGTGATACTTTTCAGGTCTCAAGCCCAAAGGCCTTTGTGTCATTTTTGTCATGTTTGTGAAATTATTGCAGTGCAAGTGTTCTGTCCAAGTGCCTGATCTCAATTTGGTGGGAAATGCTTGGTTCTAGATACATTTATTGTCCATATTGTACAGCGTGGTGGCGTCTGACTATTCAATACCTCTAAAAGTTTAGAAACCAGAAATTTTTTAGAAACGTATTTATTTGGGTGGTGGTGGTCTAGTGGTAGGGTACTTGCCAAATGGACCAATGGCTCAAGAGGTCCCAGGTTCAAATCCCACCTCTGGCACTACCTCCACTGGGTAAAGGGACCACCCCTAACCCTGAATTGCTCCAGGGGGACATGGAAGTCGCTCTGGATAGGAGCGTCTGTCAGTCAGTTTCTGCTGCTGGACAACCTATTGGGAAGGGGTTCGAACCCCCGATCCACTAGGTCACCACTGCCCTGTAAGAGCATCTGCTAAATGTAAAAGGTCATTTTACCACCAACAGCATTACATATGACATTTGCATGTTCACAGGTGGGTTTGGATAGCAAATAAAATAACAAAATTTTGTGTTTAGAGAGAGAATGATGTCTGGTTCCATTTACCTTCACTTCATAACCTCATTGTTGGCGAATTACAAGCGTCCCAGTGTCCAAAGTCAAAAAACTGGGAATGATCTTTAATTTGACTTGGATTTGACTGTCCAAGTTTCCTACCCTACCAAAGTAATGCTATTACTGTTTGCGATCATCTGGGTTAATTTAGGGAAATATCTTCCGATGATCCTGATCTATTCTAGACAACACCCAGAAGAGCTGTTTGTGTGAACACAAATGTCCAACAGGGACAGTGGTGGCCCCAGACTAGTACCCTGAGGTACCACTAAGCAAGGTACCATTCCGAACAAGGCTCCCTGGGTGCTAGATGAATGGCTGAGCCCTGCTCTGCTGTGTGACCCCTGCTCTGCTTGTGCACAGTAGTGTGTTTTCAATGACAAATAGTCACTTTCACTACTCCTTCATTTCAAATCAGTCAGACCATCAGCTGGACTTTACCCAACTGAGTCAATATGTGAAAAAAGCATGTAATTTTCCAGAGAATTCACAGCAAGTGAGTGGGCGTGTTGTTGATGCTATCACGCGACTGAAAAATCAAACATCCCAGGGCAAAGAAGAAGGTCACACAGGAATTCCAACAAAAATACTGAACTGGAGAGACAAGGAGATTCAGGAAGTTTAGGTCAAAATCGTCAGACAAGTTTAAGAAGCTGCAACTTTTTAATGAGTTCTTTCAGAAGTAGCTGCATGATCGCGTCCCACCTCATGCAGGCTCTGCCCAGGAGCCACCCCTCGCCTAAACCATACAGAGTATTTCCAGCGTTTGAGAACATGTCTAACAAAGAAAATGTGCTGCTTTACTAAAGGGCCGTTAAGGACAGTGTTCAGACCTGATTCTCCACACCTTCTCTGGATCTCATGTGTTCAAACGGCCCTACACACTCTTGATCAAATGGGCTTTAACTCCACATTCGATGGCCGAAGTAGTCAGTCTGCTCACAGACTATAGAATGAATAATGCCAGCATGACTGAGCTAATAAACTGTCTCACTTTTTCACTCCACCATGAGAGTCTATAGGCAGGTGTCTAGCTATCGCTATCTATGGTAAGACGAAAATAACACCAGGAAGCTGAGAGGTGGATGGAAACCCTGAAGATCTGACCATTTCCTTTCAGAAAGATTCTGTAGAAAGTTCAGTTTTTTTATTTAGAAGGTTAGAACTGAAACACTTACAGGGCCTGATATCAACAACCCGGCTGTCCCAGGACAGTTGGAGCCAGTAGTCAGCAATGGCTGGGCTGCTAAAAACTCCCCTCTACAGACGTATACAGAAGTATTTCAAAAATGGAACAAAAGGCCCAAATCAGCTGTAAATTAACACCCATCATATTTTTAGGTCAAAGTAACACTTAAAGGGTCAAAAACTGAATTCTTAAAGGGATCTATAATGTGTTTATATAAAGGACCCTGATATTTCATAAATAAGTACCATTTAAATGAGGAATTTCATTTCATTTTTAAATGTTCAAACAGTTTTTCTCTATACTTTTTTTGCAAAAATGATTCTGTAGAGTAAAAAAGTTATTTTTCTTCAGAAGACTTTTTGGTGTTTTATTGTTCCATAGCATCACAATGATGATTAGTCCTTAAGGGAACCAAAAAAACAAATGGAAAAGTCTCGTGCAAAAAATCTCTCTCGTCTCTTCTCCGCCCCCACTGTCTTCTAGATTCACTCCAGCTCCTGTTTTTCTCTCTGGCAGGGCTGGTGCTTTTACAGTTGCCCTCCTACTGGGCACGTGTTCAGAGACGTGGAAGGGAAAGGGAAATATGTAGAGACCTGTATCTGGTCTTGAGCGAACCCTCCTCAGCTGCTCCTGTTCATCATTGGCCAGCTGAGGGACCAATGAGTGGGTGGGGAGGTGGACTTCCTGTGGGCCTTCTGCATGGGGTGCCTTTGTACAATCCTCCTGACCTCTCCCATGGTGTTTATTTTATGGGGAAAAAAATGGAAAATGGTCCCTGTGGTTGAGGAAAACGGCGCGTGTGGTATTTGGAAGTGTGCCTGGACCATTTTTCACCAGAGTGTGATTCGTGGAAGGCTTTCAGGCTCAGAGAGTTTGGCCAAAACACAACCCCCCATATCCCACACATACTGTATGTGTGTAAGGAGGTGCATAGTATGGGGTGGATGTTGGGGGAGGGCTAAACATTTTGCTCAGATGGAGACGGAAGGATCCTGCCTGTGATGATGCACCTTTTCATGCACACGTCCCAGAGCTTTCAGGGATGGAGTCCTTACATCTTTCTCCACCTCCATCACCTGACTGGGAGAGATAAGCCACAGCTATGGGGGGCAGTTTAAAAAGCATGAAGAGCAGCTTTTAGTAAAAGAAACAAAGGGTGGAGAAAGAAAAATAAAGGCAGAAAACAGAGAGAAGAAGAACGTGTGAGGGAAGTGAAGTCAGGGAAAGAGAGGTGGGGAAAGAAAATGAGAGAATGTGAAGTGAAAGTGACTGCAAAAACATGGTAAGACCACAATAAAACGCATCCTCTGTATTTAACCCACATACACTGTCCAGCAGGGAGCAGCCATATCCATTGTCCGAGGAGCAATGATGGGGACGGTACCTTGTTCGGGGTACATCAGCGCAAACTGCTGTTCTGAGATTCAAACCCATGACCTCATAATCATAGGGCCTAGTCCTATAACACTAGGCCCCACATCCCAAAAAGAGAGCAGAAGAGAGAGAGAGCAGAAGAGAGAGAGATAGAGAGAAGAAGAAGAAGAAGAAGAAGAAGAAGAAGAAGAGAAAGTAAAAGATAAGGAGAGTAGAGGTAAACGAGAGTAAGAGGGATTATTTTGCATGTTCTCTGTGTATGAACTAATGTAACTCCTCTTCCATAAAGCCGAAAAAAAGTGGTTACATTTGATATCTGGCGACCTCATGTGTTCAAAAATGGGAAAAAACACTGCACTCCACTGTGTTGGTGGCCTGAAATTACAATATAAAAACTTAATCATGCAGAGCATTAATAGCAAACTTTTATCCAGACAGTGACTTTGAGTAGATTGAAGTAAATTCAACAAATTTCCAATTAACTTGCTCTCTGAATTGGGCAGCTGAGTAATGTATGATGCCTTAGGGTAATGATGTAACTGTAAGTTCCTACAGAGTTTCTAAAAGAGGTTTTAATGTGACTAAAATCTCCTAAAACAATTCAGAGAAAACAGGCCTGGCACCACCTGTAAGAGTCACAAATCGTTCCTTTACTAGTTGGGACAGCACTTAAAAAGCCCAAAATAGAATAAGGGCTAGCATGTTGGCATAGCGGGTAGTGCGGATGCCCCACAGTGAGAAGGTCTTCTGTTTGATTCCCAGACGGGACAATCCGGGTGCTTTCTGTGCGGGGCGGACATATTCTTCCCATGTCTTAGAAGGTTTCCTCTAATTTCCACCCACCGTCCAAAGTCATGCATCCTGCTGCGGACTGGCAGACCCCACCTTTCGCCCTATGAAAGCTGGGAAAGGCTCCAGCACCCAGTTCAGAAAATGAGAGAGAGCGTGAAAACCATTGACACATTTACATATTTCAAGATATCAAGATTTTCAAGTTTTTCCCTCAATATCTATTACTGCATGTGGTTGTGCAACTCATTTCCAAAGAGTTGGGACAGAGTAATTTAGGGTCTTGTAATGAGGCAAAAAAAAACCCCAACTTAATATGTGGTTTCAAACAGGTGAACCACGTTGACCATATCCCAAGGTGGATTTGATTTTTCAGAGGCTCAGAAGCATCTGAGATGGACCATCACACAATGTGGTCAGACGGATCAGCATTCCAGATCTTCTGTGGAAGAAATGGATACCATGTGCTCCAGACCGGAGATGAAAAGCAGCGTTCAAGCTGTTATCAGCAACAACTCCAAACGTTAGAGTTGATCATTGTAGGTCGTTGTGTCAGTGCCCTTGGCAAAGGACATTTACACGTCTGTGTGTCCTTCTTCATAAATGCACTCACAAATCTCACTCATTTTCTGAGCCGCTTGTCCTAATTAGGGTTCTGGGGGTCGCTGGAGCCAATCCTAGCTCTCACAGGGCAAAAGGTGGGGAAACACCCTGAACAGGTCTCCAGTCCACCGCAAACCAGGGCAGAGACAGACAAATACACCCACACCAGGGACAGACAGCAGAGCTGGAGAAGTGAGATGTGACAAGGATGGGCGGAATTAGAAATAAGTATATTAGAGGGGCAGCTCAGGTTGGACATTTTGGAGACAAAGTTAGAGAAGCAAGGGAGCATTGCTTGGGACATGTCCAGAGGAGAGATGAGGAGTTTATCAGAAGAAGGATGTTGAAGATGGAGATGCCTGGCAAGAGGAGAAGAGGAAGGACATAAAGGAGGATTATGGACGTGGTCAGAGAGGACATGCAGTTGATTGGTTTGAAGGAGGATACTGAGGACAGGAAGAAATGGAGACGGTTGATCCGCTGTGGTGACCTCTAAATGGGAGCAGCTGAAAGGAGAAGAAGAAGCAGCATATGCTGTCTACAAGACGACATTTTCCAAGAATGTCCATGCATTTTTCAACAAGACAATGCAAAACCTCCTTCCGCACACAAAGGCGTGGCTTTGGAAGAAGAGGGTTCGGGTCCTGGACTGGCCTGCCTGCAGACCTGACCTGTACTCAACAGGGAATATGTGAAGAACATTAAATGCAACAAGAACGACCCCATACTGCTGCATACCTTTTTAAAGTGAAAGTGAAAGTGACAACCCTCGTTATTGCGAGATCACAGCAAATGCAAAAAGAATCTTTGCTTGCAGCAGTGAGCAGCTATTGAAAGCGCCCGGGGAGCAGTGATGGGACGGTACCTTGCACAAGGGTACCTCAGGGCAACCCACTGGTAAGGGAATTGAACCCACAATCTTCCGATCCGGGGCAACTCCCTAACCACTAGGCCCCCGCTGCCCTATACCTGAAGATGTGTCTGCAGAAAGAATGGGACAAATGAACTGAAAGGCTTCATCACCTGGTATCCTCCCACAAAAACCTCTTTTAAGTGCTGTGAGAAAGAACAGCAACCTTATAACGTTTTAAATCCTTTACTCTCTGAACTTTTTTTTGCATTCCAGTTCCTGCTGTGTCATAATCCTCCCTGCGTATCCGTCTGTGGGATTCCTTTCAAAGGCTTTTTGACCTTCGAAGTCTCTTGCAAGTCTTCGGCATGTTCTGTAAACACCTGATAGGGGGGACGTCTCGCGTCCAGCACCCAGAGAGACAGACTCACACCTTCTCTATTCTCTTTTCCAGTCCCAATAGACTTCACTATAGAAATAAGTCTCTTTTTTAAAGCTCTTAAAAACTGGTATTACACCATCAGCATATAAAAAAAAAATAAAATAAAATAAAATATCATGGGTTTGTTTCGTCTGAAGGGAAAAGTTACATGAAAAACATTCACTTATTTATTTATTTAGCCTTTTCCTTACAGTTCCAACTTTCTTCTGATTTGGAGAAAGGAACCTGGAGTTTGTTACTAAACTGTTATCTAAGCAGTCTGATTTCTGTTAAACTCATTCTTGGAAAAACATTATTATTAAGCTTAATCAAATAATAAGTTTAGTATAGTGTAGTGATGCGTTATGCTGTTTTGAACCGTATCACACCAGGTGGCAGCAAACCTCCATCACTGGATTTTAAGTCTAAATAATGAGAAGCAGACCGCTTTTTCGAACAGTTGTTATGTTTTATCTGTCAGTGTGCTTTTGGCTGTTTTCATCTTTGTGTTTCTGATGGTTGAGGATGATTTACAGACCTTTCAGGCCACTAGCCTGAGCTCACAATAACACGATTACATTTTAAAAATCGAACGGCACAGATTTTGTTGCTTTTCTCATTATCCTTTGTCCCTCCTTAGCCCTGCCCTTGTGTCATCCTGTTCCTCTGTGTCCAGTTCTCGTCCCCTCCCACTTATCAGGTGTTCCTTTCTGTATCAGTAAAGCAGGTTTTTGCTGCTTCTCTGAGGTTCATCATTTCATTTCCTGTGTTTCCTGATTCATCCCTGTTGCTCCTGCTCATAAACCATTTCCTTAGTGCTCTTAAACATTTGTTCTAGTTTCCCATTTGGTTTGAGTTCGGTTTTATTTCACTTTGGCTCCGTTCATTTTACTGACTCCCGTATCATGAACACTCTGATATGTTATTAATGCAGAAAGGATGAGACATTTAAAGCTTTGCTATCTTTTAAGAATGGGGGAGCCTTTCCTCCTCCTTTATTGCAAAGGATCTAACAACTTCTTTAGTTAGAGGTCTGAGACGTTTAACTGTGGTGGAGACACATTACTTCAGTGTGTAACATACACATCGCCATATGAACTGCCATGCTACAAACAAATCTGCATTATGCTGGGTGAAAGTGGAAAAAACAAATCTCATCTAATCTTTATATCATCCAATCTGTTCGAGTTCCAGTTCTAAGTTAAAGAATCTGACGTAAAGCTGAATTCACTTTAGATGAAAACTGCATTTCTCACTTTCTATCCCAGATTTAATTAAATTAAATTAAAATATGTTCCTTTTTTGACTTTATTTAGTTTATTTATTCAGTTTTTGCCACTGTCAGAAGAGATGCATGGCTAATTCATTCTATAATTTATCTGCTCAATCACTCTTCACTTGCTTATGTTGAACGCCTTACATGTTATTCACTTCTCTGTCCGTCTCTCTTTCAGCCTGCAGAAGCTCTCAACATGAATCGCTACGCCACTAAGAAGAGCGTGGCGGAGAGCATGCTGGACGTGGCACTGCTGATGGCCAACGCTTCTCAGCTGAAAGCGGTGCTGGAGCAGGGACCTGAGTTTAAGTACTACATAACCGTGATCGTGCTCATCGCACTCTCGCTCTTTTTCCAAGTCCTCGCCGGAGTTTTCTTCGTGCTTATGGGTGAGTGTAGTCAAAGTGAAAGTGACTATGCTTATCATTGTGAGCACACAGTGAACCACAATGGAATTACACCTCTGCATTTCACCCATACACTCACACACGTGCAGCAGGGGGCAGCGCCCGGGGAGCAGTGACAGGGACGGTACCTTGCTGAAGGGTACCTCAGGGTAACCCACTGGTCTGGGAATCGAACCCATGACCTTCTGATCCTTGAGCCTTGTCCCTAAACATCAGGCCACCGCTGCCCTTATAGATATATAAAGAGGGAATTTTACTGTTTACTATAAATAGCCAAATATCTTCTATTTTATTTTCCCTCCTGAAATCCATTTATAATGTTTCTGCAGTTAGAAAATTCTGCAGTTTGTGCAGCATAGTGTAAAAATAATGTAATAATTGCTGGGGAGTCTTGAGATTTTGTCAATATATGTCAAAAACATCAAAAAAGAGAGAAATATTTGATTGATTTTATTTTTTTTTTCTTTTAAAGGACCTGTTCATTAAACGCTGTTTGGCTTTGAATGAATGAAAGATCTGTATAAAAAACCTGGAATTCTCCTTTTGTCCAATCAGCTCGAAAAGATCTCAACGTTGTCGCCAATCAGAGAAAGCTGGACGTCTTCAACAATGTGGCCACCGCGCTGGTCTTCCTCACAGTCATCATCAACATCTTCATTACTGCGTTTGGCATGCAGAAGACGGGCCTCTACCCTCAGTGAATTCACTACAGGGCGGAAACAGGCATTATGGGTGAGCGCCCGGCTGTAGATACGACCATGAAGAAAACATGAATAAAGATGAGGGAGAAAACATTGGTCGTTGATTCAGTGTAGAATCAAAACACTTAACCTGATTTTACATCAGCTTCATGTGGCTTTTATAATTGTGGAATTAATATCATTTCTTCATTTGGCCTCATTTTATCATGTGGCCTAAAGGTTAGAGGGGTGGGCTGCAACCAGAGAGTTGTGGGGTTCAGTCCCTTGGACCAGCAGGAAAATGTGGGCAGTGGGGCGTGGCTAAACAACACATTCCCTCCCTGTATCCATGGTTGAAGCTCCAATGTCCAATGCACTTAACTCCATAACTATGCAGCCCCCTGCTCCAGGTGTGTGTTCACCAGGGGACAAGTTAATGTTCGCTGTTCACAATATGCATGTCAAAAGAATGAATTTTATTTTATTTGTTATATTTTATTTTAAATAATTTAATTTTGGTGAGTCTGTTCTCTGCCTCTGCTTCATGCCAGAAGAAGAAATGGGAAGAAAAGTCCGAGTTGCTGAAATGGCTGCAGAGACTCCCATACGTAACGGACCGTTTCCTTTTTCATCAACGAACAGCAATATTGTAGAACAAATATCACTTTTGTGTTGTATGGCTGGTTCTATGGGTGTTCTCACCCCTAGTAATTAAACTAGCAATAAATCGGAGATTCCACTGATCGTGTACTTGTGTTGTTTCAGGATCTCCATGGCTACACCAAGACTGGATGCATGTACAACCTTCAGTCCATCCAAAACAAAAGGCTCTTTGGTGCTATTTTACCCCCATCTGTGTTTTATGTTTAAAGCTTAAAACTGGAAACTGATTTTATAATCATTTTGTTGTCTGAAGCTAACTTGCTGTGTGATTATTTTTCATTTATACACATTATATATAGTTCTTCATTTAATATGAGACTTTTCTGTAGTTCATTTTGCTCTGTTTGTTGCCAGTGATATATAACAACATATATAACTTTTTCCTGGAAGGCAAGAAAAGGCCACACTTTGCATTGGGTAAATTCAGCTGTAGGTTTTGGTGATTCTATTGCTCTGTAATGAATTAAAAATATCCCATCACATGATGCATTTCTGAAAACCTGATATTGCTTTCTTTATATGAAGTAATTAGTTCTGTATTTAGCCCACTTTCTTTGTAGATACCACAAAACCCCTTTTCAGCACCACGGTTGGTCATTTAGGATAGTGATCTCGTCTTTCTGTAATCTTATAAAAAGAATATTGTGCTTTTATGTTTTTTCTGTTCCTTTGCATTGATGCATAAAATGAGCTGCTTCCACTTTCACACACCTGGATGCAGGATCAACTTAAACATTCACAGACAGGCTTATTGGGACTATAAGATGCTCACCACAGCCTTTGTGACCAACATCAGCACCGGAGCCCACCCATACCTTGGAAAGACAGAAAAACATGGGGGAAAATAACTAAAAAACAATGGAATTCTATTTTGTGCATTGAAAAACATCCATCTGTTCATTCATTACATACAGCTGACGCAGAGAAACACTCAGGACAGGTTGCAGCGCTCCACAAGCCAGAAACCCCTAAATAACGACGTATAATAAAACGATCAAGCTGTTCTCAATAGTACACTGATGTCTATGTTCCAAAGCTGTGTTTAACATGTATGTTGCAATAGTGTAACAGGATGCATAAAATCCAGGAGTTTAGTCTGCTAGGCCGTCGCATCCACTAGTCTCCCCCTCAAATAAACATGCAGGACTTTGTGCATAAAATACATCTTTCCCACTGAAATAACTGGAGTGAAAGAGAAAGTGACTATTGTTTGTCAATGTGAAACACAGCACTGCACACAGTGAGCCACAAATACAATCCCTGCATTTCACCCATACACATCGTGCAGCAGGGGGCAGCTATTTAAAGCCTGGGAGCAGTGATAGGGACCTCAGGGCAATCTACTGGTCTGGGATTCGAACCCACGGCCTTCTGATCCCGGGGCCTTGTGCCTAAACACTAGGCCACCGCTGAGTTATCAGTGTAAATATCTGTTTTTAGCCACCTTATCTACTAGTTACGTGTTAGGAGGGCAAATAAGTAAGCACACCTACCCCCGGCCTAGTAAACATTAACAAAGAGCAACATTCACGTCATTCATTTCACTGTAGTCCTTCTGGAAAAGTGTGGACGTGCCTTGGCTCACCATCAGTGTATCCTTAGGCCAATTCATTATTTTAGAGTATTTTAAGACGAGGTCTGGAAACAGTCATGTCCTTGTCAACTGTACATCTTTTGTCTACTTGTGGTCAGGGTCTAGACCCCATGATCAGAAGCTTGTGGGTTCAGGAGCAGTAGGTTACCCTGAGGTGTTCTTAGGCACCATCCTCATTACTGTTCCCCCTGGATGTGGACACTGTTACACCGAATGTGTGGGTTAAATGCAGAGGAAGAATTTGGTTATTGTGCACTGTGTGCAGTGGTGTGTGTGCAGAACAGAAGAGGACCACTGTAAAACCACCACTGGCCTGAGACACAGTCCATTTGGGTGGATTATTCTCATCACATCAGTGACCTGGGAGTGGCTTTGCTGCAAGTGTATGCATACATGCACACTCACAAACCACTTTAGCATCTTATTGCTACACTGTAGCTCTTTTCTGACCACGATCAGTGTTGGCTGTCCCCAAGCAGGCTATCAGTGACCACTTTCTGACCACGGGACCACTGTTGGCTGTACGTGTTTGTCAGCAGGTTCTTTGCAGTCCAGCTGTGACAGCGAGGTGTGTGAAAATCCAGCTGTGTCTGACACACTCACATCAGCACAAGACCTTCAAAAATGCCATTCCCAGGACAGCATCACTGCTTTGTAAGGTCCACCATCACCCCAAAAATGACATTTTGTGGCAAAACCCAATTCCAGAATGATTATCTCAGGGATCACGCAGCATATTTATAACATATAATATGTATCAGAGTTAAAGATCCTGATAATTTCATTGGGTGTGATGATGAAGGACAGGATTATAAATGATTATATTAGAGGGACAGCTCAGGTTGGACATTTTGGAGACAAAGTTAGAGAAGTAAGGTTGCGTAGGTTTGGACACGTCCAGAGGAGAGACGAGGATCATATTGGAAGAAGGATGATGAAGATTGAGCTGCCAGGAAAGAGGAGAGGAGGAAGACCAAAGAGGAGGTTTATGGACATGGTGAGAGGGGACATGCACGTGGTCTGTTTGAAGGAGGAAGATGCAGAGGACAGGATGAAATGGAGATGGACGATCCACTGTGGCGACTCCTAAACGGGAGCACCCGAAAGACAAAGAAGATGAAAAATAATGTCAGAACTATCTGTGAGGGACTTTAAGTGGTTCAGATGTCTGGTCCCTGTCTTTACTGATGTGTATATCTCTCCAGAATGGGGCATTTCACAAGTCTACTATTTTTGCATAAATTGAAAATGATGCAATTATTATTTCAGATAAAAATATAAAGTGAAATATAAGAATACATTATAAAGTGAATCAAATAATGCTCACATGTTTAAACTAGTTTATAAACGAACTAAGAACTATTCAAACGTGAATTCGACTCGTTCTGGGCGAGTGCGTGGCGAGAAACTGATTCAATCTTCTCAACCGATTCCTTTGAACCGTTCACCCCTCTGAATCCAACGTTAGATTCAATGATTCATATGAGCACAAGTTTATTTTTACATTAATTATTTAGCAGAAGTTTTCTTTCTCACATCCTTCTCTGTTGCCGAGTTAATGTTAAACAAGTGAGTACAAACACAGACAAAAGAACGAGCTGAGAAAATATGACAGATGATTCGGTTTAAAATTTGATTCAGGATTCAATGCATCAGAAAGATTCATATTGAAGCCTGTGTATGAAACATAGAGAAAACATCATAGCGAGAGACTTCCTTCTGATAACGGCTTACCATCTCATAACAATGAGAGACAAAAAGACATTTTATTAAAAATTATCGAAGAAGAAAGGAAAGAAAAGTTCGGTCTTTTGAAAGGAATCGATTCACCGAGCACGACTCGTTCACGCCGAGCAACGAGAGCGCGCATCCCGGGTGCTGACGTCACTGAAGCGCCTTGGCTCTGGGAGCTGCTGGAGAGAGAAGGAGGGGAGGGAACAAGTAGTGAAAAAGAGCATTTTTCACTCATTTATCGGATTTACAACGCGCAACCACCCATCTGCGTTTGGAGAAACGGGACCAAACTTCTCCCTGAAACGAACGGAGGGGATGTGCGTTAAGGTAAAAGTGCTTTTTAAAGTGGTTTTCCGTCGGTAACGTGAGTCCTCAGCTGGTCGGTCAGAGCCCCATGATGGGGGGAGTCGTTTCGACACAAGCGTTTAAAAGTCCCATTTTTTCTAAAATTGAGCCTGCTTTTCGGCGGCTGTTGCTCGGACGAGGTCTGGGGGAGAGGAAAGAGGTGGAAAATGTCTTCAGCACAGGACAGTAGTCTTATTTTATTGCTTTTTTTCCAGTGTTTGTAGCCCTCACAGCTAAAGCCGTCAATGGTAATAACGTCCTTTTTGGGCCGTTACTAAGCAACCGGTAGGTTTACCGTTAAAACAGCTAAGCTACAAATCGCCGTGTTTGCTAATGTTTCTTCAGGCGTTGTCAGCCCTTTAAGAGGGGTTATAGCCTCCAAGCTGGTGCTTATTTCACTCTCTGAACACTGTGTTAACCATTACGAGACCAAAAATTCGTGTTCGTCAGCTTTCCTTCTCTCCACAATTTTCCGTTCCACCTTAAATGGTGCAGCGGTTCCATTCTGGCGCCCGCGGGCGCCAGAATGGAACCGCTGCACCATTTAAGGTGGAACGGACAATTCGAAGAACGAAGCCGTTTTCGGCGCAATTTTTCAACTTTTTTTTTGTCTCAAATCTCACCACAGTGCTCCTTTTACAAACACTCGAACCTCTTCGACGTAAAACATGACGTGAAATAGTTATTTAGCAGCTTTTCCTCAAGAGTGACATGTTTACACAGACTTGTTGGCTGTGTTGGAGAAAACTAACCTTAACTTGAGGCCAGAATATTCTTCTTTATGCACAAAAAGACATTTTGTTTCTCAGAAATGACCCATTTTAGCCCCCAAAAGGCCTTTTTTCCAGCTTTAGGAGTTGCCCCTCCCTTTAGCATGTCTGTAGCCTTGCTGCTACTGTCCAGTCTGACCTGTAATAGAAACCTTTGGACAGGTTTCTGTCTGTTTTTAAGCCCAAAAAGTGCCTTAATGCTCATTTTTCTTTCGCTGAGCAGAACTCTGAATCAACAGGTTGCTGAGGAATCATTTCCCAAATGTTTGGCCTCATATCCCGCTCTGGTTTTCATATGAACACTAGGACTTTGATGTTAAAGTGGAAATATGCATGTATACATGCCTTTTAGCTTTATCAATAGGTCAGCATCACAGATTAACAAAATCCAGATTAAGTCTAAACCTAGATTTAAAGATTTAGAATGGTCCTCCTCCAATCATACCGAGGTTTAGTCTGAAAATCCATATCCGGGACCGGGTTTAAATGCAAGCTCTTTGACTTTTCCTTCTGTATTTTATCTTTTTTTTCCTCTAAAATAGGTTCTCATAACAAGGCTGATCGGTTCCAGTCCAAATAGACATAAAAAAAACATGCTTTAGACAGAAATGGACTTCATTCAACATCCTGAGTAGACCAAGCTTAATCCCTTTCTGGGATCCTCACGTTAAGAGTTTGGGTTAATCGAGGACACATGGGTGAGGGCGCATTGTGTGTGTTTGTTGCCTTCATTTTATGTTGGTTATCGTGTGTGTGAGAGAGGAAGCATTGTGGGAAAAGGTCTACCTGCCATGGAGGAGATTAATGTCACACTGTCCCACAGTGTAAACACAACCTGTCCTTGTCTTGCACACATTAGCAGAAAGGTTTGTCTTTTTTTTTTCTTCCTTCCTTCCTTTGTAGTTGTCTTCGTCAAACGTAAGACCTCTCTTACTTGTGTGTTCTTTTTTTTAATGGAACAGGTCAACAAGTCTGATACTTACACAGTTCATTTATTTCATTATAGCATGACAAAACAGTTAGAACTTCAGGACCATTCAGGTCTGCATGGTGTATAATTTTAAGGGTCAAAAGGTGGCCTGGTGCAGTGTGGGTAAGAAAAAAATTAATTAGTTGGATTCATTTTTATATAACTTGCAATGTTACAAGTTTGGAAACAACCAGTGCTGATTAATTACCCAGTTCCAGCACACCTGCCTTCCAGCTCATGGTTCATTAACAGAGTCCATCGTTGTGCTCTTGCTTACTTCAAGTCTCTTGAAAGCCCCCACCGCTTTCCTGGGTCATCTAGTCATCTTTTTAATATTTAAAAACAATGTTTTTAAGCATTAGCACAGGTTTCAAACAATGTTTATCCTAATAAACTGCTGGTCTTCCCTGTCAGTGAAAAGTCCAACAAATGCCTTAAAGTTTCTAGCAGTGCCAAGTTCTGAACCTGTATGCCAGCTCTAGAGGGCTGTGCTAATAATGCTTTTTACGCACATGGGGTCCAACATTTTCCCAAGCCATAATAGAAAAGCTGCTGTTTTAATTGTACCCTCAGAGCATAAAAGTTTGATGTGCCTGCTGATTTTGTGGTGCCTCCTCTTGGAAACTTTCATAACAGTTACTAAACCATTTAGTTCTTTGATACCATCAGATCTAGATAATCCGTTTCGCTTTTGCCTCAAAAAGTGCTCTCGGTCTGGGCCTTTGGTGTTAAAGGAATGGATCGGTAGAAAATCAGATTTGCACTATTGTCCATTTAGCCCAGATGTAGGCTGTCAGTGGCTTTAATTACTTATTCTTTTTGCTCCTGGAGAGGATTGTGAAAATATATCCTGTTGTCTGAAATGTTAAAACGCAGCATTCGTCTATGCAGTGACGTTTTGTTCATATTTGCACATCGCAGTAAACAATAAACTCTTCTGTCTGCTCAAATCAGGGAGATGGCCACAATGTGCATTTGTATTTTTATAACGCTACTTTTTGTTGCATGTGCGCTGATAAATCTATTTTTTCCCTTTTTTTCTCGGCATGATTTACCGTTTTGTTTATTGATCGTAATAAAATGCAGTCCACTTTGTGGGTCACGTTTCATTTAAAACAACTTGAAACAGCCGTAATGTGTCCTAAATCTCATCCACAAGTTTGCTCTTCCTTAATGAAGAGCTGTTTTCATTTAGATCGGGTTGAAAAATTGTTTTGGGGATGTATTTACATATTTGGGTTATTATTGACTCGTGTCAGTTAGAAGAGCTAGCTTTGCAGCCCCAGTGCTTAATCAACAAAAGCAAAGTTCAGAGTCTGAACATGTTTTGGCTGATTAGCTACATCTGGGCTCAGTGTGGGAAAGCTTAATAAATATGAAATTTCCAATGAACTTTTGGTTGTTTAAGGCTTTAGCTCTCTATTCATAACCCTCCACCCCCCAGTTTTAGACATTTTCATTTTAAATATTGAAGAATCAAGAATTCATAGACCTACTTATGATATTTGCATGTTTTATTTTACACGTTGAGGCTTAACTGCTTTAGACTAAATAGGTACCTGTATGTAAATGCATTTGAATTTTGGAAAAAGCAGCGCATACATTACAGGCATCTATATTTTTTTTCATGGATTTTATAGAACAGGGGAGTGAACAGTTCAACAAAAGCATTTGTGCTTGATCATTCTGTTGTTAAACAGGTGAGAAGTATGGTTTTCCATAATCATGTCATTTCACCTGTGTGTCAGGGGCTAGACTAGCTGTCAGGACTGGTTTAAACTTGTACGGACTCCCAGTGGTTCGGTGCTGAGTGCTTTAGTGAGACAATTAATAATGAGCTACAACACAAAAATGTTTTTAAATTATGAATAACAGATGTAGGACAAAATGACAAAATGCAGACACGGCAGTCCTTTGTTCAAGCATTCTGCTCTTCTGGTGTTCCAGATTCCTGTTTAATGTATCTGGTTTTTGGGACAGTGCCGATCATCTTTAGTAGATATCAGCTGATATGATCCCAATATCACGCCTTGCCCTCTGACCTGAACTCCACAGACCCCTCTGAACAGCTAGCCTGTAATGACATCTCTGCTGGATTTCACCATTCCTGATCTCTGTGCTCTCTGCATGTGGTTTAAGCACACGGCCCACCCCCGTTTCAGTGAACTAATTGGAAGACACGCAGTCAGGGAGCAGGACCTCCCAGGCCTACAGAAAAGAACATCCTAGCAGGTACAGGTTGATGATGATTATTGATCAGTTGACCCAGAGTCCTTGCGGACTATTCAGATAATCTGCAGGTGGAGACCATTGACCCAGAATGTTAGACATATTTCACTATTGCTGTTGGGCTGTGTATTAATGAGCGTACCTTTAAAATGATGAGGCAGGTCAGGTTTGTTGTGAAGCAGTAAAGAGTGCAGATTCTCAGTTAGGTTTCTTTTTGCACTGTAGATGTCAAGGCATTATTACAGAAGCAGAAGAAATATTGATTTCCCCCCCCCCGGGAAGGGTGAGTGGGGGAGAAAATGTTGTAAAGCTGTGTAAGGGGATGCTGCAGTTGCCCAAATTCAGACTGAAAGAACTGGGCATGGTAGGCCACTGTATGTGTTAGGGGTGCCACAATCAGTTAATTTAGCAACTATTTACTGATTAGTATTAAGGATTCAGTTAATTTAGTTCATTTAATTCTGACAACAAACTGTATGTGATTTGTTTAATGTAGGGTGAAACAAACCAAGGTTTAACTTTTAAAATGGCAACAATTTAAAAAATACATATTATGAAAAGACATTTTTAACCCTTTTTTTGTCCTTTCTGCTGGTCAGCCCTAGTGCTGCTCTGTTCTGGCATCAAAACAGTTTCCGTCATGTTCAAGCCCTTCTCTTTGCTTATGCTTCGTGTGTAATGTAAATCAGCTCAACATCACCTGTTGTCTTCTTGAAAGCATTTCATACTTTATTTAGCTTTATCCTGTCTCTTCGACACAAGCTGGCAGCCCGTCTGGAGCACCAGGATGGTTCTCAGTGGCCTGAGGGTTGTTTTGGTCTGCTGTGAACAGACCAGCGATAAAACAGCGGGCAGGACTGAGTCAACGGACCTAATGGAATCACCAGGCATGACTTTTACTCTCACTGCACTGTCAAAAATGAAGACTTGGGGAATCACATAGCTGTTGTCTACCTGCTAACATTTTAGACATGTCACCTGGCGAAATGTCTGGTTGTCATGGTCAGAAGGAAAGAAAAGGTGGAGCAAAGAGAGAGAAAATGAAAAAAGAAAAGCTAAATGCTGCAAAATAAGCAACATGATCACAAGTAAGGGAGCAGGTCCTTCAAAAGCACACGCACAAAATATGCCTGGATGAATAGTTAATAACCCTGTAACACAGCAACTACACAGCTTGCATGTCCTCCTGCATTAGAGAAGTTCAGTTATAGTAATACTTCAGCACTGCTGTGGTTAGTCAAGGATCTGATTCGATTCCCAGCCCGGAGGCCTTTCCTCATAGTCTAAAGACCTCACATCACGTAAAATGTGAATGAGAAATTTTACCTGGAGTGTGATTGTGTGCGTCTGCCCTGCAATGAGCCGTAGACCTGTGTAGTGAAAGTAACTGTCATCATGAAGATGCCCCACCACACAGCTGACCATGACAAAATGCTTCTCTGAATTTTATGTTTCACCCAATTGGAGCAGTGGGCAGCCTTATCCAGTGGCCGGGGTGCAGAGTTGGGGATGGGGAGGCGGTGATCTCCTGGTTAAGGACTAGGCCCCAGGATAAGAAGGTTGCGAGTTTGAGAGAGAGACACTTCTGATATACTCAGGTACCATTTTTCCACTGAGGGAACAGGTTCTTGGACCTTAGTGTTGTGAATCATTTAACGCTGCTGCCAGCTTTGAGTGGAGCCATTCTAATAAAGGATGCTTCAGTGGAAAAGTGCTCAGTCCCAGATTTCAGAATCTGGGTATCTCTGCTCCCAGATGATTATAACTAACCTGATACCTGTTAAATTAACAAAAGGTAAGATCAGATTAGCTGCTCGGTGGTTTGTGTGAACAGAGTGACATGAAATTCACCACATGATTGATGTTTTAGGCCTTCACTATGTTATACTCAAGTTGTACCTGTTACCTGAGTTTACTGTCTAATCTTTTTTAAAACTTTTAAGTATCGTTCCTGACTTGCTGTTCAGGGATTTTTTTAGGGAGCCCTAAAGCTCAATGCTGACCTGAGTTCACTCCTATAAATACACAGGCGTGGGTGGGCACGTGCTCCTTCTATTGATCCTGTAAGAGAGAATATTTAGAGCACTCTGAAACAACATTTAGGGTCTATTTTCTTTGATTAAAAAACATTTGTATTGATTAATTTGAGTAAACTACCTAATTGCAATTATTTTATACCAAAATGTCAGTTTCAGAAGTCATGTGTATTTTTAATTATTTTATGCACAGTGTATGAAATATAAGCACAACCTGTATGTTGTAACATGATCATCAGTGGTGTTTACTTGACCCATCATTGGTTGTAATGTGTGTGTATATACACCTACAAAATCAGTATTAGATAATATTTAAATACTTTAAAGGCTCCATATAGAGATGCATGTTTGTTGGGGCAGTGGCCATTTTTTCTTGTGCACATTTTAAAGCATTTTGTACAGAATGGAGTAGCTTTGAGGGCATTCACTTACTCTACATGAGGGAGACCAGGGGTTCAAACCTGCTGAGAGCAGCTGAAAGACCACCTCGATTAACATGCGAATTAATCATGCAGCCCTAGTTGAAGCCATTTAAAATGAAAGAGTTCAGCTTTGCTCAGTACTCTGATTTTGCAGATTTGACAGGGCAGTGAGTTTTATATATGTCCTTTTGCCCTGGGCTGCATGAGTACTACACTGATGTTTTGGTAGAATTCATAAGGTCAATCCCAGCTTAGTTTACTAGCTATCATAGAATTGAAAATACATTGAGATCAGTGAATATACAGAGCAACAAATGACAACAATGGCAGGATCCTTTGTGTCTAATTTTTTTCATGGCCAATAACTGTGTTTTCAGCAATATAACTGCCTTTAAACACAATTGTACAACATTTAAATAACTTGTCAAAAAGTGCACAAATCCGGGTAGCTTTGCCTGAGCCATTGTGTTAATGTTGCTGCAGGTGCAGTCGCATCATTTAGTTTTCATGTATGTGAGTTAGTCTACCTGGCTCTCTTAAATAACAATTTAGCTACTTGAATTTATCTAAATAAAACAAATATCCAGGCATCTGGAGTGTTTATTGTTTGAGCCTCACCAATGGAAGTTATTACCTGAATTTCTGGAGGGTTTTAAGCAATGCTTTTTAAAAATTTTTTTATTAAACACACAGCATTTAAAACATTCAACAACACTGTTTGCAAACCATATGGCAAGTGTCGTGTCCATGTGTGAGGTGAAGGTTGAAAGAAAGAGCAGAGGAAAATAAAGTGATTAGCTTGAAGGAAAGGAGTCTGGCTGCTCCTTTGTTTTTTTATCTACTGGCCAGGTGTAAGCTGCAGGCCTGGAGGGGCAGCCAGATGGTTGCATGCTGTCTTTTGTCATAGTTATCTTGCATTTATAGCCTGACTTCAGTGCAGAGTCTGTGTGTGCGTGTATGTTCCGGTCACTTTTGTAATATCCATTTGAAAGCAAACATTTGTTTAAAGGATTCTACATAATGAGATATATATATATATATACTTATATATTCGTAGTGTACCATTACTCTCACATATACAGTCCTGTTAAAACAAGATACTATTCTTTTCTGCATGAAATGTAAATAACAACAGCAATTTTCAGGTTCCCATATTTTTTTTTTTTGCTCAACTGATCAACTGGAAATAAAAACCAGAATGCAAGTCCCTTGCAGTGTCCCCACAACACTAAAGCCCACCCAGTGCAGTTCTTGAAGATTTCGTGTTCACAGGAGTGTTGCTGAGGAAAGCCCAGTCCTCCTGCTGCTCAGCTGTTGTATTTTGTGATCTTGCTCAGTTTGTCAGGCAATGCCTGTCTTTGATTATGCATGTCACATACTGAAGACTCCTTCCTAAAGTTAAACTTTTGGCTGATATTTTCAGAAGTGTCTGGATACAAGAGTGCAGGCTGTGTGTGTTTGACCGCATCTCTGATGGGTATTTAATAGGGATGCAGGATGATATCATGTCAGATTATGAGTCGATATTTGCCTCAGTTTAAGCTTTACTTGTTTATAAAATCCCACATCAGTGCATCTCTAGTATGGAGTGGATTTAATCTTTACAACCTGCAGATGGGGTTGGTGTAAACAGAGATTTGTGATCCTGTGGACACCATGGTGAGAGGGGTGGCTCAGGCCTTATGCACTAATTAGGTCCACAGACTCATTGGTGGACCTAATTAGTGGTGTTAAAAATACAGCTTATAGTCAAGCTCTGCACGCTACCAGACCAAGCCCAGTTTCTTCCCTGTTTAGCAGGTTTAAAATGAACAGTACAAATATCAGATCTGATCACGTTTTGTGTTGCTGTAACAGAGAAGAGAATCTTCACACACCTGAAGGACACCTGTTTCCAAAAAGTGTAATGAAATCGAAGCATTCTCCATCAGGCAGTCTGCACTTCAGAAATTATTTAAAGGATGATTCGGAGGAAGACTTCTGTGTACTTGTTCAGAAAACTTTGCCTTCGTCGTCTTTTTTTTTTTTCTTGTCTTTTTTTTACAAATACCTCCTTGATTTTTGTGTCAGTTTGCTTGTTCGGATATTGTCATTCTGCAAAAAACAGAATTTAGAATTTCAGAACAGTGTTTTTTGGGAAAGTAAAAAAACAATTACGAATAGTGAAATCACTCATGCATACATGTTCATAGTTCAAACTTGATATAAATGATAACTCAAATTGTGCAAATAATCACTAGATCACTTAATTACTGACAAAAATAATAGACCGCTCTGCTTTTTATCAGTTCCCTCCTTAGAAAAGTGACATCACAAATCCTGAAAATGTCTGCCAAATGACCCATTCATTTTTACCTAGACAGTTTAAAGTTATTTTGTATAACAATTTAGACATTGTGATGAAAGACAGCCCATTTTGGAAGTTTACACTGAAACAAGTGCTTCAGGAGAATTATAGAAAATTAGAAATGAAGATTCACACTGATGGATTCACACAGGTGAAGATGGACAGAAAGTGGAACAAAGGCCCACTGTGTGAGACGGAGGAGAGAGCAGTGTGTAGGTATTGGAAGCAAGCCACAGGGCTGAAGTAGATATATTGTGGCATGTGAGTGACCTACATAGAGCCCGGTGAAGGAGGTTAAAAGGCTGATTATACCAGAGTTGTTCATTAGGCCTTTATTTCCTCTCTGGGAAAAAGTGCCAGGCAGACAGACTCTAGTCAAGGAAAAAAAAGCTCCACTAGGCTGACAGCAGCTCTGCTTCTGGATGGAAGAGTTTGTGTTTGTGCGCTAGAAGGTGCATATGTTCAGACCCTGCTCTATTTTCAGACCGGGTGCATGATCTGGGCTCTGCCAGTGCTGAAGTGCAAAAATTTTTAGCCCTCCAATTTTATCAGGTCTTATGAACGCCACACTGCGCTTTAACAAACACGTTCTAAATACTCAGGTTTATCAGTTTCTTCTTGTTTCCTGTTTCCTTGATCCAGACCAGAGGACAGTTTTACCAGTATATTTCTACATCAATACAGGACCTGATAAAGTAACATGTTTTTGTTTCCTGTTGATGTGTCTGGATAGTGTGATTCATTGATTGAAAAAAAATTGCGTTGTCCTTTTAAGTTGTTGTCATTTAAAACAAAATTAGCCTCCAGTTAGAGGTAAAAGAACGCTTTCATACGATGTGGTATTGTGAAATTGCTCAGCACAAAATGATAGATAAACCACCAGGTATCTATACAGATTTATTTAAGATACAGTACTGTGGAAAAGTTTTAGGCAGGTGTGTAAAAAATGCTGTAAACAAAGAACGCTTTCAAAAAAGGAAGTGTTCATCATTTATTTTCATCAATCAACAAAATGCAGTGAATCAACAAAAGAGAATCTAAATCAAATCAATATTTGGTGTGACCACCCTTTGCCTTCAAAACAGCATCAATTCTTCTAGGTACACTTGCACACAGTTTTTGAAGGAACTCGGCCGGTAAGTTGTTCCAAACATCTTGGAGAACTGAGCTTAGATCTTCTGTGGATGTAGCTTCCTCACATCCTTCTGTCTCTTCATGTGATCCAGACTCACTGGATGATGTTGAGATCAGGGCTCTGTGGGGCCAGAAGAACTGATGCTGGTTTGAAGGCAAAAGGTAGTAACACCAGATATTGATCTGATTTAGATTTTTCTTTTGTTCGCTCACTTTGCATTTTGTAAATTGATCAAAATAAACAATCGGTATTTATTTTTCTGAAAGCATTCTTTGTTTACAGCATTTTTTCCACACCTGCCTACAACTTCTGCACAGTACTGTATGTTTCTGAGGACTGAAAATTGTGATAGAAGCCAGGAGTAGCCTAAAGTCAAAAAATCTTAGTGATACTGGCCTAAATTATCATTATAGTATCATACTGATGCCTCTAGCATTTCCTCCAGCAGAGTTTGTATCTTCAGGGTTCTGTCTGATCTGATATTAAATCATTCCTTAATGAAAATTCATAACTTGGACAAAATGTTAAAATCAAAACTAAATCTGCTTGCTTGTAAATGTAAATGTAATGCTTTAATATTCTGCTCACCTGGAGTGTAACAAATTGTTTTGTCACAAACTGGCTAAAAAATGTTATTTCAATGTTAACATCTTTGCTATGACTGTTTTATTTATTTTTATTAATTAACTGCTAATACAAATATGATTCCAACATCACTGTGAATTCCTAGTTTTTGCACTTTTTTATTTTATTGCATCATTGTTTGTCTTTACTCTCTGGCCATCTAACCCTTTTCTTTTTTTTTTGTTGATTGTTGCAGGTTAACCTGTTGATGGACAAAGTCACAATCAGTGGATTGACCCCTCTGTGAAGTAAAGTTTAGCTGAATCATTTAGTTCATGCCTCAAGATCAACCATGAGATGTTTATTCCTGTTGTTTAGTTAAGTGTGCCATCAGCCTAGAACATCCTTCAGGACTCTTCAGGTTTACCTGAACCAGCCTCAGTGATACCCAAAGTTCTCCTTCTTCATCACCCAGAATCGCCCTCTGTCAAAGACACCATGTACGGCAGTGCCCGGTCAGTAGGCAAAGTGGAGGGCAACCACAGCGGAGGAAGTAACCAAAGCCCTGGCCGCTCACCCCGCCTGCCCCGCTCGCCCCGACTGGGACATCGGCGCACTAGCAGCACGGGGGGCAGCGGGAGTGGAGGCCCCGGAGGAAAAACCCTCTCCATGGAGAACATCCAGTCACTTAACGCTGCCTATGCCACTTCTGGCCCCATGTACCTGAGCGACAACGAGGTTGTGTCCTCTGGACCGGACCTGCCTAAGAGCACCATGACACTCGGCCGCTCGGGGGGCCGACTACCCTACGGTGTTCGTACCACTGTAATGGGCAGCAGCCCCAACATTGCCACCGGTTCGGCAGGCTCCATTACCAGCGACTCCATCGCTTTCGGGGACCACCACATGCCCTCAAGCATGGCATCCACCGTGCCTCACTCGTTGCGGCAGGCACGCGACAACACCATCATGGATCTGCAGGCGCAACTCAAGGAGGTGCTGCGGGAGAATGAGCTCTTGCGCAAGGAAGTAGACGTGAAGGAGAGCAAGCTCAGCTCCTCCATGAACTCCATTAAGACCTTCTGGAGCCCTGAGCTTAAGAAGGAGCGTGCACTCCGCAAGGATGAAGCCTCCAAGATTGCAGTGTGGAAAGAGCAGTACCGAGTGATGCAGGATGAGACACAGGTAAGGACCAACAGATGGGGCTGGGTATTGAAACTTAAATTCATATGGTCATTTCTTTCCACCGTCCTTAAAGAAAAACTTTTTCTCATCCACAAAGCACTGGTGTGGACACATGACTGAGATCAACTGATTAAAACAGTGGTGTAAGTGGTGTTTCTTCCTTCCTGGAGAGAAAACCTGCAGCCACACCTGCCCTTTGCAGAAAAGATTGGTCACCCATGATCATTTAGTTTCTTGAAGGGAAAAAATTAAAGCTTTAGACTCAGTGTGAAGGCTTGTGATAGTGGAAGTGCATAGTAAATTCCAAAAATGGGGTGATAGTGGTCTAGTGGTAGGGTACTTGCCTATGGCTCAAGAGGTCCCAGGTCCGAATCCCATCTCCAGCACTACCACAACTGGATCCCTGAGCAAGACCCTAAACCCTTAATTGCTCCAGGGGGACTGTCCCTGTAATTAGGACATGGAAGTCGCTCTGAATAAGAGCATCTGCTAAATGCCGCAAATGTAAAAAAATCTAAATCTGCCTGTTGCTTTTGATAATTGGTAAAACACTGATAAATATTGGTCCAGACCAGTTTTTTTTTTTCCCCATCTTAAAGGCTGTATTGATATGTGGGCTGTGATGTGATAAAAAGGCCTTTTTCAGTTTTCAGTGCTGCAGATCACAATGAATAATCTGTTACCTGTAATCTCATTGATGTCATTTAAAATGGCAGAAACACCAGCGCCACTTTACTTCTAGATGGAGTCTGATTACTGAACCAATGTATGGATGACAGAAGTGTTCCTTAGACTGGCTTTTCTTTTAATAAGTAAAAAAAAAAAATTGTAATAAGTTATCACTTGTGGGTCTGTGCAGATAAGCCTGTTAGTCAGTTTTAAATGGATAAGTGCAGGTTTAGTTTACAAAGAGAGCAGAAGTCGTTTCTGTGACACAAGGTTTAATGTGTTCTGTCTTATGGTAATTGGCCACACATCTATTTCAGCTGCTCCTTTTGGTTTGAGTTTTGTCTAGAGACCTCCAGGGAGTACGTCATTAATATTGTGTTCTGTCTGCTGTGCACTACCTTAAATGTTTCAACATAAGCGGTGCCTGTTCTGATATATGTAGAGGGAGAGTGAGCGTGTAACGGAAAATATGTTAATAGTAGCGGTGAGCTGAGAATGTTATTATTGGACCAGAATCCAGCCACTCTGGATTTGGTTTCTTAAGAACCAAAAGGCAGGAGCTGTTACTGCACTTTATCAGCTCCAAAAGGCAGCTGGTGATGGTAAAGTTGTTTTTTAAAGTTTGAGTTTCTTCTGTGTATTCTGTGTTATGAGCCTGCACTTCAAGTTTGTGTTGTGCGTAGTTGTATGTGGGCCTCATTGGGAGAAAATAACTGCTGAAATACTGCTCAACTCATAAAATCACCCCTGTAATCATTCAGTCTCCAGTGCTGGGGATCAAAACTACACATATGGGTGCATCGCATCTGTGTAAAGTAGGCGTAGGGAAGGGGTTTAGGTTATGGATACACCCTTGGTGAAGTGTTGGGCTTTTCTCTCAAATGTAAGTGTTTTTTTAGGGCTCATTGTTGTGCCATTTAAATTCTAACCTTCTAAAAATCTAAAGAAACATAAATTCACCCTATTGGCCACTTTTTATGTAATATTTGTAAACATATGGTAATGGTAATCTTATTTCGAAGACAAATAATCATCATTTTAATCTAAAATTCCTTCACAGAGTACATACAAGCATTTTTGCCTCACAGGCAGAAAACACTTAATGAGGGAGAGAAAGTGATGATAGTTTAATGACAGATTTGCAGGTTATTTCCTCCCTCCGTTTCTGGAGATGATTCATTTGAGGGATTGCAAAAGAGATCAAAAATATAAGGACCTAAAGTATTCTATAGTTTAAACTTTTTATATACATGTTCATGAGGCACGTTTGCAGATGACTTAAAAATAGGAGTCCCTCTGGCTTCGTTCTCCAGTGCATAGGTGCGGTTTTTGTTACTACAGACTTTGCTTTGAACTTGGCAGGTTGTCGGGACACGAAAGCTGCACCCTGCAGTAATGTTCAGTCGTTCTGAATACGGCCCTGATTAACTGAGCAGCTCCTCTGCCTGAACTTGGACGATTAGTGGCAATGCACACAAACACACGGTTCTTCTGGTAGTCGGATGGGTTGTGATTGAGGCCACAGAGGTTAAATTAGGGTTTGTTACTCCGTATCCTAATTCATTCAGGCTTTCTGTTTAATGAATGCACGAACAGCATGCCGTAAGCACGCAGTTCAGCAGAGAATGAGGGAGGAGAAGAAATGACCTGAATAGAAGGGAAGGTTTCTCATAGACCTGCTCACTGGTGATGAGATGTGGCACAGTGATCTCCTGAAAGAGCTTGTGTGTGTTTCTCTCTACAAACCTTTTTATATTTGTTTTGAGTAGGTCCACTGTTAGATGGTCAGAGACTGGTTTAGTTTCTTTGGTTTAGATTTGCATTTAATGCATCATAGATTCATCTTTTGACAAATGGATTCATTAGGTCTCTTGAAGGACTATGACATCTGTATGCTGGTGTTATTGTTTTGGTACTTTATTTTTAATGGCGTATAAATACAAAAGTGAAAATGCAGCCTGTTTGCTTTACATGCATTTCCTCTCTAGCTGATGAGTAAATCAGAAAAAAGCTGGTGATGGCTTCTTGTATAAATAAGGCCTTGTGGATTGATGAAGTAGATATATAGGCTTTTATCTGAGTAATCAATCAGGATAAAAAGGGGTATGTAATTATTAGGTTTTCTGTCTGTTTGTAATTTAATACATTATTATTATGGAGTGATTGATCTTCTAATAGAACTGATATTGTAGGACACTTGTTATAAACCGAATTAACAACTGCAGCCTCTTTTAACAGGTTAAAAGCTTCTGGATGTCTAAGTCAAAGAGATAATATCTCCTAATAGTTTTTCTTTTCCAGCTTTCTTTGTACTTGAGTCCTTCTCAAAAGTCTTGTCTTTGTGCATTTCTAAATTTCATTAAATCCCAAAAGGCCATGCTTGTAATAAAATAAAGTAGTAGAAAGCTTGGATTTCATGGTTAAGCTCATCTTTGAACATTCACATTTTTTCCACCAGTATGTTTTAAATGTTTGAGTGGATGAAGTGTATAATTTGATTTACCGTGCTGTCTGCTTGTTCGTTTATTAGAAGTAGTTTATGTAATATATCTAAACATGCAGTCTGTGATTTACTCATTCTGAGTGTCAGGGATTAGCCGTGATATGCCACGGATGTTTGGAGCATAAATGGGATAAACGACCCACCGGTGTAATGCGGTTCTGCACCGACACAGTGACCTCAGAAGATTAAAAAGGGAATTCCACTGATTTTACCAAAAGCTTGCATGTTTCATTAACTGAAATGTAAACGGCCTTTCAGAGTGGTTTGTTTTGAAATGCTGTATTCAAGAGAAACTTACAAACTCACTCAAGTCCAACATATGTCTACAATGCATATAGCCTTTATTCTTCTTCTTATCTTTTTTACTTATTATGCAAACTGTAATCCTACACAAGCTTTTATTTAAAAAAAATATGGTAAAGCAGTGGTACATCTGGATAAATCTGATTTCTTCAACTGCTATTTTGCCTCGCAAAACTATACATTAGCATTTTAAGCATAAATGGATTTTAAAATATGTATATTTAAGCCCAAAAGATTCCCCTAGCAATCTGAAAACAATAGTTCTAGCTGTCAAATCCTAAACATTTGAATGATTAAAAAAAAGAGAGAAATAAAAGCAGAGATATGAGAGGATTTCTGTGCAGTTGCTCTGGAACTACTTGTATTTTCTGGTGAAGGAAATTCAGTGTATGTAGTTATACTGTATATTTGTAGGAAACACCACACACGATCTGATGTGTATCAGATGTCTGAGCCAGGACAGTAAATGTGCATGTTTGTGCACCATCTCCGAGGACCAGATGGCAAATGCAGCCCCTGGTGAGCTTATTGAAAAAACATTGTAAATGTTCCAGTGATGCTACACAGACCAGTGGACCTAATTTTATATCAGTTTTCATATTTGATCTCCAGGTTCTCTTTTCAAAGAAGCCAAGAAACACATTTTCCATCTTTTTCTCCCCTCATAGTCCTCCGCCAGGCCTCCTTTTCTGCATGGAGAAACCCTTGAGTGCTTGAGTGTGTTTATTGAGATGGGTCAGTTGAAGTAATTTAGAGGTACCAGATGGTGATGGGTGGAGCTGAAAGCCAGAGCATCTTCAGGTGATTCTGGCAAATGTTTCATTAATGCATCTTCAGTGAGGTAATCAAGGTCACACATGAACACCACACACAGGACTAAAAGCCTGGAAACAGGCACCGCTTTACCAGGCTGTTGGAACCACTTTGCACTTACAGAATGGAGGATAAAGATAGTTTTTCTTAAGGGTAACAAGTGGAAAACAGATTTATTCTATATATCGTGGAATATTGCCCAAAATTGCAGATGGGTTTTTTTAAATAGGTGGTAATTTTAGCAAATTTTGTAGGTGGTAGAATTGTATTCAATGCACATAGCCTCTAAAACTGGGACTGGGTTCAAATCACAGAGAAACACTAGTAATAATTACACAATGCAAGTTCTGTGTTATTTGGTCACTTTCTAATTTGTACACTAACTTTAAACAATATGTGTGTAGTATTAAGTGTTTTTTCAGCTATAAAACTATTGAAATAATTAGTAATTTCTACTTTTTATTTATTCATTAAGTGCAATTATTTTGTAAATTGTACTTTGAAATCTCAATACTGAACAATTGCTGTTGTACATCATATACTTTAATAACTAGATTTTATTAATCTTCATGTCAGAAAACATTTTTTAACAAGTTTTTTGTTAAACTTCAGAACGTTACTCTTAACATTAAGATGTTTTTATTCAACAGTGTAGACTGCACCCCAGATGCCGTCCTTCTGTTTTCTAGTGTTGACCTACTATGATTAAATAAGTGTTTACACATTATGCAAAAACAGTGCCTGATAAACTAACGGATACATTTATAATGACGGCACCCACAGTTTAAGGAAACGGACCAAATATAGCATCATTTTCATTTCTGCATTTTTGCCTTCGTGCTCCGGCATTTACTGCTTAGTTAAAATAATGTGTCTTATTTACACGTGTAATTGCTGTGCCCTGTAATGAATATGAGCTCATTAATCTGAGCCGCTTAGGCCCCCTTGACTCCCTGGCAGTCAAGAAAGTGTGCCCAGCTGTATCTACATCTAAAATATAATTCACTCTCAAGAAAATAGCTCTTCCTTTTTCCTAAGGGGGACGTTAATAAGATGGAAAATCTTTAACCAGCCTGGCGTAGGTTTTAATTATGTTGTGCTTTTTGCCAGTGGAAATTTGCAAATTGTGGATGTAATTCCTGAGCACACAGGCTGGTTAATCCACAGTGTAAACTGAAATGGATTAAACAGAAGCTTGTCCGTACAAGTTGTGTTTGAACCATTTTTGGAATCATTGTGTTTCAGGCTACAGTAACAATGCATCCAATGCAATCCTTTGAAAGTGAAATGATAGTGACTTTGACAGTGTGAAACGCATCACAAACACATCTGCTTTTCTGCCACACGCACCGTGCAGCTCGGGCGGCTATTTAAAGCGCCCGGGCAGCAGCCGTGGGGAAGGTACCTTGCTCAAGGGTACCTCAGGGCAGCCTACTGGTCTGGGATTTGAACCTTTTCAGTTATGGTGCCAACTCTCTATTCATTATCTTTGTCTGTAGTAAAAGAGAAAAGGAGTGAATGGTCATATTTTTATTCTGCTGCTCTTTGACAGACACACCCTAATATGGTTAGCGGTTATGTAGTGTTTAAGTACAGGTGTGGAATGAACAGAATCCCTGCATATGGGTACAAGACCAAACTCCCGAAAATCCCTCCAGTCCTCCCTCTGTCCTGCCTCAGCCTGATCCACACGTAGGAGAGAGTGAAAGGATGAGTGTGCGAACGAGAGAAAGGCAGGAGAACAGATTGGGGTAGAGAGAGTGAGGAAATCCATGTTTGCTTGCAAGGGGTTTCTTGGAGAGTTCATGCACCGAGTGCTGATAGCACTTGCTTTCCTGGCTGCATAGATAATCAGATAAAATCATAATTATCCACCATTCATTACATGGCCAAAGGAAGAGCAAAAGAAACAATCCTCCTTTTCAGACATTGTTGGGGAGAGACGGTGTTGGGAAGAATGAGCAATTTGGGCTTCGCATTTCACATACTTCTGGAGCTGTGTTTGAAGAAACACCTGTTTCCGAACAAGACTGGTGATTTAACTGCTGTTCCTCAGGATTTGAATGTTAATTACAACCGGACAGTACCCTTCCCACTTTCCAAATCCCCACTGACCATGCAGATGGTCCCTCTGACACAGCGTATTAAGATTAAGTCCCTGTGATTAGCTCCAAGCTTCTTCCTGGTCAGCGGGTGCTCCGCCCACTTTCAAGGTGTTCACTGCTACAGGTCCATTGGGACCTAAAATTCTAAATTAGGTCGGCATTTGGACTTTCATGAAAATGTGTTGACAAACAACATACATATTGATTGGTCTTTAATGTCACTATAAATCAAGATATTTTCACCATTAGTAATATACATGTGTGATTTTGTCATAAATTTACATTTTCCCCCTTGCATCTAAGAATACTGTTTTGTTTACTGTGCCATTAAGACTGGTGAAGCTCTGTTGTGATTGGCTGCCTAACTCTAACTCTTTTTATGTCTCCTTCCAAAAGCAGTCCAGGCTGAAATGGTCTTTTATAATTGCAATGTGAGAAATTAAATGAGACTGGACTATTGTAGTCTGAATACAGTAAAAAGCTACTGGCATGACACTAAAGTGATTCTCTCACCTTCGGTGCCTTAAGTCAGGGATCATCTTTCCATTAGATTCTACTACTACTTTTTTTTTTTTTTTTGTTTTTGGTGTGATGACTCTGTGCGCTCTCTCCCGACTCAAGGCTTTCTGTTTTATAGTTCTTCTTTAAAATATTAGGCTTTGAAAAGCTATAAATAGGCTCCCTTCTCCTGGAAAACATATTTTTAGTACATAACCAGACCTCAAGGACCTTGTTGTACCTTTGTATTTGCTCTGTTTGAACCTTAATGAAACAAAAACCTGCCAGCAGAGTAACTTTTTTTTTTTTTTTTTTTTTTTTTTTTTTTTGCGCTTCAGTTTTAAATATGCGCTTGTTTCTGTTGGGTAGGTTTCATGTGTGCAGTGAACAGACTGAAGGCAGGGAATTTGGTCTTTTCCATGATGTTGGTCTCTCAAAATATTAGTTGCACTGCATACAGTTAGGACCTATTATGCCCTTGGTAAGACATTTTTAAAGCACTGATATTCACAATATGCTCAACAGACCATGTTGTGAGAATAGAACAATTTTTCACAAAAATTATAATTTTATATTAAAATATATTTTATATCTACACTAATGCAAAGAAGCATCATGAAAATGACAATATCAGGCGAGAAGGCAACAGATTTGAACTTTTTGGTGTGAGATACTCACGGCCACCAAATTGAGTCACCAGTCAGAGATGTTCGGGGGGAAATGTAGTCAGTCAAGTCAATTTTAAGGAAAGGTGGAGGGTTATGACTATTATGTGCTGTTAAAGACCAACAACTCACATCGGTGCAATTTTTTTTTGACCTTGTGCCTTTTTTTTTTGCACTGATCGAGTCCTGTTCAGTTGGATGAGTAACACTGTCCTCCAGACCTATTGAGACATGTGGCAGTGGTGCGTGGGTTGTGGATTGGAAGCATGCGATCACCCTTTACACGCAGAAAGAAAATGTGTGAGGAGGAAGTGTGGATGTAGTATTTCTTCCTCCATTTGTAAGACACAAATGAGATTAGTCTAGACAGAGGATTCATTTTACACCATCCAGTGACCAAGATTATTAGAGTTAACAATGGTGGTTAAACAGTTATCAAACAGAACATTATATATTGAGCTTTAAAGGGGCACATCCTTCGTTTTGTTTCCATTCACCAATTAAGGTTTTCCAAATTCTTTGTGTTGATAACAATGTGTGTGTTATAATAATGATGTCAAACTTAAAAAATGAAATTAATTCTGCTGTATTTTACTCAGAGCAGTGAATTAATTTGAAATTTTTGCCCTTCAAACAAATCGCAGTAGGGCAGGCTGAAGACCAGAGCTTGAGCAGTTCTATTGCAGTTCACCCTTTTGTTCAAATACAGTTTTTAAACGAAAGTTCGTGATCAATGTATGGTAAAAGTACTTTCTTGATTCAGAAAATGCAGGAATAGTGTGAGTAGAGCTTATTTAATTATGTTTTCAGATACTCACTTCCCACCCATTCTCCTCCCATCAGGTCATGCTTCACCTGACTGGTTAATTTTGCAAAATGTCCAGTAGTTCATTCTTGTCTCTTAAGGTCTCAAAGGCAGAGGATAGGTGATTGTTAGGACATCCAAAGGAAACCTTCATGTGCTTTTTTTTTCACACGCTTTCAGACCCTGCCCCTGAATTTCAGCTGAATTCACTTATTCCTCCCCCCATAAATGTCCTGTCTTTGCACGGTTACTCAGAGCATGGCAGACAAAACGGCAGTGGTGGACTGGGAAGCCTTTAATCAGAGTGGCTCTCCATGAAGGCAGCGCTCTTGTTGTCACTCTGCTCATTATATGTTGTGCACTGACATCTCAGCTCTACCAGAGGGCCACTCTTAAGTGGGAGATGAAGCAGGAGTGCCAAAGAGTAAGAGATGAAACTTCCTGTAGCTTGTGATGTGGCTCTGAGGCTGAAAGCAGGTCAGGGGGAAAGGTGATGTCTCCGGCTGAGGCAACTCGGTGGCTCTGAGAGGGTGGTGTTGCAAACGCTAAAAGTTCATCTGACGCAGACTTGAAGCCTTTTCTCGTGCATTTCGAAGGACATGAACATGCTTGCTCACTGTTTGAATATCATCATCATGCAGGTGATCGTGAAAAATGGTCAAAGCTGTTGTGACAAGGAACATAGTTGGATTTCCTTTATGAACGCTTTACCCTAAACTATTTTAGCCACTCCACTCAGTAGCTAGCTATCTCCTAGTTGCGCAAAGCTACCAACCCTGGGAGTTGATGCTAACTAGTGCTTCCACCAAGTCATTTGAAATAGCTGTTCAAAACCGTGCTATTGCAAAGCACTACAGGCTTGAAGGAGAACGCTAATCGCAAATGGCAACCGATTCCCCCACTGGATAACATCTTGGGTTCGAGCTCTGGACCAGTGGGTTACCCTGGTTACCCGTTTTAGCTCCTAACTGCCATCAGCTGTGTTTGTGTCGTCTTTGTGCCTATTTATTCCATATTTAAGCCCGGATGGTAAATGACTTTATAAGGAAAAATAGTGAAGATTTGCTGTATTGGCAAAAAATCACTGGACTATTCCTTAAGTGGTGAAATGCCAGGAGCATCGGAACTGAGAGAACCTGCTGCTAATTTAAGAATGTCTGTATCCAAGTCTTTCTTTGTTTAGTTAATAAAACATAGTGTAATTCACAGAGCCAGAGGAACTCGTCGTGATTTTTGAAAAAAAATTATTATTTTTTTTGACCTCTCTGTCAAAAAAAACCTCTTAACCCTTAACCTCTCTGTTAAGGAACAAGTTTTGATCGTTGAGTTTGTCGGTCGTGAACACAGTCTCTCTGCGCTGTCCTTGGAGAGTGTTCAGTGTCTTCACCACAAGGCCGAATTACATTTGAACAGAATGAGAGCAAGAGTGTGACTCACTGATGGGGGGGGGATGATGCGCAGGAGTATACAAAGAGATGGAGGAGGAAGAGGAAGACGAATTAAGCTGTATAATGCCATAGGACACTTGGGTATGACCTGCAGTGCTGAAGTGAACGGATGTAAATTCATCAGTTTATTTATGCCAAGCCTGTTCTGTCTCCAGACAGGACACCGTGCTTGCTGAGTATCCTGCCTGCCAGGATAACCGGGCACTGGAGAGGGGGAGGAAGAGGGTGATTTAATGAACAGATAAGGAATTAAAGCAATTTCAAAAGGAAGTAAAGTGCATTACTTATAGGAACGGATGATGTTCTTTTTCACACATGTGAGAATGATGAATCGTGTTTGTGCTAAAACTGTTTAATTGCGAACAATCTAACTGCGTTTTTCTTCCTCAGTGGCAAACTTACATGTGTAGCTTTGCTTTTTTTTTTTTTCTTTTTTGTTTTTTTTGTTCTGCTTTGCCAGGAACAGTATGTGGGTATTTAAAAGCATCACTCTCCTACTCTGTCCCTCGCTTACTACTTCTTCTCTGTCTCTCACTCTGTCATTCATTCATTCATGGCACTTTGTCCTCCTTTTAAAAGGAGCATTAGCATGATCGCTGTATTTTATCATGAAATGTCATGAAAATGAGTTCTTCACTCCCTAGATGACCGTAGTGCTGAGAGTTGGCAGGACAGATCTCAGTTGAATGCATTGTTCAAGTGACACGCTGGGCTGAATGTGTGAAGGTCTTCGTTGGTGGAACAATAGCCTTGTTCCAGCAGGAACCCGGAGCACGGGCTGTCACGGGAACAACAGAGTCTTTCAGCAAGCTCTGGATTCACTACAGAATCTCTTAGCACTTACTGTCAAAGACTTGGATTAATTCACATCCAATATAAAGGATATAAAGGTCGACGTATTATTTACTTAAACAACGTCTCTCTGTAAAAGAAGCTGCACATCAGCTTTGAACGATGATGCTGTTTTAACAAGGAGTGATAAATAATTCATGCCCAAATTTATTTTTTTGCGCTTTACTTGTATTTACTTGTATTTTTTCACTGCTACAGTTACAGCTCGTCAGTACAGAAGTAGTTATTCATTGTAGCTTCATTCTCCTATTTCATTTTTAGGAGTTTTGCCCCAATGGCTACTTTAGCTAAATCAAACACAAGCAACATCCTAATCACAGGGCTTTATTGCTTTGAGATCTGAACACCTTTCAGTTTGTATCCGACACAGTTTTAAGTAAATACGGCTCCTCATGCAAAACACATGGTGCAGTAATCTGTAGATCTGCACAAAAAATTTATATTTTTAAATTAATTACTTGATATACCACTTCAGAATTTGTAGGCTGTTTTTTCATGTTGAGTAGACATGCTCACTTACTCATTTTCTGACCTGCTGTTTATCGTTTGAGCTACTGCTGTGACTGTTCATCACTTCAAAGATCTTTTACTAAATATGATCACTAGTCAAGCTGCTTTGGATGGGCAAAACATTTTTGATTATGATTATGATCATGGCATCATGATGACATCTACAATCAAAAAGTAACAAAGTAGCTCCGAGGTGTCGGCTGTCAGATAATGTCCAATCTCACAGTAAATCTTATTCTGACATTCATGCTTTTGTATTTAATAATGAACGTTCAGAGTGGGGCTGAGTGATGTCGAGGAAATATCTAAATGTAGCCAATCAGTGTTCTTGTTAATATCATCCAATCAGAACCTGCATTGGTTGTTACATATAATCTTGGATATCGTTTTAATTACAGCCATTGCCATTTGAAAGCTGCTATTAAACTGTAGTTTTGATAGAGATTAATTGTTCCACCCTAATTCAGAGTTGGTGCAGTGCTTAAATCATGTGTAACTGTAGTTTTTAAACGATGGTCTGATTGGTTGCTTTAGGGCTTTTGAATAAGCAGTGTTCATGTTTCCATTCCACGTACAGCTCATAACCAAAAAGTGTTTTCCGATTGGTCTAACCTTTTAAAGAAATATTGTTGTAGGATCATTACAGGGTAAGCTCACACTCTGTGCATTCCTTTAATATTTTTGTTCTTCCTTATTGATCTGCTGGATCCATCACTAATCAGTGTTCTTAGAACTCGTCATTCACAAATAACGTCCAGGTTTCTGCACTTTTAATCAAATTCCTGGAGATTATATGTACAAAACCATCATTTATATCAGGAGGCGTGGAGCTGTGCTGCCTCTGTAGTGTCGGTTACTTGATAGTACTGTGTTTGCTCCGTTGTTGTTTGCCTTTGGGAATTCTTGTCCCAAAACTTCTCTCACAGGGGAATAGAAAGCAATTAATTAATGCATTTGTAATGATTTATTCATGGTGTTGATCCATCCTGTGTTATTGATTTACCAGCCAGGAAAGATTCAGTGCTGTTTGTTGGGGGAATTCTGTGGTAAAAGATATCCAAGCAATGCACAGTACCACCCAGTGTAGACTGCTGAATGGGAGTGTGCGTGTATGTGTGTTTTTGTGTGAGGGAGACTGACCAGGAAAAAAAAAAAAAAGTATAGTTCAGTTCACACACTTGGCATTGTCGGAGTGTGTATATTTTGGTGGTGTTGTGCACCCGTGAGATTAATTTAACCGGCATGAGCTTACATCCGCTTTGAATGGTGTAATGTTAAAACAGCACAGTAGTTGCAGCAATAATAGTTTTGTGACAAGCTTACTCAGATGCTGATAATATGCATCACTTGATGATTTCATACTTGATTGTGTGAAGCGGTGAATGGAGCCAGGAAATCCAGTTGAAAGAAGGTTTAGTGACTAAAAAAAAAGCTTCATGTGAGAACAGTTTTATTGGTTACCTGAGTCAGGACAACAGCCATGAGTTATCCGAGGCTAGTGTTTATGTAATCAGCTGAGTTCACTGCTTAACCAGCCAGCTTATGCTTACAGCTGTTTAAACAGCAGCTTTTGTTCTGTTAGACTCCTCTAATGAGGATCGAAGTAGTGGGATTATTCATGTTATCCTTTCATGACACCCCTTAATTATACACAGATTACATTGGGCATCGTCAGAAGTGTAGAAGTACAACCGAGACGAGGTCAGTGATAAAATATCTTTTAGGGTTTGTTTATGTTCATTTATGGAGATTTTTCAAAATAATTTGGAAGTCAAATGCCTAGTCATAGACAGATGAGAGGTGGATGCAAAGATGTAGAAAAGAACAAGAATTATGTGGAGATAGTGAAAATGGTTTAATTATATGAATGACACTTTGCTGATGAGGTTACCTTGCAAAAGTGATGCTTTGTATTGTAATATTGAAAAAGTGAAAATGAAATTTTGAACACAGCACGGTGCACCACAACAGAATGGAACCTCTATGTTTAACCCACACCGTGGCAGCCATATATCCAGCACCCAAGGAGCAGTGATGGGAAAGGTGCTGTGGGGCTATTGAGTTACTGAGTGTTTAGGGTTCGAAAAGCCCATGGGGGAAAAAAACAGTTTTTAAATCTAGTCGTGTGTGACTTTATGGATCTATAACGCCTTCCTGAAGGCATCAGTTCAAACAGATGATGGGCGGGATGTGAGGAATCTTCAATGATGGCCTTAATTTTCTTGCGGCAATGAGATGTGGATATTTCCGATATGGAGGGTGAGGGGCAGCCGATAATTTTTTAAGCGGCATTTATGACCCCCTGCACAGCCTTCCTGTTCTCAACTGTGGAACCCGTATACCATGCTCCCAAACAGTATGTGAGTACACTCTCCACAGAAGAGTGATAGAAGGCCAGCAGCAACTTCCTGTCCAGCTTGTTTTTCCTAAGGACACGCAGGAAATATAATCGCTGTTGGGCCTTCTTCACTAGAGCTTTGGTGTAGTGAGTCCAGAATAGGTGAGGCTGAGATGTAGATGCCCAGGAACTTGAGGGAAGTGACCATTTCCACATGTTCTCCATCTATGAGCAGAGGGATGTGGTCATGCTTGTGCTTCCTGAAGTCCATGTTTAGTTCTTTAGTTTTGAGGACATTCATTGACAGATTATTCTCTGAGCACCAGAGGGACAATTTCTCCACCTCAGCCCTGTATGCTGTCTCCTCTCCATCTGAGATGAGATGAGCCCCACCACAGTGGGGTATCATCTGCATATTTGATTGGGTTGAAGTGCAGTCGAAGGTGTACAGGGCGTACAGGCACTCGGCACACAGCCCTGGGGAGAGCCGGTGCTTAGTGTGAGTCAGGCTTAGTGTGATGCCCAAGTCTGACGGATTGAGGACGGTGTGTGAGAAATTGTTTTAGCCATCTGCAGGTGGGGAGGGGGGTCTGTAAAAGTATTAGATTATTGATTAGAATGTCCGGAATGAGCGCGTTGAACGCTGAGCTGTAGTCCACGAAGAGCATCCTCGCGTAGCTCTTCCGGTTCTCCAGGTGACTCAGCGCTTTGTGTAGCGTGACAGCGACGGCATCTTCGGTGGCTCGGTTCACTCTGTAGGCAAACTGGTAGGGATCCAAGGTCGGAGGAAGGCATTAGCATTAGTTTCTGATGTGCTGAGAGGGTACTTCCGAGTAACCTTCTGGCCTGTGACTCTAAACCACAAGCTTGTGATCATGGGGGGCCTAGTCCCTAAACACTAGACCATCATTTCATGCATATATCATGACATCATAGTATAAGATGTTAATGTTCATGTGAAGCATTTGTTTCGCTTGATTCTGAAATCATCAAGCTGCAACTTGCAATTTGCAACAAGTTGGATTAAAGTGTCCCCACATAATGCCAGCTAAACCTGTACGCATGCACAATAAAAAGAACGCTAAAACACGTTACCCATTCCTGACTGTAAGCCTTTATTCTGTGGCTTTGTGGTGAGAGCCGTAGACGGTAGAGAAGAAAGAGCAAGCTGTGTGTGTGTGTGTGTGTGTGTCTAGTGTATCTGCTCAGTAGCTAAACTCTCTACATCTTTCACTGTGACCCATGAACAATTCAGAGAATGTGGAAGCCTAGAGTTATGCCAAGCAATTGCTGGATGTTATGGGCACTAGTTTTGCTACAAGGAGGTCCCGTAACCACCCACTCAGCTGCCCTCCACAAGGTTTATACAGGCTCCTGTTATAGCTATAGGCTGTTGAGTGTCTGGGGTGAAATTTCCGGTGGATTCCTTCTCTCTCTTTTCTCCTTCTCCATAGCATCCTGTGGCTTGGCAATCTTTTAACAGGCTTCATGTGTGGGAGCTGGACAAGCAGAATCTTATCCCTCCACAAAAATGAAAAGAATGAAGGGAATGAGAAAAGAACAGGGTCAGAAAGAGAACTGCTAAAATACTAAATTAACTTCTTGATGTGTGTTGTCATACAATTAATGTCATAATTTGATCATTTGCTGACAAGGAGGAGGCATCATTTTTTTTCTTCTTCTCTGCATTCACCCTGTTTCTTCCGCTGATAAACTCATTTAGAAAAGTCATAGATATCCTCGCCAGGTTTATGAATTATGTATACATTTCTGAGTTTCTTGCCTAAGGGCTGCATTCCATCCTGACTGGCCATTAGCTCTCCATCTGCAGACACACACTCAGGCCTCTCCTTTAGGGGAAGGGCATATGCTTTAGGTTGGCTGCCACAGCTGTCCGTCATGGTGTCCACGTGTGTGTCAGCTTATGTGGCAATCTCTGCTGATACAAGTAGGATGAGTGAGCAAGTGTGGAAGAAAGTGCCAGCATCAGCTATAAAAGACATGAAGGAAGTGAATGGCCCTCTATTATCTACTGAGTATCCTAGAAATATTAGGAGTTTGCCAGCAAAATATATCTGTCAAAAAAAAGACAAGTTCGATGATTTTCCTTATTCACCTTTCCTTATTCATATTTTTCTTTATCCCTGTATTGTATGTCTCTGAGTGGGTGTTGATGGTACTGGGCCCTTTAAAAAGTCCTAAAGTCTAAAATCCATTCATCTGAATAGCCTTAAATTGCCTTAAATATCACGTTGACAGTGGTATAAACATAAAATAAAATCTTCAGTTGCATTCTTGGTGGACCTAAAAGGTCTTAGACGGTCATAAATGTAACTTGTTGTGCAATTTTATTTCCTGGATACTTTTTCAGACGTCCACGTAATCATTTAGTTTATGTCCTAAGGGTTCTGATAGCAAGACAAGATTTAGGCAGGGTTGAGTCTCAGGGATTGCTCTGCCTGTGGAAAACGGACCATTGTTTGTGTTCATCTGAAAACCTGCACAGCACTGATCAGATTCAGATATGAGGTCACAGCATCATCTAGCAGTAATGAGGGAGAATCAGTCTCCAGCAGTGGGCTGGTCTGTGTCAGGAGGGTGCCTCAGCATGTTCTTTAGTTAAATGTCAGCCTCTGGAGCCCTGAGGAGAGAGGGAGAAAGGAGGAAATAGACAGAGCGGTGGAGGATGGAGGAGGAGCAAAAATAGGACTATAAGGTGGAGACAAGTGTAAAGGAAGGCAGAGATGATATAACTGAAGAGAGGAGGGAAAAAAGTGCTGACATAACAGAGGGGAAAGGAGAGAGAGGTTGAGAGTGAGTTTGTGAAAGGAGGGGTTGAGGTTTGCAAGCCCACACTTGCACTGAATGTTTTATTTTCTGTTCTCTCACTCTCGGACTGAAAGGGGGGAAGAAGGAAAAATGGACAAATATGTGAAAGATACAGTAGGTGATGATCTGAAGATATTTGGCCTACTCTTCTCTTGCCCACGCTCATGCCATGCTTCTGGCAACTGCGAGGACCTGGCACAGTGTGTGCTCTACACTCAGGAAGAGTTGTGCGCTTCTATTCTGAGCAGAACCAAAACTTCTCACTAGAGATGGCTCCGATCCGACACCCTCTATCGGCATCGGACCTATAGCAGCCGGAAATACTGGGTCAGATGTAGGAGAAGGAGCGAACCCACTCCAGTTCTTTAACCAGTATGGCCTGAAATGAACTGCATGCAATGCAGAGTAGATCACATGATGATATAAAATCAGTGAGCAACTGGTAGGGCTTTTCAGTTTATCAAATCTTAATATCGATTTTCACATTCAGCAAATAAAAATAAAATGGAGAAAATTGCTGAAACTGACCAGTAAAGAGGCAGTCCCAGAAGCTAGCTCTCAACCTGCTGAAGAATCTATCCAGTCTGAGAGGCTCTTCAGCTCAGGTGGAAATACGATCACTGGGATGTCACCAGGTTAAAAATTAAAAAATGGTTAAAAATTATTAACCTTAATTATTGTGGGGTTTACATGTTTTTGAATTGAAATATTCATAAGAATTTAGATTATTTATTCATTATTTATTTATTAATAATTTATTTTCATTTGTTTCTGTTAAAAAATTTGAAGTTTGATGAAAAAGAAAATGACATGTTGTTAAATAAACAAGTTTTAAAAAAGTTCAGTGAATGCATGATGCCATCAGATTCAATGACTAATCACTATTCACCAAAGTAATCGTGATTGATTTAAAAAAAAAAAAATTTATTTAATTTTTTTATACATGTACAGAGATTACATTTCTCTTTCACTACAGTGGGGTTCCATCATTTGGACCATGGATCATCTACTAGCAGTCCCTCTGTTGTGCTTTTTTTGTTCTCCCATTAATTAGTTCATATCTCAGAGGAAGCACCAGCTAGCCTTCACTGTCCAAGCTTGGCTGGTATCATGTGGGGAAGTCAGGAGGTCCTGGGAATTGGATAAAGGTTAATTGGGGGAAAGACTGGTTAACAAAAATGAGAGAAATAAATTTGATTCCAACGTGAATCGTTCACACACTCTGGTTGGATGTTTGTTGTATAGTGGTTAAAAAACTCAATGAACCAAAAGATTGCGGGTTCCTCCAGTAGCAGTATCATTTGGTCCTTTGAGCTGGGCCATTTTGGTCGAGTACCAGCACCATTGGGTTCCTGTGCAGAACCCCATCCCTGTTAACAGGAAACAGAAGTCCCTTCTGGATAAGTTCATCTGCTTAATATCATAAATGGCAATTCTTTACTCCAAGCTCTGACCCAAGCCTGAAATGTTCTGCCTGTTTTACAGCAGTGACATGACACTGCCTGCCAACCCTCCACAGTCCAATATTATATATTTACATAATATACAGTCAGAAGGCGCTAAGAGATGATGAGATACTTCCGTGTGTTTTAGGGGAGACTTTGTGTAACCGTTACGATTAGTGACTCTTTGCGTGTGAGATCAGGAAGCTTCAGCATGCTTTTCCTTTCATTCAGTTTCTTTCTATTTCAAGCTCTTTGCTCATTTTCTGTTCTTCCCCTTTGGGCCTGCCTCTCTCTCTCTCTCTCTCTCTCTCTCTCTCTCTCTCTCTCTTCTCAGTCTTTCAGTTCTCTCATTTCCTCCTAGTGCTGCCATGTTCATGTTGTCTGGGGATATGCTGCTGGTAGTCTGTGAATGTGCTCTTTGATTAATCCACTCTGTTGTGCTCATAAAGGAAAATTGGTGGCACAAATGGGCTTCTGACTTCATCAGAGCATCAGTGTTGATCCTGTAGATCCTAATTTTTTTTAAAGACAATATTAAAAATGTCCTGGGGTCTAAGTGAATGTTTTTGCAAGCTTAGAGGTACTCAGATTTTCAGCATTCACAGACTCGAGTATATCCTGTGACAAGCTCTACTATTCTACAACAGGGCCATTTAAACATACAAACGTGAAATTAACCAAAAAATACTAGTGTTGTTTTATTGCAAAATATTGAGACTGCGTTATGCCTCGAAAAGGCCAGAAACGGACCCTGGAATCATTTAAAAACTTTTCATCAAAACACAACTAGAACGTTGCTCACAGCTCACAGTTGCATTATCATTCTTTTTGCTGCATATCCCTAACCATGGTGGCAGGCGGGTGCTGCAACTTGTCCCAGGGCGAAAGGCTGAGAGACCTCAGGTCTCAGTCCATGTCACAGGTCACCAGTCCATGGCAGGTTTATAAATGTGCTTAACCAAGGATAGAAAAATTACAATATGTAATATAATGCGTAAAATAATATCTGATAGAACAAAGTTGAGTGAACAAGTCAGGTATTGTACTGGAACAAGAACTTAGTAAGCATTGTCATGCAGTAATTTTTTAATGTATTTATATAATTACCTTTATTATCTATTATTCAAGAGAGGATACTGCAGTGTGATTAAGTAATTTAATTACAATGCTTGGAACGTAATTTTGACTCATTTTGGAAAGCCCTGGCAGGCCTTATTACAATTATGCTACCTTGTCCGTTCCTTAAATCAGTCTTTGTGTGTTAGATAAGAACATGTTTTGCAGTTTATCTCATTGTTGTTAAAAGTTGACCAGAAACAGGGATGGATGTGCACTGTAGCTGTCTCAGGATGAAATGTGTAGATCTTGATCTGTGCTTTAACAAACCGTTCATATATAACTCTTGTATAAAGCTTATTAATCTCTGATGAAACCAGAGTCCTCTGACCAGTGTGTCTTTTACCTTCATGACTCATTGCATGTTTCATAACCTAAACAGAAGTGAGCTCCGCCTGACCTTGTTCTGCACGACTCTCAGCTTCACTGCTCGGTTCAGCTCAGCTGGAGTCCCAAGACTACACGCACACACACGCACACGAACATAAAGTGATGGATACACACCTGTTGCTTTTCCAGCAGGGGACAACAAAGGCAACACTAAGCAGAGGCGCTCATGGCAGAGGTTTTTGTTGGAGAAAATGGCAAATGAATATTTTTTGTTCTTTGAAAATTTATTTGACACTTACAAGCGACGGGTGATGGAAAAGAGGGGTCTTAGGAAGGGAGAGAAAGAAAGTATGGTTAAGTTATCTTTCTTCTGTGGCTTCTGTTTACTTGCTCATTTTGCACTCAGCACCTTCTCGCACGCGCAGTTTGAGATAAGAGTAGCAGGACGAGATGCATGAATTATGCATATTGCTGTCTCGATGGTGCCATTAGGGAACCACAGAGAACAGCAGTCAATATTTACAGGAGTAATACCTGTGTCTCTCTGCCTTTTGCATTTGTCTGTCTCTGTTTTTGATACAGGGCTGCACAATTAATCAAATTTTTATTACCATCATGAAAGGATTTTCCACAACAAGCCCATTGTTAAGGGCTACCACAACAGTACAGATCAAATTACAGCCAAGAGTGATGGAATTAGAGTGCAGCGTTTGGACCGTTTCTAAAATTAGAGCAGTGCTGGGATCTCATTGATGCTGTTCGAACCCTTGTCTGCCACAAATACTACTGGTCTTTTAACCAGTTACTTCATACATGCACGGCTCAAAACTGTCCTTCCAGCCAAACCTGCCTCGACATATGAACCTTTTTAATGGATATGTATTTAGTGCGATCAGAGCATTAAAAAAATTACAGAATGTTGTTTTTTAAAAAATATATTTATGTAAAGCATATAATTTAAGTAACAATGAGAAATTTTGCATAACCATGTTGATCTATTTCTTTTTTTGTACTTTGCATAATATGGAGTGATTTTTGGAAATAAGTTTACACACCAAAATGGAAAAAGTTTTATTGGTCCATTCATCCTGTAGTTGTCTCGTAATGTTAACGTCTGTGGGGGGGGGAAAGTAATAAAACGAGACAGCGGTTCTAACAGACAGTGGCTGTTTGTGGGGAATAGAGTGTTCTGACTTGTCACTTCACAAGATGGAAAGAAGAAATGGATGGCAACCTTAAGGCCTCCATGCATCTCCTTCTGACACTCTAGAGAAAGGGTGGAGGAGGGGGTGGAGCGAGGACATTTGCATGAGTCTGTTTCATGACTCACCATTCCTCATGTCTATGCACCAATGAGCGTAGCATGTCACAGGACATGGTGTCTTCTGCTCTTGTTAATCTCAATCTGTTTGTCTACTCTGCTTTTACACAAAATGACAGCATGACTTCTTTTCCCTCTCAGTCTGGCTGTTGGGTTCTCACATTTCATGTGTGAATCACTGCTAGTAGTCTTTCGTTTCTTCCTCCTTCCTTTCTGACTCTTCTGGCTCGTGTTTCTTGCCTAGTCTCTTCATGCATCTGCTTTGATTTCTTTGCTGTTTGTTCCCTTTTAGCACTTTCTCTCATAGTTGTGGAACGGACGATGAATCATGGGCTAATGTTGATTTATGTTTAAGTCACTACATTTTATTTATAAGAATGAAAAAATTATTGTGATGTAGCAGGGAGCAAAGCGATAGCCAATGAGGGTGCAACAGGTGATCGAATTTGGTCCATGGCGTGGTGATGTCTGACAGTTGGATGATGTTTGAGAAGTTTTGAGGGTATATTTCCAAAAAAGATGTGAAAGACTTGTAATATTTAGTTCTTCAGTTATCTATGTTGCTCCAGCACCAAAGCAGAACTAGGCAATTTGATATATAAGATCACAATATTATTTTCTGAGATTATCATGGCATTCTCAGAAATCCTCCGATGAGCATGTAGTGTATAAAATGAAAATAAACATTTCATTCATATTTCTGGTAATACAGGTTCTTTTTGTTTCCTTTTAAACAAACATTTAACATGACATCGTGTATCATTGTGTGTGTGGTGGTGGTGGTCTAGCGGTGTAGGACACTTGCCTACAGACCTATGGACCAAGAGGTCCCAGGATCGAATCCTACCTCCAGCACTACCATCATTGGGTTCCTGAGCAAGACCCCAACCCTGAATTGCTCCAGCGAGACTGTCCCTGTAATCAGGACTTGGAAGTTGCTCTGGATGTGAGCGTCTGCTAAATGCCGTAAATGTAAATGTGTATCGTGAAGATTTCCACTAATATTGAGAGAGAAATTTTTGCCCAGCCCCACCCTACAGTATTGAAGCAAATTTTGGAGTCCAGACATGTCTTCCTGCCTTTATTTGAGCTAATTGTGTGCTTTCAGTGTTTTAGCCAAACTATTCCTTTGAGGTTAAAGTGTAATTATCTATGCATACAGATTGCACATGACACTAGATGGCCAGCTTCCAAAAGAGGATGGAACAAAAGGTCAGAAAATATCACCCGTTTGAAAGCCTCTAGTGTGGAGGCAGACTTTGGGTTGTAAGATGGTGCACCAAAGCGATTCTCAGTCTTCCTGTTTATGATCTAGGTACTTCTCAGGACATGACAAGGGGCTCTGCACCTTCATTTTGAAGAGATTTCCTGCTCTTTCTGGGCAGAGAGTTGTCTCTGGTCACTTTGGTGGATTCCCTAGTGTGGAAATAGCTGCTCTGGGCGATTTGGGCCAGGAGCCTAGATCAGCTCCATCCCTCGTAAGGACTATATATGCTCTTAAGGTCAAGCTTACCTGCTATTGAGCCACTACCGCTCATACTGCTGCGAGAGTTTCATCCAGGAGCAGGAGAACAGAGCTCAAAACTGCAATGCTAAATTTCAATTCTGAATAGATTTAAAGAGTGAAGTAAGGCCCTGAAAACCCTGTTTTAAAGAATTTTGCCATGAACATGTGAGAGTCATTCCACTGCCATAGCCTTTCTGGCCTGCCCACACCTGCGCAGACTTGATCAGTCCGTGCAAGTGTGCGACCCCTCCTTTTTACGCTGTCTGTCGTTGCCAAGCAATGCCATCGCCTGTGGCATGTCTGGAACAGAATCCACAGTGTTGTAGAGAAGCCTGAGAGTCACACGGTTTGAACCCACAGGGGCTCAGATCATTTTCTCATTGTGTTTTGCTTTTAACAGCTCGTTCGCTGCATGTATAAAAGCATTATTGTAATTGCAAAATTCTAGATAAAGTGCCTTTTTTTTTTTTGTTCTGTTCTGCAGAGCTAATCGCAGGTTTTACAATGCTAATAACTGCGGTAGTTTAAGGATTTGGCACAAGTTCAACCTCATTTGCGTGTATAGGTGGTGGCATGTAGACAGGGGGTCAACCTAAGCCTCAAAGGCAGATGGAGGCATGTGCAGTCACAGTGTGCAGAGCACATAATAATGTCAGAAGGGAACCACCTCTCTTGAAACTGAATCAGCTGGCAAAGGTTTCATCCTGCTTTTCAGCTAATATTGATACATAGATTTTTACAGAAATTACAAATGAAGCTGTAACAGAAAACAAGTAGCTGAAGTCTAAAGAAAAATTTTATATTTAGTGTTGTTTTTTGAGATGTGATATACCATCAAATCATGAGCAAGTTAATAATGTTGACCCATGTTTGGCAATTACAATTAAAACTGTGATAAGAGTGATAAGAATGGGCTGAAACAAAATCAAGTGGAATATCTGTACTTCCACCCTGCAAGAAATACACAGTAAAAAATAAGACACAGTGTAAGGTGCTGTTCCAAGACACATTTTTTCCCCCAACATTGCATTGGATAATTTTCTTTTTTTTCCTGATCTAGCACTTTCTGATGCCTATTAATACCAGAATGTCATTTTGATTATTTATCTGTATTTTGATAAACTTAACTAAAGCTTATTAAAGTTAAGCTATTTTCGTGTGTGTGTGCGCGTATTTAATTTAGTGACATTTTTTACCAAAAGAAAATTAGTGGTGAAAAATGAGACGTAATATTGCATCAAGTGAAGATCTGTTATTGAGTCTGCAATATTTAGATATTCAGTTTATTCATGGACATTTTCTTTGTTTACAGCACCTTCAGATGACCATCCAGGCTCTGCAGGATGAGCTGCGCATCCAGCGTGACCTGAACCAGCTGTTCCAGCAGGACTGCGGCGTCCGGCCGGGCGAGCCATTCTCCGCTGAGCTCACCGAGGAGAACTTCCAGAGGCTTCACAGTGAGCATGAACGGCAGGCCAAGGAGCTCTTCCTTTTGAGGAAGACCTTGGAGGAGATGGAGCTGCGCATTGACACGCAGAAGCAGACACTCAGCGCCCGAGACGAGTCCATCAAGAAGCTCTTGGAGATGCTGCAGAGCAAGGGCCTGTCTGCCAAAGCCAGCGAGGAGGACCACGAGCGAACACGCCGCTTGGCAGAGGCTGAGATGCACATCCACCACCTGGAGAGCCTGCTGGATCAGAGGGACAAGGATACCTCTGCTCTGAGGGAGGTAAGGCACTTTTTTGGCTGCAGCATTGTCAGGAATCCACTTTGTGATGTCTTAGCAGGAGCAAGACTCTGTTTTAAATACATGACAGCATATCGACTGAAATGTCAGACAAAACAACACTGCTGTTGTTAAAATAACAAACATGAAGTTTATCCAAACCTGACCTTTAGTGTGTGAATAACAACTCAACACAGACTACCTTTCAGCAGGACATTGTTTAACTACAACTACTGAAGTATTTAACTAAAAATTAATATATACATTGTATTTTTTTAGCTCTTTACATTGCTACATAATTTCATCAGCTAGATAATTCCAGTTGGCCCTACTTAGGGGTTCAACAAAAATCAGTGTCCCAACAATCAGCTGGGGTACCCTATACCTCTGTACTCTTTACACGCAATTCTACTGAATTATCAGAATTTGTACAAAATGAATAAGTTTAGGTTTAAACCGAGTAGTTCACAGTTGAGGTGAAATGACTGATTGTAAAGAAACTCTCTGACTTGGGTTTCTAGCTGTGTAATGGAGCCAACGGTCACGTGTACAACTAATTATAGCAAATTTATTTAAAATCAAACGGAACGATTAGCAAAATGGTGATTCAAACTGAACAAGTTTTTAGCACTATTTCACCTCAAAATGCCCTGATCGTACCTCTTTGCAATGCAAACGTAACATGAAATTTAGGTCAAAAGCTTTCAAACAATGCCTCAGACATCAAACAGTTTATTCTTCACCATTTCAAATGATGAAATTCATTACACACGTGCACACACAAACGCACGCACACTCTTTTAACACTCTTTCCATTCAGCCGCGGTTCAGGGAAGAATCTCTGAAGTCTTAGAGTTATGAGGCAAAACTAAGGGGACACTCTGACCTCTGAACATGAGCAGAGACCGACAGACTGAACATTTGTTGCAATAGAAACAGTGGAGATGGAAGGTGACCGTGATGAAACAAGGTGAATGTTGCTGAGTGCAAAAATGGTTCATTTGAACAGATTTGTCTTGTTTAGCTGCGCAAATTCCCACTGATCTTAGATGCTACCGGCTGCATGAAGTTGATTCACAGTGTGCTTCGTCACTGAAAGTATTGTTTAATCAAATGTGTGTCTCTGGGGTCAGTGAATAAAAGTGGCTTTAGAAGAAGGTCATGTTCTACTAAATCTTCTTGTTCACTTTCAGTCTTTTGGCACCTTCTCCAGCAGTTCCTTCATGCACACCTTGAAGGAGATTCCTTAAAATTAATCTTTAAACGTTTACTGAACGGCCTTTAGAAACATCATTGAGTAACATGAGATTTTAGACCTTCTTTACATTCTAGTAACCTTCCTAACCACAGCAGCTCTGTGAGAGCACTGACACCTAGTGCTGAAAAGTGAATCTGGACTCCACCGATGAGCACTACTGTTCAAATTCTTGCAATCCCTTTCTAACGCAAACACTGATGGAATACTTATTTCACGACTAAAGAATTACTTATTTTAACGTCTTGTATATTTTGGGCTGTCTAGTGTTGTAGAGGCTGAAGAACAATCATTATTTCTACTTTTTTTTTTTTTTTAATATTGTTTTGCCACATCTGGCTTTTTTTCTGTTCCAAAAAAAGTGTAATCTTTTTTCCAAATTGACCACTCACTAGCCTAATGTAGACTCACTAATGTAGAGCTGAGTTTTGATAGTTTTTGATTAAGTGTTGTGAAGACTTGGAAAAATAGGTTTCTGTGTGTGTGTGTGTGTGTGTGTGTGTGTGTGTGTACCTATAATATAATACCTATAATATAATACCTTAGTGTGTGTGTGTATATAAATATACAATATTTTTTTATTTTTTTTTATTTTCTTACGTTATAATTTTTTTTCTTATTTCTGATTACTGCTAAAGGTTCAGGGGGACCCGCGTAGTTATATTTGGAATCTGAACCCACGGCCTTCTGATCCTATGGATAGTCCCTAAACACCAGACCACCTCTGAGAACGTATGACCCTGACGGGATTTGAACCCGTAGCCTTCTGATCTGGAATCATACGCGATGCCGTTGCCCCACATGGTTTTCCTGCGTACATTTGAATGTGTATGTTTTGCCGTGAAATGTGTGCTTTCTAAAGCCTCAGGAAAGGCCGGGCTGTCTCCATCTATTTGTGGTTGGTCGGTAAGAGTTGCATTAGCTCTCTGTGGATTGCTGGGTACATTATTCTGCTCATAAGAGACTCAGTGAAGCACAAACACTCCACACTATAAGAAAGCACGAGAGGAGAGGCATTCTGGCTCTGTCTTCAGCAATATGATGTCATTGGGCCATTTAAGAGCAGAGAGTTAAGGAAGAGCAACACAGTAGGACATAAGGGCTGAGCTGGGATGATGTGGGATGGTAACATGGACCTGCGTCTGCTTGGGGCCACTACTAGAGGGAGGCATCATGTTCCCATGGTTACAGCTCCTAATGACCCTCGTCTTGCGTTTCCTCCTCAGGAACTTCACCGACGTTTTGAGGGAGCACCGGAATCTGCCAAAACCAAAGCCCTGCAGACCGTCATAGAGATGAAGGCAAGTGCTAGTGTGTGTGTGTGTGTGTGAGAGCAAATGTGTTTGTAATCAGGTTTTTTGGTAATTTTTTCTTTTGTTATTTATTTATTAGTTAAAATGGAATAGTCTTACCAGGCCAAATGTGATTTGGAAACATGAATGCATGTCTGTTGACCAGTTTTGGAACTGGATTGCAAAACATCTGTTGCTAAAAAGACTACGCCCTCTGCTAAAGCCCCCGGCTTTTAGTCCATGACATCCTCTCCCTCTCCCCCTCTCCCCCTCTCTCTCTCTCTCTCAATTTAGATTCTTTTAAGTTTGTATATCAAATGTGAATTTGAACGACCTTATTAATGTTAAGAACCTTCCCAAAAATGTCATTAGTATTAATGACATTTAATGCTCATGCTCAGGTGAGCATGTCGCATCGGAACGGAACTTTTACATAAACACAAACGTGCCACTGCTTTGCTGAGAGAAATCCATCAGCCATAAAAATTCCAGCTCACTGCTGAATCAGTGATGAATGGGTTAAAACAAATAATGCAGTGGACTACAGTCTTGAATTGTGAACTATAAGATGTTCCTCTGTGGTCAGTGGAGCAGAGAAAATGGACGAGAAATGATACAATACCATGGTGTGCTACATGAAGGGACTCCTTTTTATAACTCAAGTTTCTGTATACCTTTAAAACATTTTCGCTTGTTCAAGGCTCATTTTCTAAACATGGTCCTTCAGAGCAGGGTTTCTATTTAGCTGGTTAAAATGACTGGAGGTGGTGATTATGGTTCCATTTTCGCCACAGCTAATTGAATGTGTTAATAATAATATATTTGTAGTAGTAGTATACAGAACATTGACTTGTGTCCACATTTACAGACTACTGTGTGTGTGATGAAGTTTTATTTTGGATGTTAAACATGCGTCTATCCTGGCTTAAGGAACCATGAGAACCATAGCTTAAGGAACCAAACGGTCATTCTATGGAATTCATAGAAATCCTTATGGTATCTTTATGAGTATAATTAGAATTTTCTGGGGTGCAGGCTTTCCACTGATGCTAACTTAAGAAGCTTCTTAAATGGGATATTACTGCTTTGTTTTGACGCTTTGATGATCTTTCGTATCCTTTCTTTTCTTTGCCCCTAAAGCCTGCCTTCTCTATACATGTCTCCATCAGGACTCTAAGATCAGCTCTCTGGAGCGCGGTCTGAGGGATCTGGAAGAGGAGGTTCAGATGCTTAAGTCAAACGGAGCTTTGAGTACAGAGGAGAGGGAGGAGGAGATGAAGCAGATGGAGGTCTATCGCAGTCACTCCAAGTTCATGAAGAATAAGGTAGTTACATGATGCCTAGACATTTACAGGAAAAGGTTTGTACTGTATTGCTAGTTCTTCACTGCTAACACTATGCCCTAACCAGCATTTTGTTTCTCTTTGCTAAAATTAAACTTGTGTGACAGTTCCTTACGATTCTTAGTCAACTGAGCTTTTTACAAAGCATCTGTTTCTTTGGTGCACCGAGTTGGAGATTGATCACCTTTCTTCCTGCATGGTGAAAGCTGTGTGGTATGCATATGCAATTCACGTTAGGAATGTCCACGTGACCTGCATGGCGGCTGGCGATTTGCCGCAGAGTGACCGTCAGCTGAGCTTGGGGATGCTATCGGGAATGGTGGTTTGTTGCAGTAACAGCGCCCTCTCCTGACAGGTAGAGCAGCTGAAGGAGGAGCTGTCTCACAGTGAGGCCCAGGGCGAGGAGCTGAGAAAGCGGGCGGCTGAGTTGCAGCAGGAGGTCTCTGCAGTAAGACACCCAGAGAGCCAGCCTAGCGCACACACAGCTCTGCTTCCCTCACCAGAGAGAGAACAAAGCCCCATCAAACAGGGACGTGCAGGATCGAGCTTATTTATAGAATGACAGGAAACGTACTTATACTATAGTGAGATTTTCAAACCTTCCTAAGGACATGCTTTCAGAACAGTCACTTTTCTGTGGTGTCAAATTACTTTTCCTTTGACCTTTTTTACCTTTAACTATTTACTCAAAGTTTTAAGGTGACTTTGACACTGTGGAGAAACTCGCAGACGAATGATTACGATGTCTGCAATGTAGGGTATCAGTTTTTAGCTGTCCAAAATGACCAGTGAACCCACATATATCTACCAGCTTTTTTGTTATGTTGGTACTGGTGAAATGTGGGGAAAAATATTATTTAATAAGATTTTATATATTTGGAAATTTAAATCATGTTTCAAAAACATTTTTTTGGTACCTCTTCCCAACATGTTGTGCTCTGCAATGAATAGATCGGGAAAAAAAAAAAAGAATGAATTTTCTGCTTAACCTGGATGGTGCACTGGGCAGTGCCATTACCTCACAGATAAAGATCCAGTCTGGGTTCATTCTGTGTGGAGGTTTTATAGAAACAATTATTCAGTTATTTCACAAGAAAAAACTTCTAATTGCTAAAATCGAACCATTCAGATCTGGGGAGATGTGGAAAAATCTGTGGAATTCTCCTTTAAATACATTTTTGGATTGGTTTAGATTTGCCCAGTACCATTAAGTGAAAAATCCTATATATATATATATAAGATGATATATAACAAGATTTCATTCTTGTTAATTTTCCGAGCTGGATCAGCATCTACCTGCATCTTGCTCTTCTCTGACCCTGAATGAAGAAACAGAGTCTCTTAACTCTGCAATGAAGTCATGGGAAGAGTCGAGTAGGACAAATCATGTGAGAACAAACACAGCAGTGACAGTATGATCAATGGGCTCAGTAGCCAAAGGTGAGGTGCAGTGGAAAAATATTCAAGATGTGAGGAGGGAGCTGATTAAAAATTCCAGCTATTACTCGAAGTCCCTTATCAGGATCCGTCTCCTGCCACAAAAGCAGGATCTGGACTGTACAGGCTAAACATGTCGAGTCCTTTCTCTCTGATCAGGAAAGCAGGGTTGCCCGCTGCTGTGCAAAGAAGTCGGATGCCACGCTAGACTCCCCGGCACTTCTAATTTTCTTTTCTTTATAATTTTTTTGTCTTATCATCTTTGCCTTTCTTGCTTATCCCCTCTCCTAGTCCTTTTCTCTCTGCCATTGTCCATAGTGCTGGATGGATTTAAGAGCACTAATATTCCACCAGACCTGAATATCTCTCTCTCTCTCTCTCTCTCTCTCTCTCTCTCTCTCTCTATCTCTCTCTTTCGCTCGCTCGCTCGCTCTCTCTGTCTGTCTGTCCCTCCTTCCCCTCTGTTGGAATTTAGCACTTTCTCCCCGCAGGGTGACTGCTGGTAGATCACAGCTAGAGCCTCTGCTAACCTGCTGCTCTCTACCATGCATGTTGGAAAATGTATCGCTATGTATGGAGTGAACACAACTTTGTGGGTTTTATAACAACTTATTTCCAGTGTGGTAATGTTTTAATGACGGATGTCTTGATTGACTGATTCAAATATAACTCACGCTGAATCTGCCAAGTAGGTAGTTTGAACAGTAATTCAGGGTACCCACAGACTGTAGGCGTGTTGGAGCCTCACAAGAGGATGCATTGTACACATTACAGAAAAAAGAGGAAGCCCACACCAGCAGGATTGTTCACGTGCTGGTTATTATATGCTTCAGATGTGTGTTTAGAGCCTAGGCTGTCACTACCAGTCCCCTCTCTAAGCAGCAATTTTGATCATCATCAAATTATGATGACTTATGAGTGATAAAGCTCATAGCTGTCGATAGTTAATGTCCCTTCTGCCGTGACTTTCTTGATGTGTAACTGTATTAAACATCCAAAAGGATAAATAATGCAACTTGGCAAATATCTTAATGTTCTGAAAATGTTTCTATACTCAAAATACTCATATAATTAATGCTGACAGCGCCACGTAACCACGTAAGAGCTGATCCGTGTGGCAGTTTCAGTTGTATTTGCAGCACGTGGGAATGAAATGCATGAGCGGCTCAATCAGACCCATGCAACGCCTACATGGACCAGACCAGACGTTCAGGACAACATAATTATCTCCATTATAAAAATCTATCTTTTCATGCAGTGCAGTCTGTAAGTAACTGGAAAGCAGTAGTCAAATCAGAGTCAACTTTACTCAAGAGTTGAATAAACGTGAGCCAAGTGAAACATTGTGCATTGTAAATGCAGTGTGTCAGCTTTAATTCGTGTCTGTATTGGGGGAGTCACAAACAATCTACTTTTCTGCGGGGACCAGAAAGAGCTACTCTGTCAGTCATAAAGAAAAGACTCGCCCAGCAACTCCTCAGGGAAACATCTAGGTCTCAAGCAAAAAGGCCAGATTTTGCTAAAATGTACTTTGAAAAGCCTGTAGTCAAAGCCAGATGACAGAATTGGGTAAAAAGGAGAAAAGGAACCACTTGAGATCTAAAGCGCGCTGCCTTTTTCTTTGAAACATGATGGCATGGGCATGTATGACTGGCACTGGAACAAGATCTGCTCATTTTAATGGTGACTAGGCTTTCAGTGTCAGCAGTGAGAGGATTTTTGAAGTCAGTAGGAGCACCGTACCAGCTCAGGTGGCCTAAAAAACTGTGGCTCGATTCTTTGCAGCAAGAACCCAACAAAATCATGGAGTTTAACAGGAGCACAAAGGAGAACGTTCTTGAAGTTAGAGTTAATTCTCTGTGAATCCCAGCTCTTAGCTTACTCAAAGTGAAAACAAAGCTGAGGGACAGTATTTTATTTTGCTGCAATAAATTACATGACCGTATGGCCATTATACGCTCTTGCGAGCATATTGTTGATACTTTCACTATATTAGGAGAAAAAGTAATTACTTGTAACGCAGCACAGCTATATTTAGTGATTCATTGCAGAAATGGTGAACGTTCAAAGTTAGTAAACCTCACAAAAAAGAAGGGAGGGCATGTTTACTGTGTATGGTGAACATATCAACAGTTATTTGTTTCCTTATTTGAAACCATATTTTTCAAATAATCCGAGAGCAAAAAAAGGCCCCAAACAAACTGGAGCTAAAAATGTCTGAATTACATGCTTGATAGAGCATGACCAAGAAAGATATTTGTTGATTGCAGAGTATTTTGCCTATTATATATTTGCATGAACACACACACCACAGTCTAAGACTCTTTCAGTTTAATGATATAGATTGAGTTCGAGCTGAAAATGTGCACTTAAGTCTCCTGGCGATCGTGTACTTACAAGCTGCACTGTGTGTGTGTTTGTGTGTGTGTGTGCGGTAGAGAAGGAAAGAGAGAAACTCAGCAGTGGGAGCTTGTTGATTAGATTTAAAAAAAAAAAAAAAAAAAAAAAATATATATATATGTGTGTGTTGCTGTTTCACACATGGCAGGAGCTCACTTGCTGTTTGTACTTCACAGATTGACCAGGTGAAGCAGGACCTCTCCAGGAAGGACACAGAGCTCCTGGGCCTTCAGACCAAACTGGAGACACTCACCAATCAGTTCTCAGACAGCAAACAGCACATTGAAGTCCTCAAAGAGTCCTTAACCGCCAAAGAACAACGAGCGGCCATCCTACAGACGGAGGTAAACTGCTCCCCTTTTACTTTATTCAGTCTCCTGCTCGTGTAGCACCTTTAAACCCATATAAAGTGAGGAGGAAGCTGATGTCTGCACCATTGTTGGGCAGTGAAAGAAAACTTTTCAAACGTAGAGAAGGAAGTTGGATAGACCACTAGGGGGCACTGTTGCTTTGAGCAAGAAATTGTTGCCCAGTGGCTGACAGTTAACTCTCGTTTCACTTCTCTGACATGCAGTAAATACTTTAAGATCCAGCCATTTGTAAAGCCTGTCAAGAGAAAGGAAGCTTCTTCTTTAACTTCTATATTTGTTCAAAAACTTAAGCCTTTCATTATTTTCTGTTATTTTAAAAAAATGTTATTTTATTTGTATGATTTGATTGTCCTAAATGATTTCTTCTTAAATTTTTTTTTATTTGTAATATTTACATATATGTAGCATAAAAATAAAAGCACTAGAACTACAAAGCCAATATAGCTAAACATTGTATCAACAACATTTCGTGCATTTGATTCTTTTGCAAAACTTTTTTCTTTGACCTTCAGTTTATGTTAAAGTAATCATGTAGTTTTGGACCATTTCTTTTATTCTATTTAACACAATGCAGAGGCTTGCTGGTATTTTTCCTATAATGTATGAAAAGATCCGAGATTTTGGGCTAATTCTGTTTTTGTATCCCTTATAACAGTTTTTACATTTAAGCCAGCCTTTACATTGTGGTGAAGCGTCCCTAATGACCAGGTGAAGTCTGTTTATATGAAATGACATGGAAAATGGCTGGTTTTGTTCTGACAGTGAGCGTTTATAAAATTCAGGATGTATAAAGGTTGAGGAGTTCACAGCTCTTGCGTGTGTCTGATCAGGTGGATGCCCTGCGCCTGCGTCTGGAGGAGAAGGAGACTATGCTGAATAAGAAAACTAAACAGATCCAGGAGATGTCTGAAGAGAAAGGCACACTCAACGGAGAAATCCACGACCTTAAAGACATGCTCGACGTCAAAGAACGCAAGGTCACTGTGCTACAGAAGAAGGTACAGGAGTCTTTCTCTGTCAGTCCACACACACACACACACACACACACACACACACACACACACACACACACACACACAGCCCGATCAGCCACAACATTAAAACCACCCACATATGAGTTAGTCAGCGGTGGCCTAGTGTTGCTTAAGCACTACAACCTTGGATCGGAAGTTTGTGTTCGAGTCCCGGACCAGTAGGTTGCCCTGAGGTACCCTTGAGCAGGATACTGTCCCCAACACTACTTCCTGGGTGCTGGTTGTAACTACCTCCTGCTGCATGTGTTTGTGTGTGTGTTAAATACAGAGCATGCATTTCATTGTGATTCAAGAAGACAAGAAGTCACTTTCACTTTAATAACACCTTGTGACTCTGGTACCTGTCAGGATATTAGACAGCGTCAGTTCTAGAAGTTGGATGTGTTGAGGGACTCGAGCAATGGGAGCAAAATATTTTTATTTCCTCCAAAAATCTTTCCCAGTTAACATCTGTGGATGCGCTTGATAAACTAGTCTAGTCTGTGACATCTTGGCGCAGAAACCACAGCACACATTCGGAAGTCTTGTGGAACCACACCTTGAGTTGGAGCTGTTTTGTGGCACGATGGTTCTGGATGAAAGGTGCACACGCACACACACGCGCACGCACAGACAGTGAGTTCCAGTCCTGACCTGTAGATGGCAGTCTGTAACCACAGTTTAAATTGCCATCAGCGGGCTGACGAAGTAGCTGTTCCAAATTTCTAAAGTAGGGAAAAAGAGTGTTCTTTTCCTCAGAACAGTACTACTCTGGCTTTCGGATCTGATCTTTAAGTGCTCATAACATGGGGAAAAATAAAGGCTCTTCACTTTTATGAAATAAATGAGTTAAATGTGGTAAGTAAAGTTCAAGTTTTGAATCGTACTATTCAGTCACCACCCCAACAATGAATGGAAAATTTTCCTAAGCCCATTTTAAAGTCACAGCTTTCACAATGTTATAAAAACCAACATATCAACACACATTCATCATTTTGTCCTACAGCAGTTTAACCATTTCTAGTCATGCTTCGGGCAGGAGTGTTTCAGCCTGGATTGCTTTTCGAGTACAGGGCAACCAATCAGAGCAGACAGCATGCACATATAATTAAAAATGGCCTGTCTGAAGAACGTTTGGGGAAAAAATGGTTGCATAAAGTCATGTCTTAAGTTGATCTCAAGCAAAATACAGAAAGGTTTGGGTCCGTTTGAATAAAATAAATAGCTTTTGCATGTTCCTTGCATTTCCAGGGCCCATTGGCTAAATTTTAAACAATGTAAAAGTAATGAACAATCTTTTAAATGACCCATTAAAGATGGTGGAAGATGTACAAAAAACTCGTTTTCAGTTTCAGTCAATATCCTTTTTCAAATTGTACATAGAAGAGGACGCTGTTCTGATTGCTCTACCACTCAGAGTTTCTTGTCCCTCCACATCTGTCATGTCATGGTGCAGTACTTCGTGTTTGTGCCCCACTGACCTCCTGTCCATAGCTGGAGATGGAGCAGTGCCGCTCTCAACTGAGCAGCTGTGCTGACTTTTTATGCAGTGTGATGGGCCTTCATCTACAGCAGGGACTGATCCCATCAGACTGATCCCACAATGAGATCACCTTCACGGGGGAGCGGGAACCGTTAAACCCCTGCAGTGTGAACGGACGTTCCAGCAGATCTCATACATGTTCAGTCTGATCTGGCACTATAAATCTCTCTTGCGCTCTCTCTCTCTCTTGCTCGCTCTCTCTTGGTCTCTCTCTCTTTCTCTCTGTCACTCTTTCTTGCTGTCTCTCTCTTTCTCTCTTTTCATTCTTTTTTCCCTCAGACTAAATGTGTTCAGCTGTTCTTAATCTCTTCCATCTCACCACCTATTCCTTAATGCTTCTCTGTCTATTGCTCTTTATTTCTGTTTGTATTTAATTCTCTCTCTCTCTCTCTCTCTCTCTCTCTCTCTCTCTCTCTCTCTCTCTCTCCTCTCTCTCTCTCTCTCTCTCTCTCTCTCTCTCTCTCTCTCTCTCTCTCTCTCTCTCTCTCTCTCTCTCTCTCTCTCTCTCTCTCTCTCTCTCTCTCTCTCTCTCTCCCTCCCTCTCCCTGCCTCCTCTTGTCTTTCCTTTTTCACTGTCAGAGTCTAAAAGCGGAGTCATCGGGGGCATGGTGAATACAGTTTCTTTTGAAACAGAGCTCCGGCTCCCCAGCCGAAGAAAGAGAAACATTTTGTTTCCATTATAGTTCCGTAGCCGCTGTGCATCGCCCCAGAGCCACTCCTAATGGCCATAACACATTGAGACAGTGCTGTGGAGGTATGCATGGACTCCTGCGGCGAGGCTTTATGCTGAATACACGGCGTTGCACAGGTCAGATGGAGCATGAGAGAACCGTGCAGAGACAGGATTACATGGAGGGATAGTTGGCCATGTTCTCATAAAATGAAACGCCTGTCTCGTTGAGTTATCCGCTTTTGTGTATTAAATTCTATAGCTCTACGTAAAGCAGTAAACACTTTTTTTGAGTTTGCAATTCGAGAGAGAGTGTACACATCCATACGCACTCGTGTGGAATTTTTAATTTGTACAGCCGAAAGTTTTCTTGCTTTCTGAGCGGCGGTGTTTGTGAAAGAGTGCCTTCTGTACTGCCTCCAGCCTCGCCAGCTTCACTTAGGGGATATAAACAGAACATACCTCGTTTAGCTGTGTGCTTATTGTTCTAATAGAAAAACTCACCTTTTCAGCAGACTCAGAAATCACTAATTTAATTCATCAAAGGCTGATAGGTTGGCAGGAAAACTCCACTGCCTTTGGTCCAGGCTAAACATGGAGAACAGTGGTTTGGATGGGTATCCTTTGTTAGGTTCAGAGTAGGACACGATGAGGAAAATAATATTTGTTGGTGCAGGAGAGAGGAAAAAATACAGGACGAAGTTCAGCAGGCCTCACTGCAGCTCTTAACTGAACACTGAGCAGACTTGCATTCCTGCTTTTTAGGGGTCAGAATTGATAGGTTTTCATTCCCGCCTTGCAGTCGTCAGTCGCCCAATTTATCACTGTTATTTTTTGTTCTGTGTTAGTATTTTAGATGACACGAGGCGGGTTAGGCACTAGGGCCGGGATTGTAGTGCTGCTCGCCATCGATATGGCACTCTATTTCAATAATGTAAATTAAATAGGTGCTTAATTTAATAGGACATGTTTCAGTCAGAAACCGGCTTAGCTCATCAAGTAGCTGGTAATTATTTCTGTTGCAGTGTGGAGTAATAGAAAGACCTGAAGTGGGGTTTTTTTTTTGTATCATAGTTTAAAAAAAAAAAAAAAAAAAAAAATTACTAACTAACTTCTGTGGCTTTAATCATCATTTATGCATCCTTACTTCTGAAAGGGCCCGCCGGTGTCTGTTACTTTTGATTAGGGGACCAGTGCCACAGGCATCATTTAACGCTTGGACCTAACTTTGGACCAGCCTGTACAAGCACCTGGAATATGCAAAATGAAGGGTTTCCGAGTGGTGCAAGCCTCGAAACACTGGGGTATGAGATATTCATTTAGTATGAAGTGCAACAGAACGTTGAGAATGAACGTTTTTTTCCCCCCTTACCCGTACTTTACTGTCCTGTTTCTACGATTCAGAGCAGGTTTTTATTTTTTCAGGTTTCTCACTCATTTATTAGACATTCAGGGGAGTCGAGGACAAAACCCAAAATGTCTTTCATGAGCTTCACATGGGCCTGTCAAATCTAGAACTGACAACATTACTAGTAGAATCCCACAGGGGTGTAAACACAAATGAGTGTGTGTGTTTTCAATTAGATTTTTTTTAATTCAAGGTTTGAGATTCATGCCCCAAACTGAAGACCTTCGTCATGCTTCACCAATAGAAAAATGTATTTATATATTAGACGTGTTAGTTATGTTGTGGACATTTTATTAAAGTGTTCTACTAGACTGTAGAAATGTAATTTCTTATTGTAATTTTTAAAATGATGACTTTGGGGGGGGGGGTTAAAAAAAAGCTGGAAGATATTGTGTGGTGTTTTTCTTCTTCTTCTTTGAGAGAGTGCAGATGAATGAGGCTGGAAATCTAATAAGGCTCTTGTGTTAAATTAATGATAACCCCAACATCAAATAGGGAGTCTCTTAAATCTTCCCTGTCTGGGGTGTGTGTGTGTGTGTGTGTGTGTGTGTGTGTGTGTGTGTGTTTGGCTGGGGGGGGGCTTTGGGGTTGTGCATTAAAGACAGAAATGCTTGCACTGTCACTTACCTGTCAGGTCTCACCCACTCGAGTGTCTGTCGCCTCAAGCTCATTTGCATTACTGAGTTGAGGGTGTGTGCTCGTTTTCTTCCTCTCAAGATGCACAGAATAAATAAACACACATTGATGCAACACCGATGAGTGTGTGTGTAGTAACCGCGTCTCCATATTGTCTGTACTTTTCCATAATTTTTCCTCAGACTGTTTCAACCAACAGTGAGAGTGTTTCTCCTGCTCTTCCTCTCAGATTGGAGGTGTTGTTTGCTTCTGTTTGTGCAAGGCATACAGTTCTGATGCAACTCACTGTAAATGCAACGTTTCAGCCTGTCGTGTGTGTGTGTGTGTGTTCATGTTGTCTGTAGCCAGAGCACATGCCATGCTGACAAGCTGCAGATCACTAAGTGAAACAAAACACTCCTTAATAATTCATACATTTCTCTCTCTCTCTCTCTCTCTCTCTCTTTCTCTTTCTCCCCATGTCTTGCTCTCTCATACACTCTCATGCATGCATACACACAGACACAATTTCCTGAAAATCTGTGTTTAAATTTGTGATGGAAAGTGGCCCTTTTTTCTCCCCTTTTATCTATTCTCTCTCTCTCTCCCTCTCTCCCTCTCTCTCGCGCTCTCATATACACACACCAAAAACTGGGGCTTTGAACCTGGTACATGGGTGTGCTGTGCCGATCTTGTTCATTTGTTCGTCTGTAATTCCTGTTATCCTCTCCCAGCTCATTTCACCCCAACAAACTTGTTCGTTCTCTCTCTCTCTCTCTCTCTCTCTCTCTCTCATATTTTACTCCATTTCTGATCATTGAACTGGATGGAGGTGTAGTGGTAGGGTACTTGCCTACAGACTGATGGATCAAGAGGTTGCAGGTCGAATCCACCTCTAGCACTACCAGTATTGTGTTCCGAGGGGACTGTCCCTGTTATCAGGACCAGACCAAGCTCTGGATAAAAAGTCTGCTAACGCTGCAAGCGTGAACAGCATGAACACAGTAGTCAGGGGTCGGTTGAGTTTGGTGGTGAGGTGTAAAAAGTTGCTGAAATGAAAAGGGGAAATCCTCGGGAGGTGGTGGTTCTTCAGTCGTTTCTTCACTGACAGCTGTGTCGCTGGATGTGTAATTACAGCGTGCAGGCAGACCCTTAAAGCTACCAGGGCTGTGGTGCAGGTGTGGTGTCAACAGATTTATTTAAAAAATACTCGCTGAATACTCTGTACATGTGAAACATTTAAAGAAGTGGGGACTAGTTATAGAACAGTTTGCCAGTAAAATGATCTCAGCAATTTGCATTTCATGCTGAACCAAACATAATTTCATGGTATTTATGTTGACGTGTTTTATTTAAATGCTTGGTTTTTCATAAAGTAATAAAAAACAACAACAACAAAAAAAAACACACGGATATTTTTATTTATATTTATATATTGTTGCTTTGTCATCCAAGGCAATGGATTCCTATATTGGTAATGTTTTTCAGAATTTTTGAAAATGACTACTGACTGCATTGTGGCACTCAAAGAAACTTTCCTTCTGCTTCTGTAGTTTTGCTGTTTCCTGTGAGCTGGATGTTAGATTTTTGAAGTAGAGTCACATCTGCAGTGCAGCTCTTGGCCATTGTTGGACTTTTGGATACTCTGCATGAACCTTGATTATAAATGGTTTGTCTACTATATCTAGAGTTTATATCTAGAGTTTATATCTAGAGTTTTGGTCCTGTGCTCCTCAATTTGCAGCAAAAAAAAAGACTCTTATTCTCGCGGCTGCTAAAATAGTTTATAAAGTTTGCTAAATTATGCACTATCAGACTGCTTTGGCTTTTTGACACAAGTGCTCTTTTTTGCCATGTTCTGCAATTTTTGGTGTTTATGCTTACTGTAGATCAACTTAATAGATTCAGCTGACAGTGTGTTAATTATAAGTGAGTTGATCTGCAGCAGTTATTTACCTCATCAGTGATTCCAGTCGTGTGTCAGACGGCTGAGGGTCAGTATAGAGGTAGGGACCCTGTATTAGGCTGAGTTAACAGACGCCATCTAAGGCAAACATTTTCCTGGAATGTCAGTGTGTGAATGGATTCAGGCAGGACTGTGTGTGTGTGTGAGTGTGAGTGCGCTGAGAGGCACTCAGCTGAGTGGTGTGTGATATGACAGACAGGTGGAGCTGTCAGTTCAGCTGTCAAGTGCAGAGTTGATTAATGAGAGTCTGGGAACATTTTTTACATGCCTCTCTCTCTCTCTCCCTCCCGCCCTCCCTCCCTTTGTTTCTCTCTCTCTCTCTCTGTTTTCTTCCTCGTAGTGTGTGATGCATTAGAATGAGTCTTACCTGAATGTCTGTCCTGCACGTCCTTGAAGCAGTGTGGTGAAGAGAAATGAGCTCTACCACTACAAGGGCCTTGATAGTCTCAGGGGTCAGACGCTATATTATAAGCCACATTTGGGTGGAAACAGACCTGTTTAGGGAAGTAACTGTGAGACTGTGTAGGGAGGCCATGTTGTGCTCGTCAACAATATACGACCATCTCACATCAGTGCTTCATCCACATCTGATCTTCATTCTAGTGACCTGCTAAAGATCAACAATCGCTGTTAACTGTTTTCACCCAGGTAACAAGCTTAAACCCTGACTGATGGGTACCAGTGCCAAGAGATAAGTGATGAGGTTTTTTGAAGTTGAAGAAGAAGGAAGTGTAGAAAGGTATAAGAGTAGCACTGCGTAGGGAAGGTTATTCCCTAGAAACTCTTTGAACAGGTGCATCTTCAGACGACACTTGAAGACCGCAAGGGATTCAGCAGCTCTGACCATGAGAGGAAGTTCATTCCACCACTGAGGACCCAGGACTCCGAAAAGTCTCGATGCAGGTCTTCATCTTCTCTTCAAGGAGAGAGGGAGGTTTCAAGGTTCATGCGTTGCTTGATCTTCCTGAAGAGGCGATAGAGACCACGTTATTTTGATAAGTGCAGTCAGACAAGCCTCACGAATCACGTACTGTGCATGAACTTGTGAAACTGCTATAGTGGGGCACCATGCTGGCTATCCCTGGAGGAGCAGGGGATACTGAACATCAGGATTGGTTTTAGAGGGGATGTATGCTTATTAGACCTCAAATTTGTATACAATTAAATGAATTTGATAACTGAGTGGTTTTAAGTGAAATGCTCTCGAGAAGGGAATAATTTTTCACGGTGGAAGATGTCTCTCAAAACTCTCACGGAAAGTTATTACATGGAAGGGCTGAGACATTTTACAATAGTTTGGGGTAAAATGGATAAAATCACAGCATATCGTGAGGTAAAATTGTCCTTAAAGAAGATATTTATGGTTTCACCATCACCAAATTTATATGTGAATAGTCAGAAGACACCAAGTTCACTGGTAGTTCTGGACAGCAAATACAATGGCTAGATTTCTGTTTTAGACCCTGTGCCTCCTGTTGTGGTCCCACCCCTGGTTTCTTTTTCTACCATGGAGTCTAAGTTTTTCTAGACTGGAGCATTGAACATTGGACAGAATGTCCTACAAGAAGCTAAAAAAGCCAAACAAACCACAGTGTCCTCCTAACGGTCACTTTTTAGCCTTTTTCTTAAAATGCCTGTACCAGTAAAAGAGCTCGGCCACAGACATCTGTCTAAACATGTCTGAAATTATTTCAAACAAAGTCTGCCATCGTTTTTATTACATGGGAAACATCTGTAGTTGTTTGAAGCAGGGCGAATTCGTTATCAGGTTTCTTCTCACCATTCTTTATTTTTTCTTTGAAAAATGTTTTGCCAAAACATCCATCTTTTTAATTAAATTCATCATTTGACACCGGTCTATCGCTCTTCGAGATCAGGACAGGAACCGTGAATAGGACAGCATCGCGGATGTTACTTTTTTTGAAGCCCCAGAAAAGGGGACTGGACATTGGAATTGATAAGAATGTGCTCACAGATTAGTCTGTCCTGGCCTGGAGGAGTTGGGGGTAATGTAAACGGTGATGTTTGGGAAGCAGTGGCTTAGAGAGACTTTTTTTTTTTTAAATGCTTAACATCTATTTTTCCTCCATCTCTCATTCCCAGGCCTTGCCGTTTTTCTTCATTACCCTGTTAATTTAGTCACATTCAGTGACTTAACCTACGCCGTTACCACTTTGCGTTTCACAGTGCTGTAACCATGGCAACCAGCCAAATGTTCTCATCGACGACGAAAGAAAAGCATCTCCACTTTGCCTTTCATGCCACTGACTTTCTCCAAGCCCCCTGGATGCTGATCACCTCATACCACCAGCCTGGAGTCCGACAGAGCAGAAACGTGTTCGGTTTAGCGAGGTGGGATGGGGGCGCGCGTGTGTGTGTGTGTGTGTGTGTTACTGACAGCGGTTTTTGAAGTGATTGGGGTAAAAAATGAATTGCGACTATTTATCAAATCCGTCAGTGTTTAATTGAATGTGAAATGGTGGGGGACAGGAACAGTCAGTCTTTTCATTGAGCTGTCGCAGCATGATGAATGGATTGAGTTTGCGAAATGCCCATCTCCCCTGTCATTTATCAGCTCCTGACTCATGCAGGCTTCACACCAGCCGCAAACGCAGATAAGGGAAGTTTTATGAAGAAAATTAGCTTGGAATATGACTCTTAATGAGGTCGTTATTTATTTCGAGTCAAAACAGACTTTTTTTTTTTTTTAGGAGCCAGATTGTTTTTTCATTCCTTTGCACTTGGGTGATGATGGGTTGGACTTTTCAACTCTTTTCGGCTTGAATGTCTGTCACCACATGATGGCATCGGTGCTGGCAGATTTAGGAGACCTACTTGTTATCCAGATTTCTGCTGGAACGAGAAGCGATCAGAGCCGGATAACGCTTCATTTCCTTGAGGCCTGTGTGAAGCTGATGAAAGGTCATGATCATATTTTAATTAGGAATCATATTTTCACTCTTATCTCAATTTAGGAAATCTAATTCAATTAACTAATAGTCTTCCAGAACAGTACACACTTTACATCGCCATGTCTTCAGTGATCTGAAGGGTAGTTGTTGACAGAAGTATATGAACCTTTATGTTTAGTAACTGGTGGAATCTCCTTTGTCTCTTTCGGTCACTTTCTGAACATGGCCATGTTTCATATCGTTTATGGTTTCACAATCAACATCAAAGAAAGATAAAGGCCAATTTATATATTACAAATAAAGTTATGCAAAACTTTTTTTTTTTTTCACCACTTTACTGCTTTGGTTGCAGTGGACAGATAGCGTAGAGGATAACACCATCGAGCGACATGGGAGTTAAATTCCCTGCTAAAGCAAGATTGGCACCTTTATAAAACTTGGACTACATTTACTTGCCTGGGAGGTTGTTAAACTATAATTCTCTGAGGATAAGACTGTCTGCCAAGAGCTGAGAATTAAATTAGATTTCAGTTACATTCCATGAATTGAGAGTTTTCCTGAATCTGTGGTTTCCGCAGATTTTCACATCGTATCTGACTCTGAGGTCTGAGGGGTTGTTTATGTAGATGTGTGAGGTTCATTGTTCTTTTGCAAAGTGTCTGTTAAATAGACAAAACTTTTTTTTTTTTTTTTTTTAAATACTTTTTGATCCCAAAGAATTGTTCTTCTGCATTTTACACCCTGTGTAACGGTGGGCAACGTGCATCCATCACCCAGCGTGGGGGCGGTGCTTAAGGGTATTACCTCAAGTTAAGATCCTGGTCTGGGACTCGGACTCAAACCCACAACCTTCCAATCGTGAGGCATGATCACAGGCAACCACCGCTGTCCTTGCTAATTTAAAATCTGATCATTGTGATATGATCATATTAAAGTATATTGGCCAATATTAGCATATATTTAATAGAGGAGTCAGTTGAAGAGTAAATAGCAGGTTACAGACTCTATAATGCAGTGCTTACATTTACACTGTTAATCACCGTAATCACCTGGTCCTAAAAGTTTTTTAATGAATCGTAACTGCTGTAATTTAGACAAGAACTGAACAATTTGGGGAAAATATCTGACTGCATTAAAAAAAAAAAACAAAAGCAAAAAGTTTTATAAAGCAGAGTTATTTTTGGTTAGTTATTAATTCTCTCTCTCTCTCTCTCTCTCTCTCTCTCTCTCTCTCTCTCTCTCTCTCTCTCCTCTCTCTCTCTCTCTCTCTCTCTCTCTCTCTCTCTCTCTCCTCTCTCTCTCTTCTCTCTCTCTCTCTCTCTCTCTCTCTCTCTCTCTCTCTCTCTCTCTCTCTCTCTCTCTGCAGATTGAGAATCTGCAGGAACAGTTGAAAGATAAGGAGAAGCAGATGAGCAGTCTGAAGGAGCGAGTCAAATCCCTGCAGGCCGACACCTCCAACACTGACACTGCTCTCACCACCCTGGAGGAGGCTCTGGCTGAGAAGGTGGGTTGGACACAGACACGTTCTTCTGAACACAGAGGAACATCTTTTTTGGGATTTAGGCTTTTTGAGCCTCGTTGTGATGGAAATAAAGGCTGAGGCTTTGTTCTTGTGATTAAACAGCAGGACTCTGAGCTCTTAGGCTTCAGCCTTTAGCTTAACGTGGTGAACCAGGCCCGCTGTAGGCAAGTGCCAGTAGAATCGGCTTTACAGAAGATTACAGACACTGTAAATATGGTTTCAGATCTTATCAGTGTTGAATTAAAACAAGAAACATGTTTATGGTTTGGAATAAAATAAAATTTCACTTTCTCAGATGTAGTCGATCAGCGCGGACTTCAAAAGATGCTTTAGTTTAATTAACTCGCAAAAACTCAAAGAACACACAGTTATTAAAATGGTGTGGTCTCTGATTTAGGAAACAGTACTACTTGCTGTCAGGGATGAAAAGGAACAAAACTGCACCGCTAAAGGCCGCCCTTTCAGACAGAGGACCGTAATTAAAGGAAACTCTGTTTTTAAAACACCCGCTTGCTGTTTTGGGTTACATGGTCCAAGCGTGTTCAGTTTTATAGCGGCCAGTTAAAGCTGACCGCCTGCCACACTGTGTAACGAAGGGCTGAATGATGTTTGAATTGAGTGAAGTTTTTGGATCTCTGAATAGAAAACATCTGCGACTATTGATTTGTAGTGTTATCGACATTAGCCTTATAGCCTTAAAATAAAAAAGCAGAATTCGGAGTCCGGACATGTCCTGGCTTATGAGCTACATCAGACTTATGTGGACAATTGTGTAATTTAAAAAAAAAAAAAAAAATTTTATTGAATAATTCCTTTAAAAGTAAAGAAATTCTTCTCTATAGACGTATTTTGCTGATGCCTGCATATTTACAAAAGAAAAGATCAATTATCAACTCGGATACAAAAAAATAAATTCGCGTATTCCATAGAGAAAGCAGTTCTGCACTTTTTAATGTGGACTTGATTAAGATAAAACATAAAACAGAAGATTAATCTGTGTTAATTTTATATATCCTATAAAAGGAAATAGAATTTAGGTGCAAAAATGAATAAACAAGGCCATATTTGTTCCGTATAGAGCATATTTCAGTCTGTAATACGGTTCGTACCGGGCACACACTAGTCTGTTCCCTCTCCTTTTGTCCATCGCAAAGGACGTTTTTAAAAATGTTTAGCTGCAGCGTAAAGCCAGGTTCTCATTCAAGTCAAACAGTTACTGTAAAGAGAAGAAACCCCTCATTAAACCAGGTAGTTCTGCTGGATCTAACGGTTGTATCATGGCATGAAGGCAACAGCAGTTCTCTCATAGGAAAAAGGCCTTTTTACATGTATTTATTTTAATTTCCTGTTTTAAATCGTAAATCAGGATTGTATCTTCTAGACCCCTAAAGGCAAAGGGTAGTGTTTAGCATATATGCTCTAATCTTGGTTTATTACATCTGCTTGTTTAACTGTCCTCTTTGGAAGAGCATTAGAAAGTCCTGTTTTCATTGTATTTTAATTTCCTGTTTTAAGTCATAAATCAGTGTTTTAAATCATCGCCTGTCGAGGCAGTTCATACATCAGAGAGGCCGTGCTTGTGTTCTGTGAGTCTGTGATTGCGTGAGACAACAGCAGAGATTACTCTGTCACACGTCGCCGTGTTAGGACTCGGTCAGCTTTACACCACGCTTGAACTTGCTGCACGGTGACAAAGCCAAGGGTCAATCCCACCCGTCACTTCCCATCAACTCTGTCTTGCCTCCCATGCCCCGGCTGTGTTTTGAGTGGCTGGGTTCTGGGAAGGTTTATTCCCAGCACGACACCCTTAATTCAATCTCAATTTGAAGCGAAGAGTGAAGTGAAAGTGACTATTTGTCATAGTGAGACAGCACGCAGTGAACCACAACGAACACAGCCTCTGCTTTTCACCCCCACACACATCCAGCAGGGGCATATCCAGCACTCGGGGAGCAGTGATGGGGACGGTACCTTGATCAAGAGTACCTCACGGCATGTTCAGTGGAGCGATACATTACTGTGAAGAAATTAAACCCCCTTAATGAACCAAACTCTGCTGCTGGAACTAAACTAAACATCTTGGCCATGCATACATTTATTTATTTGTTTGTTTGTTTATTAAAAGGTGACGTGTGCTTGTTAATTGTGATTTAGTTTTTTTTCTTATTCTTTCTTTGTGTAAGAGAAAAAAGTTAATTAGGATCTGTTTGGCTGCTTTATTCTTTATTTCGTGCTTCACCAAGAAGTTCTGGCTTAAACGGACCGTCAGTGTGAATGGATGGTGATAGTGTCCCTCGGTGAATAAGACAGGAAGTAGTCTTGATATGTTGATTCTTAAACGGTGGATTCAAAACGGGACGTTTTTCAGCTTCATTTTCACACAGCCACTGTATTTTGTCTACTACCCAGTGAGACTAAACAAATGGCTGGCTCTTCGTGCTCCAGCATGACCTGTGGTTGGATTAGATCACGACGACCTCAGTAAATTACCAAATTCATGCAGTTTGAATCCTCACATCATGTTTCTATCACACCGCATGCTGCCTCTCAGTCCCTCAGGAAAGAGGTCTGATTCCACATCAGTGATTCTGTGCATCCAGCTGATATTGTGTAGCCTGGAGTTTGGAGCTAGGCTCTCCACAGCTGCTAAACCTGGCAGGGGATCGGGAGCCTGTGGGTTCCTCCAGCAGGTCTCACGCCTGCCAGCCTCGGCTGATGAATATGAATGAGTTCTTACCCTCAAGGTTATTAGCATTGTCTTACGGGTCCCTGGTCTGGCCCGTGATCCGCTGGTCTGGCTCTTTCTCCCCACTCCACCCTGCCTGTCTACCATACCCTCATGCGCCAAGGTTCAGGCCTGAACAGGCGACCCATCTTCAGCCCGGTAATTGGGTTTGTCAGCCGAGAGAGAGAAATAAAGAGCCCTTCTCTCTCAGATTGGCCATATAACTTTAACGCTGCTCACAACCAGGTCTCTGTGTAGAAATACTTGGTGAAACCACACACACACACACACACACACATGTTCCACCACTTCTACATTAAGCCCATGTGTTAAACCCTCATATCCTAACTTTACACTGGATCTCTCCATTTCCCCTTCCTTGTTACTTTCCATCCTCTTTCTTTCTTTTCTTCCTCTCACTCGCTCTCCATCACTCTCTTTCACTCCCTACCCTATTTGGTTTGTTACTGTCCTCTCTCTCCATCTCTCACTCTATTGCAGCCCCCTCTTTTTATTCATGTCTTCTCTCTCTTTCAATGTGCCTCTGGCTCTCTGTCTACCTTGCTCTCTCAATTCTCTCTCATTGTCTCTCCTCTTTGTTGTTTTTTTTTTTTTTTTTTTTTTTTTTCCTCCTGTCCTCTCTCACACTCTCTCTCATTTCTCTCTCTCTCTACAGTGAAACTGTAGTAAAGCTGCAGCGTGAGAAGGCAGTCGGCGTGGCCGGGCCTGTAGCTGCAGCTCGGGGGAGTGAAATATGGCCTCCATGGCGAGAAAAACAGAGCAGGCCTGAAAAAGCAGCATGTTATTAATGTCCAGTTCGACTCTCACTGTGTGAGTTTTGGATGGTGAGGGTGTGAAAGTGCCGGAGGCTGGAGGCGATCTCGCTCTGATTCCAGCGGCTGCTTTCACAGGCCATCGGCGACAAACACCCAACGCTGCCAGAAAAAAGCCCACTTCAAACCCTCTTACTGTTTCAGCATTATTACACTTTCCTTTTTCCTTCTCCCATAGTGTCTGTTCTTTCCTTCCTCTCCTCTTAACTTGCTCTCACTCTCTCTCTCTCCCTCTTTCTCACCATCTCTGGCTTACGTGCATTATTATTAGTGTGTATGTGGTGTGGTGGTCTTTCACCCCTGAGTGCCTCTGCAGAATCACATCTGACTCATTTCTGCTTCGCTCAGTTCATTCTAGTTTCCGAAAACATGGTGCTGTGGCTTTACCCCCAGTGCCAGGCCAAAGTTGACACACGTGTGAGATTAATGAATCGTGATCGTTCTCTCTTTTTGTCTGTTTCTCTTATTTTTTCTCACGCAGGCTCATGCACAGTATGGGAATCTAATGAGCTTGGCCAAACATTTGGTTCTCCATGGTCTGTTCACCTTCTGTATCAGTAATTATGGTTTTACCCCCTGGATTTCCCTTTTTTACTGGCCATCAATAGAACGGTCAACATTTAAAATGTTTGTCAGTGTTTGTCAAACATTATATAAATGATGTTTAGATTATTGGTTAGAAAAACAAATATGCTCTTTGCTATCCCAAAACGAATACCCAACGAGGGATCGAATATTTCAACATAACCATGCTCCGTCCCTAAGCGCTTGAATTTCATTTAGCCCTAAATTCCTTCTACCTTGATGAGAAACTGAAGCAGTGAACTTATATAAGATAGCAGGATACAGTAGGCAGAAAATTGATTTATTTTTTGTAGAACATGCTTTTGGCTATTTTATAAAAAGTTTATATTCCGATTTTGATAGCAATCTGATTCAACCCTGTTTTTTGTACAATGAACTCTAAAATGGCACTGTTTTGATGGATGCTAGTAATCCATGGTGAAAATAACCAAGTTAAAGCACGACTTTGCACACGATGGGATTAGTTTTTAGACTATGACAGGAAAGTAAACAACAAGAATATGGATTTCCTCCTTTGCTGCACAGGTGTTCGTTTCCTCCACCTGAGAAACATCAAGTTTAAGTCATGGTTGGCCATTTGGTGCTCAAGCACCTTCCACTATTCCTCTCAAAGAAACTCAGCATCACATATCAAACCTTAAAGTAATAAGAGTGCTTAACAAACTTTGAAACTCCTTCAGTCATCTCCTCAGCCCATCATCCGATCTGCACTTTACTGTTTACTGTTGCAGATAGACTGGAATTATGGGTACTTTTGCCTTTTTTCACGTCTCCAGTGATGCTACATGCTGCAAGTGCAACCTGCACTTTAACCCTTGTTTTTGGCTTTGTGAGTTAACTTGCTGTGTTTGTTTGCTTGCTTGCAGGAGCGCATTATTGAGCGTCTGAAGGAACAGAGAGACAGAGACGAGAGGGAGAAAGGCGAGGAGCTGGAAAACAACAAGAAAGAACTGAAGGAGCTGAAAGAGAAAATCAGCTTGCTGCAGGGAGACCTATCGGACCGTGAGGTGAGGCACGCGCTCACACACACACTCACACTCGCAGATCACAACGATTGCACTCGCACGTCAGTCTGGCCAACCACATCGGACAGCGCTTAAACATTTAACTGTCTCTCACAATCCTACCACCAAACACAACTCCTGCGCCGCGGCTGACTGAAGCTTGCAGAAACTGTTTGGCAAAGGCCTGTCCGTGCCTCATCTTCCCCGACAGCCTGTTCTGTGATTGATAGATGGGTGCGTGCGCTGGACGACTGACAAACAGCTCCGCGCTGATAAAGGCGATAACAGACAGGGCAGACAGGCCTTTGTAAGCAGGAACGAGATGCATCGACTGCTGATCTGAGGCCAGTTGTAACTATCGTTTAAAGGTTTGGAGCCACTTATTAATTATTCTCTCATTTAATAAGAACTGTAGATCGAAATGCTACAAACGAGGCACTAGACAACAGCGAGGATATTTTTTGCCTCAAGATTTTATCAGACCTTTTCAAGGTGATCTGGATTTTAATTTTACTTTTAATTTTGCTGTGAGAGCAGCATCAGTCTGCTGCTGACACAGACAGGATCAGGCCCTTCAATCATCTGTTCTGCCTCGACCGGAGGAGTGATGAAAACAGACAGGATGGATCTGAACACTGTCTGGCCTCACTCTGTGTGTGTGCGCGTACACGAGAGACAGATAGGAAGATAAATGGCTGATTCTACATGTGAGGCGACTGCCTCTACTACAAAGCTACTTTCTGCTCATTTCTCTTGCTGTCCTCAGCTCTGCTCCCTAGCTCTCTCTCTTTTTGCCCCCCCCCATCTCCCTCTCTGCCTCCCTTCCCAGTTCCCTAAGAAAGGCAGACAGATTCTAAAGTCTATATATAAACAATCATTTGGTCAAAACACACACGGTGACACATGGTCAGTGAAACATACGGATGCTGTGCTTAGCAGAACTATTCTTCTTCTCTGTGCGGTTTATTATTCATGTTATTCTTGCGCTCTGTGATCTCCACATTCCTCTCCGCTGTCTGCATCAAGAGAGGCAGCAACACACTGAAACCACTTCCCCACTCCATCTCTCCTTTCCTCCTTCCCATCAGCACCCTTACCCTCTGTCTTCTACCCCTACACACCCCTTTTCTTTTCTTATACTCCACCCTCCTCTTTCTACTAGGGCTGTTTGCACCAACAATCTGAAGAAGGTGGTCCTGCTAAGATGCAACTCACTTTGCCAATTTGTTAATTGATATTTCCACAATAAATAATAATATAGAACTCAAAGCCACACTGGTGTGCAAGAAGATTGAGTGTTTTTTTAAATTACGTCTTTCATTTTGTACTTACCCAGCTACTGTCCTCTATCAGCATGAACTAAAATATATGAAAATATACATTATTAAGCCCTAAATCAAGATAACAAACTACTTTCTATCCACTGTTCGGAAATCTGTGAATCCTGAGCTTCTGCTGGTTTGGGTTTAGTTTCTCTCCAGTTTGTGTCAGAAGTGATGCCCCTTCGTGAGTTAGTGGGGAGGGGGGATTGAACATTTACCTTCAGACCTGCTTTTGATTTCACTTGTTGCTTTTTAGCACCTGTGTGCCCTGGTCTAATGGCCGTACTGATAGTAGTGGTGTCTCTAAAGCTTGAAATGACTAAATAAGCTTTTATTAAATCAATGACGTTTGCGTGTTTTGTCTTGAATTCTACCATATGCAAGCTTGCTAATGTGTTTTTTGAACTGTAATGCAGATGTTAAAGTAATATAATCTCTTTACAGTACGCTGTCTATAGGTACATGAACGCCTGGCTCGTGCTCGACAGTTTTCACTTTATCCTATGCAATGTGAATGAATAGTGACTTCTCTGAGTTCCTGGAGCCTCGCCCTGTGCGCTAATCACGTGGCTCCATTCCCTCGCTCTTGTTTTCTTTACCAACGCCAGAGGAGGACCTCGGGAATGCACCGCGGCCGTCCGAACATTAAGCGTGTATTTTGGTACGCGGGTACCAGTGGAGTGTGAAATTGTGGGGCTCTCTGGCTGAAAACGGAAACATCAGGAAAGGCTTCACGGATGGAAAGCTGCAGCTCTCACTGTGAATCTGAAATACAGTTTAGCAAACAGAGAACCAAAGCCCTGCATATGTGGAGCACTAACCTAGCACTCAGTGCTGTATTTATGATGGTGCGACTTGCACGGAGTTTATTACGCGCTTCTTTTTAGTGGGCCTCGGCTGAACGTGTCACTCCATCCAGTCGCTGACAAATATATTTTGCTCTGCTTTTGTCCCGAATGGGCACATGTCTTAGTGGCTGCATTGTGAGAGAAGGCAAAATGATACACTTGGCTGAGGGTTTAGGGTGTGTTTACGTATGTTCGGGCTAAGTTTGTTTCTTTGTAATAAGGATTTGCAGCATGACGTTAGCGCAGCTTCTTATGCCCTGGATTTGATTAGGACCTCTGGTCTCATCCTCCGTTAGGACTCAGCACAATCTGTCAGTGCTGTGCATCTTAGCAGAGTAGTTTGCCAACACATCTAGTAATTTCCATAATGTTCCCTTTTCTCAGAAGTAGTCGCTCAGCCAGACATGTTTGATATTGGCTAGCTCTTTATTTTTGAACTGGAGCTTTGAGGCTAATGGCTGTAACAAGTGTTAGATTCTTATGACCCTGCAGTTAGCGTTCTGCAAAATGCATCCTCCACAATGTTCACACTCTTGCCTCAAGCTAAAGAACAGACTCTGCTGGTGTTTGTTGATGAGATGCATGTCTTAAGATTAAATAACTTTACGTGCAGCTATTGTGAAACAAAACATTCTTTAAATGTTCGTCCACATTTGTCCATTTGTCTTTAAACTGTTCTTGTGGTTATGCTTTAAGGGCAACAGAGACTTCATTACACATGCATTAGCATTAAGCTTATTTTAAAGCACTAGTTTTAAACAGCAAAATGCAGATTTATAAATAAATAAATCGTTATTGTAATGACATAGGGGCTCTTAAATGGCAGCAATGGACATGTATTAACATAAACTATCATGTAGTTACATAACTTTCAAGCGATGCAAGGTAGAGACCTTAAAGAACCAGATTAGACCGATTGGACACAAGTTGTCTTATTAAACTAACATTTTTACATGATATTCTAATCTTAATTATGTTCCATTAAATGGATATGAAGCTTCGTAACAGTGTAAATGAAACACATTTTCATCACTTTACATCCCTCTTATTGTCATTTGCACTAAACCATCTGATATGTTACAAATGACATTGCATTTTTTATTTTCAAATGTAGCTAATTCTCCTTCATTATAAAGCCTTAATTCTCGTGCCGCCTTCTTTTCTCCTTCTCCACCCCCAGACGTCTCTGTTGGATCTAAAGGAGCATGCCTCGTCTCTGGCCTCCTCAGGTTTGAAGAAGGACTCCAAGCTCAAGAGCCTCGAGATCGCTCTTGAGCAAAAGAAGGAGGAATGCATCAAGTTGGAGAATCAGCTCAAGAAGGTGAGAGAGGAACGTCTGAGACATCTGAAGCGATTAGTTCCCCCGAACAGCAAATAACCTTTCTGATGAGGAGGACACGGGCAGGTGTGGACGGTTGTGCAGCGTGGCTCATTTTCTAGCCGTGTGCCGTCATTCACACTGTGCATCACTCCATTAGCGCTGTCTACCTCCCCCTTTTGTGTCTGGCACAGTCAGACCAATGTGATGTCAATGTGGGCTCTTTCATATGTCATTATCATCTCTGTGTTCAGTCTCCCTGTTTCAGTTTCACACCTCATCTCATTTCCTCCTTTCTGTCCCCCTCCTGTCCTCGTGTTCCTTTTCTCACATCCTATGTAATGTTAACTTAATTTCTTATGATCATCATTTTCTGTACCCCTTGCCTCCCACTCCTTCTCTTTCTCTCCTAAAGCACTCTGAACACATGTCAGGCCATCCCTCCAATCTTGTAAGTGCATCCCGGTGTGGAAATCCTCCTTTAGCGCTGTGCGTGTGGCTGCAGAGGAATCGTATGAGTATGTGTGCGTTGTGGAGCTTTGCTTGCATGAGCTTGAGGCTTATTCGAACTTTGTTTTGTGAGAGCAGGAATGAAAGCGAGAGATGAAAGATTTCCATGGCTTGCCTGCATGAGCTCTTTGCTTATCTAAAGGCTCAGCGTGCTCCGCTGTGAGTAGGAGTAATATCTTCTCTGTGTGACGTGGTTTGCAGTGGGATGTGATGTGGGCTTGCGTCTGTGCATCCGTCGTAGCTGCCCTACTCAACTATGTCATGTGGTTTTCAGCGGCTATGCGAAGGTACCGCGTTATTACCAGAATTGTTCAAATTTTGCTCATACACGGAGCTGCCAATTTATTAGTCACAACCGCCTTGATTCAACACATACCGGCCATTTGAATTAGATTCATTTACCGCAAATTTCCAGCCAGCTGTTGCCCTGTGGGGTAAACTGGCCAACCACTGGCAATGGCTAGAAGCTGCACAACTGGGGCAGTGGTGGCCTAGCGTTTGGGACTAGGCCCCAGGATTGGAATGGCGTAGGTTCGAAACAAGGTATCGTCCCCATCGCTGCTCCCCGGGTGCTAGATATGAAGTGAAGGTGGCTGTTTGTTATTGTGTCACAGCACACAGTGAGACACAACAAAATGCTTCCTCTGCAATTCACCCACACACGCCGTGCAGCAGGGGGCAGCTATTTTAAAGTGCCCGGGAGCAGTGATGGGGACGGTGCCTTGCTCCAGGGTGCCTCAGGACAACATACTGGTCTAGGATTCAAACCTACGACCTTCCGATGCTGGGGCCTCGTCACTAAACACTAAGACTCTGCTGCCCCCTGCTGGATGGTGTGTGGGGGTTAAATACAGAAGATGCCTTTCGTTGTGGTTGACTGTGTGCCGTGTTGTGTTCAATGACAGTCACTTTCACAGCCAGCCAAGTTTGGTCCCTAACACTGTGGGCCCCCAGCAAAGGCAGCTCATTGTATTTACATATGAACAGTATACATTTCTACACGTTAACATGTGAGATTTTCCAGCCTCAAAGGTCCTGAGGTGAGTATGTCTTTGCAACTTTTTGAAACATTCATCCATGGGAAACTCTGCCACTACCACCCCCCCAGTCTCGGTCCCTCTGATCCCACATCTGTCCCAAGTTCTTTTCTCATGACTTTGACCGTATATCCAGACGCCGTCCTCCGCTCCAAGACCAATGAAATTGTTGGCTGTGTGTGTCGTCTGTTCACACAGGGCCTCATATAAAAAGCGTGTAAGTGATAACTCGCTGACAGCACAGTGGGCGTCTGCTGTGATTGGACGAGACAGAATGGTGGCTGAGGTCCTGGCTGTCCCTGTGTGAGCGGAAGGCGTGTTCATGTAGCGAAGTGTCTGCCCGCCTCATGCCCCAGCGGACGGCCGCGGAGCTGTTCAATAAATAGAAGCAGACAGGCACACCAGACGCCCAACACTTTACCCTACATGACCCCCGGTCAGGTGTCCCCAGTGCTTCCTTTTCTAGGGTCTTATGCACATACAGGTGCTGTAGCTATTACACACACACATTCTATATATGAATGAGAGGTCTCCATTTTTATCAACATTTTTAAAATCAATTTTAAAAATTGGGGTGGGGTTGGGGTGGTGGTGGTCTAGTGGTACTTGCCTACAGACCTATGGCTCAAGAGGTCCCAGGTTCGAATCCCACCTCTGGCACTACCATCATTGTGTCCCTGAGCAAGACCCTTAACCCTGAGTGTCTCCAGGGGGACTGTCCCTGTAATCAGGACATGTAAGTCGCTCTAGATAAGAGCGTCTGCTAAATGCCGTAAATGTAAATGTAAATACAGATCATGCAGATCAAATAAACTAATTTCAGATATTGAAATCTCACAGTTAGAAAAAAAGAAAAGTTACCTGAAAAGTCAAAGTCCTAAGTCATAGAAATATAAAAGATTCCAAGGTCTCATTTTGTTTTGTTGTTTTTAATTACGTTTTGTTATTTTCATGACGGTTACCTCTGGACTGGCATCTTTACACATTTGCTCTTATTCCAAAAAACGTTTCCCAAACCATTTTTCCACAATGCAGATATAATTTTTACCCCCTTGTGTGGGTTATTATAACCCGGGGTTATTTTTACTGCCTCTTTTATAGCAGGTATAAAGCACCAGAACCTTTCTGATGAAGTACATTGTAATGCTTCTAAAATCCCTCAGAAACCTTGGTGATCAACCTGTCTCACCATGTAAGGCTCTTCCCATCCAAACAGCACTTTGCATCCAAAATTCATCTTTAAATGAATGCCTTTTTAAGATTTACCATAATGTTTTTAAAGTTCTACAGCATTTAGTTCAATATGATCTTCATTTTCGAATCCTAAACCCTACAAACCTTTCAAAGACAGCAGTTTTGTCTCGTGAATGGAAAAAAAAGAAGAGAATTTTAAACTCTTACTTCTTCTTGGCTGAACGCAACAGATTAGATTTAGAAGAACAATAAAAATGAAAGGTTGAACTGTTAAAAGATGTTGTGGAGTGAACTGTTGGTATTTCAAGCCTGCTCCCATACAAATACATAGCGAAATATCAGCAGCGCGCTCTGTTTCCTTTGGACTCCTTTAATGTTCCAACATGTCCGTGTTCTATTGGACCCCAGAGCAAACACAGCTGTTCTAACAGCCCTGCTAATAATGAGAGTTGTGAAGCTGTTTCCTACCTTGTCTGACTCTCTCTCTCTCTCTCTCTCTCTCTCTCTCTCTCTCTCTCTCTCTCTCTCTCTCTCTCTCTCTCTCTCTCTCTCTCTCTCTCCTCTCTCTCTCTCTCTCTCTCTCTCTCTCTCTCTCTCTCTCTCTCTCTCTCTCTCTCTCTCTTCTCTCTCTCTCTCTCTCTCTCTCTCTCTCTCTCTCTCTCTCTCTCTCTGTGTCCAGCTTGTTTCTCTATATATTGTCCTCAGTCTGTACTTTTGCTCATTCTCCTCTTTGCTGAGGTGTTTGTTCAGGGTGTGTGCGTATACGTGCGACTATACGTGTGCCTTGCACGTGTACCGATCGCTGTCAGGCCGGTAAATGATGTCCTTTTTCTCGGTGGAGTCCGATGGTAGTGACAGTTATAGGTCGTTAATAACATTTCATGTCCGATACATCATTTCTCGTCCTGGCTGCCCAGATGCACGCTCACACACAGACGCGCGTGCGCACACACACACACACACACACACACACACTCAGACCTACACACACGCTGGCTTGTCTCAAAGTCCTCCCCCGCAGACGACGTGCTTTTGGCGGTCAGCGTGGAAAGCTCCTCAACCTCAGGCTGAGACATTAAAAAAGCAAATTAAAGGGGCCTAACCGTCACCTTCAAATAATATCCCCCAATAAAACAGAACAGGACCCTTTCACCATGTGCCAGCCCAAAGAGGCAGAGGCCTGCAGCGGCCACCCGGAGCCCAGACGTTCTTGTGCACTGCTGTTTAAACTAAATCGCAGTGTGCTCTGCCTGATGCCGCTGTGTCTTTCTGTGCCGAGTTTTCGTGTTGTGCATGAGCAGAATGTGTGGTGACTTGCAGAAACCTGTTGGACGTCGCCGAAATCTCTTCTGTAACACAGCCAGACTTTATCAAAATTAGATTTTCCAACATAGTTTCTGGAACAATTCATTATTTTTGAAGTTGAAAGGTTTTTTTGAGGATTTTGGTGAGGCAATACACAGTAGCAGGCCCACCTTTTAGCACTCCATTCTGTAGTCATATATAATCTAACATGGAGAGAATTTTGCAGCTAAATATGGCCTTATAATTTGTTGTGGGCCATGTACATAATTCAGATTGGGAGCTTTCAATAAAGCAATTCATTGAGATCAATTCATTTAATGAGTCAAATAATCAGTTTGAGCAAGTCATGGTGAAAGCCATAAAATAAATCAAAGGTAAGAGGAAACGAGCTGTTTAGCTATGACTCATGCAAAACTATACCTCTACAATTTAGTACAGTTTTTGATTCCAATCATTCATCCCTGTTGTTTTTGAGGGTTAATTTTTCAACAAAACATAAAAGTCCCAGAAAGGTTTCTTCGTGCCACCACACAAATGATCTTGATGATAGTTCCACAGTCCGTGCACTGTCTATATGCCTTAATGGAGCGAGTTCTTGGCATGTCCCATGTTTGGGTTTGGAAGTGCAGCAGTATTAATGGGGTAAGGACACTACAGCTTTTATTAGACTCTACCAGAGTGCTTTATTTTTATATCTGACTGTAATTGCTGGAGGAACTCCTAATTAATATGATGACATCAACATAATTGCGTTTCCACTGTGTGCCGGCGAACACACACCTTTTCTAAATACACTTTGCCTGTTGTGATGTCAGAGCGAGGTGACACAGAGCCTGCAGGTGCGAGTGGGCGTTTGCCACCAACGCACAGATGTGCCCCATCTCTGACCCCGCTCGGGCAACTCCTCGACACGGATGTGCCACTCGTGCCAGCCTGCTGCATGCTGGCTTGCCCTTCAGAGTCTGCTGAAGAAGTCAAAAGAGACACTGAAGAACCACAGACACTTTGAAGATTATTTTCCTTCATCCCTCATTAGAAAATGCTGTTTTGTAAGAGGTCATGTTGGAACTTGATCTTGAGCAGCTTTGTTTTCCTAATTGTTTCCATTTCTGCACTGGGGTAGAAAATGGAGAATATTGTAACGTGATGGTGCCTGACTCCTCTGTGCTGTCATTCTCTGAACCTTGTTTTTTTGCTTTGTGTAGGCTCAGACAGCAGCTGTAGAGGCTCAGGCGAACACAGAGCTGTCAGAGCGCATCAGCACACTCGAGCAGGAGGTGGCACGCCACAAAGAGGATGCTGGGAAGGCCCAGGCCGAAGTGGACCGTCTGCTGGAGATCCTCAGAGAGATGGAGAATGAGAAACATGACAAGGACCGCAAGATCAGTGAGCTGGAGAGGTACACACATGCGCACAGCACGTTTGATGAATGGACATGGGTCGCACACACCGATAATTACTGCCGTGTGTTGGGGCTGCAACAACTATTTGATCCATTTATAACAATTTGTCATTAATAATTATTCCTCTTCACTGACGCAGGCACATACGTTTTATCATGTTTTGTTGATCAGAGTAGACACAAGCAAACCACAAATAAACAAAAAGGCAAAAAAAAAGCACCGTGATTAGTCAGTATCACATCACGAGTTTCACCTATTATATTTATCTATTAGTCAGGTCTTTTATAAATACATGACCAATTTCAAGCTCTCTTTATCCCTCAGAATTAAACCGTATTAGCTACCGGGTCTTCTGAAATGACCGCTGTTCGGGTCATGCGCCCTGTACTGTGCTTTCTTCTACATACTGCAGGTGGATATATGTAAATATGACGATGTTTATAACATCGCAAAAACAATCAGCACAGATTTCAAGTCCCCACATATGGACTTGGTTGACTGAGTGAGCGAAACATTTTCCAAATGCTTTCATTATGCATCAGATTGCAGGACAGCACATGTCCCCTGCACTTATTTCCCAGAAATGTAGTGTGCTGATGATGAGAGGATGATCCAGAGCAGAAATGTTATTTACCCTCACCAGGCGATACAACTAATACAGCACGGTTTAGTGTGTACGAAGCATTGCCACCAGTTATCTGTTTTAAATTTAGCTTAGTTTAGTTTCTTCTGCTCTTCATCACTGCCCTTTCTCACACTTTCAGCCGCAGACCTGTTCCCTGTTCAGGGTTGCCAGGTGTAGCATTATCCTGTTTTAGCATTTTTACTTGTTCTTCAGGAATTGTTTATTCATGATGCTCTTCTATGACCCTGTAGTGTTTTTTTTTTTTTAAAGTAATAATAGGTGCTAACTAATCAATTAATGATAAAACGGTGATATTTGAGAACATTCGAAAGTTGGATCCTTAATTTCCACACACTCGTTCATTTCTACAATACAGTGAGTTTCCCATTGGTGTCTGTCTAACATCATTATCAAAGTTATTGACTTTAGTCTTTACAAGCCTGTAATCCAAGAAAAATCTAAATCTTTGTGGGTTTTGTTTCTGTGTAATTCTTTAGTTTCTTCTCATTTGTGTTGGTTCTTTCTGCATCCATTAACCACCATGCTCTCTGCCCTTTAACCTCTACTCTTTGCAGTCATTGTACCAATTATCTAAAGCTGGTTGGGTTTGAATGTGTGTTTTAATCCAGACATCCATGCCCCGCACCTTCACGGGGCTCTTCGCAGCCGACGGGCCCTGTGCCACCTCAAATAGGGGGGCTAGTGTGGGACTACCTGGGCAAGTGAGTGGTCAAGGCATATTACCGCACGCCACTGCAGCTCACCACCTGAAGCAGCGTGCACTCTTTCACAGTTATTCTAGCCCCCACTCCTTGATTATTATTTTTCTTTTTTTCTTCCCCTCCTTCTCTCACATGTTCAGTCACTAAGCCCGTCCCAAAAACACTACAGCAGTGTTTAGAGAGAACACGGTTCACAGCTCTCTGAATAAATCCATTTGCTGGCAGTGGTAGGCTGAATGAAAGCGTTATCATGATAAATTAGGTCATGTGATGGTTAAAACGGTCTGGGTATTGTCAGCACTTAAACTGCAATGCCGGCAAAGTGGTTTTGCCATAACCTTACTTTTATAGTCGGAAAATCCTGGCAGTTAATCTAATTAAACTAACATAGTAAACCCAGGGAATAATTAGGATTACATTACATATCGTTAGAGCTGTTGTTTGCCAATAAATGCAATTAAAATGCAATTATAATTGACCTGTTATTTAAATATTTTTTTAGCATGGTTTATTTTTTGGGCAAAAATGTGTAGACGTTGGGGTAGGCAGTATAATATTTATATTTTATAACACACATGATGTATTAACATTACTACTTCTTTCGGCTGCTCCCGTTTAGGGGTCGCCACAGCGGATCAACCGTCTCCATTTCTTCATGCCCTCTGTATCTTCCTGCTTCAAATCAACTGTCTGCATGTCCTCTCTCACCACATCTATAAACCTCCTCTTTGTCCTTTTCTTCTTTCTTGGCAGCTCCATCTTCAGCATCCTCCTCCCAATATAATCCTCGTCTCTCCTCTGGACATGTCCAAACCAACGCAACCTTGCTAACCTCGTCTACCCTGATCTGTCCCTCTAATATACTCATTTCTAATCCTGTCCATCCTCGTCACACCCAACGGAAATCTCAGCATCTTTAACTCTGACACCTCCAGCTCCGCCTCCTGTTTTTTCGTCAGTGCCACCGTCTCCAACCCATACAACATAGCTGGTCTCACTACTGTCCTGTAAACCTTCCCTTTTACTCTCACTGGTATCCGTCTGTCACAGATCACTCCAGCCACTCTTTTCCACCCATTCCAAACTGCCTGCACTCTCTTCTTCACCTCTCTTCTACACTCGCCGTTACACTGAACCGTTAATCCCAAGTATTTAAACTCCTCCGCCTTTGTCACCTCTACTCCCTCCATCCTCACCACTCCACTTTCCTCCCTTTCATTCACACTCATATATTCTGTCTTTGTCCTACACTCTTTCATTCCTCTCGTCTCTAGAACTCTATCTCCACCTCTCCAGGGTGACCTTAAGCTGCACCCTGCATGATATATTTAATATTTGATACCAATTCTTCTTTCTCCATTTAAAGGTAACAGTAGATACATGAATAGGTCAGTCTTCTTTAAATACCGATAATGAAATATGCTCAAAAAATAAATTGCCCTTCTGCTACAGACATTGTAACAGTCTTGCTCTGTTAGTCACCAACAGTAACTGTTTACTGATGCAATCAATGGAAACAAAGTAATAACCAACATTTATACTCCCATTTTTAGTGTTGTGGCACTGTTCAGAATAGGTAAAGCAGCCACTTTCAGATTTATGGATAGATTACGTGATTTTGTTGCCCTTAGAGGTTAATTAAAAAGTGCTTTATTAGGAGTGTTTTTTAAAAATATTTTATTTATTTATTTATTTATTAATGGCTAATTTTATAGTTTAAAGCTGCTTTAATGCAAAGTCAATTGGATGTTCCGTAGCTGGTGGAGTCACCTCAGGGCTACATAAATCTCAGCACGGATAGTAAAACAAGGATTTCAAGGAACAAGGAAAGGTGTTTGTTAGGCTAATCAGCCTAGACTTTCTCTAAATATCATGTACAGCACTGGGCAAAAGTTTTAGGCAGGTGTGAAAAAATGCTGTAAACAAAGAACGCTTTCAGAAATAGAAGCATTAATCATTTATTTTCATCGATCAACAAAATGCAGTGAACGAACAAAAGAGAATCTAAATCAAATCAATATTTGGTGTGACCACCCTTTGCCTTTAAAACAGCATCAATTCTTCTAGGTACACCTGCACACAGTTTTTGAAGGAACTCGGCTGGTAGGCCGTTCCAAACATGACTGTGTTTCAACCTCCGTGTGACATTGATGATCATCAGTACCTGTTTGGTAAAACTGGTTGATCAGACACCGACTATAATCCTACAGAATCCCTGACTTTGTGCAAGTGTACCTAGAAGAACTGATGCTGCTTTGAAGGCAAAAGGCAGTAACACCAAATATTGATTTGATGTAGATTTTTCTTTTGTTCGCTCACTTTGCATTTTGTAAATTGATAAAAATAAAAAAATCATTTTTTATATTTCTGACAGCATTTTTTCACACATGTCTAAAACCTTTGCACAGTACTGTACGTCTCTGATGAATCTAATAACCCGTTATCTCTGGCTTCAGACGTTGCAAAACAACAGGTGAATGTGGAAACGTCACTTTGATTGTACAAACAATTAATTTTTGTAACAGTGCAATAGTGCAATAAATTGTGAAAACAAGTTTATATTGATACACTTGATTAATGACTTCACAGTATTAATGCTGATTTGATCACACCCAGAAATGCCATATTGGTCTATTTCTTGAAATATATTTTAAAGTTCAACATTAAAGTTCATGTAATGTTTTGAAAATTCCTTCAAGTATCTCTTTGTAAAATTGTGCCCACAACTCCATCTACTTTCCGCTAGAAGCTTTATTACTAGCCTATCTTCAAGATCTTGGTCTAATTTTCTGAACCTTTAAATGCCCCACAGCCCATGCTGTGCAGCTCTCTGTTTGGCCCCTCAGTATCACAGCGTGGGCTGAGTTTGCAGAATAGTCTGCTCTCCTCTGAACTCTTGATAATGATGCGCATTTTGCCCCTGCAGGGATGGTCTTCATGCTGTGAGTCCATGCTGGATGAGCATGATGATCCAACCCTGCTGTTTCATACCAGCTCACCTGCTATTTTACTCCGCGTCCAACTCTCTCTGCATGTGTTGTCAGGAGGACGTGTGTGCGTCTCACTGTCTGTGTAGAATTGTAGTGCATCGAAGACGAATGTGGACGTTATGCATTAATAAGTAAAGGGACCTGAAAATCGAGATTGTACAAAAGCGTGAGGGAGATTTGGAGAGAGTGGACCGGGTCCGAGGGTGAAGATGCATCTGAAGATGCATGAGTTTGAAAGGGTTTGCAGACTTCGGCCACAGAAATTCACAGAACTCTGAGCTTCCTCTCCAGAGCTGCTCAATAGAAGCCAATACTAGCACAACGAGGACATTTGGTCTCCACCCAGGGCATCCCCACAAACCAACATGAAGCTCTCGGTTTTGCAAAAAGGTACTGTTGATAGTTTTAGGATTAGTTTATTTTTAATTAATTTTTAGGATTAGATATCCTGAAAGCCAGCTGTTCAGTCATTTTCTTTGAAGAATTAAGTAGCTTGTAAATATGGCTCACGTTTGACACCTAACCTCTCGTTTACCAGTTAGGTGTTGTTCCCTCCCCCCCCCCCCATGTTGTAGGGTCTAAAAAAAATTGCAGTGGCTGTTTGTTTGTAAGGATATCTCATTTATTGTCTACTCAATGCTCTGATAAATATCCCAGAATTCAGTGGCTTTCTTATTTTAACAGGCCAGAATGCTAGATTTTTTCCCCAGCATTCATTTTCTGTTTCATATATTATATAGCATTTTGTGAAATAAAATTGAGTTGTTTAATATTAAATTAATTCTCGAAAGTTCTGTCAGTTCTTTTTGTCAACAATTATCATCTTTGAACCATAGTCATTAAATTGCCCACACACACCATGCAGCAGGGCAGTGATGGGGACTGTACCCTGCTCAAGGCGACTTCTGGGCAACCTACTGTCCTGGGATTCAAACCCATGACTTTCCGATCCTTGGGCCTCGTCTCTAACCACTAGGCCACCGCTGCCCCAGGAAGATTGGCAGTAAGTTGTTACACGACAAACAGGGTATCCTGTTTATGTAAGACGTTCAGGAATCATTTTACCTCATCTTTGGCTGAAATATATTTTTGCTAAATGTGGTCAACGCCAATGAACCCAGAGCTTATAGTGCAAGATCAAGCTTCTAATAGTTCTGAAAATGCATCAATAGTTGAAACGTTTAATGCAGAAATTTTGCACTGATTAGCCAAATTGCCAGTCTTTGAATTTGCATAAATATTTTGATCTCAGTGGATCTTTAAAACACTTTCAAAGAAGTTTTACAATTCAGCTTCTATAAATTGTTGCAGTTTTCTGGGCTGTTTTAAACCGAACTGAGGCTTTTCTCAGCCTAGGGCTTGGTCTGCGGCTGGAGCTCGATTTAATCAGAACGTCTTTTTTCCGAGGCTCTGTAGGTGGCAAGACCTGTAGCGGTGCCTTTAGATGTATGTGAAATGAAGTCAAGCAGTTGTCTTTGTCTGCTTCCCTATCACCAGATTTAGGAACAAAGGATTATATTTGAAATGCTCATCCCTATACATCATCCAGAAGGATGGAAACAAGGAGTTTCGGAAATAAACACCGGCAGTTAGGAGCCGGAGCGCTCAGAGCCAGATCTAATTACCACCGGCATGTGGTATTCTCTCAAAAGAGTGCAGAAGAGTTCTGCTGCCTCAAAAGCCTCCCAGTGTTTTAGATGCCACCGTCACAGCTCCCTGGCATCGCAGAGCTCGACTTTCGGCACAGATTTTGACTCGAAGTTATTGTGACACTTCTTCGTCCGTTGACGTCTTCTGCCTGTAATCAAGACGGGGGTGGCAGATGGAAGCTGTTGTTGTGTGCTGTCGTTCTAAAGGGGTGAAATTCAAGTTCTCAGTCTGTATTACCCATCTCTGTGTGTCTGTGCGTGTGGATGTATGTGTGAACGAGAGAGAGAAAGAGGAAAAGAAAAAGCTCTTTGGCTGCAGATCAGTGGTATGGAAGCAGCCCTTAAATATGTCTTCAAAGACCCATTAAAAAGAATTTAAGTTAAATTGTGGCATTGGAACATTTATTCCCAAATGCATTTGCAATTACTTAGGATTGCTTTTGAAATGGCTTTTAGAATATGTTTGTTGCAAAAGAACAATCAAAAGCCAGCGGAGAACCATGGGAACAAGGAGTTGAGTGTAAAATAAAGAATGTAACCAAGGAAGAGGCGCCCAGACTTTATAGTTCGGGGGTGGGTGGTTGTAGTGCACTATGGTGGAAAAGAAGGAAGGTATATAGAAGTTTGAACACCCCTGGATGGATTTCAAGCTCTCCTACATTTCTGAGCGTAGATTAGTGCTCATATGTGATCCTGCTAGTGTGGGTTTCCTCTCTTTCAGTGATGCTCACTAAAGATTTGTATACGCATAGCTCCCTCTTTCAAAGAGTTCATGAAGATCTGAAGATCTCTGTATACATTGAAGTGAATTGGATGTTTTTAAACTGACTTCAATTTTAACAACACATGCATATTTGCTGAGCTTCTTAAAATTAAAATAAAAAAAACTTGGTAAAAATGTGCTCCCCTGGTCAAATTATATATATATTTTTTTATGTTTATGAATGCCTTTTTAAAGGAAACATGAGGGATTAAGTTATAGATTTATGCCAGAACATGAATCTGAAGTATTTTTGTTCTCTCTTTGATTTAGGGGTGAGGTTAGGGTAACTTTATGAAGGGCCACTTCAAAATAAGCCAAATTGGGGCAAGTCAGGGTGTTCTCTAAACCAGGGCTGAACAGCTGTTTCTGCATGCAAGTTTTGATGTTTGTCTCTGCACGTTGATCATTTTCTGTCACTGCTGTCACTTTGTCTGTAGGTTTTTTAGTAAATGAAATTGATTTTTGAGTTATAAATTTCACACTTTCACTGCATCTCTAATGCTGTATAATCTGTTGTCACTTTATATAAATTTGCTTCTAATGATACTGATTTTGGCTTCTGCTCTGTCTCCTCTTTTTCCTTTCTTTCTCCTCCTCTCCTTTTCTCCTTTTGCACATTTAACACTGGACTGCTGTCTCATCATCAGTTTGGCTTCAAGGTCAGTAGGCTTCTTCTCCTCTTATGTCTAACACGTTTTATTCCGTGTACTTTTCAACTGTGCTGCCTTCTCACATTTCTCGCTGTCAAATAAAACATGAGCGTGGATTAAAATCCTCAACCAGCAGTAGATGGGCACCAGCAGTGATGGTACTCACTGGGGATTGCAAAACCAATCTGGCAACTTGGGTTTTAATAGAATGAGTCTGTGCAGTTAGGCCCAGTGGCACAGTACTTGTTGTGTTGACCAGTTTGGTCGTTGCCTCCTTGCATTGACCTTTGACACCTGCTTCAAGCTTTTGTCTAGAAAAAAAAGATATTGGGCTGTCCTGCTTTGATCAGGTTTAGGGAACGCAAGCAAAGACGAACTGAAATGTAAAAATATGTCTGGGTATTGATTTTCCCTGTACAAATGTTTGGTATCATTTCTTGTTTGGTAACACATTTTTATCATTTTTAGAAACCGGTTTATTTTTCTGAACAAAGACATCAGCATCGCAGCACTTTTCTTTTACAGTTCCCCACAACCTACCGTTGGTGATATCAGCCTCATAAGTGCCGTGTAGTGTTGGTTTGTTTGCACTTCACACCTTCCTCCAATCAGCTATTTCATTTACAATAAACTTAACTTCCTTTATAGTTGTTCCTGCCTATAAGCTGCTGGGTATTTCAATGTAATTAGATCAGTCTTGAACTTAGAAAATTATAAGCCAGGTATACACACTCTGAATCATTTATAGGAATCTGATATCAGTGCTGGTGCTGGATTTGGCAACCAGATTTTCACACGGATCACACGCCAGCACTGACAGTTACATCCCACACCTCAGCTTACTTTCTTTACTTTTGAGGCCTAGAGGTATCTTTGTGGACTTACTAGTGGAGAACATGCCATCGCTTCAATGCAAAGCATGTTGAAGACAGAAAGGCACAGAGAGTGCGAGACTGTCAGGCAGAGAGAAACAGCGACTCCTTCCCGAAGCTCTAATTGGATTGCAAAGAATTCTCATCAGCCATTTCTCCTGAGCCTTGTTGAAAACCTTTCCTTGGCTGCCAGCACCTGATAGGGTTCCCTTCCCACACGGATTGCAGCGCTCAGCTCGTTGTTGTTTATTACGCTTATTACTTTTCATATCTTTGCAGCGTTCAGTTTGGAGTGGAGTCTTGTCAGCCTTTTTGTTTTTTTGTTTTTTTTCCTTGCTGATGCTTCTAAGAAAACAAGCATAATGTAACAGGGATGTTTGACAAGACCTTCATTCATCCTCAGCAATGAAAAAACAACTCCAAAGAAACCAAACAAAAAAGCCCGATTTGACTCTCCCTATTAAGGCGACGTCATGAAAAGGAATTCATGTCGCTGTGAAATTAATTTCCCCCAACGTTACAGATACTTCTGTGCACCTGCAGCCCAGAATTAGTCTACAAATGACTGACAGTGTATGTGCTCCACTTCCTGTAGTATGAGTTGACCTCTCTAGAGGTGGGATGATGTTTTTATTGTTACTGTGATTAAAAAATAAATAAATAAAGGGCCACGGTTTGCAGTCTGGGCATGGTCTGCTTTCCATCAGAGGTTGATTAACTGCATGTTTCAGGAGATCATAATTAAGCCTTTTGGATTGGATTTAGTGCATCTTTTTAAAGTGTGCCACTAATTACTCCAACTTCTCGAACCCCAGCAGTACTAAGTAACAAGATTTTAAAAAATATTTCATCTCTTTTGAGCTTTTTGAAGAACATCATTTTGGTGTCATACTTCCCCTCAACACCTAGCCAAAGCACTTCCTGATTTCATTTAATAAAAGGAAGATTTAACCAGGCATCAGATGGAAAGTACGAGCAGTATTGGTTGCCACGAGAAGAGGGTTTACATTTTTACATAATTTTTACATTTTTCTATATGAATGGTTTGTATTTATTCTATTTTATTTTAATACCTTATAAAAGACAGCATCCAGTGTTTTTTGCAGCTACCCTATGCATTGTCAAAAATGCAAAAAAAAATATAATAATTTTGTAAATCAAACCCGAAACCTAGCCTTAATCTTAGTGTTGGTAAGCAAAAAGCTAGCATTTCAGTTTTAAAACTCTCACAAATCATATTCATTCCTTCCAGTCCTCTATTAATTTTGGTCTGTTTCTTTTTCTCTCCCTCTCTCCCTCTGAGCAAGACCTTTCCTCCCCTCACCCGCATCAAGATTGATGAGAACAAAGAATAGATTCATGCATTTATTTGCATTTTTAACGGTGTGTGTTCCCAGTCCCAGACCAGTCATCATGCCTTCATGCAATGTTATATCATCGTATGAGATTATGTGCAGTTACAGATTCAAATCTGAAGTTATTTAATATTGTTTACTTTCAGTGTAAAGTTCATCCAAAGAATAATAACATGACAAAAGAGCCTGAAATGAATCCGTGACCATACGGTACAATGCGCTCTCTTGGGCTGGCCAGTATTTCTTTTTTGGTGATGAAAGTATGTATATAGTGCAGAAAACAATGACATTTTGAAGTGGAATGTAAGATCTGTGCAGAAGAGCAGTGGGGAGTCTTAAAAGGATCTGAGATCTTTACTCATCAGTGGCATTAATATTATCACCCATACAGTGATCATCACAGTCAAAGACACATTTCACAAAGAGAATTTTGTGCAGGGGTTTCTCAAGCTGTCTGTTCAGAGAAAAAATCTCATTAGATCTTATGCTTTTCTGCAGCTGCCGAGGCCAGATTTTTATTTATTTTTTTCTCCTCCGCTTCATTTAGGATTTCTTTCCACTTTCACCTTACAGAATGCCTCAAGTTCAACATGTTGAGCATGGAAGATGGCCAATGGGACTTTGACTATGCACGATTAAGGTTTTGTGCTTCTCAAAGTAGTAGTTCTCTTTCCTCGCTGTGTGTGGAACATTGGCTTCCAGGATTTGTTGATATTTGTTAGAATTCTCGAATATCGATTTTCCTGTGCTATGGCTGCTTCACCATACCAAGTGTAATAGATCCCACCCAGGCTTTGACAGTGGTCCTTATGTGTAATTATTATAACACATCATTGCAGTGTGTTATTTTTGGATGAAAAAAACATTGATGAAAGCTTGAGTTTTTGTTTCTTTTCACTTGATTCCAAAATGCCCCTGGTTGAAAGCGATTCTGTTCATAGTTTGCACTAAAACGTGACTGATATTGCGCAGTTTACAGCAAACTTAAACATAGAAAAAAAACGGGCAGCCATGAACTAATGCTTAGAGAAGCATTGCGCCTGAAAGGCTGGCAGCAGAAATGTGGGGGGTGGGTTAACAACTCTGCCACCCATGGCTGAAGTGCCCTTGAGCAAAGCTCTTTTCCCCATAACTGCCCCCCAAGCTCAGGAACTGCTGCCCACTGCTCCTGAAGTTTTGTTTACTACCGTGTGTAGAATGGGTTAAATAAAGAAGATAAATTCACTGCGCTGTGTGTGTGTGTGTGTGTGTGTGTGTGTGTGTGTGTGTGTGTGTGTGTGTGTGTGTGTGTGCGCGCGCGCACGCACAAGCAAGGAATTTAATTACATTTCAACACTAAAATATTCAGCACTCGCCTCAATAATCCTGACAAGCACTCACGTTAGTGACGATGCAAAGCTTTTCCGCCATGGAAGACTCTGATGACTTGGTGATGGTTAGGGATGGTTTTTCCAGCGACTTTCTGAAACGATTTAGCATACTGGCCTTCCATTGCATCAGATCGAGACGAAGTGATGCTAACACTGAAGCAATCGTCACGGTTCCCCCATTTACCACAAAAGCAAAACACTGTTGAGGGACGTGGCAAGGAATAACACAGAGGACTGGATTACAGTGACCATGCTGCTCTGGTTAAGCAAATTTATTTCTGTATTATTACGGTTTTATTCAGGAAAATGGACTATTCATGGTTAAGGGGCTGTAGGATTAAGTCAGTGTACACAGTGGATCGCTCCCCGGGCACAAGTTAAATGTTTTAAATGGTGCACAGGCTTAAATGAGTTTGAAACTTTGCTGTATGTGCTTTACATTTTTTATTGAACATCCTGACATTAAGCAAGGCCACAGTCTGGCCCTGTTTATGAAGGCACAGACTCATTTGAAAGTGAAAGTGACTGTTCTCGTCATTGTGAGAACACACAGCACAGCACACAGTGAACCACAAGGAAATGTGCTTAACACCGCACTATAACTTCACACAACTGAAGGGAATGTCTCTCTGTGCAGTGTTTCTTTAAATATCCATCTAAGTAAATTCATACTTAGCTTTTTGTTGCCCGTGTACATTTGGGAAGTGCATATTGTGTATTGTGTCTCATTTTGCATCAGATTGGACACATCAGATTTGTCTAGATCTAAGACTGCTAAACAATCGACATACATTTTATGATTCATTGCACCGTTATGACATATTTTTTTTCGCGATTAAATGCATAAGTTTTACTTAACAGCATCTTGTGATGATAGAATAGAATATCTTTGTTTAGCAAGATTAAGATTGTAATTTGAATGAACTCTGCTATGAAGACGTATATCAAAATATAACGCTAGATAATTTTGCAATAAACTAGTAACAGCAGTGTAACAGACAGTATGGCGAGTGTCTACAGTGTATAGATAGAGTAGAGTGATCTTAGATGTTCCATTCCGTGAGTAAATGATCGCGTATCTATCATAGATACAGTACATGAGTGCAGCCTCTGGCTCTTAATCCTACACCTAAAGGATTGTTGTTTCCACAGAGCTTCTGGAGGGGAATTTGGTTCATGCTTTTGTTAGTTATGTGTTTGAATTAATCATTCGTCTGCAGTGATCGCCGTTCGGTGTATTGTGCTGGGTTACTTGTGCAGGCGTCAGCTTTGTGTTTTGCTTGTAAATGATACTTCAGTGATTCATGTTTACCTTGGACGTAACTGGAGAAAAAATGATAGCCATTAATGTGAATGTCATAGTCATAGTTTAAAAAAATTTATCCAATAGAAAATTAAGTTTGCATTAACTTAGCTTACTAAATTTCTTTGTGTCACAAACTTCAGTGTATTTTGATGGCCTGTAGATAATCACAGATGATTTATTTAATTGGCCAACGAATTTTAACGATTAAACTTAAATCCCTGTTATTTCTTATCATTTCTACTGTTTAAATATTTAATGTGATTGAAGAGCTTCTTTTCTGTTCTGTAGCAAATGGAGTCATTCCTCCTCATCCGTTTGTTTTTATTGTGTTGCAAAACTCAAGTTGTTCCACGGGTCAGTTCTTGAGTCGGGTCAAGGCCGCAGTCCCACCCAGATGAGGCGAGGTCCATCTCTGAGGCCCCCAATTGTCTGCGTGTGATGAGCTGAATCTGAAGTAGGCGTGCACCTGTCCGCTTTCTCTGCGTGGTTCCAGTTAGTTTTGGCCGGCCACACGATTAACTTGATTAGTCAGAAAGGGCAGGGGGCAGTGGTCCCACAGAAGCATGCCATGCACTGCTGCTCCCACAGATGGGAACAGGCAGATGTTGGCTCGTAGCGTAACATGCTTGGGGGGCAAAGCCAGCGTGAATCCAAGTTTGGGACGTCCCAGTTCGCACCTGGCCACAGACCTTGGCACAGCTGGATCCTGGCAGCCTTGAAGTCCAGTTCTGTCAACCTTAAAAAGTGCTCCTCACCACAGATGGAGCTGCTGATATCAAGCCCAGACTTTGTTGCTCATGTATGGTAGACGTCCGGCACTGCGCTGCAGAGTCGTAACATACATGGATCGTAACGCCGTGGGTTCGAATCCCAGACTAGTAGGTCGTCTTGAGGTACCCATGAGCAAGAAACCCTAACCCCATCGCTGCTCCCGGGTACCAGATGTGGCTGCCCACTGCTGCGTGGTGTGTGTGGGTTAAATACTGAGAAGGATTTCATTGTGGTTCACTGTGTGCTGTGTGTCGCGATGACAGTCACTTTCACTTCACTTTCATGCCTACATCATGCCCTATTTTATGCAAAATTTAGGAGAGAACCTTTGGAGGAATCTACAGCATCTCCTCTTTAATCTAAAGGTGAAAGTGAAAGTGAAAGTGACAACCCTTGTCATTGCGAGGTCACGGCACAGCACACATGAACCACAACGAAATTGGACCTCTGCATTTAACCCATACACACACGTGCAGCAGTGGGCAGCTATTGAAAGCGCCCGGGGAGCAGTGATGGGGACGGTACCTTGCTCAAGGGTACCTCAGGGCAACCCACATGGGTGGGAATCAAACCCACAATCTTCCGATGCGGGGCCAACTCCCTAACCACTAGGCCACCGCTGGTCCATGCCAAATGCAACACTAGAGATGGAGGTTCCCTTTTACATTTTTAGAAAAGAATATTTAATTTGTTGACAGTACTCTGTGAGGTTGTGAGGGCTGACAGCATTACTAGATTAAAATAAAAACATGATTGATTAAATTCCAGTGATTAGTTAGCAGTTTAAGGCATGCTCTGGATCTTAAGCTTTCTCCAAGCCTGATTATATACATTAATGCAGTGTTTAAAGACTCTGAAAGGCTTTGCATGCTCTGTGAAAGGGCCCCCATGCTTTCACCCCACGTTCATGTGGTTTTCTACCAAAATTCATCAGAATTCATTTCCTCATGATCTTTTTCGGAACTCTCTCAGGTCCTAAATTTAATAGGCTGTATTTGTCACAGTCTTTGACCCTGACGTTTGTAAATGAGCTCTCTTTTGATTGGCTGCCCCATATTGTGCTTCATTCAGAAGGCAGTCCAAGCTGAAACACACCTTAAACCCATTAACTGTCCTGATTTCAGTGATCTCACAGAAATGTGAGTTTTAAACATTGCAACCAGCGGTAAGGTAGTTTATATTTCTGTTTATGAATCGAATGGACCACCTGTTGAAACAGTGTTTATATACTACATCAGATTCTCAAAGAAGTGAGAAAGTTGTTTCTCCATGATATGGGCCCCGAGTTCACTCCATACTGGATTGAGAATGTGGACACAGTGGCATACAATACTGTCAGCACATTAGAGAGAGGGAAAGGAGAAAAACATGGCATTATGAGTGACTGAAATGGCTTTGGAAGAAAAGCCTGTACTTTAGCCATCCCCACACTCCTCTGCACGTCCACGGGCCATGCGGGATGGTAACATTAGTGCGTTTCTGTTTTCTACCCTGCACTTCTCATAATAGCATGATGGATTTATTCTTCTAGCTGTGACTCCAGTGAATATTCATCAAAAGATTGCACCCCTTTGCCACAGGGTCTTATTTTACATTATTAAGTGTTAGCTATAAGTGAACTACGGGCCTTATTTTTCCTTAATGGCCCTTAGAGGTTTTCTCTCCAGCAACCTTTAAACTGCACCGCTGTGAAGGCGAGCCACATGTGCTTCGGCGAAATAAAAACGCACCAAAATACATTCTCACACAAGGCCAAATAAAATCTCCCCAAAAATTGAAAGAGGCAGATAGTGAATTTTAATGTCAAGCAACTGTTATTAAGGGAGGTATTTACTTGATGTAAGTTTCAAAGGATTCATTATGCAGAAGTTATGCAGAAATGTCTCTCAACAGGAGAAAGTTCTTGGACTTTCTGATGTTTGCCCCATGCTTCAACCAATATCTTGAGAATTTCAAAGCCTTTTCAAGTGTTACCCTGTAAACATTGCCTAAAGCTGTCTTTAAAATAAATTATTAATGTTGCGATCATGACCAGCATAACAAATGCAATGTTTTTTTGATAAAATTCTAGTGTTTGAAGCCTGTGTAAATAATCTTAAATAAAGCAAAAGGACTGTTAAATGTAAGAAATATGTCCTTTTAAATAGAGGCACAAATTGATAAATGTATATCACAATATTAACAATTAATCTCCATCGTTGATTTATACCAAGGTTAGTGTTTTAGTTTAATATACCATTTACAGTTTGAATGGGTTTAATACAAATCTGTGTTTTGTTTTTTTTTTTTTTTTTTTTGTTTTTTTTAAAATAAGTTGTTTGCCATAATGAATCAGCCTAAGGCTGGGTGTTGGTACTTTTTAATTTGTGAATAAAGTACGAAATTACTTAATGAGTAACGAAAAATGAAACATTGATTTATTTATTTATTCATTCATTCATTCATTCAGGGTGTGTGTGTTTTGGAGTGTATGTTTGGTTTGGGTTTGCCTTGACGAGTTGGTTAACGAACTCCCCAGTGTGAGTTTCTTCCAGGCAGACTGCTCGCTTTAAAGCTCTGAGGAGTCTCGAAAGTCAAAGCCCGACATGTATTTTTCTAATATCTCTCCAGAAGGTCATTAAGCCCTCTCATGTTTGGTCACAACCAGTTTTTATTCGCTTGCCCCCCTCCCCCTGACCACCCCCGCTAATGTGTCTCCTCCTGTGCCTCCCTCTGGCTGCCTGAAGCTGGACCAATAGATAAGTGCAGTGAGAGCTTTTCCAGAGCCAGTGCTGCTGGCGTTAACTACAGCGCATAGCCTGGAGACAAGAGAGAGGGGGAGGTATGTATATTCTCAGATGCTGGGTTTTATTTAGAGCAAAGGAAAATGTTCATGTTGGAAAAGGTGGAAATAAAGGAGGTACTCTTCCCAGCCTGTGTTTTTTAAACAGTCACTACCCTGATGGCTTCCACCTTTGCAGTGAAAGAGCTCCAATTTTCACTCCAATAATATGAGTCTGCTAACATAATTACTGGCTGTGTGGAGGTCTTTCCATTTACTGTGTGTCCACATGCTCGCCTGCTGTGTTGAAAGAGGGGTGAGATGGCCTGGTCAGATTCCCCCCCCCCATGTCAAATGGGTTTTTAGCCCCTTTACTGTAACGATGAACTTATGCGATTGAAAGATTAGACAGATTGATTGATTTGGTACAGCTACAGCAGACGTCCCAGGTGAAAGGTTCTCAACCTGTTTAACGGTGCATCATGTCCAGGTTTTGATGGAACTGTGATGGTGGCGTCTTGACCTCTTGTCAAGTGAGGGTTTGTTTAAGAATGAAGTAATTTGGACAAAATAGATCCACATTTCATGTATTTTTATCATATTTTTAATAGAGTGATTTCTTTTTTAGTTTTTTATAGGTTAGCAGCACGGATAAAATAAAAAATAAAAATAATTTGAAAACAGCAAGGAAATCACAGGCACAAACAAAAGGCTTAATTTCATTTTTGATATGAATAATTTATTTGATAATTAACAATTTATATGTTAGTCATTAGTTGAACTTTAATTTGTAATAATGTAGCATGTGTGAATTCTAATAATGAATGTATGCAGTACTAACTCCCCCGTTTTATAAAACTGTTCAAAAGTAAAACAAAAGCAAGCGTTTTTACCCCAAAATTCTCCCCCAGTCCTTCAAAACTGAGCGGTCCATGGCCTGGTGCGGGTGTACATCCTTGCAGTGGTCCATGGCCTGGTGACTGGGACACTGGAGTTTGTGTCCACGCTGCTCGGGTCTTTATACAGTATATGACATGATGGCTAATGCTAAATGTAGCTTTATTTAAAAAGGCACTCTTGTTAAAACTTCGGTGTATTTTGACCACAGCTGGTTTAGAAGTACTCCACGTTGTCATCATAGCCACATAAAGATGCAAGCTTTTGCTTAAACTGCCAAAGGCCTTTCACCAGTGTTCAAATCCATAAGCAGAGACGAGGCTAGATGCATGTGTAATATTTCTCACAGCGGTATAAGAATGTGGGAACACTTTTCTTTGGATAGCCCAGTGCAGATGCTTTGTCGATTCGCTTGCATTTAGCTATTATTCGACTAACGATGCACTAAATTGATGCGTCTATTTTTCCTAACACTTAAAGCAGCTATGACCTTAGCTTCACCTCCAAACTATATCATAATGGTCCTGAGCTTCTCCAGATAATTTAACTATTTGAACATCTGTGGATAATCTACTGGGGGTCATTGGGAGGAAAAAAAAAAAAGGGACCTACAGTCCTAATGATCTCTTCTGCTTCTTTCTTTGAAGAGCATTTTCCAAATTACACTGTTCTTAGACTCTCTCCCTCATTTTTCAAAAGCCCTTTTAGAGTCTGCTAAGCTTCACTGAGTCACATGAGAATCAGACCTGGGTGAACTCTTGGTAAATGACTATGGTTTTTGTTGGGTTGGATAGGAGGAGAAGACATCATAGTTCAGGTAATCAAGGACCTGAATTAGGAAAATGTTCCATGCTTTTTGGAGAATTCTGTAGAGCCAAAAATGAGCAGTTAGCTGTTATCCAGCTGTGTAGTATCAGCCTAGTTCGTTGACCCTCATATAGAGATTTTCATTTCTTCAGAGCACCATCATGTCATTTTTGCTGGGTTTGATTAATTAAAAAAAAAATGCATCCAGTGTTGTGCCAACCAAAGGGGTCATCTACAGCGGTTTACCACCACTGCCGTGCGTTTGGGCTTCACGAGGTAGGAAGATGTAGGTACAGCTTAACGCACTCTGTTGTTTTTGAGTCCCAGTGAGCGCAAAGACAACACACACACTGCTCACTTCTCGCTCTCAACATGCGGTGCAATGCTGTACAACCACAGTATACCTACACATAATCCATCCATACAGCACGGCACAGTACTGACTGGAAAAGAAAACCTTGTGGACCCTAAATAAGAGTCGCGCAAACACACTCACACAGGCGCATTTTGTTAAGCGCACTGTACATACTCTCGAAGTAGCCATTTCTCTGCCACAGGCATATATCCAGTCTCTGACATGCGGCCAGTGCTAGTTTTTCTGGGTCTGGTAGGGATACTTTTGCGCCGATATCAACAGTTGGTGCCAGGAGGCTGCGGCTTTCTCTAGCTTCTTGTTAAACACAGCCTTCTCTGTGCGCTGATGGTTAGTCCAGAAGAATAATCAGGTGCTAGAGGCATAGTGGCTTGGCTTCTAGTCACCTGGCCTTGTTTGGGAGCACCTTGTGTCAGAGTAATCGCACTGGAAACTCACCGAACACTTTGGTAATGCATCACAGGAGATTTTTGCTCTCCACAGTGCACTTTTTCCTCTCCCAGTCTCTCCTGCCTTTGTTTTATACGGGCTTAGAGTAGACCCAAGGCCCGGAGGAGCACTGGGTAGGGCTTTCCTGGAAACCCAACATGGGACTTACCTGTCATATCCCACAGCCCCTGTTTGTTACTCATTAGTTACCCCGTGTTGGATGTCTTGCACGCTCTGCTGTGGAGGTGAGAGTGAAGAGGGACTTTTGTGGGACTGCTGTATCACGATTCGTTAGACACGGTATATAACAGCATATTGGCTTGCTTGCTTCCGCTTGTGCTCTGTATGCAGAAAGAGAGAAGGGGAGGTGTGTCGGATTTTTTGATCAAGTCAGGACTCTGATTGGTAACCGATCTGGCCATGACGCTGCCAGGAGAGAATCCAGACGTTACAGCCACGTAAACAGGAAAACACTCGCAATAGGCTCAGAATGTGCTCCTCGCTAAAGCTGAACTGGTACGAAGTCTGTTCCCCGTTTGACACCACTGAGCTCATAAGTGAAACTGTCCCCTCCATCTGCAAAAATGTTTATTTAGCTTTTGGGTGTAGCGTTATGTCATCTTCACTCTTTCTTTATTCTCTCAGCGTGTGGAAAAGGGGACAGTAATGAGAAAAACTCCATGGCTTGGTTAAAACCATGTTGCTGTCTCTTTGTAGCAGCTTAGAGATCAATCCAGTACATTCTTATCGGGCACTAATTTGTTTTCAGTGCTTTTAAAATTTTGACTGTGTTGCAGCTCTTCACATTTTCTGTCTGTGTGGTCTGTACCCACTGGCTTCACTTGTCCTGGCACAAGAAAAGTCACTTAGTTTGATCATTTCGGTTGTTCTCTACAGGCAGATGAAGGACCAGAGCAAAAAAGTGGCCACCCTGAAACACAAGGAGCAAGTGGAGAAAAACAAAAATGCTCAGTTGATGGAGGAGGCGCGCAAGCGGGAGGATAACATCAATGAAAGCTCTCTGCAGATCAAGGTAAATATATTCAAAGAAAGCACGATCTGTGTTTTCCAAACATGTTGCTCACACAGAGTGATAGAGGAAAAGCATCTGCCCACTTTTTTTTTTTCTCCCCCCCCCCCCTCTCCAATTTTTGGAGCAAAAGTCATAAACATCAAGGCTGAATTTTAAAAGACATTTTTCACTGACCTGCATTACAGTACTGTAAGTCTGTGCCCTATGGGAGGTGATGTGAGAGAAGTTGTTTTGAAGCTTCGCCCTTTATGAAATCACATTTGAAACTGAATTTATGACAAGGCTTCACAAACACTTCACTGAGATCTTAAGGAACAAAAGCTCAGGGAAACTACTCAGAATCGCCCTTTTAAGAGTTTCGTCATAGCGAATGTTTACCGCTTCACACTCGTTTCTCTCACTTCGTGGTGGGATGTTTGTTCAGAATCCCCATTTGAGAATAGCTGAGATTCTTGACAGTAAAAAGGGCTGTTACGTGTTCTCTCTGAAATGGAAGTTCTTCAGCTCCTGACCTCTCGTTGTGTAAAGAAAATTTGGACTTTTAGCCGAAGGGGTAACCTTTTTCCTAGTCCAGCATATCCTCCTCTTGGCCCGCTAAATGCATCTTTACTGGAGTGGGCTTGTACCTGTATTAGGAGAATTTGAAATATATTCTCAACCTCAGTTCTCCAGAGGACAGTCCTTGCCAGAGTTGCTACACAAAATCCCCAACGTTAAAGGGACTGTTTATTTGCTGTGTCCCTTTTCCATAGACCTCTGGACAACAAAGACAAAGTGGGCGCTGCTTTGTTGTGGTTTTTGGTGTTTTTTCTGGCCTCGCAGCCACTCTTTCGCTCACTCTCCCTCTTCACGTTTCCCTTTTCTCTTTATCATCTGTTCTTTATTTTGATTAGAGTTCATTTTCTTTATTTTCAGCCCTGGCAGTGCTGTGTTATTGGACTCTGACCTGAGGCACTCTGTTTGTGTGTCAGTTTGTGTGTGATGCGGTCAGAGGGAAAAACTCATATGAGCTATGCCTCCAGGTTCCTTCTTCGGGTCATGTTGCCGTTGAGGCCACATTGCGGCTTTTTCTCCCCCACTCGGAGCGCCCTGATGCACCCGCTCTGTGGGCCTGTTCTAAGGGGATGCTGGAACCCACCATATTCTTTCCCAGCCAAGAGCAGCAGCCGCTGCCCCCACCCGCCCTCTTGAAGACACCACACTTTAGTTTTGAGGCACAGAGTCCATATCAGATTAAGCCAGGACCACTGGAACTAGCCTCCACACACTGTTGGCCTCAACTGGGATGTTTGGAAAGGGAACTGATTGCTGTCGGTGATCTGCATGGTTTCCGCATTGGCTTGTCAAAGCAGTTGGTCAAGGGAGATTGAACAGGGTCACCCCAGGACACCATTTAAGGGGCCACAGAGCAATAACTTTCTTCTTTCCTGTTTCTTCAAACTCTGAGGAAAATAGATTCCTCTTATGTTTCAGCTAATTGGGACGCTTGCAGAAGAACCGAGAAATGGAAGCAGGGGATATGGGGGGTCAAGCTCTCGAGCATGGTTATCAGGTTCATGGCAGCTGCTGTTGAGGAGGTGACACGGTCAGCGAGACAGAAGGGGAAAGGGCGCCTCGGAGTCTGAAGCTCAGTCTAGCTACTTCTATTCTTTCAAGAGTCTGAGGGTGCATAAAAGTGCCCGGGGGGGCATACCTACCAACCAAACAACATTTTGAATATATTTCCAGGGATGTTCAGTTCCTGTTGTGGTTATAGTCCAGGATCATTTAATGATGGCTCCCTGTAGTCCTGGAGATCTACCAAGGAAACCTGGCTCTAAAGTTTAGATGACCCTAAAGGCTTTTGTTACTTGGATGATTACCAAGATTGGGCCCCCATCATGGATGGTTTCCTGAAGAATCTTAGATAAATGGTTCCTTGAAAGGTCATATTTGTAAAAGATTCATATTAATATGAACAATCATTTCAAAGATCTTTGTAAAGATCCTCCATTGCTCTTCAGAAACAACTTTCTGACCCTTCCATTTGGCTCTCCTGATTCACCATCTTCCTTTTCATTCAGCCCTCCACTGCAATGAAAATTAACCCAGCGTGGTTTTTGGGCATCAGATCTTTGGCAGATGAGTTTTTTTCCACCGCCCAGACATGCAATATGTGGAGGGTGAATCATCAAGCCATCTTCCCCTTTTCCCACAGATTAAATATCAACAGTTCGAAGACGTCAAGACTTTCACTGAGAAAGCATTGGGGGAACCGGGGTGGACAAATGATGACCGTAAAATGAAGCACAGTAAATAGCGTTTTACCACATGGTTTGAGACTGGGAGGTTTTACTGCATGGTGTCGGTGTGTGTTGTGGTGATGTCGCCTTGCAGGTGGAGGCTTCTCTTGTAACGTTCACTAGACCTCTTGCTTAGGAATAAAGAGGAAAGTGAGTCAGAATGATGGACAGACATTATGGAAGAAAAATAGCTATATATAGATGGTTGAGATTATGCATTATTTGAGTTGCATTATTTGAACTCCAAGGGATAGTCAGTCAGACTCAGAGCCTAAACCTGGAGTAAGTGGTGTTTTTAGGGTGCAACAAGTTTAACATTTATTGCTTTTTCCAGTACCACACATCACACTCATAGCCCCACCAGCTGCTGGCTGGAGTGTCTTATTACACCCCACTGTTAACTGGGGTTTGAAGGTTTGGGAATTTTCATTCATGTACTTAATTCAGTATTTATGGTGTTACAACTTTGAGGGTGCAGGGAAGTGGTCATGAGCTCTGGAAAAAACCCCAGTCCAGAACGGTTTAGTTCTGTAGAAGCTGGGCCAGGGAGCACTGATGATAAAGGGTGGAGGAATACAGAAGAAAGCATCTAATTTAGTCATTAATGCACATTTTCTTTACATGAGCCTCGATGACGATTCGCAGTAGGATCAAACATCCCCAGCTCGCATGCATCCTTCACTTTCCTGAATAGTAGTGCTGCTGCTGCATTTATCTGAGGAACCTGAAGGAGGCTTTGGCAGGAAAGAACAGGCAAGGCCTGATAGGTAACGGCAGAGTTAATGAAGCTGAAGTGCTCGGGGCAGATCGTGGCTTTATGAGCCTTTTTAAAGACGCACATATAAAAGAGTCAAACGGAAGCCTTTTATGACTCACTGGGAGTCTGCTGCTGCTTTTATGTGAGGAACGGGAGCGTACGCTTCTCCCTCCGGGGAGACCTTTTTCATCCTGAATGTCATTTTCTCTACCTGCCACAAGAGCATGGTGCTACCACAACATTCGCCATCCATTAGGAGGCTATAGTTAGCTCAGGACAGTTATCACAAATAGCCTTTTTTTTCTCCTGACGCTGTGCAGAGAGGGGCAGTTGTGCTGGTTTGTTTGGGTCTTTCTCACCACATGGATGTGCTCATGTGTGTGAAATGGGGAAAAGCCATATTAGACGCTTTAATTTTGGACATGGAAACCTGTCTTGGAGGGCCAGATTAGCTCAGTGTATGCAGGAGTAGCTCCAAACGGTTCTACTAATGAATGAAACCAAATTGTTCAATGATATGTAGATCTGACCCTGTTGAGTGACTCCTACCAGCTTGCATTTATTATGAATTGCATTAGCATTTATAATAAAGTATGACTTTAGACGTAGCCATTATTTCTTTCTCAGAATGTCAGACGGGTCTGCTGTAAGAGCTGAATTTTTATGTTAAGTAGAAATTGGGGTTTCATGGATTTTCTGAATGAAAGTTTAGAACCTATCCCACAGAGAAAACTCTTCTAATCTATTAATGTTTGCTTGCTATAAATGTATATTATGTGACTTCTTTTATATTAAAATACATTTTTTCTGTAATTTTTTATTTATTTATTTTATTTATTTATTTATTTATTTTATTTTATTTTGCAATCCCTGCAAGCCACACAGGTGTGTCCTCATTCACATTCTTGCTACTAATTTATGAACTAATGGCAAAAAAACTATCATAGCTTAAAACTAAAACAAGAATTGGTATCATTATTTAAAATGTTTTGAATTATTTAGGCATTTGTGAAAATGCTAATCCAGTCAAACTTGGTCTTATTTTTAAAAAGTCTTCGTTGTTATTTTGCGTTTGCAGATATGCAAGAAATATTTAACGGTATCAGCCTTCAAATCTCAAACCCAGCCACTAGGGAAGCACATGCCAGCGTATTTCTTCGTGCTGTTCTCACACCCGGATTAATAGGGAGGGTTACGTCAGGATGAGCATCCAGTGTAAAAATTTTGCCAAATCAGAAATGCGGACAACAAAAGAGACTTCCATGCTGGATCGGTCGAAGCCCAGGTTAACCACAGCTAACGAGAGCAGCTGAAAGAGGAGGATGATCAGCCAAATCTCAATTACTGCACTTCAGAGTAAATGGTTGAGATAAGCAAAGTCATTCAGAGTAGTGTGAAATGCACTTTAGAAAAACGTGCAGCTTTGTATCACTGTTAAGAAACGTGAGCGTTTCTGCAGAATGGAATCTTTTCACATCAGACCTCTCTGAATTTCTTTGCTTACATCTCAGTGAATTCATTACAAAGAAATGTGTTCAGCATCAATAACACTTTTTTTTTTTTTTTTTTTTTTTTCACCTGCATGGATATTTTCACAGCAGTGAAGACTGCAAGCACAAGCAGAAGAAATGATTGTCCATCTCAAGTTAAGCAAGGTCAACGTTTTCTTTCAGTTCAGCTTTGCTTCTGTGAAGTGTGTTGAAATGTTCTTTGACTTCGTAAGGACGTTCAGAAACCAGAGCACAGCAGTAACCTTGAACGCGCAGAAGGTTAGACACAGCTGTGGGCAAAGTCAGCTCGGAAAGTCATCGGCACTAATGTGCTGCTGAGAGGCGAGCTCCACACTCCCAGGAAAATGAATTAGAGAGACTGGTAGAGCAAGAAAGAGAGAGAGAGAGGTGCAGCATGGAAAGGTGGTTAAGACAGACAGGGTATGGTTAAAAAAAAAAAAAAAAAGGTAAGAAACTAAGAGCACTTCACACATGAAAGGCTTGATTCTCCCTCTCATCACCTCATAAGTGCGAGCAGGTCACGCGGGAGGGATCAGACGCCAGACATGTGACTGACACTCCAAAGCCCTGACAAAGTCTTCCGACACAAACCAGAAAACTCCAACTCTCCAGGACCAGGCCGTACACTGTCCCAGTGTTCCTCATCTGGTTTTGGGTGTGGGTGTGGATGAGGAATCTGTACAAAATCTCAGCACTGCTGGGAAGATGGACTAGAAAACTAAATTAAAAGCTCAGTAGTAAAGCTGCTATTAGAAAAATTGGTTTGTTGCTCAGGTTGGATAGTTTGGAGACACATGCAGAGGAGAGATGAGGAGTATATCAAGAGAAGGATGTTGAGGATGGAGCTGCCAGAAAAGAGAAGAGGAAGCCCGTCAGGATTTCACCTCAACCCCCTTTCAGTCAAGTTGTTTATCAAGGATTGAATTCTGCAGAAATTCTCAGAAATCAGTGAAATCACTACTTGAACCTCTTCAGCTGTTTCTTAAACACATTAGTGAACTTTTGATTGGGTAACTCTATTAATTTAGCATATTTTACTCTTCTGAAGTTCGTCGACGCATGATGGCATGACTACAACAAAGGAATGCTATGCTGTGGTATTCTAAACAAACCTGATATGGGAGTATATGCCACCACATATGGTGTGATTGAGCATACCAGCCCTTGCCACAGGCAAGGCCTCTGCCCTGCTTCTTTTCCCTCCTCCTTTTTTTTTTTTTTTTTGTGGGCCTGTGCTGAGTTCTGCTCCATCCATCTGATACCCATCATCTGCTTTTTTCATAAGCCAGGCTTCTGCTCCTCCCATCAGCACCAGATCTCTTCGTTTACACTTGCCTTTTTTAACAGCACATCTCAGTACTCTCTTATGCCGCCTCTCATCCTCTTTGCCTCAGGCTGTTTGGGACTTTCTCTCGCTTGTCTTTTTTTCTTCTTCTTTTGCTTCTTTTTCTTTTTAGCCCCATGTACATAAACAGGAACCTTTGAAACCACCCCACTCGTCTGTGTGCTGAGGGCAACGTTTGACTGCAGAGATGCTTTGATGATAATGGCTTTCTGCTCTGTGCCCCAGTATTGTGTGTTCAGACGCTCTCTCTGTCATTTCCTGCCTATGCTCAGGAGAACAGCTCTCCTCCTGGGCTCTTGAGCGAGAGCCGAGGTTGGGGACGGAAGAGTAAAGTGTCTCGTGCCAGTCCATGGTAGCCGAATTGAGTCTACAATCTAGAACCTTATCATTTCTTGCCTCATTCACTATGCTGTTATTGACAGATAGTTGGAGTGTTGATGTTCCAGATGTTGTAAGGCACTATATAAAAACCATCCTTGACTGTCATCAATAACAAATTGACAGGAAATTGGAGAAATGCCAGCGAGCAGTGATATAAAGTGTTCATAATGCTGAGATTTATCCATGGAGAGGTGATGGCCATGCATCAGAGTCCCATTTTGAGATCACTATGAAGCTGTTTGAGGAATCTGACGAAGCCTAGACCAAGTATATTCCCTTCTCCTCTTCTGAAGACTGCAGTCAGTCTTCTCTCTACCACCTCCATCCAGCTTGTTCATGCTTTTTTTCCCTGCATTTCATTAGATGCACAATTTATTTATGTTAAAATATCTTGAATGAAAGTAACAGCAGTTGAGCTGATTTTTATTGTTTGAAATTTGTGAAATTTGGCTGTAGCTTGCTCCTCTGCTAGTTCAGATGTTGAAGCGATCCCTTAGTTTACCCTAGCCCGGCCCATGAACATCAACGGTCATTTTATTCAAGTAGAAAAATTGAAGGTCCACATACCGACACTAATGTTTTCCATCAGTTTGACGGAATTTTTTCCTTCTGTTCTGTTTGGGAATTCCACCAAGTTTTTTGAAAATTCTAAACGTTCATAACCATTTCATATAATGACTTTCTGTGAGGCATTAAACTCTTCAGACATCTGGTTCCTGTTGCCAGTGTTTACAGCAATTCTGATGCAATATATTTCTTTAGTAGCATTTCACATCAAACTGAAAGTATTAACTTTGGTGAGAACCTGCAAATTGGATTATGCAGGAATTTTGAAAATTTGATGCTTTTCCGAGTGTGGAGGTAACTCATGTCATAGGCAGCACAATTGGATCCATTCATTGCAAAACACATCTAGACTACTATATGGTTGCTTACCGGGAGAGAGAATTAACGAAGTTACTTTTTTGTATTGCCTTCAGCTGCCGATGCAAGAACATGCCGGCCTGGCTTTTGACGACTGCAGTGCAGTCATTATATTGGAAGGCAAACAAGAGGAATGGCCTTTAGGGATCACTGATGTTTCATTTGTTGTGTTTTTTGTAAAGAAAGGACACCAAAACCAGGCTGCGCTGTTGGAGATTTCCAGCCTCGTTGCTGATGCAGTACAGCAGAGCACTGCTGGAAATGGAACCATCAGCAGCACTGGATCAGATGATAACCAGGGTAGTGGAGGGTGGGAATCACATCCGTACACTCCTGCCCAGCCCTCCTGTCTCTAATAGACTTCCAAGGGTTTTTTTTTTTATTGGGCCTGTTTGTGGGGTGGTTGCTTTTGATGTTGTCGTGTTTTTGGCCACGCTCAGGCGTTCTCCAGCCAGGAAAGACAGGCTCCCGCTCTTTTCCACTTTCTCTGTAAACATCTGCGACTCTTTCTTGTCTGCTACAGATTTGTCCTTTCTCCTCCTGCCGAGAAATCTGGCTGCTCTGTGCCGCATCTGTACTGACATACTGTACGTTCAAAGGAAACGTGCTGCTGAAAATCATGTTTTCATTTCTGCCTCCTCATGGGACAAACAAGTGTACAATAGCTTGAGATTCTTGTGAAAAATGACACTCAAACAGTGAATCGGACACTTTGATGGCAACATCCTCTACATTATGAGCTGTTATGACATGTTATGTCTGTTAATTTAACAGTTGCCACATCTCCACGTCTATATTTATCGTTATACTTTCTGGCCGATTGCAGCTTTAATGTCGGTGGAAGCATTTTCAATCGATTCAGATTAATTAATTAATTAATTCCTATAATTCCTTAATTCCTATATTTGATTCAAGTTCTCCCGCTGCCACCTTGGAATGTTCAAACTGCAAGGCTCAGCTTAATTAGGACCTGCGCAGACCAGCTTTATTACCCAAATTTCAAAGTAACCTCTAAGCCGAATCATTGCGAATGTTTTAATCTGTTCATTTTTTTGCACAATTGCGTTTATCAATCAAGCAACCTTCAGTCGTATACAACCTATTTTATTGTTTTCTACACGGTTTTCCTTTTTCCTATCATTGTTGTGAACCATTTTAAGCAAACCAGCTCTCTTTGGCATCATTTTGGACCATTAGAGGTGGGTTCAATTACTTTAAATAGAATTTAATAATTAAAAGAATAATTCAAATCAACATATATTTTCCTTCTCCTATCGATTTACCTTTTCGTTTGCACAGTGATGAACTGAGCTTGGTTTTGATATTTCAGCATATGTGCGTGCCGTCATCACACGACTGAGTTAGCTGAGGTCACGCTGATTGGCCATCGCTTTTATTGGCGGTTAGCTGCATTAGCATTTTTGGTTATTCCTTTAATAGATGAGTCTGAATGATAAATACTACCGTGTTGCAACCTCTGAAGATTGTCATTTTCCTGCACGTGTTTATAGGGATGTGGGATTTCACTGTGGGAACGCAGTTTTCCTGCTCATCTTCAAATCGGCCTTGCAGTGGTTGGATTCCCCAGAAAGCTCCGGACTCGGCCGGTCTCAGCACTCTGGCATGTGGCTTTAATTTGGCCCTCCCTGAGGTGTCTCTCTCTCTATCGCACGTGTGGTTTTGGCACAGAGCGCGTTACCGTAATGAGATATTGACTGAACAAAAAGGATTACTGTCTCTTTAAATCAAGCCAAAGTGATTGCGGTGTGCCTGGAGAAAGTGGAGCCGATACAACAGGATGAGGAGAGCTGAGCTGGACCCAACTAGTCTTTAAGGCTATTTATCACAGCAGTAAGGAAATTGTATCACATTAGAGCAAAGACATATACATGATCTCAGTCAATTTCCTTAAATGTGTTAATCTCAGCTGATAAATCTAGCAATCACATTCCATAACCAACCCACCGGAGTTTAAGTACTGATTAACTAGACTTGGTATTGAACGGTAACTATAGTTAATACTGGGCTGTGCTCAGGACGTATTTGGAAATTAGGATAGACACCAAGTAAATATCGATTGTTGCTGTTTCACCTATTATAATAAGTGTGCTTTCAGTAAAAAGTGCTCTTTAAGATTTCTTCAGTGACCAGAAAAAGATTTTTATCGCTGTTCTGTTTCCACACAACAACAGTCTTCACTTTTCACCTCCCATTATCCTGAACTTCCAGTAACTGCTAACCTCTGTTGCAGAACAATCCTGTTTTATTTGGGACAGATGGCTTTTTCCTATGAGCCATGAATTGGAATCTCTGAAATAGCTCAAAAAATGGCTGAAAAAAAAAGAAAGTAAATAAACTGAGAGCGCGCTTGTGGTATGCGGTGTAGTATTCCACAGGAAGATGAGTACTGTGTCTGATATTGTCTCCATGAACTCAGAGCTTTTGCAGTGTGACATTTTGAGCAAAAACAAACGTCGGCATGGAGGCGAGATGGACTTCAAGAGAGTGAGTGAAGAGTGTCTGTTGTGGATGTGTGTGCATGGTTATGAACATCAGCACACGTATGGTTTGCAGAGGTCAATACTTTGAGCAGGAAGTTTGGCAAGCCTTTGAAGTGGCTTTGAAAAAGGGGAGGAAATAAATTTTTTTTTTTTCCCCTGATATGCATGAGCATAATGAACCAATGATGTTTCTTCGGCACCTCCGTTTACAACATATTGCTTCCTCAGCTGATCTCCGCTTCTCTTGCTCGCTCACAGTGATCATCAGCCATCATGTTTACGATGGCCTTGGTCATCAGGGTGCACCAGGTTCAAGAAGCAACACTATGTAGTGTGCGAGGCCGGGATCCATCAACGCAGCCTCCACTTCAGGTGGAGATAACAATGTTAGATATTTATCTAGACAGTGTGAACCTGTTCAGTGTGGCAAAACTTGCATCATGAATATCTTTTTATTTACCTTTCAAACTCACCTGTAAACCACTGTGTCCACTGATATTTTTGAACCTGAAGTTTATATTTAGTGTTAAAAAATGGCAACACCGTTCTTGCTTTGCCTGTCAAATATGAAGAAAATGGACCACAAAGGAATTCCGTTCAGAAGAGATATGTTATAAACCAGGAAGACGGAAAACAGAGTCAGGTGTTGGAATCCTTGACTTTTTTAGTAAATCCATGACAGGATCTCATTGCTTGTTAGTCTAGACAGATGTTGAAGATGGTCTAATAGTGGTAAGTCTGAAAGAGAGAGAAAAAAAGGGCTTGTTTAACTTTAAATTAATGGATTTTATTTATTTAAGTTTTAATCAGGAGTTAAAAAAATATCGCTGATCAAAGCTTGGCCAGTTAATTTCTCTAGAATGAGCTTGGATGGTCTGGTTTATGGTCTGAGACTCTTCAGCAGCTCTTGTCCCACAGCAGCCGCCTCTCGCTGAGTTACCTGCTGCCATGTTGAATTGTGTGACTTTACTTTTAATCACATGTATCGAGAGAACACGTGGAAAGTTCTCAGTCTTCATTTTATTTATTTATTTTTTCATTTTAAGTTTTCATCTGTTCTGTAGGACTCTCTGAAGCAGAAGGATGAACGTATCGAGGAGCTGGAGGAGGCGCTGCGTGAGAGTGTTCAGATCACCGCTGAGCGAGAGATGGTCCTCGCACAAGAGGAGGCGGCCCGGACACATGCCGAGAAACAGGTCAGAACGCCACAATAATGCAGATCGCTTTTGGTGCCTTATTGTAATCACTGGTGCCAAAATTACTTGAGACCGTGATCTGCACCGTGTCTCATAATGCAAGGTTCTCAAAATATGGACTACGTGGTGCAGAATCAGGTTTTCCTTCAGGAGCAGTTACGCCAACTTTCAGCCATCAAATGCTTTTAGGTTGCTGGTAATCACTGGTGACCGCCTGAAACCAGTAGTTTGTGTCTGGTGGGTGTAATTGGCTCTCATCGGCTGTGGACGGCAATGTTTTGGCTGATATAAGCTGCTGGTTTGTGTCAGCAGGGAGTCGTGAGAGACGGCTGCAAATCTAACTCTAATGAGAGTAAAGCAAGCAAACAGCACTCTCGAGAGCACAATCAGATGATTTTTCCACTTTTTTTTTTTTTTTTCCTTTTCTTTTAAAGCTGGAAACTCATCTGTGTAACCTTCTTCAGCCAAGCTCTGCTTGATCTTCAAAATTTCGAAAGCTCTGTGACGCCAAGAGCATGTTTGCATTCTAAGGCTCCTGTATTTTCCAACTTTTTAAAGTGTTTACAGGAATGCAGAGGTTATGGATGCCGTCTGTCTTCACCTGGTACCGTCTCTGTTTTCGCATGCTGGAAAAAAGCTCTTACAGTCCTTTTCACTGTTTGTGGTGAGTTTCATGCCCTTACACAGAAGATCGGCATCTCCAAGGCTGGTAGTGTAATGGCTGCCCTGTCACAGCACATCACCACGCCAGCACTCAGCCTCATGCCAAGCACCCAGCGCCATGCCAACCCCACATCACCCTGCCCGCATGGGGCCGAAGGAGAACGTTCATGTGGCATGCGCCTGGTGTGTGTTTGCGTCTCTAGTCAGTCTTCATTTGGAAAATAAATAACTCCTGCATGGAGAAATAAAAAGCTTGTTCTGATTTAGTCCAGCCACATGTTATACACACATGTGCACGCACGCACACGCGCGCGCACACACACAAGGCCGGTTTTGTGTTTGCGTGGCATTAAAGCGAGATTAAACCACAATGCAGCCGTGTGTGCAGACTTACCCACACCGCTGCAGATAGCATCAAACTCAAATAGCCCTCACTAAATGAGTCTTCCCTCTGCCGGACACTACAAACATCCAGTCAGTCTAAATTAAATTGGAGCATTCAAGCCATTGCCCATTTCCACTTGTACCTGGTACCCAACTCCCCCCTCCGTTCATCACACTCCAGCCAAGCTCGCCTCTCTGTGCCTGAGGCCTTTCTTAATGGTTTGTTCTATCCCATATAAAGACTTTGTTCTTCACTTTCTTTCTTGCTTTCTTTCTTTCTTTCTTCACCCTGTATGGCTGGCTGACTTTCAGCCTGCAGAGGGTCTAAGGCTCATGAACATGTCATGGTCTGAGCCCCCCTTTTCTTCTAGCTTAGCTTGGGTGGACCTCCGCTTGGATCCCCATGAGGTTAATTAGTGCAAGGCTTTGGTGGGAGCCAGCTCTGCTGCTAAGCCTAGTTGGCTCCTCTGCAAGTTCAGGGGAAGTGGTGGATGGGTTGAGTGCCACCCTCTGGAGCTCTGCTCCTAAGCCCCTCCATCACTGAGCTCCAGGCTTCAAACAGGCCAGAGTCTTCATGCTCATTACTGCAGGCACACCTGTGCTGGCTCCTGAGAGACACTCCTGGGCAGAGACAGGACATCTCTCTTAAGAGTTGGAGCTGAGAGGCTCTGATCCAAACTGCTTTGTTTCTGTCTTAAGAAACTCATCTGACTTCTTTTTTTGGTTTATTTATTTAATGCTTTGGGATGGCCCATTGCCCCGTGCATTTTGTGGACTTTTTATGACACATGGGCCACAAAAATCACCCAGTGTTCCTTTTCATTCTGTTAACAAAATGTTCTCCTAGAAAGGGATGTTTTCTGAGACGAACTGGCAGTCGAAAAGAATTGCTCACATGCTCACATGTCATAAAACCCAAAGACCCAGCATTCTGCATTCCCTTTAGGTCCAATTATAATGGTCATTTTAAATGATTCCTTTTATAAGACCATTTTAAAACCTCTCTAAACATTGATCAGCCATGACAATAAAACCATCTGCCTAAAATCATGCAGCCAAAAAATGCTCTGACCCTTTGAGGCATGCTCTTCACAAGACCTCTAAAGGTGTGCTGGGATTTCTTCACCAAGACCTCAGCAGCAGGTCCTTTAAGTCCCATCCCACAGATACCCACAGATTGAAATCTGGGCAGATCGCAAGCCGGGTCAACACCATTTGACTCTTCATTTTCTTCTAACCTTTCCTGAACAGTATCGCCCCCCCCCCGGGTGTCGGAACACATTATCCTGCTGAAAGAGGCCATTGCCATGAGAGAAAACCGTTGCTATGAAAGGGGGACCTGATGTGAAATAATGTTTAGTTAGGTGGTGCTCGTCAAAAGCCATTTTCATGTATGAACTCCGGACAGCGTGCAGAGAATCAAGCCTGGACGTTTTCTGGAGTTGCCCCATCATATCCGTAACACACGGCAGGAGATTTTCCATGTTTGACACGTTCTCAAATGCTGGAAATACTCTTTGTCATTAAGGGGAAGGGCAGCACATTGAGTGTGCAAGAAGCAGGACATAACGTCTCGTTTGTTTTAGTTTCCTGCAGCCTCTTGAAGTATTCTATTTCTACATCAGCCTTCACCAGCAAGATGTTCTGAAATCTTGTTGTCTCTCCAGTTTTGGAAGTTTGTTGGTGCCCTCTCGTAGTCTCAGCTTGGGGAGTTTTCTTTTCGAGGCAGTCACATGTTAGCAGCAGCGTGCTTGCTCTGCTTGCATTGATTAGCATCGTGTATTGTAGGGCTGGAGATTGAGGGTAATTCTTCCCAGCCAGAGAGATTGGCACCAAATACGATCCTTTGCACAGCAAGTCACCAACGTCTGTTGCATCAGCGGGTAACCTTCTTAAATCCCCAATGCTTAGACTGTTCCGTCACTGTGGAACTCCAGTGACTGTAAATAGTGCCCGAGTTTCGCATTCATATCGCGTTTTCTTGTGGGAACTGTCGTTTGTTATGGTTTTGCTCTTTAAGTAAACAGACAGAATAAACACATCAAAAACAGATGGTGAACGTCAACGGTGCACAGCAATTTTTTTTCAGAAGGCAATTTTTCAGACGTAATGATCTGAGGTGCCGAGACGATGGACCTTTTCTTTGTTAATAGGCCCCATGTGGCACTAAAAGCCCGTTCACTGGAGTGACTGCTTTACGCTGTACGCTACGTAACGAAAGGAGATGCACATACACATACACTCTGACTCCACTTCCACCCGGCCCTTAATTATGCTGCCCGATTAAATAAAGATCTTTCTTTCTCTTTCTTAGCCTCACACATGCACATGCATTCCCTCATCTCCACTGCACCGCCGATTCACACTCTTTCCCTCGAGTACACACGCACACATACACTCTGCTCAGCTCTGCTTTCAATTTCCTCTAATTGCAGCGCTCTTGTTGTTCCGATTTTGCAGCACACGTGTTGGACGGAGTTCAGTCTCTGTACAAATTGCTGTCAGTCTTTTGGTCTCAAAAGTATGCCGAGAGTGACTGTTCCTTGTTAGCATGATGAGACGGAGTTGCCCTGACCTTCGTACTCTGTCAGGCTATGCGAATCTTCACTGTGTAGGACAGTGTGACAAAGTGTATGCTATGGTTTGTGATTGTTAGAGGGATGTTATTTCCTTTTTAACTAGAACTTAAACGTATTAACCGGACATTTTGCTGATATTGAAGTTATCTGAACCACTTGGGCTAGGAAGCTGACCGCCAGCCAGCACTGGAGCATGGGGACTTGTGATTACTGCAGGGTATTTTGCACACTGTATAGGTTTACACTGCAGGTCAGTATATGTTATTTTAGCGTTATTTCATTCATTTGAGTGAAACATGGGGGAAATTGTGTAAGAAAATCAGACCTTGCTGCACTACTACATGCTCCACCTTGTTGGGGGGATTCATAGTTCACTGAGTGGGCATGACTGCTTTCCTAAAATTAGAAATGCAGAAGATCAACAAGAGCAAGATCAACCACAGTAGATGTTCCTCTGCTGTGAAACTGGAGTGATGGTGATCCTGCTCCAGAACATGACTGTAAACCATGTTTTTTCATTATTTATTTCTTTTCTTTATTGATTTTTTTTTTTTTTTAAATGCCTTGTGAAACCAAACCAGAACTGTTATGCAATATTGTAACTGTTCCATTTGAAGTGCACCTTGAGTACCTTTTGATTTCATTATTTTTTGTCCATATTTAAAAGTTTGATGCTTAATAATTTGCTTATGAATTTCTTTATTCTCACCAAATGCTCTCACTAGAGCTCCATAAGGACAGATATCCCGACTTTCAAAACTATTCATGTGGTCCACCTACTCTGAAACAAAGCATGTGATTAATGAATTTAGCATGGAGATGATTCATCCCATTCTTTTTCCTGCTCGCTCTCTTTCTCCCTGACTCATCTTTCTCTTTGTCTAATTTCTTTATTCCTTTTGTCTGCTTTACCCTGCATGTGCCAGAGGCTGCTGGAGAGCATAAGGATATCTAATGAAATCTCCCCGCTGAGCTGGAGCTGAAGGGCCACCTTATTTTAGCCGATGCTTTCATGAGTTTTTGCGCCGTGCCAAACCCCACCGAGCCAGCCGCTGTAATGAGCGCGTGTAATTAAGGGCAAAATGCGGCCACTCTGTGGAGAAGGGAGTATTTTCCTCTGACACAGGGCCTTCGCTGTGCAGTGACACCAATCACTCAGCCCAGAGCAGGATTTACGGCCGGCCTGTCCGAATGCGACCAGCCGCTCAAGCGGGGCCAGTGAAAACGTTTGCCCAAGACCACATGAAAATACGCGTCTGGTCTCCAGACATGATTCAGCAGTCAAATGACATACTTCATAATCTTCACTCTTGAGGCAGCAGACCAAAGAAAGCCTCAGCCCCTCCTCTAGTGTTGACTGCAATGAGGGGATGTCTCATAACTGCCCTTCTTCCTCTTCCTCCTCCTTCTCCTTCTCCTTCTCCTTCTCCTCCACCCTGCCCAGTCCCTTCTGAACCTCCGTTCGTGTCCCTCTCTCAACAGCCCCATGTCTGTTTGCCCCTGGAAGCCCCCCGTGTTGTCACAGCAACTCTTTGTTTACCATGGTACATCACTATCCCTCCTTTCTTCCTCTGCTTCTAATTTAGGTTTGCGTGATTAGTTTCTGAAGGCCGTTCTGGTTCATTCTGTTCGTCTGCTCCTGTTTCTCCTGCTGCAGCAGCTTTGTTTTTTTTTTTTTCCTCCCTTCTTCTATAATTTCTCTTCTTCTCTTTCTTCTCTGTTGCTTCTCCACTGCTCACTGCCCGTGTGAAGCTCTTTCATGAGCCTATGCATGACTCCAACCACACCAGCTTTAAGTGGCTCAAGGTATGATATGATCAATCTTTTCTTTCTCTTCAAAGAACAATTTCAATCTGCTTTGGTTGTGTTTCCCATTCCCCAGCTCTTCTGCCTTTTAAAACATTTTGTTCACTTTTATACCGCTTAGGAAATTTGAAAGGGTCTTTTCCCCCATGCGGCTTTTCATTTTGTTCAAAAGTTAAAGCTCAATCACTGTCTTGATGCTCTTTGACGCTTTTGACTGTTCCCTCAAGGTGATCTTTTTCAGGAGGAAGGCTTCTCTAATTCTTTGGGCACAGAGTGATGCATATATACACTGGGTGCACAAATATTAGGCAAGTATTTTGAGGATTAGTTTTAATCTGGAACAAATCCAGTGCTATCAGTCAATCTGAAATGTTAATTGTCCTGAAATTTGAATGTTTTACAAAGGAGATGTGAGTGTGAACATTCCCAGGGGGTACTTAAGTGTGCACATTTATTAGGCAGCTATTAGTGTGCAGAATTATCACGCAACTAAATGAAAAATTTAATCTAAATTACAAATAAACATTTCAAAAAAGAAAGTCAGTGAAAATCAATGGCCAATATAGCCACACTTTTTTTAAATAACAGTCATAATCCTTCCATTCATGGAGTCAGTCAGTTTCTTGATCTGTTGATGGTCAACTTTTTGCACAGCAGCAACCACAGCCCCCCAGACTCTGTTCAGAGAGGTGGTCTGTTTTCCTTCCCCTGTAAATATCCAGTTTAAGAAGGTCCAGAAGTTCTCAATATTGTTTAGGTCAGGCGAGGAAGGGAGCCATTTAATCATTCTGTCATCTTTAAGGCCTTTGGTGGAGAACTTCCATGCATATGATGGAGCATCGTCCTGCATAACAATCATGGTCCTCTTGAAAGATGCAGACTTTTTCCTGAACCACTGCTTGAAAACTGGCAGTATATTTGGGAGCTGATTTTGAGTCCATCTTCAACCTAAAAAGGTCCAACTAACTCATCTGAGCACCAGCTCATACCAGTACCCCACCTCCATCTTGCAGACTTTCAGACTTCTCCTTGTACTTCTGGACTCTCCAGGTGGGATCAGTTCTGGAATATGACAGCACTGGAAGATCATGGGTTCCTGGAAGCTTCACTTAAATATTTGGCATTTCATTCCCATGTTTTTTGCATCCCTGTTGACTGTTTGCAACAAATCATTTTATAGATCTGTGACCATGCCTCAATGTCATAGGGATTTCAAGAGTGCTGCATCCCTCTGAAAGACTTTTTTTTTTTAAAAACAACTTTCAAAGTCTGTTCTGTTCTCTTTCTTTTTTGGCCCGTTTTGCCTGAGGAGGAAAAGAAGCTAATAATTCAACACACCTTGATATAGGGTGTTGATCTCATCAGGCCACACCCTCCTCATTACACAAACACACCTGATCTGCTTAAATCCAATCAGCATAGTTTATGCATCTTATGTGGGAATATATGCCTTGCATACAGGCATATATTTTTTTGCATGCAAAAACAAAAAATCAATAAAGATTCTCCCTCTTTGGGTGCTTTCCTTGGTTTGCTATTGGAAACTCCTGTAGTATGAACCTCTCCAGAACTCTCCATCATCACAGTGTGGACGTCAGATGTATTTATCATTTATCCAAAACATCATTCCAACAAACACTGCAAGTCCACAGCCAACCCAGCGTTGTCAGCAAAAATCAGAGAAACATCCCTGACCTAACTCAGACCACATCTACATTAAGGAGAATTAGATAATGGTTTAGGGCGCATTATGACCTGCCTTAATAACAAAAAACACACGAGAAGAAATCCGTGTGGGCCTACCTGTATGAACAATTATATTTCTATCAGTAAGACTAAGTAGGTCTTATCCTTAAAGTCTTTGAGTCCCTTAAGGACACACCACCTCCTTTTCCTGCTTCTGTGGGCTTGCCGTTCTCACTCCATGCTGCAGGGGCCACTGTGTCGGCAGCTCACCCTGTTCTGAAGAGCATGGAGAACTGTGCAGCCCTGAGCTCACGACATGGAAACGAGTCTAGGAAAAAATAGCCCTCGTTGCCGCTGCAGCTTTTTCTCAAGTGAGGGTGGGTTTTAGACTTTGACAGAACGGCCTGGATTTCTTCCTCCCCTCAGAAGAATACGGTGTGGTGTGAATAATCTCCATCAGTGAACAAAACCAAAGACCAGACTTGTTGAGCTTGGCTTTGGAAGCCACCTTTAAGGAGAAGGGTTGCTATTTTGGCAGTGAGTTTCCGCCCATTAGAAGAGAAAGAAGGGCAAAAGGAAGGGAGGTACAGCAGAGAATGGCTCAGCAGCATTAAGCACTTTTTCTTAGTGTTACATTTCTACATTTGGGCGTCTCTCAGCGGACATGATTAGGAGATCCTGAGCTATGCCGAGGCTGGAGAGAGGGCCTGGATCAGAGCGAAGCCCCCAGTGTCTAATCGCACCGCCTCGGTTCTGTCCACCTTCATCTGCTCACCATGACCTCATCAGCCAGCACTGCAGGCCTCACACTCTCAGCAGCTCAGGTGTAACGCTTCAGTAACAAGACCAACAATTTAACATTTCTCATATCCTGACATTTTTACTGTGTACGTATTGATTTAGAGCTTTTGTAATAACAAGGCCAGCCTCCTGCACAGTCTAAGGTTGAGCTGGGCCGGTCTGCCGGAAAAGAAGGAAGGAAAATATCTGATTTTTACTTACTGCAAAGCCAATTTTGCAAAAACTAAGCTAGCAAGAACCATTGATTCAGTTTCTATCAATTTGTTTAAGTAGGATGTGCTTCCTCTACTTCATTTTCATACATATTGGAGGAATCAGCTATTTTCTGATGTGTTTTTCATTTATTCTCCTCTTTCCTTCGATGGATTGCCCTTCATCAGCATTTTCAGCCATTTGGAACCCCATTTTCATGCCTTTTTGAACAAGAGTTCCTTTTATTTCTTTTTTTTTTTTTTTGCCTGCCTTTTTTTCTTTTAGGTTTTCTGCTGACGTTGCATTTTGATGAAATATTGGTCTGCTCACCGTTTTCTATTTCTCTCTTTTATTTTTCTCTCATTCTGCCCATAGCATAGGGAGGCAAGTATACAAGCCTCAGCCGCATGTTTCTGTTCATGGATTCTTTTCTCTTGTCCTCAGCCTTTCCTGGAGGAATCCCCATCTGATCCAGCCTCATCTCGCTTTCTCTCATCTACCTTCTTTCTTTTGCTCGCTGTCAAAGTGACGAACGTTTGGCTGCCAGTCAGATGCTAAATGAATAACAGCAACCTTTTACATTGTTTGCACTTTTAAAATACAAATCACCGTGGCTGATTAGATTTTCTGTCTTATTTACCATTGTTATTAATAATGATCAAATAAACAACGCCCTCTAAAGGCAAAGTCAGTTAGTGCTTTTTCACTAACCCAGTTAGTTCGTTACATTCTGTGTGTTGTAATATAACCCTGCAAACAAGTGTATAATTACAATATGGTGGTTGATGTTAATTGTGATCTAATCTTTGATCTCCAACTGATGATAGTCCCCAGTATTTCATTGCTTATAGTTGTATTTGTTAGGTCAAAGTATTTGAAGCACTTTGAGTAGCTATTGTTAGAAATAAATTCTGTATCCAGCCTGTTTCAAATGCTAACAGGTTAATCTAGTGCTGGTCCGTAGCCACTGAATATAATAAAATACTCATATAATATGATGACTGGAAGATCAGTGAACTGTTACCTTTATTTAAACAGTTGATATAGAAGTGAAAACACACACACACACACAGTTACTGTTTAAAGTTTCTCGCATGTTCTGGCCAGTGTATAAGGTTATTTTAATGTTTGCATTGTGTTTCGGACTGTTGTCTTTTTCATCATATTTAGGTGTGTGTGTGTGTGTGTGTGTGTGTGTGTGTGTGTGTGTGAATATGGCAGACTGTCCACCATCTGACACATGAGTAACAGACATATCGAACCTTATGTCTGATCTCTTAATGAATGACTTATCTTTATGGCTCGCGTGAATCAAGTTCCAGGCAGAGCTTAAGTTAGCTGAGCGCTTTTACAGTAAAAAGTGACCACACTGCAGATCTAAGCTCACATGCATTCGTTCCAGCTAAGGCTCGGTCACTGAAGATGGCTTCGGTTACCATATCTGCCCTGCAGGCACAGTGACACCATATCTGCTGCTGCACATCATGGATTCATTAAGCAGCCATTCTGCCCGATGCTGCGCGTATGCCTCAGAGCATATCAAAGCCTGCTTTAGTTCACTGCTATTTTCTTTTAAGCCGAGTAAGAGGGTGCCATAGTCCCAGCAGCATAACCCTGGTTCCCATTCCTCACGCCCCTCGCCGGGCATTTCGTTTTGATTGGCAGCTCATACATCTCCCTCTCGCCACAGGGAGCCTGTAGCCCATGAAACCGATGCTGTCCATGTTTAAACGTTTCCCCATGCTTTTGGGAAGCCCAGAGGAGGGACCCTTCTCTCCGTTCTCTTCCTCCAGAGAGGTTGGAGCAAGCACTGTGAACTGCCTCCCTGGTGGCATCCAGATATTTCTTTTCCTCCAAATCTGCGAAAAGTATCACTCCTTTTATGTGTGCTAAGGAAGACATTTTTGCACAGCTTTATTCTTCTAAGATGTGACCTTTAGCCTCCTCCAAAAAAAGAAATGGAGCTCATAGCTCGAGCTCGCCCTCGCATTCTTTCGGCTGATGTATCTCCCTGTGCTGAATTTATTGCTGTGGCTTTATCTCTAAAGGCTCCATATGCAATCAGTTTTTGTTTATCTTACTGTTTAAATAAGTTAACGTCTGTGTGGATTTTTGACCCAAAATCAGTTCCAATGAATTAGTTACCAATTTCCAGCCCTTTGTTTTCTCTTAGTTTTAAACAGGCTTCTTATTACAGTGTCTTTAGCACGGACACATACAAATCACCTCGGTTGATTGGCCATCCTGGATTGTGCTTCAGTGTAATCTGAGATTTTAGACATTGAACATCCATCACCAGGGTTCTGTTTCTTTATTTTAATTGTAACGCACAAATATTTATGAAGTTTGAGCATCATTTGTGAAAAATTGCATAATTGACTGTAAACTTTGTAGTATAAGGGCTTTTGTTGCTGCTGGCTGGGTAGAATTCAGATTGTTAATGAATAAGGTAGCAGGGTGGAATGATAAAGTAATTTCATTTTATATAATCTTATATAATAGATGGCCCAGTTTACTGCATTTACCTCAACTCAGGAAATCAGTCCTTTTTCCAGCTTTGAAAGGGCAGCGCTTCCGTTTGCAGTGGTTTCTAAGGGGAAATGAATGGGGAGGCCAAGTGGACAATGGCTCGTAAAAAACAGCTCAGAAACTAAAACTATTCGCCTGAAGCTCCTTTTGCTAAGCTCTTTTGCTCTCTTTCACTCTCTCTTTCCCTCTCGGTCAAGGATGGTGCGGTGATGACGAATGTGAGCGAGTGAAGGACAGGCTGCTGTACGTTCTGTTGCTCTCAGCCCGGTAGCACTGGGCGTACGCTTTCGCTGCTTGGCCACGCTGCAGTACATTAGGCTGATGAGTTATGGGAGCGGACAGGCCTGCTGGTTTGTGTGCTTTTCCAAAGGATACACACCCTCCAGCCACTAGGGGGCTGTGTTTAAAGGCAGCTCAGGGAACTTAACATGGACCACGCTTGCTAACACTTCTATTCAGAATAGCAATCAAAGTGAAAATAATCAGAAAACACCAGAAAAGACTAAAACTAACCAATAATATTTGTATTTAAGTCCATTTGGATTAAATTGTCTGCTGTTTGAGTAAATGAAAATCTAAACATCAACATTTCTTGTGGTCATTTCCTCATTTCAGTGTTAGACATCAGAAACATTTTCTGCTTCTCACATTTTTTTATCAGCACAGCTTCTTGAAGAGCTGCACATCCTTTCAGACGCTGAGGACTGAGTCTTCTCACAGTGGAGGGACAGGCAGACACACTATCTATCTAAAGTGGAGCTGTAAGTGCGGTTTATCAGGGAGGACCGTTTTGAGGCTCTGCCAGCCGATCTTTTTTAGGAATTTATCTCCTTTTTGAATCTTTTGAAATTGTACTTTGCTTAGGAGGCCTCAAGTCACTTATTGAGACAGTCAGGAATTATGGAGGTAGACATTGACCTAACACGCTGTCGTCGTCGTCTTTTGGCTGCTCCCGTTTAGGGGTCGCCACAGCAGATCAACCATCTCTATTTCTTCCTGTCCTCTGCATCTTCCTCTTTCAAACTGACCACCTGCATGTCCTCTCTCATCACGTCCATAAACCTCCTCTTTGGTCTTCTCCTCTTTCCTGGCAGCTCAATCTTCAGCATTCTTCTCCTGATATAATCCTCGTCTCTCCTCTGGACATGTCCAAACCAACACAACCTTACTTCTCTAACTTTGTCTCCAAAACGTCCATCCTGAGCTGTCCCTCTAATATACTCATTCATAATCCTGTCCATCCTCGTCACACCCAATGAAAATCTCAGCAAACTCTGACACCCTCAGCTCCGCCTCCTGTATTTTCATCAACGCCACCGTCTCCAACCCACATAGCACAACTGGTCTCTCTTCCGTCCTATAAACATTTCCTTTCACTCTCACTGTTCGCCATCTGTCACAGATCACTCCTGCCACTCTTTTTCACCCATTCTAACCCGCCATTACTATTGACATAACACACAAGTGACATACTCATCACTAATGTCGACACTGCTCAATGGAAGGCAGGTCATTTTGTTCCTAGAGCAGAAACAGAACAACTGTTGTTAAACGGGCTTCATTCGCTCTCGACTTTGAGCGACTTTGACTGATCAACAAGCAGTGCAGGGTTAGTTGATGTGCTTATTTGTAGTAATAAAGCATTTTTGGAATTGCATTAGCTCTTGTGCTCTGAGAGGCCCGAGAAACGCCTATGAAAACCAAGAAGTGGTGGATGTGGTGCTAGTCCAAACTTTCTAAGCCAACTGACATCTACCAAAGGACAACCAAGAAGCTGGAGGTTCATGTAGAGGAGATACTGTGGTTAATAATGAGTGTGTGTATGCGTGCGTGATATATATATATATATATATATATATGATTTTCTGAGCAAGAGACGTTGAGGCTAGAGTGAGACAAAACAAAGTGCCTCAGTCAAGCTGGGAGTTTTTAAACAGCAACAGAGGGAACCACAGCAGTTCAGGAGTGCGTGAGAACCGTCGGGAGCCAGAAAGTTAAACCTATCCTTCCTTGGAATGTACAAACCTGCCATTTCTGTTTGATTTATTCTTCTCATTCAGTCCATTCCAAGTGTGGGTTGTACACAGTGTGACCGCAGAAGAGAAAATCTGAAAGTGAGAGAGAGAGCTCGCGATACCTTTCTTGCAAAAATAGTATAACAAAGCAAAATCACCGGAGGGTCCGGTAAATGACAGACACAGTGCTGAATCATGTCGGCTTTCTCCTGTTTAAAGTGTGTGGTTACGTTCTGCTTCTTCTATATCAGTGTGCCCACCTCACCCCACACGCAAAGACATGCAGACAGGATGCCCGTCAACGGCGCATTGTTCTTTTCTCGAGAAGCTGTCGTGGTGCCACAGAAATCTCAGCAGCCTCGGATCCATCACTTTCGTTGTTGTCCTCCCACCAACCCCTGGAATATGTAAACACTCACATGGACTTATCCATGCCTTCATATCTTTTTCTCTTCCTCTCCTTTCTATCTTTTTCTGCTCCATGTACCTCCCCACTCTATGCTCTGGCTGTTTTCTGTACCCGTCAACTTTCCATTTGTTTTTTTTTTTGTTTTTTTTCTTTATTCCCCCAATCCTCGCTGACCTGTGCCCCTGTTGTCTGTCACTGCTTCTCCATCTCGTCAGTCACTCATTCGCCTCACATATTTGTATGTGTGGATGTGTGTGAACAGATGGAAGAGCTGCTAGCTGCGATGGAGAAGGTGAAGCAAGAGCTGGAGTCCATGAAGGCCAAGCTTTCGTCCACTCAGCAGTCCCTGGCTGAGAAAGAGGCCCACCTGACCACACTGAGAGCAGAGCGCAGGAAGCACCTGGAGGAGGTCCTGGAGATGAAGTAAGAGTCTGTTTTCTTGAAACTTTAATGTTTTCCCTTCATCGTACTTGCGGCTTTGGTCTTCTGAGTTGAAAGGAATAGCTTGAAGTTACAATTAAGACAGCGCAGTGCATTGTTGCTGGAAAGAGTTAGCAAAGAGAGTTCGCCAAGCACTCCTTTAAGAATATTTTCCAGAGAATTTGGCCAGATGTAAGCAAAGTGATCAAACTGACAGGCCTGTACTGTGAATCTTTTACCAATTTATCCTAATCAATAAGATGTTTCAATGAGAGGGGCAGCGGTGGCCAGGGATTGTGGTTAGGGAGTTCCCCCCGCATCGGAAGATTGTGGGTTCGATTCCCTCACCAGTAGGTTGCCCTGAGGTACCCTTGAGCAAGGTACCGTCCCCGTCACTGCTCCCCGGGTGCTTTCAATAGCTGCCTCCTGCTGCATGGTGTTTGCATGGGTTAAATGCAGAGGACCAATTTCGTTGTGGTTCACTGTGTGCTGTGACGTGACCTCGCAATGACCAGGGTTGTCGCTTTCACTTGCACTTTTTCACTTTTCACTTTCAGCTTAACTATTAACTAAAATATTTCTATGGTCTTTTTCATATTTTATTTTCATTTTTATTTTATTTATATATATATATATATATATATATATATATATATATATATATATATATATATATAATATATATACACACACACACACACACACACACACACACACACACACACACACACACACACACACACACGTATGTATGTATGTATGTGTGTGTGTGTGTATGGGACAGCAGTGGTTAGGTAGTTATCCCCAGGATCAGAAGGTCATAGGTTCCAATCCCAGACCAAGGTACCGTCCCCATCACTGCTCCTTGGATGCTTTAAATAGCTGCCCCCTGCTGCACGGAGTGTGTGATTGAAAAGCAGTGGAAGCATTTCTTTGTGTTTTGCTGTGAGTCACTTTCACTTTGACTTAGGCTTTTTAAAATTTGTATTCTTTTCCCCTGAAATGTATTGCAAGTCAGTACAGCTGCAAGATATCAAGTTATTCTATATTTGTTTTATTTTGTTGAGTTATTTTCTCACAGTTCTTCACATTAACAAGCAGTTTAATCGCTGATTCACATGAACAGTCTTTTTCACAAAGCAGTTTCTCTCCGAGGCCAGAGGTATTGGATGCCCATCATGTTTGTGGTGGGCTGAGGGCTGCAAAAAGATAAAACAGTACACAGACAACAAAAAGTCATTATTTTCACAAAAGAATTATTTTCTTTTAATTACATGAATACTACAGGAGAAAAAGCACAGAGACTGTCCAGTATAGTCTCAAGGACAGGGTAGCCCTGGAAACACAGTAAGATCAGGCTGTGTATTTTTCCCAGAATCCTCTCTGCCTTGCTCTCTCTTTCTCAGCCCCTTTCTTGCCTCTATCAGTTGTCATGCCTTTGTAAAGGAGCTGCTTCCTTTTTGAAGATAAGGCAAGTAGGACTCGAGCGCTGTCAGAAGAGTGAGCATTTTAGGAGGTCGTTGAGCCTGCTCTGGACTAATGCCCGGCTGATTTGAAGGAGGTACATATTTAGATAACTGATGATATAATAATTCAACAGATTACGGTCGTCTATCTTAACATTGCTTTACTGAGATGGTCAGCTGTCACATCGGATTAATTTCGCAATAATTATGATTCATTTGGACTGAAAACATCCTACAGGAATAAACTGAGATTTTAAACGGAGGTGTTTTTGTGGAAGTGCAGATGTTGGAAAGGTTCACTTTATAGTTGCTGCAGAAATGCTTCTGGCCAAGTAAACAAGCAAGGGAGAAGATCCACAGTGACCTTTCCAGCAATCCAGCACCGGCCTCTCGTCGTTTTTACAGCAGGCTACAACTCGGGATCTGTCGCAGACATGCTAATGTTAGATTAAAATCTTTTCCCCTCCAGTGCTGCATGCCAATTTGTTTGAAAATGGCACTAAAAGGTGATCTTTGATTACAAGTATCAACGAGCTGCATAAGCTCTCTGATGGTACAAGTGAATTGTTGTTCAAGAATAGCACATGCATGAGTTTGACGTACAATTATCAAACATGTATGAAGGGATTCCGGGGCATGATATGGATTTCCATAATCCCACTGTGATACATGTAGAGAAGGAGTTTGATGTTTCTCTTTGCAGAGTCCTTCTTTTGATGTGCTGGAAGTTAACTTCCCACCCCCTCTGCTTTACCGTGGAGCGAATATCAAACAAGTTCTACAATTAGTGAGTCAGAATCGCCGTTTCAAGAACCGTTTCCGGCAAATTCCCTTCCGGCAGTTTCCTCGGGGACGCAATCCATACGTGATCTTGTTTTATATTCCCACAGGAGATGCAGCATTAAATGGAGATAAAGGCTGGTCTTTCCGGCAACAGGGAAACATGCTTTATTTTGATTCAGTTTGTTTGAATCAGCGCTGCAAACAGCCCGGGGGGGGGGGTTTAGGAGGGGTTTATTAAGGGTTTCTGTGTTTTGGTGATGAGAGAAATGCGGTCGTGGCTGGGACGAGTGGTGCCAGGCCGCTGACGGAAGCCTGTCAGGAGGCAGCCAACTGGGCGAATCATTAAAAAAGGGATGGGGGCACAGAACGAATGACAGTCACAAAGGAATTAAGTGGTGCACTTATTTCTTTAATATCCCAGCTGAACTTCTGACCACAGCCAGCCACACATACGCACTGGCTCTCGCCTCGTTTTGACCAAAACATCAGATTAATGGTTTTCCAAAATTCTCATTATTCAATTGGTTTCTAGAGCCTGACACGGCAAGAACTTCAGCTTCAAGGAACATGAATTAATCTAATGATCTGATGCCACGCTGCCTTTAGCGTAAGGAAATTCAGGTGTTGCTGCAAATGTTATAAACTAGATGTTAGTCAAGGCCAACACGAGTCCAGCTGATGTCTCACAAGCACTTCTTTGCTGGATAACGTATAAATAATCATAACAGGACGCAGCATTAACATGGTGGGAGAAACATTCTAGCCTCGACTCACCTTTTCATTTGGAATAAACTGAACTGATACACGGATTAAACTTGACGAACACGTGCTTTCTTAAAATGATTAAACAAAATGACTTAAAATGAATGAGAGAAACATTCAATGGAGGTAAACATTCACATTCAGTTCTATTAAAAAATGTATCCGTTGTGTTTACTGTTTTAAAAGTGAAAGTGACTATTGTCATTGTGAGAATGCACAGCACAGCACACAGTGAACCACAACGAAATTGGATCTCTGCATTTAACCCACACACACAGGGAGCAGTGACAGGGACGGTACTCAAGGGTACCTCAGGGCAAGCTCCTTGTAAGGGGTTTTGAACCTGCAATCTTCCCATTCTGTGCCCAACTCCCTAACCACTAGGCCACCTCTGCCCCATGTTCTAAAATCCAAAATTCTCTCCGCAAAGTTTTTGAAGGAATAGGAGAAAAATAGAAGGGAAATTTAGTTGGTCTTGGCCTCGTTCACCAAGTTTTAAAGAGAAATGCTTGTAACACCAGTCTGCGCTGTCCCTAATTTGGACATATTTGAGACATTTAAAGGACGTAATGTTGTAAAGTGAGATTTTGTCCTTTGGACCAGAGCCAGCGCCCTGAAAACAGATGCTTTTTGAAAAAATCCTGTTTGACTGTGGTTGTGAAAGGCTTCGGCTGCCGTTCTACAATCGCTCACTGAATTGGTGAGAAAATAAATTAATAATCACAGCATAGAAATGGTTCATAATTCATGTGCATCAGCTCTGCTTTCACTATTAAAATCATTAATGTTAGCAATGTACATTTTTTTTCTTTCTTTCAATGTCATGAACAACAAAACCCTTTCCCAGCTCTTCACAAGGCCTCCTGTCATAAACAGCAGTGTAGACCTTCATAGCGCCATTGTTCAATAATGTACAAGAAGGCTGGACAGTTTTACAAAGACCGCTTCAGTTGCTTACGTGTCCCAAGCTGCGCTGGCGCCGCTGTGTAAGGAAGTTTGTAGTGCAGGGAGTGTGCAGTAGTTAAAGTCAGGGTCATTCTGCAGCAGCGAGCTCACAGGAGGAATAAAGAGGCGGCGGTGATGAGAATGCCAGCGCACTGCCCCATCCGCACATTTCCTCTCCATTTAACACCGTCTAAATGCGCCCCCCTGCCTCTCCCCTCTCTCCTGCTAAGCGTGGTGCAGATGCGATGGGGCGAGATCTGATTGTTCTCTTCACTCGTCTGATGTGGCTGGGTTTTCTCATTAGCAGTTTTCCTCTTGTTCTTGTTGTTTCTCCCTCTCTCTCTCTCTCTCTCTCTCTCTCTCTCTCAAATCACAGCGCAGTGTGTTAGCTCAGCAAAGTACGGCCGCCTCACAGAGATCAGTCATCTGCTTTTAAGCTAATGTTTACCCTTCATCCCACTTTTGTTTGAGGGGGTGGTGGAAATTTGAAAGGGCCTGATGAGAGGTGCTTGCTGAAAGGGTAATAAGTCTTAATGGATAAGTTTCTCAGATGTTCACATGAGGACATTCGTCTTCCGGTCCATATTTTTCAAGCGCTGTTTCTGCTGGAATGTCCGATTCGGATTCCAGCAACTGGGGAAAATTGCTAACGCTGTTCTCATCTCCATTTTTATCCTGATGTCAGGCTAACTTAGAGTTATCTATGAAAGCACCCAGGGACCAGTGACGGGGATGGAACCTTCCTCAGGGCAACCTACTAGTAAGGGGTTTGGACCCACAATCTCCCAATCCTGTGGCCAACTCCCCAACCACTAGGCCACCGCTGCCCTGTTGGAGACCAGGATCTGTCATGGGTTCGAATCACAGTCCATTAGGTTACCCTGAGGGACCCTTGAGCAAGGAACCGTCTCAGTCACTGCTCAGTCATGTTGTACCAGATTCTTGCTCAAAGTACTGTTAAAGCAGTTTTACTTGATTCTTCGCAGATTCATACTTGTATGAATTGAACCATAAAATAGTTAAATACATATTCTACATAAATAAATGTTCTGCCGTGTGATTAAAAGCACCAAATGAAAGCGTAAATGTAAAAGTGGTGGCTTAGGCTAAGATGAGGAAACCGTCCCGTCTGCTTGTTCTCGTCTGAACGCATCTGAAATGTATTTTTTTGGGACGTTGCTGCCGCTTTCTTACAATAATGGGTGTAAATGCCGTGAAGGGCTGGCTGTCAACATGCTGTCAATATATTGTTCTTTTTGCCAGGACAAAAAGAACGGCATATCGTAAATGGAGACGTCACATCACCTGAATTGAAGTGTAGTCATCCTCTTGCTGCCTGACCATCCCTCTCAGCATTGTGAAGCGCTCTTAATCAATGCTTTTGGCTGCCAGGCTGCCTTGACAGTCCTGATTTTTTATTTTTTTTTGCTGGCGTAAGGGGGACGTGGTGGATTAGTGCGCAGTGTCTGGGTGGTGAGGCAGCGAGAAGCTGACATGATCCCTCTGAGAAGGCCTGAGCAGTCAGAGGCCATGAAGCCCTGGCCTGGAGATCTTAGGGAGCATGTGAGTGCGAAGGATTAAGCATGAAGTCAATGAGGCTTAAAGTGTGTGAGAGCAGACGGACTGTGGCGAGATTAGACTTTAAACAGCATGTAATGCGCTCCGCTCCCCTGTGCCTTTTCTTCTTACCAGGTCTTCAGCTCAAGTATCCGAGGACCACTGTCCAGGTCGATGTCAGGAAAGTGCAGTAGATGCAAGAAACGTTTAAGTAAACAGCAGCTCAGCTGAAACTCGACGTTCCATTTCAGTCAGGCTTAGATCAGATCAGACGGAGCCTCTGTGCTCCGGGCCCACGGCTCCATCCATAATCATTACATCCCATTAAAAACAGCCTAATCCTCAGATTTTAGACCCAAACCGGTAGGAGTGCGCTGCCTTCCTGTGGGAATAAAATTTCAAGTTAAGCATTAACAGAATGTGCATCGTGACTTATTTTGTTATCTAAGTATCCATTAATGGGCATATTTGATTTGGAGTGAAAAAGTGGGTCTGATATTTAGTTAAAAAAGTAAACAAATGCTTGCTTTCTACATTACAAACTGAACGAATGTCATTGTCAAAATGTGTCCTTGTTGAAAAATGCCTGAAGGGTTTTTGATCTGCAGGTGCAGGAAGCTTTGAAAAAGCCACTACAGGCACTAAAGTTGTTGTGGTGATTTGTTGTCCTCTTAAGTTTTTCTTTTCAGAGGAAATGCCAAAAAGCTATTCGAGGCATAATTTAAAACAGTAACATGTTTTTGTATTGTTTCTGGGCCCAGCTAACACCAGCTAGAGTTCATTGGTAGCGGTGGTCTAGTGGTCAGGGACTTGGCCCCAGGATCAGAAGGTCATGGGTTCGAATCCACACAGTGTGTTTTAGAATAATAGAACAATATTATTTCGTGTCCGTGGATATAAATTGTGGTTTGAACAGAGGACAGAGGAAAAGTGCTGTTTCACACCGAATGCACATCTGCCTTTAGGTTGTTTAGTGTTGTGTGGTTTGCAGCACAGTAGTTTGTATGCATATGAGTCATACCAAGAATAAAGCTGACTTTGTAGAGGCTACCCATGAGACAGAAAAAGAAAATGATGCATAGTGAATGAGTAGTACGGCTCCAGCTGAACACTTAAGAAAGGCTCGCACCCAAATTTCTCAGCGTGCCTGATTTGAGCAGTGCAGTAAACTCAGCTGTGCCTTTGCCCCAGTCAGGATGCTTCTGAGTGGCACTGTCAGGACCACCAATTTAGAGCAAACGCCATTCCAGACTGACCGTACAGACGGACCGTATCGAATCTGAGCGAAGTCACTCAAATGTAAAACCTAGAGTGATCGACCCTGCAGTCTGAACCTGTTGACAGTTTTCAATTCCTTCCAACTCTTTCTTTTTAGTTATTCAAGAATGACTGTCACGCTTGTTCTGTTTTTTCCTAGAAGACATCTTCACGCACCACTTTCCACAGGTGTCATCTCTTTCTTCTCACAGCTGATCAGCCAAACAGCTGCGTATGGCCTTGGGGTCAGTGTGTCCTTCTCCAGATGTCCATGGTGGCACTTGTTTGTGAGTCGTTGCCTCGGAGTCCGTGTGCTTTATTTCCGCTCTTGATTTTTGGCGGTGGTGCAGACGTGCGGTTTTATATACACATTCTCTTGGATGCTAATCTGCAAAGAATCAGCTATAGTTATTGAGGGGTCGTATGTCTGGAGTTTTCAGCTCACCATAGTGTTTGGCTTCTCCGGTCCAACTCTGTCTGGATCTTAACAGTTTCCCATACATCATGCCTTTAATTTGAGAGGGCGTATTGGAAAACGCACAACAACTTAAGGAGGGAAAGCGGCTGGAGAGAGTGACGGTACAGCACCTTCCTGTTTTACAGAGAAGGGGAGGGAGTGGGAGACAACTGACAAATGGATTCCTCAAATGCAAAGTCCACATTTTTCCTATCACCCCCCCCCCCAATATTCTGTACGTTTTCAAGCTCCTTGGGAATGCTCAAGGTCAGAACGTTGGGATGTGTATCCATATGTCTTATCAGTGGCATAAGCTAGGGAATTCTGTCCTACACATGGAAGAACGTCTTACCGGATTCTCCTGTCCACCAATAAATCACAACCAGCGTCTCCAGCCTCACACTCAACAACCTGGCACCAACCCAGCCTTCTTCATCTTCCCTTCCCACAATCGTCTAATGCAGCCCTCCTGTCTGAACAAGGTCATGACTCAACGAGGCAAAGCCTCCGGCAGCAGCCCCTTTCCTTTATAAACCAGCAGTGAGAGTGTCGGACGCAACCACTCACGTTCAGCTCTTATTATACTGATTCCCTTATTTATGTACAATGACCAGGTTGTTTTAAACTATCTCGAACTTTTCTGGAACAAGAAAGGCCAAACAAATGTTTTAGATGAATAACGAGGCAAATAAACACATTTCAAGCATTTAAATGCAAGTTTGCTCAAAGTGTTCATTCTGAAGGACTGCATGTATATAATGGGCAGTTCTTTGTCTTCTGTCCGTTTCAGGCATGTTTCTACTCTTAGAACCGGGCCCAGAGACTGTATACAGGGTGTGCCAGCCATCTATAGCTTTATGTGTAAATACATATACGCACAGACTACAGCACTCATGATTACATCTTTATATTACAGTAAAATCACGTTTTGTTGGTACAAACTTTTTTGAGTTTTGAGAAAGATTATCTGTTTTATGTGCTTTGATACGTAGCCTGTGCTCCAGACGTGTTTCTCATTTTCTGCATCTTCAGCCACGAGCTTTCTCTGTTGCAGTTTTGCACATGTGTACTGGATTTCTGACTGTTCATTAGGGGAAACAAATGCTTGACTGTGGTTAGCAGCTCCAGTGCCTGCTGGGGTCATGGGGGGATTTTTGTTGCGTGCTGTAAGCTGAGACACAGTGTTGTTGTAAATGGCATGCAATCAAGTCGAGATCGACTGATGTCCAAGAATTCATTTGGGTTCTTATTTATGGATGACAAACACACAGCTAACTGCACACACTCACACACACCGGGACATGTTTATCCAGCTCGTATCTTCAGTCCACCACACCTGCTCCTTAAGCGGTTTGCCTTGGCACAGAGGCCGCAGGCTGCAGTGATGGGAGGGGGCGTTACTGGAGGCGACAGGTTGGGACAGCATAATTAAACCGTCGGAAACTGGAGCGACAAGAGGTGGAGAAGAACGGGGGAACGAGGAGGGGGACACTAAAAGCTCACATTCGAGGCAGGTGGCTGATAAGATGAAAGAGGGATGAAAGGGAGAGAATAGCCAGGCTCTGGGCAGACAGACATGGAACAAGTCCTGCATCTCCTGGCCAAACACAACATGAGGGAGGGGAGACGGGCCAAGAGACCTCTAGTCACACCCTGTGAATCTCTTTTTCTCTGTGTAGCTGTTTTATTATTTTTTTTGTTTTGGCCTCTTCCTCGTTCCCACTTTCTCCTTTTCACCGTGTTCGTTTTGTGGTTAGTTATTTCACTACCTTAATGTATAAGGTGCTGAGACTATGGCTTCATTCACTCTATTGCGCACCTTCTGTTAAACCCCAGTACGGATGAGTTGAGGACGGAGAGCTGTTGGACGTCCAGCTGGATGTTCTGCTTGCTCCATGATACATGAAGGGCACTTTGTAGGGAATTCAGTCCGTCTCCATGTCTATCCTGGCAAGGCAGGTTGCTTCAGTTTCCTTGGCCTCTCGTGCAAAACTACAGAAGCACATTTCGGACAAGACGTGTTCTGGTTGATTGCTTTCGTTGGAGGAAGATTAGAAAATTATGTAAATCTAATTCATTCTTCTAAATCTAATTCAGCACAGATTCACTTCTGGAACGTTGCGACGCTGTTCTTGCAACTGTCTTGCAGCCGGTTTCATTAAAGCCGTGACAGTTATCGATGAAACCATGTAATTTAAATGTAGTTTAACAGCTTTAATTCTTAAAAAAAAAAAAAGTAAAGTGTTTAGGTGAATAAATCTGGATAAAAATATTTATCAATATGTACTTTTATTTTGAGGAACGTTTAAATTATAATCTCAGTATCCACATCAGCTTCTCCTTGTGCCAGAGTGAGCAAGAAAGCATTAAGGGCTTTTTACACAGGAAAAAGAAAACAGAAGCTTTCATCCTTCACATCTTTTGCATTGAGGTCGTAGTTGGTTTGCTCTTCAAGCTCAGAGGTCCAAGCTTAAGCAGAACATCAGAGCCCGCCATGTACTGACTCAGCTCTGCTGCAGAGCTTCAGCAGAATCACTCATGGACTCACGAATCACACCGGCTACTAGAAAGAACTTCTTAGGTTTTTCTTCTTCTGAACATTCTCCGTATGAGTCTTCAGTAAAAAGTTTCATCTGCTTTTTTTTTATTTTTTATTTTTTAAAGGGGAAAAAAAAAAAAGCCTGGAGGTCACAGATCTGATCACAGAATGTTCTACACACTAACTTCATGGCCGTTCTCAGTAAGATGGCCATCCCAGCCTGGCTAGATCATCAAAATGACCATTTACTAGTCATCTGCCTCAACTGTTTCCAGCTTTAAAACAAAAACTCCTTCTCTTAACAGACCTGAATTCTTCAGCTCAAACTCCAGCGTGTGATTTTCGCGCACTCGGAGGCGAACTTTAGGCTTGTGCTGCTTTAACTTCACATCTTCAGAATGCGAGGGTAGCTATAAAAGCGCAGACTTCACCACTGGTCCCCAGTGTTTGCTCAGAGCTGCACTGGAACAGATATCAGCAATTTTATCTGATGGAACGCAGAGAACAAGACCTGCTAGATTTCTCATCCAGGGAAGGAAAATTAGATTTCACAAATGACAGACTTGCTCTTTCCCTTCTTCCACCTCACTTGTTTCTCCCAAACTTTTGCCCACCCCACCCCATTCGACCCGACCTTCGTTGGCGGCATCCGTGATCTCCCCTTTAAACCGTCCCCATTTTAATCGTTATTATTCTTGATATAAATACAGCGAAATAAATCTCTCAGCAAGCTCATGTTAACAGGCCCTGGAGGTGGCTTTTATAAGTTTCCTCTGATTTGTAAGTGAAGTATCGTTTTTCTCCTCCGTAGCGGCGTCAACATGATACTGTAGTTTCTGGAAAACCGGGAGCCTGCCGTGACCTCACATTAATCAGGCCTCGGTCACCAGACAGCTCTCCAACAACTGCAGCGCTGCACTCGCAGCCCCAATTGAGGGGGAAAATGGATCAAAATGGAAAACGAATTAATCTGTTCTCAGGTGTTTCATGTCCTACTGGGCCCCCTCAGGTTTCCTTTCTGGTGAAGATGGAGACAGATGTTGCTGAGCTGAAAGAGGACTTGTTGTACCGGAGTAAGCGGATAGCCGCCTAGCGAGATCTCCTGTAGTTTCACCGCCCTGTTTCAGCATTAGTCCTTATGTTGTTTTGGCAGTAATGATTCCAGTGTTACTTAAATTCAGGAACATGTGATACACCGACCTGTTAATAGAACTTTGGAAGTTTTCTCCTTAGTGGAGGAGGTCCAACAGTTGCTTTAACCCTTGGCTTAAAATCTTAGGCTTATTATGTTCTTAACATATTATTGGGTAATTAGAAAAGCATGGCAAATCTAAACCTAGACCATTATGAATGTCCTTACTGATTTTTAAAGCTGAACTTCATGTGACTCTCACATTATCGTGCTTGTTTTCATATCCCCATTATCATATGACCATTATCTTGAAGCACCCTCGGACGAGAGTGCCTCATCTGTATACATGTGTGATGAACCAGACTAGCTAAATTTACACTCAGCATTCCAGACCAGGACGTCCAGGGCCAGCTGAGCTGCCCCAGACGCTCCTCTCTCCTCCAGCTGGTTATTTATTTATTCCTGTAAGTAATGTCCCTCACCTCCTACCCAGAGCCCACAGAGAGAGTGCTCTCCTAAATCTTAAGTCTGCCATCTCAAGGTGAAAGGGATAAATTGACTTCCACGCCATCCAGGGCACGCTCTCTACGCTCCTGTACATTTCCCTGAAGCCTCAGTTTGCTTTATGGCTGCTCAGTTGAAGCAGTCTGCTCTTCGTTTTTGGACATAGGGCAGAGCTGACATAAATCATCTGTCACCAGTAGGTATGGTCATAGGATAGAAGCAGTCTGACACTTTATTTATTTGCCTTTTTTCCTGTGACTACATCGCCTCCTTTTTACTTGTACACATAAATATGAACTTAGTAAAATACTAAACTGATGAAATATGCAGACATTGTCGATTAATAATGTTCATCCTTAAATGCAAAGTTGCTGGACATCTGTGGTGAAAGTAATTCATCTTTTGCAGCGTTGGGGGCTCCGTATTTATTTATTTATTATTATTTTCCCCCCCTGTCTTCAATTACTTAAAGTTAAGAGGTCTCTCTACTGGGCTCATAAAACCCTTCATAAATGTTCTTTGGGATTCAGCCAGGAGATCGACCAGACCATGCCAGCATCAACTTCTAAATTAAGACCAGGCTAGAGTGATTGCTGTGCATGTTTGGGGCTGTCTTGTTGTTTTCTCCCCAAATTCACTTTCTTTGCTGATGAGGCGAAGTTCTCCGTGTCCCGGGTCATTAATATGTTCACCTTTCCTCAGATGATGTGAAGAGCCTCTGCGGTTTGCAGAGAACCCATTTATATGTATAAATCGTATAATAATGTTCCGAATTCAGAAAGATCTTTTGCCTTCATCATGAAGCTTCCAATCAGTGGGGTTCGGTCATGCTCAGTGCAATACAAGCAGAATTAAAAACAATAGCCAGCTTCCTTTTAATTAGCATAAGTTCTAATTTGTTCACTAATTCTCTTAATTTGACTTTCTACGTGTTTTCTTTCTTTCTTTTTCCTCGATTTAACCGTGATGGTGTTTTGTTTCCATGTTCATCGTTTCATTCTGTGTAGGGCAGCACTTGGTGACTCTCCAGGGTGATTCTTGTCTGGAGGTTGAGCTTGTGGAGGGATGCCTCTTAGGATGTTCCTGACAGTGGAAGATGAATGCGCCAAAGTCTTTTCATGACACGCACAGCTGCATTTGTCTGACGCTTCAGCAGTTCTTCGTCCCCACCCAGGATTGTAATATCTTATTAATTCTTTTACCAATTGTGCATGCCTCGTCTTTGTAGTGCCATGACAGTCTTTTGTAGAAACTAGACAGAATATCTGATTTCATCAGTGGCTTTCTCACACACACACACACACACACACACACACACGCTTAGAAGTTGCCTGTTTTTTTTTTTTTTTTTGTTTTTTTGACGCTTCTTTCTCTGCTCGTCTATGCTTCCTTGATCAGCGCTCTTCTCCTCCGCTGAGCTTTTTTGTAGCCTCCATTCTGTACATATCTGTCACTAAGCAGGCTGCTTTGTGTGAACCCAGCCCAGACTGTGGGGATAGCACAGCTCAGACTTCACCAGACAACAATGAGGAGACTCGCTTTTCATCTGCGTCTTCCAAAACTCTGATCCAATTAAATAATTCATGACGCCTCATTTGGAGAAGGAGCCCCGGAGATGTAAGGATGCAGTATTCTGCATTCATGCTGATTATTGTGGCTCATCAGGAGCTTGAACTTTGGAACAGGGGTCTGTGCTTTAGCAGCTAAGGTGAGGCGCTGTAGCAAAAGGCATGCAGCTTGAGGTCGCTTTTGAGTTTTTGTAAAGAGCAGTAGATTTGAAGAGCGTCCCGATATTTCCCGGCAACGAATCGAAACGCTCAGCATGAGGGGAAGTGCGTCGATGGATCTGAATCTAATTGGGATGGCCAGCGCTGCCTCTGTGGCCTGTGTTGGAGCGAACATCCACTCCCCTATTGCACGCTATCTACAGCTTCTGGTGCCACACTCTCTCCACACTCGCTCCTAGCTCTACTTGAACGCAAATTTCTCCGAATCTCTCTGCAGGATAGTGCGCTTCCTGTTCACGTTATCTTCCTCAAATTCCGGGCCTCCTTGTTCTTTCTGCATCTCTCCTAACTTGTACCACTGAGGCCTGAGCAAGACGAACACTTCTTACCAACATTCAAGAAGAAAAACGTCTTGAGATCAGCAGAAATGATTTAATGTGCTTGTTGAGACAAATTACCTGTTCATTTTCAAATCTGAAATGGCTCATAGTCATAAAAACATCTGACCTTTTCAAATTTGTATTACATTTGTTTATGGGGCAGCAATGGTCTAGTGGATAGGGAGTTGGCCTCAGGATCGGAAGGTCGTGGGTTCAATTATGAGACCAGTAGGTTGCGCTGAGGTACCTTAGAGCAAGGTACCGTCTCCATCACTGCTCCCTGAGTGCTTTAAATCCTGAGTGCTGAGTGCTGTTCCCTGCTGCACGGTGTGTGGTGGTGAAAAGCAGCGGAAGCATGTAGTTGATTCACTGTTTGCTGTGCTGTTTCACAATGACGGTCACTTTTTTCAGTTTTCAATTTTCCGTTGTTTGGACTGGAGGGTTGCGTTCAGTCTAAAGAATAACCCGTTAATTATCGATGCAAAGCTTTTAAAATGCTCACAAACAAGTGACTTCCTGCCTGCTGTCCTGCCGCTCCCACCTCCCCGGGTAAGCTCCGAAAATGGATAGACGGATGGATGGACGTCTAAAGAAGTGATTCTCTGCATGATGCTGCAGTTTTTTTCAACACGATCTGAAACAGCCAATTTTAAGCGCGGTACCACTGCTGACAAAGCTGATCTACATCGGTCTCGTCCTAGTACCGGCGCTCAGCTTTTTTATTTAAATTTTTTTTTTTTGTTTTTTTTATATATTTTTTTTTGCACCCTGTTTATTCTGATCTCCCAGTAATTTGATGAGCGAAGCTTCAGTAAAGGGAACATCTGTTTACGCTGTTGACGAGCATTAGTCAAGTGTGTTTACGTTGGATTTTAAGCCCTCACTTTTGTTTGCAGCTTATTGCCGCATCTTTGTTTTTGTGAAATGAGTAGACTAATGTGGAACAGTAAGCTCACTCCAAACCCCTCCTTCGTAATTACTCTTGTCGAGGCTTTGTTTGTGGACTGTGGGGCATCTGCACAGGATATGTTTGTTTTGGCTACAGGCCATACTTAGCTTTGAGTTGCGTGTGTGTGTGTGTGTGTGTGTGTGTGTGTGTGTTTGTGTGTGTAACCATTAACAAATATCAGTGCATGTGTGTTACTGAGCTGAGAGCAGCTGTGTGAATGTATGTGTATATAAAACAGACGGAGGGCTGCAGGGGTTCGGTTTCGGTATGAGGGGATCCTCAGACCCTTCCGCACATCAAAGCACCTCAGTTTGGAAGTCGGGGCCCAAGAGCGCGCCCCCCCCCCCCAACCCCTACACAAAATGAGCTAAGTGGAGTGATTGACTCGTGAAGAGCTTTATTAAACCAGAGGAGATATCCGTCCTTTTCCTGTCTATCTTCTCCTCCCACTGTTTGTCCGCTCTGATTTCACTCTTCATCTGCTGTTCGTTCTCATCCACCAGGCTGCACTCGTTATCGTGTGCGACGGGAAAGCATCCTACCTGGTTTAGCCCTGGTTGAAACTCCTGAAACTCTCATCAGCCTGGCATTAACATCAGCCATTATTATTCAGTAAATTAGAATTATTTGGTTGTTAGAATTGTTTAGTAGGTCTACGTTGTATGATTTTACGGCATCCTCTGTCTGTGGACAAAAATATTTTCACTTTTTGGCACACTTACCCCTGCCTGCACAATGCTTTTCAGCAATCTGAAAAAGGAGTTTATTTTTATTTCTTTTATGATTCAAATGCATGTGAAGCTTGTCTATTTTGATAAAATGGAGAGAGAATAATATGCACATATACTTGGGGAATAGAAAGGAATTTTACACTGAAAATAAAAATTTAAAAAGGCTTTTTTTTATTTATTTATTTTTTCCTTTGAATGGAAGCAGATATCGAAAGCTTGAGTGCTTTTACGAATGTTAAATTCCTAACCGATGCACGAGCACCCTCATGTGTAGTTTAGTGCACTTGTTTAATTGGAAACCAACCAAACCAAATGAAAAAGATACAATCAAAACCCAAACGGCGGAAGTTGGCAAACACTGTAGGAAAGATGAAAAATGGCCTCAAAACTGACAAGCGTTAGATTTTCTTTCTTAAAGAAATCTCGTAAACGTGGCCTGATGTGGAGGTCAGGCATTGATGAGTGTGAGGAAATGAAGTCTGCATCCATACGACTATATATTGTCACAGCGTTTTCTGAGTTTATCCTTTACGGTGGGAAGTGCATGCAGGAGCACCAATTAGCTTCGGAGTAGAAACAACAGAGTTAAGTGAACTAATAGAGGTGAAGATTTCGGCTAACGGCTTTACTGAACGTCCTGGTCCTCGTAGCTGTACAACGTAGCTCCAAAGTTGACTACAAATCATTTAGAGTCGTTTCTGATGAATTGAAAGTCCTAAAAAGCACAGAACCTGCAAATTAAGGGGTTGAACCATTGCGAGAGTACACGCAGGAGGATTTGCATTCAGTTCTGCTCTTTTGGCTTCTCTGTGGAGAGATCAGTCTAAACAGGGAGGCTTCACGCCTGCTGTCCGTACGGTGGAAGAGCAGGCGTTTTTGGCTCCGATCACCTTTCTTCATCTCTTTAATTTGCCTCCTTCGCTGCCTGCTCAGGGTCTGCTCCTACACCCCCCCCCCCCCCCACCCACCCTTCCTGCTGCTGTCTGGTTCTCAGGCCTGCCTCTGGGAATACCTGTGCAGATTAGCGTGCAGCCTGGAAAAGTAGGTCTGTCTATTTCAGTCTGGAAAAGGGGCGGTGGGGATTCATAGGCTTGAGCCGTGCCGTGAAACCTCTGCTGCCTCTCTCTCTCTCATCCTCCCTCAGCAGCATTCCTGAATGGCCTATGTAGACCTGCGCATCTCTTCCCTCCCTGCCTTTACCCCCTCCCTGACACACACACACTTTTTTTTTTTTTTTTTTTTTCTCTTTCTCCGTCGTTCATGTTGCTCAGCCTCCCCTTTGTGTCTTGATTTTGCTTTTGTCTCTTTGCACTCTTTGTTCTTTTGTTTCTCGGCTGAAGTTGCTTCTCTTCATGATGTTTCTCCAATCACCCCCTCGACTTTGGGGAAAGAGGGCTGTGTGTGAGAGTGAGAATCACAGCACACGGGTACTTAAAGATCGCATTTTCCGCAGCGCTCTCTCCATGGTATGATCGGCATGCACATAGCCCGGCTCACTGATCCCCAACAATGGGAACACATGTCGCGTACAAAGAGGAGACGCATCACCCCCACCTCCACCCCACCAAGCCTTTCATCTCCATACCCCACCATCTGATAAGCCCCCAGTGAGTACGGAGGGATGCTGTGTGTGTGTGTGTGTGTGTGTGTGACCAGTAAGGCTTTTCATCCGTGTCTGATAGCCCAATTTGACACTAAGACTCACCTGATCACATAATAGGCCCCCTCCCCACCCCCCACACTCTCTGTTCTCTCTCCTCCTTTTCCTCATGCTGTCTCACTGTAGCAGTGGAGCTGCACTGATAAATGCATGTCACTCTGCATCAGCATCAACAGCTTCTCCCCTGGCTCTGCCAAATCACTCAACAGGGCAACCACTTCCACTCTGCCTCAGCAGCACAGGCTCATTCACACCCCCAACACTCCGACTCTCCTCCTACAAACCTTTTACTTTAAATAAAGGTGACTGAAATTAGTTTCTTTTCTTTTGGGCTCAGCATCATCATCTTTTCAGCAAACGAACGAGTCCGCCTGCCAGCTTTCGAATGCGTCAGTACTTTTTGAGCAAGACCGAAAACTGAGGGTGGACGTGTTGGGATGTTTATCGTTATAAATTATTCATTACTTATTAATGAGTTTCATTTCATCTCATGCCCATTTACACTGCATAACAGGAATGCTTCGCTGAGCATATTGAAAGTGAAAGTGACTATTCTTGTCATTGTGAAACTGCACACAGTGAAACGCAACTAAATTCAACCTCTGCATTTTACCCATACGTACACATGCAGCGGGGGGGGGGGGGGGGCTATTTAAAGCACCCGAGGAGCAGTGGCTGGGATGGCACCTTGCTCAAGTACCTCAGGGCAACCTACTGGTCTGGTATTCGAACCCATGACCTTCTGATCCTAACAAACAGGATGATGTGCCTTACTGATTTATATATCAGTGGATTTTTGGACTGTGCTATATTGAAGCTTATTTAAAATCTAGTGTCCTTACATTTCTATTAAATGTATGGGCTTTATAATTCATTTTTGGTATATTGCCCATCTCTGAGTGACACAGCTGGGCTTTAGGGTGCAGGGTGGTGAACAAGCTGAGCTTTCAACGCCCAAAAAACTTACCTTCTGCCAAAGCAACTGCTCCGACCGACGCAGGCCAAAAAAAGAGGCCAGTGCCTGACGACTGGCCCGGCCAAGCAGAGCTGGCTGAATATAATCCATTCACTCAGTGTCTCTGTGAGCCTGCTAGATGTTTATTCCAGAGTCTTTGGCCATCGGTGCCTCTGCTTCCTAAATATAGTCATGACATGCATATTTCATTTTCTGATCATTCGCTAATGAGTTGTTTGAAATAAATACAGGTTTAAAGTCGTAACTGTAAAACTGAAGAGGCCTGGCTGCTCAGTGCAGCACTCGCTGCCCTTAAATTACAATACAGGATGCCCTCTCAGTCAAATTGTGCATATAATATCTGAAATTCGGAGCATACTGTTTCCAAAATGCTGTAAAATAGTCCCTGGCTTTGTTTCTCTCCTGATTTTATTTTTCCTGTTCCTTTAAATCTAAAGTAAAGAGGACAGAGATTGAAATCGAGAAAATGGAGCAATAAAAAAAGTGGGTCCCGTGGGAGTCTTCAGTCAAGCTTTCTTTTAAATACCATGCTGTGTTTTTTAACTTTAATTATTCCTCCACTGCCAGTTTTTCCCCCGTTGTAATTTCAGTTTAACAAACGCATTCTGCAAAAGAGGCGGGTTGGGGGAATGCTGCTTTTTTACTTGATTATACGTTCCCAATGCCAGGCAATTATCGTCCTTAAATATCTGTTCGTTCTTTTTTTTTTTTTTTTTTTTTTAAAAGTGCAAAAGTATAAAGAATGACTTCAAAAGGTAAGCGAGAAAAATGAAAGAAAGAAGCTTGAACTGACAGGCAGTCATCTGCTTGGGGGGAAAGAAAGAAAGTGTTGCAAAGAGAGAAACGTGCTTTTTTTTTTTCTTTTTTTTTTTCTGTGAGATATTTAATTATCTGCCGTTTGCAGGAAACACAGAGACTGGCAGGGCTGCAAGCCCCCCGCTGTCTAATCTCTTGCTCGCTCGCTCACTCGCTCTCTCTCCCTCCCTCTCTCGCTTTCGCGCTCTCTCTCCCTCCCTCTCTCGCTTTCGCACTCTCTCTCCCTCCCTCTCTCACTTTCGCGCTCTCTCTCTCGCTCTCTCTCTCTCAATACTTCAGTATTTTCCCGATACACAATGCCACGATATGTTTTCATGCCTCCGATAAGAATGAATCTCAAAACAGGACCAACTAAAGATCAAGCAGCTAGTCAGAGTTCTGTAATTACTGAAATCACGATATGCTCAGAGAGGAAAACGCTGCTGTAATTGATCGCAATAATGATCAGTACAGTGGTTCCATGGGTTATGAGCATAATCCGCTCCTAGACCATGCTCGCAACCCAAAATGTTCGTAACCCAAATCAATTTTCCCCCATTATAAATAAAGGAAATTCACATGATGCGTTCCATACCCGCTTAAATACACAAAAATAATTTTAAATTATTCTTAATAATAATTCCTTCCATCCATCCATCCATCCATCCATTTTCTTCCGCTTATCCGAGGTCGTGCGTGGGGGCAGCAGCCTCAGCAGGGATGCCCAGACTACCCTCACTCGTGAACAAGATCCCAAGATGCTTAAACTCCTCCACTTGGGGCAGGATATCACTCCCAACCCTGAGAGGGCACTCCACCCTTTTCCGGCTGAGGACCATGGCCTCAGATTTGGAGGTGCTGATTCTCATCCCAGCCACTCGGCTGCGAACCGATCCAGTGAGAGCTGAAGGTCGCCTGATGAGGCCAACAGGACAACGTCATCTGCAAAAAGCAGATGTAGACTGGTTGGGTAAACTCCCATGCACCCTCCAGGACCCTGCCAAGGGTGTAGAGCTGGTCCACTGTTCCGCGACCTGGACGGAAACCACACTGCTCCTCCTGAATCCGAGGTTCGACTATCCGACGGACCCTCCATTCCAGGACCCCTAAATAGACTTTCCCGGGGAGGCTGAGAAGTGTGATCCCTCTATAGTTGGAACACACCCTCCGGTCCCCTTTCTTAAAGAGGGGGACCACCACCCCGGTTTGCCAATCCAGAGGCACCGTCCCCGATGTCCATGCAATGTTACAGAGGCGTTTCAACCATGACAGTCCTACAACATCCAGAGCCTTGAGGAACTCCGGGCGGATCTCATCCACCCCTGGAGCCCTGCCACTGAGGAGCTTTTTGACCACCTCGGCAACCTCGGCCCCAGAGATGGAAGAGTCCACCTCTATGTCCCCAGGCTCTGCTTCCTCATCGGAAGGCATATTGTATACACGGTGTTGACTGAGCACTGCTTTCCCCTCCTGAGACGCCGGATGGTGGACCAGAATCTCCTCAAAGCCGTCTGGAAGTCCTTCTCCATGGCCTCCCCAAACTCCTCCCACGCCCGAGTTTTTGCCTCAGCAACCACCAAAGCCGCATTCCACTTGGCCTGCCGGTACCCATCAGCTGCCTCTGGAGCTCCTCTGGCCAAAAAGGCCCAGTAAGACTCCTTCAGCTTGATGGCATCCCTCACCGCCGGTGTCCACCAACGGGTTGTCGGGTTGCCACCACGACAGGCACGACCACCTTACGGCCACAGCTCCGGTCAGCCGCCTCGACAATGGAGACGAGGAACATGGTCCATTCGGACTCAATGTCCCTTACCTCCCCCGGGACTTTGCTGGAGGTGAAGCTCGTCTTGACATGGAGTCTACCAGGCCTGACCGGCCTGACCAGGTGGTGATCAGTTGACAGCTCCGCCCCTCTCTTCACCCGAGTGTCCAAGACATGTGGCCGCAAGTCCGACGACACGACCACAAAGTCGATCATTGAACTGCGGCCTAGAGTGTCCTGGTGCCAGGTGCACATGTGGACATCCTTATGCCTGAACATGGTGTTCGTTATGGACAATCCGTGACGAGCACAAAAGTCCAATAACAAAACACCACTCTGGTTCAGATCGGGGGGGCCATTCCTCCCAATCACGCCCTTCCAGGTGTCACTGTCATTACCCACGTGAGCATTGAAGTCCCCCAGCAGAACGATGGAGTCCCCAGCAGGGACGCTCTCTAGCGCCCCCTCCAGAGACCCCAAAATTAATTAATTAATTAATTAATTGATTAAATTATTACTAACATCAGGGCCATTGTCACGATACAAGACTAGTCGCTGCTCACACATGCAACCACAATGGAAGAAAGAACATGTTAACAACGTTTCCTCAACGATTGACACACAGCAAATGGGAGCGCGTAGCGAATATGAGTTCACGTCCCGTTGTTGTAAGCGAGAGAAAACCATCGTCTCAGTTTGTGTAAAAATCACAATCCTCACCGCGGGAGCATCGCAACTTGAATCAAAAACATTTGACATTCGAGCAAAAATGTTTTGTTCGTGTACCAAGACGTTGCTCGTGACTCAAGTTAAATTTTTATTAAAAATTTTTGCTCTTAAGTCGAAATGCCCGTGAGCCGGGTTACTCGTAACCCAAAGGGCCACTGTGTTCTCATCCTGCACATCCCTGTTACAGCTGGCTGCAGAGGCAGTGTAGCGTTTACTGAGCGCTCATACACACAGGAGGACGTTTCCCCCGGTTCTAGTGCCGCTCTCACAGGACCACACACTGTTCAGTGTGTCTCATAAAACAGCGTTAAGGCGGTCCCCCTGCGGCGACTCCTTTTTACACCTTTTCTAATTATTCACCACCACCGCTGCGTGTGTGTGTGTGTGTGTGTGTGTGTTCATGTCTCTGTGGTGGAATGGCACTGATTCAGGCTATTGACAGCACTACTTATGTTTTTCCATAAGTTTTACTTTGCTTCTGGTGGGGGTGTGGGGGGGGGTGTGTGTGTGTGTGTGTGTGTGTTTTGAGGCTTGTGAAAGAGATGCTCTCCCTCTTTTAATGTTGTCTGATTGTATTCTGGCGCTGAGCCCCAAACCTCCCTGCAATGCCCCACTCACTTTACTCCATTTCTTCCCCCCCAACCCCCTTTTTTTTTTTTTTTTTTTTTTTTTTTTTTTTTTTTTTTTTTTTTTTTACCCCCCCACCCATCCCAAACACCCTCGTCTCTCAGCACTCAAACTAAATCATTTATGGGGTACCCTCAGATGCCTGACCCATTTCCTGACTACCCCGCTCACTGCCATCTCAGCTTTTCAGTCCCACTGCCTGCTGGAAGTTTCTGGAACAGAAGCGCTCCTAAAAGCTTTCAGCAGGGTGCCAGCAGAACACTGCTAATTGTGAGCTTTGGACTCGAGTGCTTCCTTCACAGCCTTCTCCATATCAAAGAAACACAGCTCCCTCCATCGCTCCTCCATCACTCTCTCCATCACTACCTCCACCGCCTTCTCTTATCTGTGATTCTGAGTTTATATTAACGCTGTGTGTGTGTGTGTGTGTGTGTGTGTGAGAGAGTGCGTGTGAGAATGTGGGTTTGAATGATTGACACAACGGCCGTGGCAGTGTAGTGTGCAGCCTCAGCCCGTCCGTATGTAGACAGGAAAGGGCTCTCTCACTATCAGCCACTTACATCTCTCTCGTTAAATCCAACCTCCATTACTGAGAAATCTCTCTCTTTGTTTTATTGCTTGCTGTCTGTCTTTCTACATCCCTGTTTCTCCTCTTTCCCTTTCTCTGTCTGTCTTCTTTGCATCTTTCTCTCTGTGTGTGTGTGTGTGTGTGTGTGTGTGTGTGTGTGTGTGTGTGTGTGTGTGTATACACACACATATATATATATATATATATATATATAATGTGTGTGTGTTTAAGAAAGATATATATCTTTCTGTCTCTTCCTCTTCTATCATAAATCCAGTTTTCATCTCTCTCTTGTCCCACTCTTTGTCCCTTTGGAGTCTTTTTTTCTGCTCGCTCTCTCTCTCTCTCTCTCTCTCTCTCTCTCTCTCTCTTCATCCTCCTTTCTCTCTCTCCCTCTCTTTCTGCTCCTTTCTACTTTGTATTTTTATGCATTTATTTATTTTTTTAGGAAGCAAACTTTACCACTTTGATTGACACATGTGCCACAGTTACACCGTGTTTGGGCCTCCTGTCACCCATCACTCTGGAGCGGCCTCCATGGCAGCATGTGTCAGAGCCCAGCTCCCGGCTCCTCTGACAGATTAGTGTTGCAGAGAGAGAAAAAGAGAGAGGGAGGGAGAGAGGGAAGTAGGGAGGTGTGGTGAGCATGGAGAGTAGAGGGAATTTGGAAAAGATTAACAGTGATGGTGCGAGGGAGGGAGGTTGATAAGTGTTGTTGCTTCTTGTCTTCCATTGCTGCTGGAATGGAGGGAGGTAGTGAGAGTTGCCCTGTGCTCCCTCCCTCCCTCCCTCTCTCTCTCTCTCTCCCCCTCCATCTCTCTCTTTCTGTCTGTCATCGACAACCCTGGGAAAATGTTCATCAGCTTCGCTCTCCTGAGTGCCTCTCAGGCTAAGCCTCCTGATCTTCAACACAAGCCGAGAAAAGAGCTAAGAGATCTCAGATAATCTGCTGTTCTCTCCGTCTGCCTTTTTGATCGTTCCCTCTGCTTTTCTTTTCCTCCACCTTTGGACCTTCAGCTCCAGCAGAACATCTTGAATGTTTCAGGACAAGGGGCGTATACAGTGAAACCTCACACACTCAGGTGTATCAAAGGCTTGCTTTGAAAACTGAATACATGGCTTTTACCTTGGTCTCCCCGAACTGGCTGCGTTTTTTGCCATTATTATTCTTACACTTCAAAGAACGAAGCCTGCCCTTAACCCTTCTCCCTCCCTCGCCTCATAACCCACTCTCCCCATGGTGCAAGGCTCGCTGAAGCCTCAGGGCCTCTGTGAGTGTCTGTCTCTGTGTGCGTGTGTGTGAGAGCGCTGGAAGTGTTGGCTCTCGATGAGATCCAGGCTCCCTCTCGCACTGTAAATCGGCCGGTGGTTGTTTCTCTCTACAGGGGCAGATATATGGCCCTCGGGGGCCTTGCTAGAGTACGGGGCCCCATAACCTCCTACAGCAGAGAGAGGAGTACCCACGTGTGCATCTGAACTTACTTGTGCAAGACCTCCCGAGCAGGTCATTAGTCTGCTCTCTTCTACCACACACTCATGCTTGATGTATTTCAACGTTCTCGTGTCCATATGTACTCTTGAGCTGCAGTGATTAGTGGAGCCTGAGGTTGGTTTATGACAAACACGTATAAAAACAATGCCCCCCCCCCAATGAGATTACACACACAGTCTTAACACTCAAACGGAAAATTTTACAATTAACTATTAATAAAAAGATATGTAAAAATCAATAAATTATATATTAGCCGAAGTGATTTTCAACCATGCTGTTGGTCATCATGTGTTTGTGTGTCATTTTCTGTATTCTTTGTTTTCATTGTGTTGAAAAGCTATGTAATCTTCAGCTCTTCAGGCATGTGAGTGAGTATTTTTGACCTTTGACAGACCAGGTCGTGATGGCTGTCTATCCACAGGGATGTGTGCTGACAGGAATGCACAGGGGAGCAGCGAAGAGTGTTGTCCTAATGGCATTGATGGACGAGCGTCTGTTTTTTGTTCATTCCACACTCCTGCCCAAGTGATGCTCAGCCTTAATGAGTTTAAGTAGCTCTCACACGGCCTTAAATATCATCCTTTAGGTCTTTTTAGGTCAAGAGAGCATTAGGGCCACCTGACCAGGCATGAACATTTGGCTTTCTAGAGCTACATTTATCGTGTACCTTCCAGTGTGGGGTGCTGGGATCACACCGTCCACTTGTCTTTCATTGCTTTGCGTTCATGTGTTTGTACATAGTTCATATTCTGTATAATACGGTCTTGAGCTAGATTTATTGGATGACGTTGACTCTCCGGCTCAGAAAGAGTGCTCTGATCACGATAGCACACTCGTTCTTCAGTAGGTCACAAACTGTTGTTTACCGTTCATGGTGAAACAGTTCGGGACCCGTTCAGTTATAGAAATTTTCTTAGAAAGTTTCTGCTCGATTGTTTACCAGCTGATAAAACTTGAGTGAGGAAAACTGTTTAAGGGAAAGTGAGAGTGACCAAAGGCACAGCACACAGTGAGGCACAGCGAAATTCAGCGTCTGCTTTTCACCCACACACAACATCCAGCAGGGGCAGCTGCTTAAAGCACCCTGGGAGCATTGATGGGGACTGTAACTTGCAATACGACCTTCCAATCATGGGGCCTAGTCCCGAAAAACTAGACCACTGCTGCCTGCACTTTCAAATGGTCATGTATCAGAATTTGTTGCCTCTTGGGTTGGTTTTAATTTTGTTCAAGCCTAGTTAGATCCCCTGGAGGCTTTCTCAGCAGTTAGAGGTGCTTCTATTCAGATTTGCGGCCTGTGTATCCTAGAATTAATTTCGGCTAAAGTTTCCCCAAAACGTATATGTAGCTAAGAGTAGCAGCGGTGGTATCAGCCGTGTGTCTCCTGCGAAACCGCTTCCTTTATACAGATTTCTGTTAGTCGGTTCCCTCTCTCTCCCAGTACTTCTGTTTTCCTTCCTATCTCTTCTCATCGCATAGCTCATGCAGATGTACAACACTCAGGCTGTCACTTAAACTTTCTAGCCCCCCACCGCACCCCCCTCCCCCTGTCTAAACATCAGCATAAAGCGAAAACAGGTGTCTTTCTGATCGGGACAGTTGAGCTGGGCCAGGAGTGAAGGAACAAAAGGAGGGGAGAAAGAAAGTGAAGGAGAGAGCGCGCGGGTTTCGGAGGTTGACAGAGAGCTAGATTATGCAGTGCTATGAGCATCAGGCTCAATCTAGGCAACTGTGTGTGTGTGTGTGTGTGTGTGTGAGTGTGTGTCTGAGGGAGAACTGCAGGCGTCTCAACAATAGGAGTTGACACCCAGGTGATTAGGAAGCATTACGGCTAGCTGGAGGGGTTTGGGTTGGGTGGAGGTGGAGGTTGAAGAGGGGGGTGAGGCGCCTCATTAATCTCTGTCTGTCACACACGGGTCCCCCCCCCCTCCAGTGGCCCCATCCCCTCCACAGCCTTACCCTCCACACTGAACCTGTCCATCACACTCCCAGCAGCCTCTCACTGCTTTTTTCTTCCTTTTTTTTCTTTTGAGAATTTCAGACTTCTCCGCATGCACACAAAGGGGGCCCTGCTCCTATCTCTGTCTCTCTTGGGTAACAGGACGGCCCATTGTATTCTCTCTGTGGTCCCTCTATTAGCTTATCTTTAGTTGACACTGTACTCCGCTGTTGTGGGTTTTTCCATGTCTCGAGCAGATGGACGCAGACCTCCGGTTATTATATGACTGAATCAGCTCAGGAAGCTATATGAAGGTGGTCCCATCCCACTGTCTGTATACGTTCTAACATTCGATAGTGTATAAGTGAGCAGGGGAAAGCTATTGAAAGTGCCCGGGGAGCAGTAAAGGGGACGTTACCTTGCTCAAGGGTACCTCAGTGCAACCTACTGGTCTAGGATTCAAACCCAGGACCCGGCTCCATAATCTGGCACTATATACAGCACTGTGCAAAAGGTTTAGGCAGGTGTGAAAGAACGCTTTCAGAAATGGAAGTGTTGATCATTTATTTTCATCAATCAACAAAATGCAGTGAATCAACAAAAGAGAATCTAAATCAGATCAATATTTGGTGTGACCACCCTTTCCCTTCAAAACAGCATCAGTTCTTCTAGGTACACTTGCACACAGTTTTTGAAGGAACTCTGCTGGTAGGTCGTTCTTAACATCTTGGAGAACTGACCACGGATCTTCTGTGGATGTAGCTTCCTCACATCCTTCTGTCTCTTCATGTGATCCAGACACACTGGATGATGTTGAGATCAGGGCTCTGTGGGGCCAGAAGAACTGATGCTGCTTTGAAGGCAAAAGGTAGAAACACCAGATATTGATCTGATTGAGATTTTTCTTTTGTTCGCTCACTTTGCATTTTGTAAATTGATCAAAATAAACAATCATTATTTATATTTCTGAAAGCATTCTTTGTTTACAGCATTTTTTCCACCCCTGCCTGCCTTTTGCGCAGTACTGTGTGTATATATACACATTATATTCAAATACAAAAAGGGGCTGGGGTATGAACAGTGATATAGAGATGTCCATGCAAACTAGTCTCAGTCATGTGGACATCTGAAACCGCTCCCTCCTGAGAATAAACCATTTCATGGTGCTCCTTTTAAACCACATGTCCCACACTCGGCGTATTGCCGGCTTGGATGTATGGCAACTATGGTAGAGTTGTCATCAGTGGTAAGAGCAAAGGATGGAAGCAGCAGACAAGGACAAGGGGATAAAGTTTGCTTATTCTTTTCTTTCTCTTTTTCTGTAGATGTGTGTGTTTGTGTGTGTGTGTGTGTGTGTATAGGTGTGTTAGAAGGAGAGGGAGGAAAGAATCGAGATTGTGTTTAGTTAATGCTGAGAAACACAGCTGGGGCTTGTTAAAGGCCTGGGAAGCTGAGGTTTTTGGGGTAGAGGGAACAGCAGAAGGAGAGCTGGGTGTGACAGCCCCATTTAGAGCTTCCCCCTCCCTGGACTTTCCCGAATTACCACACCGCTACAGTTGCACACATGAATAAGACCACCATGGTTAAAGTGACAACTCGTAAACCTGCCGCCGGGAAGGTCCATCCCAATGAAGTGTTTCTCACTCCTAGTTCAGGAGTCCCCCTGCCCCTACATTTAGTTTTTTCCTTACCCTCAGTAGAGCTGTAGATAAATACTGCATGTCCACAAAATCAGCCGGTATTCCTCCTATGCCAATGCTTGGCACTGGGCATGGTGACCTTACGCCCTGGTGCTCCAACATTTTAGTCTGTTGGCAATGCTTCTGTATAGAATGCCGTAACCTTGTGTGGTGACTGGTTATTTGTTGCAGCAGTGGCTGCATCCTAATTGGAAGCAGTATCTTAATACTTTTGCAAATATGGCTCACATGTTAGAAATCTATGTAATTGCTGATGGGTGTTATATGAATGTCATAATACCCTATTTTAGAGGCTCATGCAAAACATTACACTTGTATCATGTGGCATGACTCAAACTTGAAGTTGGCATTTTCTAGATTATGTAGATTATATTTCTTTAAGAAAAAAAAAATACAGCACATGTTTTAAATGAAGAATACCTGTTTTTTTTTATCGTGCACCCTCTGTTGGCTGTCAGGGTTTCCTGGCAACAACAGTCCCTGTGACTGACTCAGCCCTCAGTGACTGCTGCTGTGTGGTCACATCTGTCCAGCCGGTTTGACAGACGCAGGACGCATGAGGCCCAGAAATAGCCAAAGAGCTTCTGGGCTTGGATCCCGTCCCAGTGCTGACTCACCCCACGCTGCCCATCTGCACTGTGGATCTGAGAGACGTGCGCCGCAGTGTGACCTCGACAGTCAGGGCCAGCACCGAGGATCAGCACTCAAAATGCACGTCCATTTACGAACGAAGGCTGACCTGGACATTTAGAGCATTTCCAGTTCTTTACACACACTCTCTGCAAATAAATGGCTTATTAGCACAAAATAAATAACAGTCACTGGCAACAGGATATCCCAGCACGATGTAGAAGATTGTAGAAAACTGGTGAAGTCAGTACAGAAAGCTGTTGGCTTATTGTCTGAAGAGGGGAGTTTTTAGACCACAGCAGAAGAAAGTGACTGACCATCCACTGTGAAGATCAGGAGAAGCTCATTCCACTACTGAGGGGCAAGGGCACTAAAACAACGAGCTACAGGCATGCTTAGATTTTAAAAACTTGCCAGACCGCAGAATTCAAGGACCTAAGCTGATGTGCAGGTGTGGTTTTGAACCACTGGACAGAGGTCGTAAGGAGATGAGCTTCTTTAGATTTTTGGACACAATGCAGAAGACATATCGCATTTACCGCGTGTGGAAATAATCTCAGCACTCACTAAAAGTCATTTACGTTCTCTGCCGATCTTCACACATTGCAGATGTGCCTGAACAGGGCAATAAAGCAAGTGCACAAACGGTGAAGAACCAAAAGTCCACAAACTTTTGGTTCTTGCTGTGTGATTGGGATGTCTTTGCAAATGCCTGTAGGGTAGAGTATGGTAACGTGGTAAAGGCCATGTCTGCAGACACTGTGGTTGAGGAAGCACAGGGTGACATGGTAATCTGATGTATCAAGCCTCTTCAGAACATTCAAATAGGCTTTTATTCTAATAACATGAAGGTGAAATGACTAGCCTCTCTAGATGAAAAGCAAATGTCCAGCAAATGTGCTTAGTGTGGTTAGAGTTCAGCACAGCTTGGGGAACCTTCATTTCAACTGCAAATATTTTGTTGGCCAGAAGGGGGGAAAAAAACAACTGAAAACAAAATATCAAAAAAGATTCAATGCAAATAAAACCGGTTCTCATTCCTGTTGTCTTTATGAATAATCAGCATGTACTCCCAGGCTAGCTCAGAATTAGACAGTTGGAGGAAACTTGAAAGCAAGGGGTTTGAAAGAGGTTAGCTTTTTGCATTTTTCAGCATACCAGCTGAACACATCAGGACTTAATAAACAAATTCTGACTTTGTATGGCTGAAGAACGGAATCTTTATTTCACCAGAAAGTTCCAGCTTCATCTGTCGTGTAGAAGTCTTCATATTTTCCATAGGCGGTGTGGAGACTGCTGGTACAGGAATCACACTTGTCTGTAATGATGGTAAATTCAGAAATCTGTGACAAAACCAGTGTTTAATCCACTGGAGACTGTAAACACACCCAACTTAGCGATTTCAGCCGCAGCGTTGAATAATGTGACTCTGTGTCTGTGTGTGCAAGTATGTGTCTGCTTTTTGACGTATGCTAAATCCTTCTCTCTGAAACACAACTTACCCACTGATTGCTAGACGCTAACACGAGCACTGTGGGGCGCGTTAAAAACCTCAGCTCCGCAGCCTTCGGCTCTTGGACCGAAACTCTGCCCCAATTAAAGGAATAAATAAACAGGAGAAAAGCAAATAAAACATTGTAAATCCAGGTTACAAGAACTGGCATGGGATGCTATGGTGTAGAAAAGGTCCAGCTTGTTAAAAGAGGGGCAGACAGGCTTGGGCGAGTGCATCAGGCGTTTACGGGCATCTGTAATGAGGGGGTCCCGTCTGGGGCCAAGTGTTGTTCCTTCACTCTGTGCCACCCTGGTTAGGCAAAGTGTCATGGATGGCGCTGCTGCGTGTGCCCAGCTGCTCATTCAGTGTACAGGCCTGTATTCTGATTTAATGGCCCTTGTATTCAGCACTCTTGGAATAAACCTCTTCGTTTGCTCACCCTTCCTTCGGTTAACTGAGAGATGTGGAGGAAGAGAGGCAGCAATGTTTTCATCGTTTCTGTTGGAATGGGAACCTGAGTTAATGTGCTTTGGAGGAATGAATGAGCGAGCCATTTGCAGCCTTGATTCTCAGTTTTACTAGACTGTGCCAGCCGGGGTGGAGTGCCAGGACTCTACCTTCCCTAGTTACCCTGCCAGCTATCCTGCTGATCACAGTTACACTCCACGCCCAGGAATAGCCAGACCACTGCATACCTCCCGTTCCTTGAGAGCTGGGCAATATGGCGACATCGCATACGGATAATATGATCATGATTATTAACTGAACGGTTCATTGAGAGTCAACCTTTGGGTTTTAAGGCAGTGAAGTATGAGAAATGAACATTACTGGCTGTTTCTTTTCTCTTGTTCCTGCTTGTTTGTTTTGAAACTGAATGTAGAGAAACTTAGCAACTCTACAGCGGCGGTGATGAGGGACAGGTGGCTTGAATCTGCAGCACAAATATAGCCAAATGATTGAAAATGGACTCTAAGAAAAAGGTTTATTTTAAAATGGCCTTAAGGAAGGTCAGATATGTACCTTTTAAACTAATTGTGTAACCTTTCAAGAAATCCGATGCCTATTGCCAGCAATATGAACAATCCCAAGTCAGAATATTCCTCTAGAAGATGGCATTGTACACCAAATGATTAAGTTTTCCTTTTTGGTGGAGGTTTTTTCATGGAGCGCCCTCTCTTTTGGCATATTTGTAGCCTCTTCAGCGAAAACTTTACATTAGATGTTTGAACATCTCTTCTGGGATTTGATTTCTTTCATCCTTTTGAGCTTTAATAAGGTCAGGTGATTAGGTGGACTGTCTTACTAAGAACCCTGAGGTTCATCCAAAGATGTCTGATGGCGCTTCATCACTCCAGAGAATACTGTTTCAAAGCTTCCAGTGCCAGTGGAGCAGCTTTATACCCCTCAAGCTGAGTTTAGTAGCTGAACTCAGCTGAGGTTTTGGGGTGAATCGTGCATCTGTAAAAGGTGTATGTTCAGAGGTTGTCAACTTTCCATAAAATAATATTGTTAATAATAAAAAGGCAGGTGGCGGAGCTGGACGTCTCAGAGTTAAAGATGCTGAGATTTTCATTGGGTGTGACGAGGATGGACAGGTTTAGAAATGAGCACATTAGAGGGACAGATCAGGTTGGATGTGTTTTGGAGACAAAGTTTGAGAAGCAAGATTGTGGACATGGACATGTCCATGTTTGGAAATGTCCAGAGGAAAGACGAGGATGGTATCGGAAGAAGGATGTTGAGGATGGAGCTGTCGGGAAAGAAGAAAAGAGGAAGACCGAAGAGGAGGTTTATGGACGTGGTGAGGGAGGACATGCCAGTGGTTGGTGTGAAAGAGGAAGATACAGAGGACAGGACGAAGTCTACTTAAGATCTTCTTTTCTGTCTCCTTTAGAAATACAGTTGTTACTGCACCTTTAACATTTTCCACCTTTTTTCCAAAAGTAGTCCCGACTAAAACACTCACTCATTTTTATTCATAGATCATATTTCCTTTTTACTTTTAAATGAGAAGATATTCCTGCGCTTGCACACACACTGAACACATCAGTAGTGAACACACACCTGGAGCAAGAGCAATGGGCTACAAACCTGCCTCAGGGGGTAGTTATAGGTTTAAGTGCTTTGCCCCAGGGCACTTCAGTCGAGGATGTGGGAGAGACTATATTGTATATTATAAAGCGCATTACTGTATATTCTCAGTTTTTCTTTCATAAGCTTTGATATGAGCCATTTAAGCGTTTAGCAGTAGAACATCGGTCGCTCTATTTGGCAGTAAGTGAGGTTTGTGCTGAAATATTGGTTCCCTTGGGATTGCTCACAGTTTTGTTCACGGTTTTGTTCACGGTTTTGTTCACATTGTCCGTCCTCAAACAGGCCACGTCTATTGTTCAGCTCAAAACAGGAAAATTGAGTGCCAGACTGTTAGAGATGTCGATTCTTGGTCAGCCATCTCAGCCGTCCAGCAAAAACATTGTCCCAAGGCGTGTGCTGCAGAGATGCTCTGGGGATCGTTTTACCTTCTGTGCAGAGAGAAATGAAAACACCATTCGCACTGAGATTTATAGGGCAGATTTCTTTTGAAAACCATGTCGTAGCTCGCCTAAAATCTACTCCTCCGGTCAGCCTATCATGTTCTTCTACGACAGGGTCCCATCAGATAACCGCCGGTTAAGAGCAAACGACTGGCCACGATTAAGATTTGGACTCCGGATTTTCCCCCGTCGCTGCAGGACTCTGGTTCCGCAGCAGCGGATCAGAGCAGCCGCATTAGCGGACCTGATAAGGGACCTTTAAGCGGCTTTTTGAAGCCGCCTGGCTCGTGGGCAGCCTGGGCTTTTATCGAGGTGCAAAAAGGAGCTGCCATGGGTCAACCGGTCTGAACATGCGGCCCACGGTCTGCTCAGCCTCACTGCCTCACCGCACCAGTGACATCATGACATGCGGTTGGAAAAGGCGGAAAAATTCCACCCCTCCTGTTCTGTGGGGGGAGAACAGAGAGCCATATCTTTCAAAGAGGAGAGAGGGCAAAGGAGGAGGTGGGGGTAGAAAAGAATCCGTCAGCACAGCCTCTGGCAGGTGTGGTGTTTCTACTCTGTCGTCGCTGTGTCTGGTGCTCGGAACCCTCCGAGCTGGTTCTCGAGGGGATTATGGCTGTGCCTCTGGGGTTAATCTCTCTCTTGCCTTCTCAGTGAGGCCTGATTGCCCGGACACCCTTCAGATTTGTCGTCTTTTGCAATCACCTGCTCCTTTTCTCCCCTCCCTCTCTTATCATCTTTTCATTTATTTTCTGCCTCATGCTTTTGTTATTCAAGGCCTTTTTATCACATCCCCTCTCTTCCCGTCTCTAGGCATCCATCCTTCACTACCTAGCTTTACATTATGCAGAAGTACAGTTATCTCAAGCTTTAACTTTCACTATCTTCCTTTTTTCCAGTGTATTCTAGGTTCTGTGTGAGACAGACTGCACTCGATACTGCTTAACATCATTTCAGGCAATAGCAACATGTCATGTGGGTCCAGCTCTGCATTTTCCCTTTTCCATTGGAACATATGTTAAACTTATTTCACGCAACACCTGAATCGGGAAATAAATGACTACGGTTTCTGTTGATTCTCTCAAAAGAGCTCTGTCCACAGTAGCGCTGAACTGTATGGAGGCAAAATGTCTAAATGCGATTTTTTTTAAAACCAGAATTAGATTTCAGTTTTAACATGATTGTGTTTCTTTAGATATTTTTTTCTTAAAAACCCTTTTTCTACTCTTTCAAATTTTAATGCACTGTAGAGAGGAGTCTGGTCTAACAGGAACCCAGTCCATCAAATGTACGTATTGCAGAAATGATTGTAGTAAAACTGTGTCTGACGCAGAATAAAGCTCTTTTGACTTCAGATATAGAATATTTTCCCTTTTTAGGAGCTATGCTTTCAAATTGCTACTTACCTTTACGGGGTTTTGGCATGATAAGACCTCTCAAAATCTCACTTGTTTAGTACCTGCATGGAAGAGAATGCAAACACGACAAGCTACATATTATAGAAATGTGTAATGAAATGGCACATTTCGGCCTTTTAATGGCTTAAAAAAAGCTCATTTTAAAACTGAATTGATTTTAAAACTCGATTTCAGACCTGTATCACGCAATGTTTCAGCGTTGGCCGGGCATTGCCCTGATGGTAGATATTTCTCGCACTTGGGTTTTTGTTAGACCTGGGGTTTACACTTCAATCAAGAGCTGCTAGATGCTAAAGCTCGAAAAGACACGAAGTTGATCTCCACCGGATTACAAAGAGAAAACACGTGCGTGACTTTGGAAGGTTTTGAATGTGTTTGTTTAAAGCATGTAGTTTGTCCTCCTAATGGCTCATTGAAGAGTCGGGTCTTTGGTCGTCGAGTGAAGACTGAGAGGATCTCAGCAGCTCTGATGGTCAGGGAGATGTTCGTTCCAACACTTAGCAGCTGAGACTGAAGCGTCTCGATGTTTCTTACGTTTTGAGAAGGGGGAGGTCAAACTGAGCCAAGTTCAGCTTTGAAACTCGAAGAGGGCAATCCCTGACCCATGGTTTTTTTGTTTTTCATTAATTGATTTTATATGTTCTTTTTATTGCACTCTCTCTCTCTCAGCAGTTGATCAGATGAGGGAGGATGAGCTCCACTTGTGCCACCTCTTTTCCAAAGAAAAGGCGTCCGTCATCATTGAATAAAACTCAGGCCATTTTGTTCGGACACATATTTTGCTTCTCTCACGCTTGTTTTATGGAATGCTGTAAAATCCTTAAAAAAAGATTTCCTATTACTGCAGCAGAAAGGCAGAGCGGACTAGAGCAGAGGAGATGGGAGGGAAGGGATGCCTCGAAGAGCAGGAGGTCTTTCAGATGAGCAGCAGGAAAGATAAATAACTGCTTTATCTCTCCGTTTTACTGCCACACACCCTCACCGAAAATATTCTGTGGATAAAACCGTCATGCACGATCGGGTTTATGCACTGCATAATATTCTATTAAAATATGTTATGGAACTTATCTGCGCGTTTTACGAGGAGAGCTTGGAGTTGGGGGACACAGTCGTGCAGGGAGTTGAATGTCATTCACAGATGTGCTCCGGGCAGACTTCAGGGGCTCTGCCATAAGCCCGATGCCTGAAATACTGCCATCTCTGGGATGGGGGAGATGAGGCGGTTATGAAAAAGAAGAGGTAAAGACAGGGCGAAATGCCGTCTTGCTCAGAACACAGAGAGACCTCTCCAGCAGTCATAAATAACACGGGTCGGATGAGGAAAGCAGCAGGGTGTTTCTTGCCGTCTGAAAGCAGGCTCATCTCTGTTGGTTTGGATGCCTTGATCTGATCTGAGTAATCGGTAGTTTGCTCAAATCATATTTTAATCACTTTTGACCCAAGTAAGTTGTGATCAAAGCTTTACCAGAACACGCTTTAGTTACGCCGCTGTGGTAGAGAAGACCTAAAGAGACATCCGCAGCTTACTACAGAGAACACGAGCGATCTCTCTGCAGCGTGGAACTGTTTAAGTCCAAACGAAAGCCTTTATCATCACTAGCACCATCTTTAATCAAAACACACTTAAAGTTGGAGTGCGGTCGATTACACACTTAGTAGTAACCCAAGTGTGGCAGTTACATTAAAAAAATCACAACGCAGATTACCAATTACATCTTTAACATAATCTGTAACCTAATCCAGAAGATTGCTGTTGATTTCGGTTTACTATTAAATTAACAATTTGACTCCTTTCTGTTACTTTTGGAGCAGCTTCTGCCTCTGTATGTGTAGTTACTCCACACGACATTTTCAAGCCAAGTATCCAGTTTTAGTTTAGCCGTTATATTCATCTGCAACCTCGTTATTTGTATCCATTTTCATTTGTGAATGGTGATCTCAGGATTTCACACTTTCCTAACCGCGATTCTTCATCCTCACTCTCAGCGAATGGCAGGGAAAAAAGAAAGGAAAGAAAAAAAAAATGGTGTGGAGCGAAGAGTCATTTATTACATGAAAAAAAAGAGAGATTTATCCTAACTTGACATTGTTGTCATAGTAACCACATTTTTCTTTCATGAGAGTTTGTCCCTCACCAAGTTGCCTCCCTTCTCCCCCCCCACCCCCAGTTATGCACTGTGTGGAATGATAAACTCTCACAAAAAGAAAAAAAAAAGATAAAATATGAGTTTAGCTGAATTTAGATGCAGAATTAAGCCAAAAATGCTTACAGAGGCATACACGGGCAGAAATGTTCATTAAGAGTGGTTTTAACGCACTGATATTGGTCATCAGCTGGTTTTGGCTAATACGAACAGTATCTCTGACACGACGCGGTTCCCCTTTATGTCTCCTGTGTGTTGGACGTGTTCCATTACAGGAATTTATTGGGTGATTATCGTTTCGAAGTCATTGGCACCTTCGCCTATGTTCTTTTTTTCCCTCCTAGAGTTAACATGTGCACCAAGCCGGCAGTGCTGCATCATCCCTGTAATCGTCTTCTAACTCCAAGTCGGCGGATGCCCACTAACACTTCATTGGCTGAAGTGCAGCTCTGGTGTCTGTGGATCTAATGAAGGGTCTGAGTTTGTTTAATAGCATTTTGTGTAGTGTAGTGTCTGTAATTGATCTGCGGCTGGTGGTATTTGGGGGCATTTCATTTTGGTCTGTGGTATCCTCACCCCACATACTCTCTCTCTTCACTGATCTAGTAAAAGCCCCTGTTTATGAAAACGCTTCATCCATTCACTTGGTGTAACTGGATCCTTAAAATGCCCCCCTGCACAAGCATGCTTTGGGTTTGTTTTATCGTTTGACAGGAGTTGGAAAAACTCCCTCTTGCCTTTTGATGTGGCGTAGCCAAAAAAAAGAGTGCGCGATGGCCTCATGGTTTCTGGGCTCCTCCTGGCACACTGGTGGAGGACGTTTCGGAATGAGCCGTTCACTCCAGCGGAAGGGTGAGGAATGTGCCCCAAGAACCTTCACTGCAGATGGATTAGTCTGTCTGCACTACGGGAACGATGTTACATTTACGGCATTTAGTGATCCAGAGCCACTTCCGGTTCCTGATTACAGGGACAGTCTCCCAGGAGCAGCTTGGGTGAAGGGTTTTGCTCTGGAGCCCAGTGATGCTGGTACTGGAGCTGGGATTTGAACCTACGACCTTTTAGTTCATAGACGAGTGTCCAGCCTCTGTTGAAATTTGCAATATTCCGCTTCTTGACTAAATCCAAGGCCAAGTCGTTTGTGTTTTGATGAAGCGGGCTAATCGTGTGCTCTTGGAAGCCGATTATTTGCCAAAATAATGGGAATTTTTCGCAGTCTGTACACTCTCGGCTCATGCTTGGAGTGCAAATTTAGCTTTTTGGGTTCAGCACTGATTTCTCTCACCCCATCTAAATCCTGCACCCAGCTCTTCCTTAAGGAGACATAATTGTGGATGAGGTGTAGGGCACAGTATGAGGGAACAGTGTGCTGGGCTGAATTCCACGTTAACAATTCGACAATCCTTAACGTACATGCCCGTCAGGAATATGGACTGTAGTACATTCGCTTTAAATCAGTTAGCAACAAACACAAGACTATCACAATCTACACCAGTATCGTATTACAAGCATTTTGTACATATTGTTCAGCCCCAGTGTGAACCAAGAGTCCTTCTCTTTGTCATAGTTCTAAAGATGAGCCTGGCCTTCTAGTAAAGGCACAAACACTCATGTGCACGGGACCCATCAGTGTGTGTTGGGTGGAAATCTGTGGCTGTATATATTTTTATTCTGTTGCTTGGTGTTTATGACCAACAGGATAGTCCACAGCCAAGGCCACAAAGACGGAGGCCACGGGGTCTCAGTGCATCACACTTTACTGGTGTCTTCACCTACATATAAGCCTCTGTGTGTGTGTTTACAAGCTGACAGGTTGGTCTCTAGGTAGAACCTGGCTCTGAGCTCCATGAATCAGCATCCTGACATTTGCTTTCAGCCCCAGGCCTGTTTAAATCCTTATGGACTGAGAAGGCGGTAGGGAGGCTTAAGGGGGGTAGCTTATGGAGCCATACAGAGCCAAGTACAGCCATACATAAGAGCTCTCACTGCCCTGGGCCATCATCATAAGACTTATCTGGCCACAAAGGGCTGTCATGGGTCACGGGACCTTTGCTTTCAACTCTTCGCTTCTCATTCCCCTCGTTCATCATGCTATCTTTCTCTGAGCTTGAATGAAAAACCTCTTAGGACCTGTCCACACTTAGAGCTGCGTGTAACTACTGTTGTCTTGAACTTTATTTTTTTTTTTCCCCCAAGCCGTGATGTTCATAAATAAACAGAGGGAGCTCAGTCTTAGTCGAGAGCACCCTTAACCCCTTCCTTACCAGATTGGATTCGTGGACTTGTTGTACTTGGAGAAGTTGGACTGAAATCATGCCCAGGACTAATTACAGTAACTTATAATTCAACAGTTTTTTCAGAAGGGATTATTTTGTAGAAAGTATTTTAGAGTAATATGAAACGGTTAATTGCAGAGAAAATGTTTTTATTTTCTTCACACTGGTGGTGGTTTGAACCAATGGGCCATGTCTGCAGTATAGGCATTATATTTCTATTTATTTCACTATATTTATCTCTACTGATGGTAAAATTGTTGACGGTGAGAATAAAAATACATTTCTTTGGGGAATGTTTATCCTACAAGTGTCTCTTGCATCAGGCAAGTTGTTCCATTTCATGGAATAACTTTCTTTTAAAGCCATTAAACTCTGCTGTCTGGATCTCGTCACTGGGAGCTTATCTGTTTGGCGAGTTGCTCTTGGACAGAGCACTTGTTTATAAATTATAATTAGGTCGAAACAAGAAGTGTAATTACCCCTGAACTCTAACTTTGCATTGATAGGATCCTCTTGTGCCTGAGACTCCATCGATAATTAATATTCTTCATCCTGGACAACAGATTTTTGTTAAATCCCTAACTGGACCAACAGTCACAAGAAACATCTCAATCACCCACATACGTATTTTCAGACAATGAGTGTGATGGGTATGTCAGGACCCATAAAGAAGAAATAAGACTCAAGTTGAGCGTCTTCCTAAGCTGCTGCGTTTGTCCAGCAGCAGTGGAGAGCCAGGCTTAGGGGCTATATGTCTCACTGACAAGCCTAATTCTTTGTTTTGGTGCCCCGTCGTAAGACATCCACATTCCTCAGCCTGCTGTATCTCCCTATCCTAGATCAGGAGCATCCTACCGTCCCAAAAGTGCTCCATCTGTTGCAGTAATGCTTTCCACAGGTGTCTCAGCTTCATAAGCTTCAGTTCCCTTGAAGGTACTCCTGTCTTGCTCGTGCTCTATGTGCCTCTTGTGCTTCGCCTCCAGACTCCAGCTGGATTCTCACAGCAAACCGTCCGTGTGTTTCCTCAGTAACAGGCCCTTCCTTGGGCCCTAGTGAGCACATGGGTGGGTGAGTGTGTGTTTCCCTGGTTCCACCTCACATAGCGCATCCGAAGTGATCATCACCTGACTGCATCCTCATCCCATGACCATTTAAACATCACTTATGCCTGATACACACTCTTGTATGTGTTACTGTTGTGTAGTTTGGGCCTCCCGCTATTGATAGTTAGTCTACGGCTCATTCACACAGTCCGTTTGTACAGAAAGCGCTGAACAGGTCACGCACAACATTTAATAACAGTGTTTTTGGAAAGCTGTAGACCAACTAAAGCAAAAGATGTGTGATGTTAATAATAACCTTATTAACAGAGCAGCGTTCATGCAGCTCAGGGTGCTTTAGAGACAGGTGGTAAGTTTAACAGGAATAAAAGTCATTAAGGCTTAATTTGATTTTCTGCTGTTCCCCGTCCCTGTTCGTTTGCAGCGATAGAAGAATATAAATGAATAAATGGAAGTTCAGAGTATTAATTAAAAATCATCGCAGATAATATGCGAAATTAAAAAGATAAATACAAAAAGAGAGGTAGAATTTTTAATTAAAACTCAAATTAAAGGGCTACATTTTCTGATGTCTCTCGAGTGGCACAACCTGTCATTGAGAGATTGCAGATTTGATCCCAGCATGCCGTGTCACCATGTAAGGCACGTTTGGTCTACTTCTCTCTGGGTGGGTAGGTCAGCCCTCCGTCTGCAGTGCGAACAGCAGTGGGCTGATGTAGTCGAATGAACACCTCCTCCAATCGCGTTAAGCTGTCCGGTGAAGTTGCGTCACCAATCGATTGGTTGCTTTATGTGAAGTCCTGGCTAACGAGTGGAAACGAACATGACTTAATTGAGGAGAGGCCTTAATAAAAAGCTATTTTAAGAAGCCTGAAAACAAAGTCTTCTCAGACTTTTCTGTAATTACAGAAGGGATGTGCCGATCTAAGTGTGGGAACATGAGCAGGCGTCCAAGGAATGGAGGAAAAGCCATTTACTACTTTATAAACGAGTTAAAGACATATATCCTAATGATTAACCAAGACTGCAAGACTAATTTTAGCTTCAAATTAAATCAAAAGTCTACCAAAGCACTCCAGTGAGTGTTGGAGCCCTTCAGGCAAACGTTGATTGATTGAAGTTAATAATCAGGTCACGGTCAGCCCTAGTGATGTTGGTCAGGTTCTGTTTCTTGGCCCAGGAGCTTTGGGAGCACTTGGTTAGTATAATAGCACCTTTTTTGTTCTGTGTGAACTGACCGCCGTTGTAAAGCTGCGTTGGACGTGTGAAGGTACTGTTATCCGGCTGTCACTGCACCAGGAGCAGACGATGCTGAAAAGCCAAAGCCATGCAGTGAGACGGGTTTTGAGCCTCTTGAAAAGATGCAGAATAAAGTCCAAGTCCATTATGGTCAATTTCATACACAGCATGCGAGAACTAGCAAGAATCGCGTCAGGTCCCTTGTGTTTCTCTCTCTCTCTCTCTCTCTCTCTCTCTCTCTCTCTCTCTCTCTCTCTCTCTCTCTGCCCCCCCCCCCCCCCCAAGTTGATGTGATCCAGACAGTTTTGTGCTGTCAGGCTGTGTGTGTGTGTGTGTGTTGTTTCCCAGGAGATGGTGAGCTAGTGGAGATATTGGAGGAGAGTGTGTGGGGGGGGGAGGCAGGGATGCGCTGGCTGCTCTTTTGCTGCGCTGCTACCACCACTAATTAAGGTCGGCCTGTCAGCCTCAGGAAGAGGCCGATAAGTGCGGGGATCTCTGGGGAGTTAAGGGGCAGCACTAAAGGGTGTGAGTACATACATGTATGCATGTGTAGGCGTTAAACCAGAAGTGTTTGTGTGTGCTGTGTGTGTACGGCTTAGTACTCCAGGGAGTTTTATGTTAGGTTTTTTTTTTTTTCTCTTCCCCCCAGTTTGGTCACACACTACAGGGTGTATGAACTGTTTCTGTGCAACTCGCTGCCTTACGTATTATACACCACACTGTAAAGAGACTCCAGTGGAAGTTAGGCCATATTAAACACACACACACAGTTCTTATTGAACATAATATAGAACATCACAGCATCTTAAGATCAGGATTAGTAAAAAAAAAAACAAATTTCACTTTCAGTGGTTGGTAATGGGGTGTTTTTGTGTGTGTGTGTGTGTGTGTGTGTGTGTGTTTCCACCCTCATATAGAGAAAATGTAGAGATATTCACTGTGTACTTTACATAAAAACATTATGGAACCCAAATAGTATTTGGATTTGCCATGATGAGGGAATAAACAAAGCTTTATGGAAATTAGCTCAAGAAAACTTTTAGCACCAATAAATGACATTGTTTTAAAAGCCGTAAATGACTCTGAAGTGGGGGCGGGCGATATGCTTGGCTACATTTTTCAGAAAACATGATAATTATCACAGTTTTATTTTTCTACGGTCTTAACGTTGTAACACCCCTTCTGTGGAAAGAGCTTTTTAATGAAAGTGTTATACAGGCTGCACTAAATCCATTTACCTTGTTTTAAACAGAGCGCACCTTTTTAAAAATAATGAAATCACCTCGCTATCACCACATTGTAACCGTATCATATTTCCTGATTCTTGCCAAAACACAGCCCTGTATGTAAGATATTATTGAATATAATCTCTCAAAACCACGTTCTTATACTGTAGGCTTCACTGGACTAAATTATTCACTTCTTTACTGGTAGAAGTTACACATCCCACGTGAGAAGCGTTTCTGCTCGGTGTAAAAACACCACAGTTTCAAGTTGATTACACAGTAGAATTTATAGCTCCTGGTGGGTCAACGTTAGCTTTAATGGTGGAAGGTTGTGGATTTTTTTTTTTTCTTTCTGTAGTGTTTCGTTGGGCCCGTCCAGAGAACAAGCTCCTTGACCGGTCCTCCTTCTAAAACAGCTTTGGTAGGAGCTGAAAGGCAGCGGATGTTGGTTTTTTTTTTTTTTTGTTTTTTTTTTTTCTCGTTTTTTTTTTAAGGCCGTAAAAGCAGCCGCTGAAAGTCCGCTGTGCCCCAGGGCAGAGCCGAACGTTGAGCGGACACCATATTTCTCTCAGCCTCTCCCACATAAAGCACATACAGGCCCATGCTCACGGTCGGAAAAAAGACCTTGGAAGTGGAGCAGTGGCCTGAAGCCAATGAATGATGGAGAGTTAAGGTTATTTTTATTTTTTTAATATGCTGGGACTCCTCCAACACTCACTTTACTTAACGTGCCTGCTCTATAATTTATTTTTATGTGCTTGATCAGACAGTATCAGGTAGAACTCGGTGCTGATTGATTCCATTGACAAATAATCTTGAGCTCTTCCCTCCCGGCTAAAGGTGTGTCCTCCAGATTCCTCCACCTCGAGTCCCGTCCCGTTGGTCGGTTTCCTGAGAGAACGCTTAAAGAGCGGTCCGTGGACCCTGATGGTTTTTCCGTTCTATTGATAAGCAGGACATGTGATATCTACTTCGTTTCTGCCTTTTGCCTTCTCTGTAACCCCAGTTTTCCTAGGACCCTGAATGATAAATTGGCAGTTCGATTGGGATATTTTAAAGCTCAGTTACACACAAACTGACGTTTATCCATATCCATAACCTGTGGTCTTGGATAAAGCACTTGCACTGTGGAAAAAATAACAAGAACGGATCTCTTAACCTGTAGGCTGCAAAATTTTCCAAAAACAAATGTGCACTAGGTGACCCTCAACAAAGAAAAGGCATTTTAGACTATAAGTAGAATTCAGACATTTCCAAGCAGAAAAAAACTTGAAGCTTAATCGCAAACTGCTTTGTTTAATACGAGACTTTTCTCTGACTGATCGTGATCCACCTCACACGGTTGCCTGCAGGACTCTAGACCTCTAGCTGTGCCGAGAGTTAGACATAAACCCATTTCTTTCAAAGGAAAAAAAAAAAAAACAACGTTTGTGCCTTTCCCAGCATTCCTTTCGGCCCCCATACTCAGCTTGATAAGACAGTTTCAGCAGTGTTCTCTCTCTTCCCCCCCCATCCTCTCCTTTCCTAATCAATCCATTGCTGTTCTTTCTTGAGTAGTCATTTTGGCATGCACCCTCATTTTTCTGACATTCGCTCCATATTCTTCACCATGTCCTTCTCCAGAAGGATCGCGGTTGAGCTGACCGAAACGATTCCCAGCATCTGACCTCAGATCTGCATTCGTTTAACATTCCTCCTCTTCTTCCACCATCTTTTTATGATCCACTGTCGTCACACGGCAGGAATTGCTGTGAAAAGTCATGTTTTGCGTTCACCGCTCTACCATTCCTGGCATTCTGTGTGGTGTCTCTTCTGCTGGTGGCTCGAATGACACCGCGTGTCGCCATCAGGCTCGGCTATAAATCTGCCAGGCCGTCCTCGTAGCCCCTCATTATCCTCTCCCGCTGATAACAACTGGAAGCTGAGAAGACTTGGTTGAAGACTCTCCGAAAGGAAGGATAGATGAGAGGGAGATAATGAAGGGGAAATGGGGCAGAAATGGACGAGTGTTTATCTCAGTGGGTTGAGTGACTGAGAGCTTCTCTCATTAGGCCGTTAATGGGGGCGAGGAGCTAGTTGACCTCTTTACCCTTTCTGCGATTCTTTTTGTAGCCTCTTCACAGCAGAATCGGGAGGCTCGGTGACTATCTCCAGACATTCTCTGCCTGTTCTCTTTCAGGCTGGACTTGGCCTTTAGCGTTTGTGGACCTTTAGCTTTAGCATGTGAAGCAAATTCGTGTTATTTTTCCACAACTAACTGGGCCTCATTGCTTAATTCTCCTTGGAGAATAAATTCCCTTTAGGGTCTCGACCTTTATTTACAGTTGAGCGCTAAACTGCACACTCGTACCTCTAATTTACAGTTCTACTAGAACTTGTACGACCGTCACATTTCAACGTCGTGCTCTGCTTTATGGCTCCGTTGACCCGTGTTAAAGTACACGCGTACATTTGTTTTATCTGGTTGTGTTGATTAAATTCATCAGTTCTTGGCGTCACTTTTTCCTTTAAAAAAGACTTTTCTTGCTTAATGAACCAGATCATTGACCAGCTGTATGCTACTAAAGTGAAAGTGAAAGTGACAACCCTTGTCATTGCGAGGTCACAGCACAGCACACAGTGAACCACAACGAAATTGGACCTCTGCATTTAACCCATGCACACAAACACCATGCAGCAGTGGGCAGTTATTGAAAGCGCCCGGGGAGCAGTGATGGGGACGGTACCTTGCTCAGGGGTACCTCAGGGCAACCTACTTGTGAGGGAATCGAACCCACAATCTTCTGATGTGGGGCAGCTGCCTCACCACTAGGCCACCGCTGCCCCTCTTTCTTTACCAAGAGAGCAGAAATCATCTGGTTAAACTGGAATTCTGGTGCTTTCTTGATCATTTAGACTTTTATGGTAATTAAATTAACATGAATGGTGTGATATTTTGTGCATTTGTCTCAGTATTAAGACCTTGTCATTCAGAGCTCATGTTGCTGGAGTTGAACAGTAACAGTGCAGGTAATAAGTACAGAAATCCTCTGATTGGTCAGAAATAAATAAAAAGGTTTGTAAAGTGAGAGTGCTGATTCATACATGTGTCTGGGAATAACGGGATCCTGATTTGCCCCCCAAATTTCCCATCTAGCAGGGCAGTGGTGGCCTAGCGGTTAGGGCGTTAGCCGCATGATCGGAGGATCAGGGGTTCAAACCCCTTCCCAATAGGTTGCCCTGAGGTACCCTTGAGCAAGGTACCATCCCCATCACTGCTCCCCGGGCGCTTTCAATAGCTGCCCACTGCTGCACGGGTTTGAGTGTGCATGGGTTAAATGCAGAGGTCCAATTTCGTTGTGGTTCATGTGTGCTGTGCCATGACCTCGCAATGACAAGGGTTGTCACTTTCACTTTCACTTCATCAAAGGCCGTTGACGGCGTGGTAGCTTTGGTACTGTGAAAGGAGGAACAACTTGCTCCAGTGGTATCAGAAACTTTGATTTTTTTTTTTTTTTTTTTTTTTTTCCATTTGTGAGAGTTTGATGATGGGAAACTTTTACAAGTCCTGCAGTTTGTGAGTCAGTAAAGTTACTGAGCTGGTGCTTCAGGCCGTAAACAGGCAGGGAGTTAGGAGAGAGAAGAACGGAGAACAACTGGAGTAGAGGAGCTGAACACTGCGAGCGTGAGAAACGTTAATAATCTTTCTCGTTTATTTACAGACATAATCCCATTCGAAAGATAAAAGTATGATATCTGATTTCCTCATTCACCTTCAGTTTATATTTATGCCTCAGTAAAGAATTCCCAAACCTGGTCCTGGGTCAGCTGTGTTTGTATCACTTGAAACATGTGAGGTCTAGTATTTAGAGCGTGTTTCATAGCCCTCACCACTTTCTCCTTTCAACAGAAATACAAGAAATGAAAAGACTTGGAAATTTCGAAACGCTGTCTGCTTTGGAAATCTTTGATTTTTAGAAGTCCGGCTTTACAAACACGGGTGAATAAGGCTGAAAAGGAATGTGGACCAATAAAGTAATTCGGCCCATCTGCACAATATCTGCGTCCACCCGGGTCAGGGCCGCACCTCCGTGTAAGTGGAAAGCCGTCTAATTATAGGCGAGCAAGTGGAAAAACAAAAGAAGACTGGAGACGGGGATGAAGTCAGAGTCTTGTCCTCGCTTCTGCTTTAACTCTGCACCTCTCGCTTTCTGGAGCTGACAAATGTGCTAGAGTGCACGTTGTTGTAGCCCCAGAATGCGAGTGTGGTGTGAAGCTACTCGACTCCATCACTCACATCTCCTCTGCGCTAACACATTAGCACTGGGTTAGCATTGACACACTGCTGTGTGTCCCCATCACGCAGTCACTGTAAATCTGCCATGCTGTCCTCACAGCTCCTCGTTATCGTCTCCGTCAGATCGCACACGCAGAGAGACCGAGAGGGGGGGGCTTATTTGGAGTCTTATTGATGCGTTTGTATAGGCAAGGCTAGATGACAAAGATTTGAAAAGGAGGGGAATGGGGGGGAAGATGAGAGGGTGTTTAGTTCATTTTTCTTCACTGTGTTCTTCTCCTCTGTTCAGGCTGTGAATTCCTGTTTCTCTCCATTCCTTTCATGATGTTGTTTTTTTTTTTTTTTCCCCTCTTCGAATGCTGTGGACCCGCCTCTAATTTGGGTTACCGTGTGGAAGATAACTTAAAAGATGAATCTAAATGTGTCTTTAAAAGTAGTTGAGCTCCCATTTTACCTTTTAATGTGTTTTTTTTTTTTTCTCCCCTCCATAAGAAAGAAAATCCTTTTCATGATCGAATGTTTTAAAGGAAGAACAGTAAACTAGAAGGACTTCCTTAAGAATATAACAGCAGTGGAATATGGTGGAATAATGCTCTCTAACTATAGGTAGTGAAGAAGTACCACCCCAGTGATGCCAAAATCACGCTCCGGTACCTTTTTTTTTTTTCTTTTCTTTTCTTTTTTCTAAAAGTGCACTAAGAAAGAACCTGATTGCAAATTGCCCCCCTAAAATGTATCATCTCAATCCACAACTTAAAAAAGGCACCCTTACAGATTATTCAACAAGTGCAGCCCAACAGCACATTTTTAGAGCCGTCCCATCTGTGGCAGGTCCAGTAACTGTAATGTGGGAAATCATCCTGCTTTGAACTTTTAACTCTTAGTGTGTGGGAATATCAAGAACAGATATTGCAGCATCACAGCAGTAACGTGGTTAACAGTTACCAGCCAGGCCCGCTGTCGTCGAAATACCCATTTGAGTCCCCTTGCTGCCCTTTAAATCACAAAAAACCTTTTTATGATGAATGCAGAACACTTCTAAAGTACTTGAAATTAAATCTCGCTGCCATTAAAGTAGATTAAAGTTAATAGCATTTCTGATCCATTGCAGCCGTTTCAGTGATATTTTGTTTTTGAAAAAGATGGTATTTTTGGCAGGACCAGCTGCAAAATGCACTTCATGACTACACAGGGATGTTATTGGACAGGAACGGTGCTCCATTTACCCAGAGTAAACTGGCTCACCTCAGGACCAGCTGGTGCCTGTGGTCTGGAGCTGACCATAATGAGTGCTGCTAGTCAGGAGGTCAGTGTATTAAAAGGCCATTCTGACAGAATGTGTTAGCAGTGAGGAGCCTGCTGGAATGCCCCCAATGCTCATTTATTAGTTTACGCTGGACCACGGTGGTTTACGCGGTACTGGGTGGCCTGAGTGTGTGTGTGTGTGTGTGTGTGTGCGTGCGTGCAGAGGGCACCAAGTTTTCACCTCGTTTGATGGTCGAATCGAGTGAATTCGAACAGATATATAATTAATAAGGCCCCGGTCCCAAAACGGTGAATATGTAAATGTGTTTGGGAGCGAATAGTGTGGTTTCTTCGTTTGCATGGGATTAATAATACTTACTAAATCAGAGCAGAGAAACCTGCGTGGTTTTTTAATATGGCCAGAAATGTGAATCCCAGCTGTCTGTGTGAGGGTGCACACGTTCATGTGTTGATTAGGCTGGAAGAGGCACGTTTTATTTCAGAGTTGTCAGAAATAAAAAGCTTCCCTCCTCAGCTGTGGATAGAATCAGGTCAGCCAGCTCCTGTGATTGTCTTAAAGGAATACTCCAGCTTTGCAGCAATCTCCTGCAGACAACACTTTGGTACGGTGGAATAGGAGTTGCATAGACTAGCTGCCTGTACGAAGAACACATCCACTAGTCAGTGCTGAGGGCAACCGTTAAATAGTTGATCCTTGTCTGATATAAAGAAAAACAGCAGTGTGTACACTCTTCCACTGCGAGCAGTGTACAGTCATGTAAGTTTTGGGAACTTGACCTGGCAATCTCAAAATCTAAACTCTAAACTGATCAAGCTGAACAAAAACACGAGAGTCACTTGCTTCCAGTGGCTTTCAAGAGTTTCCCTCCAACTCCGATGGAGAAATAAGTTTGTGCTCGAGAAATGAATCATTAAGCTCACTGAAAGAAAGCAGCGGATGTAGTTTGCGGTTTGAAAATGGGGAGAAAGTGATGAGAACTCTAGAGGAAAACGCACAACGAGTGGAGAAGCGGAATGAGAAAGAGAGGAACAGTGATAGAAAAGCAAGAGAGGCAGAGAGAGGATGTCCCGGACACACACTGAGCTGTCAGCATCGTCTCACCCTCGCCGCCGATGCTCTGGAGCTCATCACAGCAGCCGCTGCTCCACACATTTCCAGGCCTCCACTATCAGGCAGGAGTCACACTCACTCTTCTTTTCCGTCCCTGCTGCCAGTGAGGGTGAGCAGCTCTTCCTCTCTGAGGAGGAACCTGAAGAACCTGACCCAGCAGAGCCAATGGATGCAGCTGTGCTGTGGACACCATTGTGGCTTCTTCAGCCAAATGATGTGGAGTTGTGTGACACTGGAGTGACGTTTCTGCCGTGACGCTCTGGAGACGGACATGCACTGGTTTGCAGTTTATTAGGTACACCTGTCTTTGATCTGGGCTCATTGTCTTTTTGGCCTGGTGTTTAGGGACCCCAGGATCAGAAGGGCGTGGGTCTGAATCAAAGACCAGTAGGTTGTACTCTTGGGCAAGGTACCATCCCCATCACTGCTCCCCAGGCACACCCAGGGTTAAATACAGAGGATGCATTTCTTTTACTGTGTGCTGTTGTGACAAATAGTCACTTTCACTTCTCTTTTTCTGATTTATGCTGCAGTTAATTTTGCTGTGCTATAATTTGACGTAAAGTTTTAAACCACCCCCCATAATTTGGTTGTACTCCAGTACAATGACAATAAAAGCCTTTTCCTATTCCTAAATACAGAGTCTGTGAAAAACACTTAACTCTTTGGTGTGACAATCTTCTTCCACGTCTCTCTTACCTTGCCATCCTCCTTATATCATACTACTACTTGCTTTGCATCATGGGCATTCATTATTTCCCATAACCTTGATTATTTACTATGGTTTAACCCATAAGACCGGAGATCATTTCTAACTTTTCTGTCACAGAGAAAGCTCGGATCGTGGGTTCGATTCCCTTACCAGTAGGTTGCCTTTAGGTACTCTTGAGCAGCCCTGTCACTGCTCCCCGTACGCTTTCAATAGCTGCCCCCTGCTGCGGGTGTGTGTGTGTGTTTGTGTGTGTGGGGGTAAAATGCAGAGGTGTAATTTCATTGTGTTTCACTGTGTTCTGTGTTTCACAATGACAACAGTCACTTTCACTTGTCTAGACTGAGGAAACTAAATCAGACTTTTCTTTTTGCAGTGGGCCTGTTGAATACAAATGGACCTCTACAGAATTTGCATAAACGTGATGATTAGTCTTCTGTTGAGCCGACTGACTATACTCAAAGGCACGCTTTCGCAAACAGTTTTCTAGTCTTTGTAGGTTAACGACACAAATTTTGTTTCTTACTGAATACTTTCGTTTTGCTTTTTCTCTGATGCAGGCAGGAGGCGCTCCTGGCAGCCATCAGCGAGAAGGACGCTAACATCGCCCTGCTGGAGCTGTCCTCCTCCAAAAAGAAGAAGACTCAGGATGAAGTGGCTCTTCTGAAGAGAGAGAAGGACAGGCTGGTGCAGCAGCTCAAACAGCAGGTGAACACACTCTAACCAGCGTTAACATGTGAGAACAGGGTGTTGCATCATAGCTTCAGACGCCCCCCAGAAAGAGGGTGCTAACAAGCACCCCGTCTCCCAGCTGATTACATGTCATAAGGGTGGTCGTTACTGTTGACGTTAATTACGGAATGAAGAGTCTAATAAGGAGATTTGAAAAGGAATAAACAGAGGAAGTTTAGAGGGAAATAGACCCTTGACTGGAGCAGAATAACAGACTACAGATGTTCAACCACACATCTGATAGAGAGGGTCATTTTAGGATTATTCATCTGCTCCTCCAGGTCCACCAGTATAAACCAATATGCTAACTAAACACTCTCATCTTTCACCCACGCCCCTCTTTTTCCAATCTTTCTGTCATGCAAATGCAGGCATGCAAAGGTGATTTATTCACACACACACACACATATATATATTTCACAGCATTTTAGCAGACCCTGTTATCTAGAGTGACATCCAGTTCCTGATTACAGGCAAAGTCCCCCCTGGAGCAACTGGAGGTTAAAGGGTTTAAGGGTTTTTCAGGAACCCAATGATGCTAGTGTTGGTCGTGGGATTCAAACCTGGGAGCTCTGGTCGTGTTAAATGCTCCTTGGGCCATGTTACCCCATGCAGCTTACTCGACATCAGCTCTCTTGGTCCATATATTGGTTCATGTATGTCCTTGTCCGGTCTCTGTACCTGAGCAGTTCTCCAGATCTTCCTGAAGGACAGTGTTGTTGTCTCTCATGTTCAGTCCAGTCTCTGTACCTGAGCAGTTTGATAGTTCTGTGTTGGTTAATCCACACAGTGATCTACGTCTGAACCTTCAAGCAGAACAAAGCGTCTAACTTATAGCAGATGATTCCAGATGATCAGGTGATTTTTTTTTTTAACTGCTGATGTTGAACACTGGGTGATTGGAACCCCTTTATCTAGAACCTTATACCTTTAGAGACTTTGCAGCGTGGAGCACTAAAACATTTGTTCACCTTCATTTAATCTACTCTGTAAGCCAAAGATAAGACAGTTTGATCGACAATAAATGCAATTTTTGCATCAATAGCATGATTCTCTAGCAAAATATAAAGAAATGTAAAAAGTGTGGCTTAAGGCTCTTCCACAGTACAGTACGCACTCATGATGAAAACTTCAAATTACCCAAGAAACTACCAATAAAGCAGATGGAAACACTAATATAATCTTTCATCTTTCAACCTTTCATTTGAACAATTTTTCAGTTTGAGTACGAAATAAATATTCGAAATGTCAAATCTTTCTGTCAGCCTTTTCCTTGTAAAAGTTCCACAGGTGACAAAAACTGGGGCGATGGGGAAAAATGTTCAGCATAAAAGGTTAAAAAGAATGATTCAGTCAGTAATGCATGAATCAGAATCGTCATTCCTGCTAATACTCACTACTTTCTCTCATTCATTGTTGCCACATTATCATATATAGTCCTTTAGGCATAAGTTTTAATGAGGAATCGTGAAAACAGGCCACTTTTGATGGTTTGCTTGCTGTGATGAAGTGTCAGGGTTGTTCAGTGTCTCAGTAGTTTGATTGGGTGCAAAGGGGCATGTTTGCTGAAGAGCCGATGTCGAGGGGGCCACATGGGGTAACACGGCCCAAGGAGCGTTTAACACGACCAGTAGTAGGTCAGAGGTCAAGCCTCGCAGTATGAGTTGTTGTTTTGACTCCAGGTTATGGGATGGTGTCAGAGGTGATAACTGACAGGAGATGAGTGTAACAGGGCCAAGTGCCTGCTCTTTCACTTAAGAATGGACAGATGGACTGAAAGAGTGTGTCTGGGGAGAGGCGCTTTCGAGAAAAGGTGCTAGATTACATATAAACCAAGAACTTTGAAACATGTCTGGCAAATTTTCAGCTTGATGTTCAACCAACGAGCAGGGTCAGCAGCCATCACTCGTTTCACTTACGTCATCGTCAAAGGGAAGAAAAACTTCCAGAAGACTTGTCTGGAACCATGAAGCTCCACGCCGAGTTTAAAGCGGTGTTTGGGATCTGCTACGAATCCTTCATCGTCTAGACCTGACCCTGCTGATGCTCATGGTTGAATATGTTCAGATCCTCCCAGCTACGTTCCAGCCTCTAGTGCAGAGCCTTTCCACAACAGCAGAGGCTGTTCCTGCCTCAACCTTATTTATACCCTTAATTTCCGGAGAAAATCTCTGGACGCATGTTCTTTTAGAGGTTACTCAACACGGTGTCGGGCTGCAAGGTGATGATTTAGGAATGCATGCTAAGCTTGCACTCACAGCTACAGCGTGTTAAATTAGGAGCAAACTTTAGATCGCCGACCCGTCTTAGTCAACCTGTTGCATTTCGAGCTGGTGGAGAGTTGAAATAAGAATTTCCAGCAGATTATCTTGAATATATACAATAGACAGCAATGCTGTCAACACACACCACTGAGTTCCGTGCGGTCAAGAGGAAGTTTAGATAGCATCCGTAGATTCTTCCGTGCAGGTGCAGAGTGTATAAACACTGCTCACACCTGTATTCGACCGTTTTAGTGGAGTTACCGTGTGTGCTGGGAGGCTCTGTGACCTTTTGAGATCTCGGGGCTGGTTGAGCGTGAATTAAGTTTTCAGATCACTCGAAGGGATTTCGATACGGGTTGACCACACTGCAGCTTAAAGGATCCGAGTCCTCAGAGCATGTAGAGCTCCCTTTCTGTCTCTCCTAAGATGATACTTGCGGAGCGGTAAACAGTATTACGATAAAAAGTAATATTTACAGTATTTGAAAGCCGTCTGAGGGGGAAACAAACTCTTCTTTAAACTAAATGTCAGCTGCTACTTACTAGCAGAGCAGAGTGTCTCAAGAAAAAAGTGATTTGTGGTGTTTGTGCATGTCAGCAAATCCCACCCGATTTTCAGCGAAAGGAGTGCTTTGCTTTTAGAGCTGTAATTTGAGGTGATAACATCAGTTTTAATGCCAGGTGCAATCCACATGCATTCCCATCTCTGCCAGCTTTATAGGCTCTCGGCGGATTTATTATCAAAAATATGCGCACAGGCTGCCAAGACGTCCAGAGAAACTCCGAGCCAGTGCCTCGAACAGTTTTGGTGTGTTCCCTGGTAGAGATTCATCCTTGAGCAGACGGGAGGGACCAGCAGACTGGTGGTGCGTGTTACTTGTGGTGGAAAATGCTGCAGTGACGCAGTTATTTATTTAGCAGGCATCCCTTCAGTCCTTGTCTTTCTAGCGTCATTAAAGTGTTATTGACTCAAGATCAACAGTTTGAAGGAGTGAGACAGTCGCAGCTCTCCATCACAGGCCTCATCCCACACAAACCTTCTCTTCTAAAAGCAGTGCTGGCTTTCAACCTAGAAAACACCCCCCACCTGGATCCAAGAAGTATTTGATATGTCATAAAATTTATCTTCTTTGCCTCTGCTTGGACCGAAGAGGCTACATTAATCCAGACCATTATGGCTAAGCACGATGCAGCCCGTTAATCAGCTGCTGCCCCCCCTTCCGCTCATATTTGAAATCTTTGACACCTCAGTGGCTGAGCCGGTGTCCCGCCTGCACAGTGGTCTCTCTGTCTCATGTGTGTGAGGTGTGGGGTGCTGTGGTCTGCCCCCCTTCTACTATTTGTCATAATGTTCAGCCTCCAACTGATGGATCACAGCAGAGACTTCCTGGCTTTTCCCATGTTAACTGTATGTCAGTGTACAGCGATGCATGTGCAGGATGGAGGCCACATTTCGGTTTTCCTAGTCCGTGGTCTTTTCAAGGTCCCCCAGTGTGTGTGTGTGTGTGTGTGTGTGTGTGTGTGTGTGTGCGGTCTGTGTTAGCTATACTGTGTTCTCATAGGCAGCCGATGTTCCACGTGAATTATGCATGTGATTGCGGCCTGCGTGCTTTCTCTCTCCGCGAGGTGTGTGGAAAGACGGAGTGGCAGCACGAATGCTAAATGGACTGTGATAGGACGGCGTGTCTGAGGGAGGACGAGGCAGAGGCAATCGGTGTTTGAATAGTGCCGTAGAGAACACCTCAGTAAAGTGCACCGCCTTCATGAATTCACAATCACGCCCGTGTTATTTCAGCTTAGAAAGTCGTGGGTTCGAAACCCAGACCAGTAGGTTGTCCTGAGGTACCCTTGAGCAAGCTACCGTCCCCATCACTGCTCCCCGGGCGCTTTCAATGCCTGCCCTCTGCCGCACGGTTTGTATGGGTGAAATGCAGAGGTTGAATTTCGCCGTGGCTCACTGTGTGCTGTGCCGTGTTTCGCCATGATACGAATAGTCACGCTCACGTCATGTAATTGTGATATATATTTTTTATTTACTAGTGTGATGTGCATCATTAGTGGTTTTTATTTATTTATTTATTTATTTATTTATTTATTTATTTATTTTGCACATTAAATGCTGAGAGGGAGGTAACATTTATTTATTTATGTTCTATTTTATTTATGTTCTGTTTCTGAGAGAGTAAAAACTGCTGATTTTGTTTATCTCGGAGCCCTGTGGTACAGTTTTCTCCAACAGGTAGATTCATTAAATGATTTCACCATTAAATACTGAATTTAATCCAGTGTTAAAATAATTCTACAATTGATTGTGCTTTAGGAAGATCTAATCTCAATGTGTTTGTCCATTTTTATTTTTTTTTTTTAAGAACTAGTCGAGCCACAATCAAAATAAGTAACAGAAACAGGCGCACAGTCGTTACACGTGTCTAGTTTTATTATAAAATACTCAGATGCCAAAATATCCTGTTGGTTTTAGCCTAAGTGCATCAATGACGCTGAATTGGATATTTAATCTGGAGTTAATAAAATATCTCAACTGCTGCCTTTCAGTTTACCACTCTTGGCAAAGCTTTGGTTGATGTAATATATTGTATTCATGTGCAACCTCTGTACTTATGAATCAAATTTATCCAAATGTGTGTTTTTCCACAAAAACTTTCGCTGTCATAGGAGCTTTTCAGAGTTAATTGGCAATGCCACGCTCCATCCATGACCTGTTGGATGGTCCACCACTTACCGTGGGGGAGGAGGGGGGCTCTCATGCTCTCATCCCTTCCAATCAGCTCAGCCATTTGTTTGTAGCTTTTTCAAGGTTGAGGCTTTGGACCCTATATTTTCACCGTTGTTTCTAATGACCAATCCTGCTATGTTCCCATCCGCTTGGTAAGGAAATGAGTTTGAGTGATTCAGACCAATTACTGTTTGCAGGTCCTTTGAGACCATGTTTAAAAAGTCTGGTTGCAGCTATCTAACCTCAGATTGAGTGCTAGTTGTACTTCCCACAAGACCTGGAAGGGAGTTTAGTAATTCCATCCCTGCAGAGGCAGCAAATTTGGGCCACTTTGTTTCTCTGTTATGTGCCACCCTTCCTTAAACGATCTGGCCAACTTGTATGGCTCTGACAAGATGGGCACCCGCCTGGTGGAGATGGCAGTGCTGGGATGACCACTGAACACAGTATTTTCACTGGAGCCATGGTTTGGGCACCCCTTGGAGGAAGAAAGCCGTTTTGTCTCAAGGAAACCCGCGGAAAACATAAAATGTCAAAACGTCGCAACGCTGCCAAGGCTACCACATAGTAGAGAGCAAAAATGAATGCAGAAACGTGAAAGTGCACATGCACGCTCCTGAGAGGGAAACCGCTGTCCTCGTTTGAAAGCATCCTTTTATTGGGTTGAAAACGCAGCCGTTTTGTTACACGGGCCGGGCTGCAGGCGCCTCGTGGCCCAGCCGCGGCCAAACTGATCACAGCCCTTAAATTAGAGCTCAGGGCCCCGGAGCCAATGACAGGGAGGAGAGGAAAAGGAAAGCCTGGAAAAGAGAGGAAAAAAGGGGTCAAAACAACAAAAACACCGACAAGTACCCGCTTTTATTGCAGGATGTTTCTGGACAGGGGCTGACGCCGGTCCGGCAGCGGTCAGCAGACCCCAGGGGCTCGTTGGGATCAGAGGTCGTGGCTCACCGGCCAGCGCGTCTTGAATTCGCTGCTCACTTGGACGGAGAGAGGAAAATCCGGTGTGTTTTCGGAACATCCAGACCTCAAAGCACAAGCGGCTAAATGGCTGTTTGAGCGAGTCGCGCGAGCGTTGGGTCTGTGTAGATTTTCCCCTCGACCGCTGATTGTGGGGGACATATGATAATGGGATCCTACTTTATTCTTTGTTTATTTACTGGGGCCAAAAGGAAGGCACTCCTGTGTGAATCATCTCGTCAGTTCCACAAACACAGTTTGGGCAGTTTGTCAGATTTAGTCTAGTGATTGTAACGTTGCCCACTGAATCGATTTTCCAGCATGTGCTCAAACACAGTCTGACACTCATCCGAGCTGCGCTTTGTTTGTTTGTTGGACGCGGACGATACAGAGGACAGATAGGTCTTGTTTGAATGATGGGCCTTGTTTATTCAAGGTCAAGGAGTTCCTCCACCTGCAGTAAGTTACTATTGGGCTGTCCATCCCGTTTCACACCGTCCTGCTTCCTGCTGGATTCACAGTTAATTGAAGGCAGCTTTGTCTAGTGGTGCAGCAAACAGCTTCCATCTTCATCCTTTTCTCTAGCAGTCGTCTCTGTCTTCCGCCTCTTTTACACGTATTCCTTGCATAGCCAAGCCGTGTTGTTAATGCTCCCTGTTCTGCTGCTTCGTGCTGTTCTTTTAGAGAGTGCTTTTAGACATCGTCTCTTTTTCCCACTATTTGTAATAGGCTCGTTTCTCGTTTCTTTATCTCCAGTGACACCTAAAACACGATTAAAATTGAGTAGCGTATTTATAAAGGGAAAATACTGACATATGCAAGTTGAAAAAGTAACATTTTGTTGATTTAAAAGATCTGTAAACTGAAAAGGCTGACATTTGTTCAATTTCAAACCCTTTTATGATGCAAGTAATGGGGTTTTTTAGGCAAAGGCCTGATTACAAGAACCACAAGAAAGATTTCAAGGATTTCATATATTAGATAGAGCTGAAATATTAATAGAAGTTCTCAGTCTGTTAATACTTCGGTGCAAAAGTTCAAATTGACTTGAGTTAAAGTGTGTTGTGATTTTATACTTTATTATTTGAGTGAAACAGCACAGTTAAAGGGAATTCTCAGCAAAGAAAATCTCAATTTCACAATTTCAAGCAACCCCAGGTGTAGCCAGTCAGTCATTTTTGCTGTTCCAGTTAAGGTGAGGAATGGAGCAGTTAGTTTTTAGTCAGTTTCACTTGCTGTGAGAAAGAATGATAAATGCTCTTAACTAGGCCTGTTCCCTGACCAGGTAGCAAATCTTCAGATCAGTAATATCCATCTTTTCACTTAAGCTGTTTGCTATAGAATGAGGTTTCAGTATTGGTAGCCTTTAAAATGATCAAATAAAACACCCTTTTCATTTCTTAACATCAAGACAGGCTTGCAAGCTGGAAATACAGACTCAAAATTCGGAATTTCAAACACATCTAGATGTAATTGATTTACGTTTGTCATTATTTTAAATTTGAAAAGCACATTTTCTGCATTTACTCCGTCTCTTACGATTAGTCCTTCGCAAATAATACAGAACGAACATCAGTAGAGACGGTGCATGAAAGAAACATGTGGTTTTTATTTTTCAGAAATGGATACAGCCTGGAAATGTTTGCACATTTGAGTGTTTGGGTCCTCTTCTCCTCTTCTCTTTAAGCCACCTAAGCTGAGACCTTTTAAAGGTGACGTGGGAGAGAGCTGGAATGTGGGGCTAAACCTCTCTGCTTTTAACAGCAGGGACTTAATAAAATGACTTTTCCAGACATATTGAGCTGGTTTGCACACCTTCCTTTAAGACACCCGCTCCTTCACTCATTTACTAATGTAGGAGAGGCACACCATTCATACACGGCATCTGCAGTGGTCTGTTATGACTGCAGTTCAGACACAGGTTTGAAGAAAGTGAGGCCTGTGCAGTTTCTAATAAAGTTAAAGGGACTGTATCATGAAAAACCTCATTTTTTTCCCCCCCTTTTGTTAAGTTTAATGCAGTAATTAAATTCAGCAGAAATGTAAAAAACGCATCATCCATATAAGGATGAAGTTCATCATTTCAAATGTAAAAGTTTTTATTGTTTATTTCATATAAAAAGCCACACATTCCTAAATGTACAGCAGTTCAGTTTATAGCCCGTTCATATTGACGATTAAGGGTTGTTTTGAGCCTGGATGAGGCACGTTACAGGAGAAAAGTGAAAGTGACCATTCTGTGTCATTGAGAGTACATGGAACACCCCACAGTGAACCGCAACAAAATCATACCTCTGCATTTAACCCAAACACAAACACACATGCTACAGGGGGCAGCTATTGAAAGTGCCCTGGGAGCAGTGATGTGGACAGTACCTTGCTCAAGGGTACCTCAGGGCAACCTACTGGTCTGGGATTCGAACCCACGATCTTCTGATCCTGGGGCCAGCTCCCTAAACACTAGGCAACCGCTGCCCTGAAAAGAAGTCATTGCTTAAATTAGCATTAAATCCAGAAACACTCACTCTCTGTCACTTTCATAGCCGCTTGTCCTGATTATGGCCGCGGGGGGGCAGCTCTCACGGGGCGAAAGGCGAAGAAACACCCCGGACAGGTCGCCAACCCAGGACATTCTCTGTGTGAGGAGACAGCGCTACCTACTGTGCCACCCGATTCCAGAAACAGTGTTTTATTGTATGAAATGAAAGTGGTTGGAAACCGGGTGTGTAAGCATGAAATATTGCAGGAAAATAGTTTAGTGCAAGAGGACCCAATCAGGAAACGTACGACATCAGCTGTGTGACACCGAACAGCAAGTGCCGTCAATAAATCACATGTTCCTGAACGAAGAAATACATGAACAACCACTAAACCAATTCTAAATCTACAATCAGTGCTAAAGGAGCTTATTTTGGGATTTGTTTGATGCATGTCATGCTGACCTCAGCCTAGTGGCTGTTACAGCCTTGAAACCTAAGTCTGAAATCAGATGAGCGCTGCAAGATGTCTTGTCCGGTAGCGGTGATGGTGTGATTGTCAACACCCCGTTCACCACAAAAAAGAAAATTCCATTGTGTAAATGCGCATTGTGTTTGTCTTTAGAAAAGTGTTCTGTGGGCATTAACATCTGGAGGAAGTTGTAGAAAAGCTTGAAGTGTTGGTGATTTGGTCTTACTCGTTCTTGATTCCAGATATGATTTCAGAATTCACTAAATAATATTTATTGTTATTCCTGCATACAGAATGGGAAAATTGGGTTGTGAAGGCCCTGGAGCTGAGTAAGCAGGGACTCCTAATGCCATTAAATCTGTCGATGCTGTTGACCTGTCTTAAAGAAATGAGGAAAGACCAACACTGCTCAACTGTCTTTTCCTTAATTGGTAAACAGACACTGCAGATATTAGCTCATCTGTTACTCGTCCAAAACCAACGTGTACAGAACACACCTGCAGACCAAGACGTCGCAGGTTCGAATCTGCCCTCCAGCACCTGAGTGGTTGGGGGGGGGGGGAGGTTCCTAGAGTTCCTCCGGTTTCCTCCCAAGATCTTAAGACCTTCACATCAGGTGGGCTGGAGATGCTAAAGTGCCCCCTGGGTGTGACTGCGTGTGTTTGTCCTGCAATGATGTGGCAACTTGTCTGGGGTGTTTCTCTGCCTTTCGCCCATGAGCGCTAGAATGGGCAAATCAGAGCAAGTATTTAAAATAGTTGATGTATAGATTTGAATCAAATAACTTGACATCGTCAGCATATTACCTTTATAAGAAAGAAAAATGGGAATAATTCTTTTTACTTATTTATTTATTTATTTATTTTTCTTTCACTTATTCCCATAAATGTTCCAGGAGGGCTTCTTTTGTATATGCAAGGCATTGAAAATGACAAGGAGAAAAGGAAGGAGTGAAGAATGAGGTCACGAGCTCTCCGTGGGTCACAGGGAGCTGTGGAGAGGTCAGATTTCTCTCCATGTATAAGAAAGGCTCTCATTAAGATGTTCCCGCTCTTATGACCCCAATTACAAGATTAACAAAAGGCCTTTGGTATCACTGGGGATTAAGCGCGACAGCTGCTAATCATGAGTCAGCACATTTTCAATTAGCCTCCCACTCTTTTGACGGCGCGTCAGCGTTTTCCGGGGGAGAGGGGGCATCGTGAGGAAAATGATAATGCAGCAGAAGTAAAATAATTGTGGAAATGATTAGATTAAGCGAACAAATGAGTTCTCCAGTCGGGATGGAAACCAGAGACCTGAGGTCAGCGTTCCTGCCAATTACTATCAGAGCTGCGTCGAGAGAAGGACGGTGAGCATAAGGGAGAGGATGGGGTCGGCTGTGAGAAAAGGTGAATCAGGATCTGCACCCATCCAGGGGCGAGCCAGCGAGGGAGAGGAAGGAAAGTATGTCCGTATGAAACACCGGGCTCGGTCCAGGGCTGGAAGTCCCAGGCGCTGTAATCCGAGCACGCCTGGCTTTCTGTGAATGATTCAGGCCTAACGCGTATCTTCTGAGCACTGCGTTTCATCAGCTCCATATCTGCACTCAACATAAGGAATCCGAGTGAAAGCAGGGAGGACTATGCTGGATACACACACACACACACACACACACACACACACACACATCTAGTTTTCAGTTAAAATGCATTATATAAGGATGGAAGAGGTTTCTCCTGCAATTATGATGGCTGCTTAACAGCGCACCGTTCTCTCACACTCCCTCAATCTCTCCCTCTCCCTCTTCATCCACAAACGTTACAACCCCCCCCCAATCCCCCTCAATCCCCCTCAGGCCTCGTCTCCTTTTCACATTGTTCCCTTTCCTCCCTCTTTTCTGGGGTTTACAGCTCATATGTGTTTTGCTTCATTTCGTCTCGTTGCCACTTGGGAGCGACTCCTCTGAAAGCTCTCGTCGTCCAGCTAAACCTTCTGAACTTCGAGGGGATCCGATTTCCCAGCTCTCTCTCTCACCCGCTTTCTCACTCTCGTTCACACATACGTACCGTCTCCGCGCCTCTTTGTCTTCACTCGTAGACTCACACACACGCACTCCTCCCCCAGATCCATCGTCCGTACCCGGCTCCAGCTCCTGGCTCACGCTTTGCGGGAGAGTGTGTGAAGCTTGGCTTCGCTGCCAAAATAAGTCACACAGATTTAGGGGCTTACTCTAATGCAGGTTGCATGATGTCATAGACTCCATCGTTGGCTGGAGTCAAAGGGCACATATGGACATTAGTAGCAATTTGTCTCCACACCATAACCTCTCTATCTTTCACCCGCTCATGAAGGGGCACTCTGAAGCACCCCCACCCCCCAGACGAGGACCTCTTCCGCTTTCTGAGTAGCATCAGTGTAACAACCCTCACCTGTTTTCAAAACACGGAAATGAAGTAGACGGTTTAGGGAGAGTTCAGCCTCCGCTCCATTCGAAAGTCATTCCTCTGTTATTGTTGGTCGGGAGAGAGCTGGCTCAGGCCGGCGGGACGGCGGCTCCTCCGCGAGTGTTAGCTGTAGTTCAACAACCATAGATGTGAAAATGGTTCAATTGTATGTTTGTATTACATTATATGATTATTATTTTAACATTTGGAATATTTTAAAGCCCCTGTAGCCTTCCTTTCAGCAGATTTATTTATTTTATTTAATAAGTAAATTTTTATATATATATATATAATCTATCTGTGGTCCTGTTATACTGCTAAAGCAGACTTTTTTATTCTCTCTTTATTAAAAAGGCTGTTTTTACTGTGAGTTTAAGCCTCGTAAATGGAAATGATGTCTGTTCTGATTGAATAAATCAGTCAAAATACAGATATCCTTTTCATAATTTCAGCACGAATGAGCAGTTAGAAGAACTCGGGTGAATCAGGCCTTCTCGAATCAAACGCACGTCGTATTTTACAGCACACCTTAATAAACCAAATAGTTTTTAACAAATGGATTTAAGTCGCTTTTGTCCGCTGATGTCAAACACAAGGTTGACTCTGAGGATGCTATTTCTTCTCCATTCCATTCCATGAAGGTTTTTCTCCATAGAACATTTTAATGCATAATTAAATGTTTACAAATTATAAAAAAGCTTCTGTGTACTTTAAACTTTTTAATGTGAATTTTAAACTTTAAAATTGTGCACTACAACACTTAAGTGTGTGTGTGTGTGTGTATGTATATGCAACTAGGTCACATACAGATTGCGTATCAGCTGCTGTTGCTGTTGGTGCTGCTGTTTGTTGGTGGGAGCTGTTGGAAGCCTGTTGCAGGTGCTAAATGTCCCCCAGGCCCTGTAATCTTGTAGCTTGAAGGCAAACTGTTTATTTTCAGTGTTTATTTGAAGTGAGCAAAGTATGCTTTTTTTTTTCTGAAAGAGGAAATGAATGATTTGCGTTCACGCGGTTCCTGCAGCGTTCTGGAGTTTGCAGCAGCCTGTGCAAACTCATTCCTCTCTCCTTCCATCCCTGGCCTCCTAAAGCCAATACAGTCACGCCGGGCTCGTTTCAGCATCGAGGCTTACGTATAACAAGTCCGAGTGTTAGGCTGACTTCCGGAGGCCTTGCCTAAATTCTACACACTAACCCTTCAGAGTGTGTGGAGCAGATCGTAGTGAGATGAGTGTTTGTTACACACACACACACACACACACACACACACATATATATATATGAGAGAGTGATACTGGGCTCCATATTTTTGAGTGGACCTCTCATGTGTGAGTGCACAGCTGCTTTCTGCAGGGTGGAGGGGAACGTGGGGGTCTGCGAGGTGCAGCGAGAGGGTGTGAATCTGCTGAGTGCAGGGTGTCAGAAAGCACCACTGGGGACCAGTCATTGAGGGTTTCCTTTAATCTGCGACTAAGTGTCTTGTTAACAGACACAAGGCAAGCGTTTGCCCACAATGTAGGTTGACCCACAGCTTATTTTATTTAGCGTGTAACTCAAGTGCTTTACGTCTGTGTGCGGCGTTAACGACGTCTGTAAAAGTTCTTGTCCTAAAGGCTGTAAACACACAAAGTAACATGAATAAAAATGGCTCAAATGAAAACTCGCCATTACTATAGAAGCATATGCAACACTTTGTTACATTTCACCACAGAGTTTTAACAAATGAAGAAAGAGTATCCGTGTTAAAAAGATCATCATCAGAAAGAAAACAAGCAAGCAAAACTGTGCCAAACGCGAAATCTTCTTTCTGTTTTGGAGATTCCTCTTTTTTTTGGTTTATTTTCTGAAACTGTATTACTGCTTACAACGCAGCTTAGATGTCCATCACACTGTCAGAGCTGAGCTCCATAAATGTTTAACGGTGTTTACTATGAGCATCAGTTGAAGTGAAGTCTGTTTTTTCAGCTATACTGCTGGCACTTATTGGAAAAAATCCTTTGCACGTGTCTTTATTTCTCAAATATTCCTCATAAACTCTCGTTTCTTTTAGCCTAAGATTGTCCTTATGGATTTCCCTCACCCCCCACTTATCAACTTTGATAGGCTTCTGGGCAGCCATGACCGACCTGATGTGCTGGCACATGTCTGTGTACATCTACCCACTTTTTACAGTGTGGCCTTGTCAGATGTAACAAAGCGACAACATTAGAAATAAAAACATTGGATTAGTGAACGTCTGTGGCTCGCAGGGTTTGTCATTTGTCATTAAGGCTTCTGTATCGTCTGTATGGGTCAGCTATTAGAACAGGCTCACCATCCTTTACTGGGACAGGTCTCTGAGTCACTCAGCCTCACTAAACAGAGCTGTCTCGTACATGACTGTGCAAAAAACAAAGGATCCGGACAGAATGTTCACTAGTGCCATAGTTGTTTCCACATTCGATTGGCAGTGGCGCCCCACATTCATATTTTCTCTCTCTTTCTCTCTCTCTCTCCAGCTGAGATCATTTTTGACTTCATGTCAATGAGAATTTGCGTCCTTGTCTTTCCTCTGTTTACGTGGTACATGCACCGCTGTAGCAGACGTTGGCAGGGTTGTTGTCGTTCCTGCATTATTCTCCGGAAATCTCATCTTGTATTCTTATTGTTCCTCGTACGACTTGTCATACATGTGCTCACGCAGTTCATGGACACACAGATTTATCTTTAACGTCTCATATATATATATAATGAGAAGTACTGACGGGCAAAAACAACAATCTGTCAGCTGTGTGAGACAGGAAAATTGGTATTATATAGCCCCTCTCTAGCTGAATGCTTTACATTGTACACGGTGTTTGTTCTCTCCGGTGCCCATGCAATTTAGGAAAGACTCGGTGGCAAACTTCCAATCTTTTATTTCCTTAAATTGGCTCCTGCCCAGGGCTCAATTACCCCTTCCTGCAGCCTCCCCGGGCCTTTAGTGCTCTCGTTCGCCCACAGATGGGCCTCTCAGGTCGACGGTGACATAACTCTGACCTTATACATGCATACATGGTGGGGATGATTGAAAGACCTGCGTATCTGAACTGGGATTTACCAGCATTAACGATGGCCCGCTTACAGGAAGACGGAGAGGCTGAGGGAAGGAGAGAAAGGGAAAGGGCGAGAAAACTAAACAGAGAGAGCCCAACCATCACATTGTGGGTGAGGATTGAGTGGGTTAGCCCATTGGGAAGCCTAGAAGGGTAGGGCGTGTCCTGGTTTTCGTTTATCTTTAATGTCTAATTGATTCATTTCATTTCTTGATCATGTCTGTGTGGCGGGGAGGCAGGAGTGATGGTTGGCTTGCCAGTGTAAATCACACACTCTCTGACTGGTGTGTTTGTGCATGCGTGCTCCTCCACGGCTTTGCTATAAACTTGACTCATATGAGCTTCATCTTGAGGGAAACGCTGGACGATGCCAGAAATGTATACAAATCCTGCGTCACTGTCACCGTAGTGTAAATAGCAGCCCTCTAAATAGTGCATCTAAAGGGGGTCAAACACGATCCCATCTGCTGCTCATTCATCTTCCATTGCAATAGTGGGTGGGCTTTTGAAGATGCAGTCAAAAAGGAGTCATGCATATTCATGTTTATTTGCTTTTCCCTGTGTACACACACTCACACACACACACTCTCTCTCTCTCTCTCTCTCTCTCTCTCTCTCTCTCTCTCAGCCAATTATCTGTTCACCCACCCACCTAAGAAGACTTTAGTAATGGTCCTCCCCCTTTCTGCTAAAATTGAAGCTGCTCTCAGCCAGGGCTGGACGAGATTTTACAGCATCCGTTTCACTTTTAGAGTAAAAGAGATTGGTTTCGTCGCTGTGCCTTCAAGATATACGTAAATGACCTAATTTCTTGCTAAAGCACTTCTTATATACAACCTGAATGAGTAATAGTAATTAAAGACAGGCCTTCATTTCTATATGGACTGGGACAAACACTTTATATTATAGAAAACTTAGATTCTTTATAATCTAAAAGTTTTTCATGATATAAACCCTTAAATTTGGTTCCTTTTGGTCTTTTCAGCTTATGAGGCATCAGAAACTAGAACGGACTTAACGTATTGTGCACCTTTGACTCTAACCTGTGTGAGCAGGAAGTGCTCTCTGTGTGTTTTTGCTGTGGCTTACATGCTGTTCTCCTCCCGTCTCTCCCTTGTTTCCCAGACGCAGAACAGGATGAAGTTAATGGCCGATAATTATGAGGATGACCACCTGAAAGCTTCCTCGCATCCAGACCAGACTAATCACAAACCTTCTCCGGATCAGGTGAGCGGAAGGCCGCTTCTTCAAAATGTATAAAAACACCCCTGCGGTCACTTGCGGCTGCGGTTTTGTTTTTTCTCCGGTTAAGCATAGGCTTTTCCCCTCTGCCCTTTCTCTCACTCCTTCGTTCTCAACCTCCTCTATCTTTCCCATTCTTATTGTTTTTTTTCTTTAGCCCTGTCTGCCCATAATGTTTAATTTATCCCTGAAGGCCCTGTCTTGCTTTACAAGGGAGAGTCATTACAGCCAAGCATAAGCAACAGGAAATTACATCTTTCACATCCAATAAAACACAGCTCCTCAACTCTAATCTCTCCTATTATTTCATATTAGGGCACCTAAAAGCATTCGAGCGAGTGTGTCCACACACACACACACACTGCCAAGCACAGACATGCGCATGCACGCAACCTTGTGTGTAGCTCGGCTTTTATCGTTGGACAGATCTCCGTTGCTTACTTCGTTTTTTGTTGTCTTATCCAGTAGGTGCTCTAGCATTAAACCCTCCCAATGCAGTTTTTTCCCTGAGCGTTCTCAGCAGTCTGAGTGCCCCTCCGATTCAATTCTGTAGCCGCTCTAGTTATTCAGGCCCAGTCCGCATCCAGAAACGAGCGAATTTCCACAAATACGGCCTGACCGTCAGGAAGGTTTTTTATCAAGACCGGTTCTAAGAAGCTAAAATCTCAATAGATGCATTTACACGTTAATGAAAAATCAATCAGACGCATGTAGATAACAGTAAAACGTCATTTACTTAACTGGCAAATAGGATTCAGTTCTCTTTTTGGCAGATGCACAGCAGAAATTGCCCTGAAATATAACTAGACTTTAAATCTGGAAACCTTCGAAGCTGAATGCTGAACAAACAAGAACAAATCCAGCACTCCGGCGTGTATACGGATTAAATGAACTGTTAGATGGAGTCATGTCAGCAGTTAAACAGCAGAAACTGTGTTTGAATATTTTAAATCATGGCATGTTGTAAATGTTTATTATTTTGTTATCTGCACAAACGTGGAAGATGTTTTACGTGGCGTCCCGAAACAGAACACTTTCATTGCAATAAACTTTTTGACCTAGAGCAAGTTTTTTCACTAAATTAATCATTTATACCTTTATTAATGTGAGGTTGGGCCACCTGACATTCCCTGGATGGCAAAGCTTATTTCATTAAAAAGAGTTAACGGGGAACAATTGTTGAGGCACAATAAAAAAAAAAAAACTCTGTTTGAAGGGTTTTTATTAAATAATAATTTATTATATTATATGGTATATTATTAATATATCAGATTATTTTGCTGGTAATTGAAATGACGTGAAAGTGACTTTGTGACTATTAGTGAAATACATCCTCTGCTTTTCACCCACACACACACCGTGCAGCGGGGAGCAGCCCTATTCGGTACACGGGGAGCAGTGATGGGGGCGATACCTTGCCCGTGGGTACCTCAGGGCAACCTACTGGTCTGGGATCATCATGCCTCAACACTCGAGACCAGTCCAGTCCCCTCCATCTCAACGTTAGCCTAGAAACTCCTACACCGCACTGCTTCCAGCAGCAAGAACACCCATTAAAAGTGTTTCCACAGTGGCTCTCAGAACCTGCTGCCATAGTCGGGCTCCTTTTTTCCTCATCTGCTGTGTCCGTTCACTTTTTCTTCCCAGAAGGATTCCGAGCAAAGTCAGTGGCATCTTTTCTCGCTTTCACACACAGTTTAATGGTTTGCAGGAGAAAATGCATTAAGATGGAGGCGAGCCTGGTTGTGTTTTACAGTTTGGGGATTTCTTCGCTCTTCTTTTCCACACTTTCTGTGAAAATGGTTTTGCACTTTATTCTGTTTTTGTAGTTTAGGCCACGACGCATGTTACAACAAGGTGTGGCCATATTTGGTCCATTAGAGGGCAAAATTGTACACTAAAATGATCGAACATGTTGTTTTTGTGTCACCTACTGACTAACTCTTCCTTCCAATCCCATGCTGCCTTGGATTACTCGTTTTCATCCAATAGGACGATGAGGAGGGCATTTGGGCATAGCCATTCAGATGCCCTCTTCCAGCCATTTTGTTCAGACGGGTGAGAAACATCTTCAGAGGCACCTGGAATGCCACCACTTTCTTTCCCTTCCCTTTGTTCCTTTTAATGTTGTTGTTTTTTTTTAATACATCATATTTTTCCACTTTCCACTTCAGTATAATCACTGACTGGTGTTTGTCCTTTGTTTCCATCTTCCGTGCATTTTCGTCATTTTTGTGGCTGTCCCGTGTTGTTTGCTTTCAACCTTTCCGTGCAACCGCATCTACTTCTTTTTGTCCACTCTCATGTTTGCTCACTTTGTTTTTGTGGTGGGTTTCAATGTTATTCTTCTTGTTTTTTTTTTTCCTCTGAGTGATCAAGTTGGTAAATTCAAATTTTGATGTTCAAATTTTACGTTCCATTTTCTAAAGCGTGGCCTTTTGCATGATGTTTTATTATTTATTTATTTACTATATATATATATATATATATATATATAATTATTTATATACATTCTGTTTTTACTAAACTGGCAAGCGAGCATTGTGGGTCGGTACTGCTTACTTTGGGATGCGACGGATTGGGAGGACCGATCTCTTCACGTTTTCAATCTGAATTTCTTCACATTTTCACTTTAGAGTACATCAGCGTGTAGATACACATCCAGTGAAGCAGGCGAGCATGTGCGCACGCTCCCTGTGAAGAGGTTCGAGACTAAACAGGTAAAGCCTGACCGCTAGCTGTGTCAGCGACCCTCCGAAATCAGAGCAGTTTATCCACTTCTTTTATTTATCCGTTATGTAACGGCGGTTGTAATTCATGCAGTCATTCAACTGCCGTCATTCATGGGAGGGTTTGGGTCAGTTTCAGACAGGATTTTGTTGAGTTCTGGTCAGTTTCATGCAGCTTTTTCAGCTTTGGATTCCAAAACGGGTCTGTGGGTCAGGTCGGCCAAGGACAGAAAGTTCTCAGGCGTCTTTGGGTTTGGACCTCTAAACCTCTAATAGCAAGTAGGGTGTGTTCTGCCAACCACAGAGCAGCAGTTCAGGGGGACTGAAACCTGTAGCTGGAACACAGATTATCGCTCAGATTTGTATTTTTTTTGAAAAGTCAGGATTATTTTCATCACAAAAGCACGCCGCTCTTTTCCCTGTCTTGCGCAACATGGACAGCTTCGACCCGTCTGCCTTTTGCTGGACTTTTTGTCCTCCAGTCTGGCAAGAAGACAGCAATGTTCTCATGTTCATTTTTGCTCTGACAATTTTGATGGATGGTTTTGAGGGCGCAGATTGACGTTACAGTGCATGTGAGAAGCACATGTTCCATCAAAAAGATGGATCTAACACACACAAGAACCTCGCTGCTCTCACCCACACCGAGTCCTGCATGGCTAAATTCACTTTTACCATAACAGTAATGCCTTCCCGCTGCGGCCTCCAGATATCTGGGAAGCTGAGCCGTCATCCTTCGCAGCACCAGTTGCATGCAGTAATGCTCACGCGCTATGTGTGCAATTAGCCGTCGCAAAGGGCTGGAGAACAGAGCGAGATTGTGTGGGCTCTGGATGGAGTTCATCCACGGTGTGAAAGGATTGCTGTAACGTTGGTTTTTTGTTTTTTTTTTTCCTTCCTACTTGAGCAGAATGACTGCCCAGGTTGGCGGTGTTCTATTTCAGGTAACGAATACGAATGTTTTTACTTCCAGCAGTCTTTAATGTGTCGCAGAGAAAAGTGCTGAGCTACTCGCTCTAATGACGCTCCAAGTGGAGTTTGAGTTTGAGTTCTCTCTTTAGGGCTTCCTGCTCTAATTCTGCATCTCTTTGTATCATGATTAGATAATGCTTGTTGTAACATTTGGCCCAGGGAACATGAACCCCTGTCCAGTTTGTACTCCAGTTCACATAATTGGAAACTGGTTTTGATGTGCCCAATTTGGAGTGCAGTTTCGTGTACCAGCAATAATTATTAGAATTGCCAGCTAGCACAATGATAATTACAAAAATTTTATTTACTTGTCCTGTGCATGCCCTCCCTCCTAGCCGGGACAGTCGTGCAAAAGTCACTGCGTTTTTGTTTTTTTTCACCTCTTTGGTGCCAAAAATACTATCTGAATAATACAAAATTATCTTTAGCATGTTGAGTCGATTTAAGGAAAGAAATGAGAACAAATGTTTTATCGTGACAGGCTCCAAAGTGTCTAAAGATACAAGGTTCTAGATATAAGGGTCCCAATCACTCCACGTTCAGCATCAGCAGAAGAAATGAGGGGAGGCTCAAGACTTTTGTGTAGTACTGTATGTTTTTGCTTGTTTAACCTTTTGCCGTATTGTTTTTAAAAAAACCATATGCTTTTATGGTTTGTCTTTTTTCTTTAGAAAGTCAGGGCCGACCAATGAGAACCCTGAGACTAACGGCCTGGGACCAGAGACCCACCAGAGGCCTATATAATCGCCCAGTTTTATTCATTCCTCTCATTTTGTAAAAGGGTTCTCACCTCATTCTCAGCTCATGCTATGCTGTGTGTCCTCGTTCTGTCGTTAGCGCTCGAAATGGCCTTTATGCATCCCGATTAAATTTCCCTCTTCCAAAAAAAATCGAATCCATATTCACTCGGGCTAAGCTGAAATCAGAAGCTTTATTTTTACACACCAGTAAATGCTGATCTGCCGTCTGATTCGGATGGTGCTTTGTAATAAGAGGCCGCAATAGAAGTGAGAGCATCCCGGGTCATGGTTTCCACTTCCCTCCTGTGTCCAATGCTGGTCCTCACTTTACCTCCACATGTGCACGCATGAAGTCAGCAGTTGCTTGAAAGTGACTCACAATCACGGTCGAGCCAAGAAGCACGCAGTCGCGCAAAATAGAAAAGTAATGAAGACTCCGTCGGCCTGTCACCTCGCTCTGGCGACCCTAGACATTACTAACCGCTTGGACAGGGCAGTCCTATGGAAAACTGCGAAGCCAAGTTTTGCCATCGGTCGTTATTGCTAGGGTCAGTGGGTACTGGTCCCTCCGGACCGATCGCCGTTTACCCTCTGGTGAACTCGTCCCATGAACGGAGCCACCCACCACTTGCCCACATTATTAAAACAATTCCTGCTCGGCTACGGAGAAACATAAGGCCCCTTTGCTGACTTGGTGTACAGTTTTTTGAGTCAGAAAATGGCCCAGTGGTTAGAAGGGGAGCGTTTCAACAGCTCTGTTTTAGTCATTAATGTGAACTTAAAGTGCATGTTTGCTTTCTGATTCGCTTTTGTAGCTGCATCGTTTATTCTAATCGGACTCTTTCTCTTTTTTCCTCCTAGTCATTTCCATCTGATTCCATTCCAAATGGGCATAATTAGATTAAAATTAGAAACATATGGCGGTGGGAAAAATTGCAGGGGGTCACTGGCGAAACATTCCTCCTTCCATATGATTTCAATACACAAAACAAAAAAGCTCTGGCTCCGTCGGCCTGGTGCAGACAGTAGAGCAGACAGTTGTGGGGCCCTTGATGAATCCATGCCTTCAGGAGGGATATCATTCAGTGAAACACTGATGCTGCTTTCCAGACTCGGCCGTGAGGCAGGGGAGACCGTGAGCTGGCCCCACTGAAGTGACTGAGCTTGTTAATGATCACGTTCGAGGAAGCAAAGGCTCCGGCAAACTGACGGATTGATGCCTGTCTTTAGAAAGACAGAAAGCCGATGGCAGCTGACAGACATCAGTTAATGTGACCCAAGCGTTGCAGGTGTGTGCTTTATCTTACCTGTAATCTGAACCATGTCTTCTCTTTGATGACGGACTGGTCCTCACTGAATGGGATGGTTTGGTCTACTGTGTGGTCAGCAGCTCTCTATCTTGCACTGGTGGTGTAATCATCCCTTAGTGGAATGTGTGGACTTGCGCCTCTGGGTTGCCCAATGTTTCTTTGTTAATTGTCAGGATACTGGCCATTCATTTAAAAAGAATTTTATGCAAATTTCTTTGTTTTTTGTTCATATTCCATGAATCAGATATTCATGTAAGTACGTTATTACTGATTAATTAAGGAAGGACGAATTGGGAAACATAACAGATTTTCTTTTTTAAACTAGAATTATTGGTGTCATTAAAAGAGGAGAAGAGGAAGACCAAAGAGGAGGTTTATGGATGTGGTGATAGAAGACGTGCAGGTGGTCGGTTTGAAGGAGGAAGATGCAGAAGAAATGGAAACGGACGATCAGCTGTGACGACCCCTAACGGGATCAGCCCGAAAAAGGAGGATCGAGATCAGTTTAAATTCAGTTATCTACTTTAAAATAATCGTTTCCTTTTTCTCATCGACAAACAATTTTTTTCATGCGATTTTTGGATCGAGAACTGAAGGTAATGTCCAGGACTATGGTTCACTCAGCATTGTTAGATTTCATCACTTTTTAAGCCTCCCCATAATCATCATTTGTTGGATATTTCATGATTTTAAAACAATGTCAGAAAAAAAATTGCACTCCTTTCAAATTTGCATTTTTGCTATAAAAACATTGAACGGGTCTTATTTACGATAGCCTCATTAACAGTGTTACACTATTGATTCCCCGATGCACCTGTAGTGCTGCGAATATGCAGACAGGTGATCAGAACACTTTGGTCTGTCTTGTAGCCTCACTGCACTGTCTAAATGCAGTGATGAGTTCACCTGGAAGCACCACAGAGAACAGCTGGAGAACACAACAGCTCTCCTCCTGTCAGCGCTCGGCCTCGTCGCTCTCAGTCAGACCCTGAATAAGGACTCCTGCTCAAGATCAGACACCCTCACCACGGGTTGCCCTGTCACTTCTGCTTTAGCAAAGTGCTTCAGCAGCAACTTATGTCTCCCCCAGGGGAAAGCATTCGGTCCTCTGCCAAGTTGGTTAGAGATTGTCTGTGCAGTGGTATGTGTGGGTGGCTGCATGTACACTTGTCATTTCATTTTAGGGGTTCATTTTTATCTCTCCCAACATTCTGCTTTCACGCTGTTCGGATTTCTAGCCCGACTCCTCCTGCATCTATAAATAGCAGAGCAATCCATTCGAAGCCTCCCAGGCTGATTTTTATCTCCCTAATCACATGGCAAAGTGGAGCAGGATTTGCTTTGCTCACTTCTGAAGGCACTCCTAGCTTTTTTGCTCCCTGACTTTAGATATTAGGGTTCAACTCTTTGATGTGCATCTCCTCCCAACCCCTCCCGTTCCCCCCGCCTTTCACTACCGCGCCACCTCACCCACCAGCCGCCTCTTTCTTTCTCTTACTAAGTCTCTTTTGCCCTCTTTCACCCTCGCTTCTCCAAAGAATTGTTTGCCCAAGTTTACTGCTTTTTAAAGTCTCAGCAAACCACACCACTCGGCTCGTGTCCCAGGATGCATCACTCAAGAAAAAAAACATTTTAATGGCGCATCTATGCTTCTGGTTTCCCTCTCGGACGTCAGCAATTCAAGGAAGCGCTTCGCAGCTGCAACTCTAAGAAAATAGCTCTAAGACAGCCACTGCTGTACTGTTGTATTTTGTAGAGAAAACACACGTGCGTTTTGCGTCCGCTGGATTTCGGAGGGGTGTTCGGCTGACACCCTTCTCAGCTTCACACCACCACTGTATCCGTCATCGTCGTGGTCGGCCGTGAGAGCGCAGAAATACGTCGCAGTGATGTTAGAAATGTATTTTGTGCGGGAGGGGTGTACAGGACCGACTGTGGTTTTCTACCGAGACGTGCAGATTGGTCATTTTTTTTGGCCTCAGAAGAGCTTGATGATTGTGAAATCTTACATTAGAAGTAATCCTATCAAAACAAACGCTCGCCGCTCCTCCCTTCAAACCCTGTGAACTGAGGGAGGGCAGTTGGCCTGGCGGAGACATCGCTTCTGTGAGCACACGGAGCAAAGTGGACTGCTGAACCAGTAAAGTTCGACGCTCATTGTGGTGGGGTTTATGCGGTCGGAACGTTCTGCCCCCTGGCCCAGGACCGGGCTGCTGGACGTGTTAACGGGCAGGCGTTGGAGTCCTTCCCGGGGCATGTTGCCTGCTTATTTCTTTTTCTCCAGGTTAGGAAGGGAAAGTGCTCATAATCTGATTAAATTCTAGACCATGAGCAACGGAAAACTGTCAAAAATTAGGTATTTTTTGGAAGAGCACAATTTTATAACCATTTTTTGTTAGTTTTTTCTTTTTTAGCAGCATTTTTAACTGGTTGGTATGGACTGTAACCAAATCTAGCACTGTTATGTTCTCTACCTCTGTAAACACACTTTATTAGGCAAATCTACGGAATGTACTCAATCCATTATGATATACACAGATCAGCTAGAGCATAACCAGTGAACTTCATTACACTGGCACCTGTAAAGCGGTGCGATATAATAGTAAGTAACTGGTCAGTTCTTGACGTTAATGTGTTTAACTGTAAGGAAATAGACAAGCGGAAGGATCTGACTTAATTTGACAAGGAAGTGCCATTGTCCGCTAACTCGATCGAGGCTCTCCGAAATATTGCAGAGTCTCCCTGCTGTGGGCTGTTTATTACCTGCAAAAAGTGCAATCGGAAGGCCAGCCAGGGAGCAGGCAACAGGGTAATGAGCACCCAAGGCTTATATTCGCTCTTGGAGACCAAATACTAACCTGTCTGGTCAGATCCTGCTGATGCTCTTGTACAGGATTGTATCAGATAGTCTAGAAGTTCCCACCTCTAGAAGTTCAAATAGTCATGGAGTTCCCACCTCGCAGCTTACTGGACTTAAGGATGAGCGTCTTGGTAGCACACCTATAGAGGTCTTGTGGGCTCCATGCCATGATGGGTCAGAGCTATTTTGAGAGGTTAAGAGGAACCTACACAGTATAAGGCAGGAGGATTTCATCTTCAAATGCAACTTCTTTCTTTGTAAAAGTTTTCATTGATACATTTTTTCAGATTGCAAGTTTAATGAATCTTTCCAGTCAATTAACCATGACCACTCTGGCCGTAATCTTTTACAGCCTCTCCCTCTAGCGTTACCTGAAGAGTACTCTGTGGTATAGGAGTCCACTGTTCATGGGCGGCCTAAAGGAAGGCAGGTCTCTGTGGCCTCTTGTGGCTGTTTCTGGTCTGATTTTGGGCAGATAGGAAATAGCAGCCTCAGGCTGGAACTCTGCATCCTCCGTCCAACCGCCATTTAAAACATCCCAGCCCATCTAACACTTAACCATCCATGGGGTGCTTGAGCACCACAGATGGAGAGGAAGTAGAACAGAAGTGTCTCTCACTCTCTTTCTCTCTGTCTCTCGTGCAGCAGAGACAGCTGTTTAAAGTGATGGGGGCAGTACCTTGCTCAAGGGTACCTCAGGGCAACCTACTGGTCTGGGATTCAAAGCCACGACCTTCCGATATTGGGGCAAACTCCCTAACCACTAGGCCACCACTGCCCCAAGTGAACATGCATTCCGTCGCCTGAAACCCCCAGAACAAACAACTGAAAGATGCAGGGGTGAAAGTCTGGGAAACCAGAACCAAAGAAGTAACCAACAATTTTGTTTGTTTCCTCAACTTGGTGGTTTGCAGACTTACTGCAGCTACTGCCAGCAAGGGATAGGCAACGAAATACTGAGCATCATTTGCTTTAATTTACTTTCAAACTTTTTGTTCCAGTATTTGTGGAGTTTTTTCCACTTTATTTTCTGTTCTTCTACAAGCCTGTTACATGCATCTCCAGCATCTCCTGTAAAAGCTTAGTCCGTGTGTAGTTTGTTGCTGTCTTTCCTTTCCTCTGCCTCCCTACAAAAGTCTGAGGACTATGAGTACTACACCAGGGAAAGCCCTCTGACCTCAGGAGGAAGAGCTCGTCTCATCCTCCCGTTGTTTCCCCGCCAGTTGTTTCAGACGCCAGGGCTTGTAAAGTCCTCCTGGGATTTTTGTGTGAACTCAAGTCATTAGGGTCCCTCAGAAATACAGTGGGCAGGCATGTCAGGGACTATCTGCAAGTTAACACATGGCATCCAAGACACCAAGTAAAAAAGACTGGAGAGAATGAATCATTTTGGTCTCAATCCTTAATATGGGGTATACATTAAAGAGAGCCATGAGCAGTGAGAGAAGTGATTATCCAGTAACAGACTTCCTCTTAGGTCTGTTACTTGGTCTACACTTGGTAGTACTAGCAACTGTGCAACTGTATCCTGTGCTCTTAGAGACTACAGCTCATATTTTATTTACAGTTTGTGTTCGTCATTCTCTAGCCTTTCTTCTGTGGTCAGCTTCTGACCACAGAACCTCTCATGACTGGATATTTTTGGTACGCAGACCATTCAAGACCACCAACAGTGAACCTGGCATGTGTAAAAACCTCAGCAATGCTGGTTTACCCAGTGAACAATTACCAGCTCCACACACCATGCCCGCACCACATCCCTGTCTGAGATTGGTCCACCACTCGAATATCTCCTTCGCTGTGAGTCTATGCTGGCCCCGTTCCGTTGACGCTAGACGGTGGCTCTGACACCTTTACTCCTGCAAGATGCTTTATGACATCCCATTCTAAGTCTTTGGACACCCGTATGGAGTTGGTCCTCCCTTTGCAGCTGTAGGAGTTTCTTTCCGCAAGATTTTGGAGCATGTCTCTGGGACTTTTTGCCCATTCATCCAGAAAAGCATTTGGCCTGGCTGGCAGTCTCCATTTTAGTTAATCCCAGAGGTGTTTGTTGAGGTTGAGGCTTTGAAGGGGCAATCCTTTCTTTCACAAATGTTTGTAAACCTGACTGCATGATTGGGTGCTTGGATTTATACACTCGTGGCAATGGGTGTGCCTGAAACATGCAAATTCAATGATTAACAGATGTGTCTCTAGACTTTTGTCCATTTAGTAATATCTGTTACATTAACTACAGGATAGCTGCGCCTCAACTGACAGCTTGTTTTTTTGTGTTAAACTTTTTTAGACTCCTTGCCTGGTGTTTACATGAAACTCCTCCCTCCTCCTTCTCCCTTTAGTGCATGTAGGATAAAAAGCCTCCATCTGAGCTCTCTCAGTTTGAGTACTTTCAGACTTTTTCACCCGCAGCACCTTATGGGTCATAACCCTCATTGCCACTTAACCTCCTCCTGGGGGAAGAACCTAACCCCAAACAGCCTTCCTTCCTCTTTCAAGGGCCTAATTTCATTTTGGCAGGCTCGCGCTGCTTTTACTAATTGTTATGCCCCCCACCAAAGCATGTACACTTGCACAATAAATGGAACTCAGTCCCAGACTGCAGACTTCATGGTCTGTTTAAATGGCGCTATGGAGGTGACATTGGGAGTTAGTTAGTGTAAAATTTCCCCCCTCGCTTCTCCAGAGTCAACACAGACCTGCTCTGACTTTCTCCTACCTCTCACCGAGCTAATAAAGACCTGCTCTTGCTATTAGCCAATCACTGACAGAAAGCTCTAGCCTGTGCACGTCAATGGCCATAAACTCCCCCAGTGTATAAATCTAATGGCATTCATATAAAATGCCTGCATAAATAGGTGACGAGGCCCTAAGTTCATAAAAAGCTACAGCCGTGGAGCCATAATGCACATAAATCTTGTGTCTCTTAAACGAGCTATGCTGTTTTTTCTTTTTGTGTGTTTTTTTTTTTTTTTTTTTTTTGTGGAGAAAGCATACTGGTGAAGGAATGGTCTACGCCTCTTCTGAGGAATGGATTAAATGTGTGTGTGTGTGTGTGGCGGGGGGGTTCCAGAGGGATATTGAGAGCTGTGGAGAGAGGCACTGCAGAAAGGTAGAGGCAGTCACATGTGATATGACAGCATCGGAAGACAGGCAAACTCACCTGCTCTTAATCTCCACTCTGCATCTGCACTCCGTACTCAGATTGCTAATGTGCATGAGGGGGAGAAAGAAAGGCGAGAGCATTAGTATGAGTGCGCACAAACCTACCATTTATTTGGCAGCCATGTTTCTTTCATGTTGTCCTTTTTTTGTTTTTTTAAAGCAATGTGTGAAGCAGATCTGTCTGTTTCATGAAAAGCATTTTATGATGGTGGGCCTGCAGGTCTTGTCAGGGGCCTTTGCAGTCCCCCCCCCCCCCGTTTATCTTCTCTTCTTCCCGCCCCCCAGCCATGCAGCACATTGTGGCCGTAAGTGGATAGCCCAATAAAACTCACAGCCGTAGGGCAGTGGGCTGGAATCTGCTAGTAAGAGGCTTGATGGTCAGTGATCCACAGATCACTCTCCACAAGGTGAATTTTTGCCTTCCTTAACTGTGGGCCTCTGGAGGAGTCCCTCTGATGGACTGTCTGACTGACAGCATTGATCCAGACGCCCCCTTCTCAGCGTGGGTATCAAATGGCGCTCGATGAACTGATGGGTGATTGATGAGAGGGGAAGAGAATGGGGCTGCCAAGCTGTTGTTGAAGGGTTTACTCCTTTCTCTCATGTGCGTCGGAATAATAGGTTTGAGGTATGACAGTGCCAGGTATGCATAGGCACGCACTTCACTCGAGCATCCAGTGAAGACAGCTTCTTTTAGAGAGGTTCTAATGAAGCAGATTCCTATGAGGAGCTTCTCCGTGGTGCTGACTGTAGCAAAGGACCAAGTTAAGACATTTGAGAAGCCTTGGGAGCAACAGTGGATTTCATGGCATTATAGAAAGAGACGGTTCCGTATCCAGGCATCCTCAAGCTCAAGATTGGACTGGATCATTTCAAGATCATTAAAACACTTTGGGATTCCTCCGCTCATATAACTTATCTCTCATACTCTTCAACTTTCCTTCCAAGAAGACATATCTGGATCTTTTTAAAATAAAACTTCTTAAATTGGTTTTGGCTTGGAGGTATGGCTCCAGCAAAATGTTCAATTGATGCAGAGCCTTTGTATTGTGTTGTAACTATAGAGTTCTTCAGACCTGCATGTCTCATTCATAGAAAGGCTTCTTCAAAGTTCAAAGATTCTACAGGGAACCGAAAGTGCTTCTTTGTAAGAAAAAACAAGTTTGGGAAACGCATTTTCCCTCTTTTTCCCCTTTTAACTCTTTTCCTCCTCTGCCTGCAGGATACACTGCAGGCTCACAGGCCAAACACCATGGCCTCTGAAGGTACTTCCTCATTGCCTTTGGCTAAAGTCTTATGGACACTGTGCACAGAGCTCTTTTTGTCAATGTAGAGAAAGGATTCGAGGCTATGAAAAATATAAAAATACATGCAATCCAGTTGCAATGGAAGACTTGTGACATTATAACTTTTCCACAGTGTTGTCCACAACCTAAATAGATAAACATGCACAAGCCTAGTTACTGTCCCCAGCATATGCCAACACTTGGGAGACAAACCGTGCTTTGAGTAAAAATCCCCTCATCGTAAATCTGTCGCCTCACTGTAACGTTTTTGTTTTTGTTGTATTATTTTTGACCTCCTTACTCTGCCACAGAAGCGTTTGAACGCGACGAATAACACGACGCTCACGCAACACTGAACGCAGTCAACAGAAAACCTCACCTGCTGGGAAGATTGATGCTAACTGCTAAACTAACTGCCATCATCCCCAAGCATATAGTAATCACCCGCTCTGGCAGCCCATTTCTGGAACAGTCCTCCTCATGTCCTGTACATGCTGCATACGCTGCTCCAACATGAGGCTGTTTATCACTGAACAGAAGGAGAGGTCAGTAAACATCTGTTAACTCTAACTGTTGGCAGTGGATAAATGGTGCTCTGTGGGATCTTTGTCTCCTGGATCTTCTAGGCAGCTCACTTGTCCTTACTTTGCCCCTGGAGGTAGAGATGGGTGGCAGAATCACTTGGTTATTTATTAAAGGCAGTTAAACTACTTATCAGTTCTAAATACTTATTTATGCTCAGTAATGTTGCCAAGAACCAACTGGTTCCATAAAATAGTGGTTTTCAGACTGACCCGAAAGGAAACCCAGACGTTTTTGCTTGTACTGTCTGAGATTCCCTTGGTCCCCTTTTCAGAGGATGGTTTAAGTAAATGCAGTGCATATACATGAGGAACCTTGTTAAATGTTTATATATATATATATATATATATATATATAGTACCTGTCTCATATATATATATATATATATATATATATATATATATATACTTCTCCACTATATATATATATATATATAGTACTGTGCAAAAGTTTTAGGCAGGTGTGAAAAATTGCTGTAAACAAAGAATGCTTATAAATAATGATTGTTTTTTTTATCAATTTGCAAAATGCAAAGTGAGCGAACAAAAGAAAAATCTAAATCAGATCAATATTTGGTGTTAATAAAACTTTTGCCTTCAAACCAGCATCTATTCATATAGGTACACTTGCACAAAGACAGGGATTCTGTAGGATTATAGTCAAATGTAGTCACTGCATTTTGTTGATTGATGAAAATAAATGAACACTTCCATTTTTGAAAGCATTCTTTGCTTACAGCATTTTTTCCACACCTGCCTAAAACTTTTGCACAATAGTGTGTGTGTGTGTGTGTGTGTGTGTGTTGGAAGGTGAGAAATGATCAAATGTTCAAAATTGAGTGGCTCTGACAAGAACCGATCTGTGATGTCTAGATGACCAAGCCAGAGCATCTCCAAAACAGCAGGTCTTCTGCATGCAGTGGTTTGGGCAATCAAGTACAACCAAAGCCCATTGATGGTCGTGGAGACCTTTCGGTCCATTCCCTCAGAAGATCTACTGCAGCACAAATTGCAGAAGATAATTGAAAAATGTCAACCTGGTAGTAAATTCTAGGAGTGGATTTGGCCTCCAAACTCAGATTTCAAGGACTGAGCATCTGCTGAAAGTGCTGGACAGACCACCCCCACCAAACTTAAAGGACTCAAAAGATCTCAGAGCTCTTGTGTTGTTCATGACTTGATTGGTCAGAGCAGATTTGCAGTCATGAGGGAAACCTCCAAAACATTAGGCTGGTGGTTTTACTGTTATGGCTAATTGGTTTATAAAGGAGGAACGAAAGAAAAAAAGAAGAGGAACGTCCCAACATGGGCTGAGGCATATCTGAACCCAGCTGTTTTCTGAGTGTAACCACTTAGCCTCTGGAATAAGCCTGTTTGGTTATCGTGGTTTAGAAGCCTTCTATCTGTCAGCCTCTTTAAAACCTCATCTCATGCTCTCTGTGGTCAGTGGCCCCAAAAACCCTCCTTGAGTCCACCTGGGGAAAAGGATGATGAGGATGCTGAAGTTGGTGATCCCCTCATTGACATTTCTTTCATCTTAAATGGTGTATGATATCATTCCGGGTCTAGCTGAGCAGATGGAGCAGCAAAAGCCAATTTTTTTTTATTCTGTCAGCACACGCATGGTATTAATAGAAGCTGATACTTCCCCCCCCTCATATGGTCATATAAATATATAGTAATGGCACTTCAAAGAGAACACAGTTACTGGGACATCTAGCCTCTCGTTCTTTCCATTTATTTTTCTATCTCATGCAGTTAACTCTCTCCCCTCTCTGGTGTGATAATCCTCTGTCATGTTTTCGTTCAGTTGCTCTCTAAAGCCAGGATTCACCCAGTGGAGCTTCTGAGCCCACGCTGAGCCAAATAAAACAAAATAACACTCTGCCCAGGGAAAGAAACACGGGGTAATAAGAATTAATAAAGTGTGCAAGCGTTTCTTCTCGTGTTTGTGTGCCGCGGCATTTCCAACCTCAGACGAAACTAGATTCCCAATCCTGCCATCTCCGCAGTCCTCTCTTCACTCCCTCGCTCACCCACTTATTCACTCTCCCCTTTCTCCCTCTGGAATTTTTCCCCCATCACTCTCTACCGCACTCAGGTAACTGTGGGCTCTTTCTGTTTTGTAGGTCTTGTATGAATTTCAAACAGTAAGGAGCACTCGCTTGACTCCTTAAGCCCACCTCTCTGTTTTCAGCTCCCACCGTGAGGTTATTTTTGCAGGAAAGCTCTAATCGATCTTCTCTTCTCGCCCATTTTGGAGGAACCCGCCTTTGAGTCTGAACAGTCCAAAAGCAATAGTATACATAGTAGCACATGCGGCGTTCATGTCTGTTAAGCGGAGTTGCAGAGGTTGCGGCCTTGGTTTGAATCAGCTCAGAGCATCTGTCCTGTTACTCCACCGTCTATGGTCTGAGGACCTCTAACTGTTGCTCGTACTCCGTTTCTCTCCGTAAGCTCCCTCACGTTCACTATTACTAGATCGCAAGCTCTAGGAGATAAAGAACGCGTCAGGAAAAGAGCCTCTTTCATAGACAAACACTTCACTGCTCCAAGAGCTCAGCAAGAAGCTCCAAGGCACATATGGTCTGAGTTGAGAGCAGGATATATGTGATTGTGTGTGGCCATATTGTCTCGCCGACTCCTATATGGGTGTGAATGTGTTTTCAGCATGTGTGGGTCTGCCTTTGCTAGTACAGCATCGAATATCCTCATTGATTAAAAAAAAAAAAAAAAGAAAAGTAACTTCAGATGAGGAAGCTTTTAGATGCTCCTCAGGCATCCGGTTCCATTCTCCACCTCTGCGAACAATTCTCTCATGGTCTGTTTTTTGAGCATCTCATTATAACGCTCTGAATCATTTGAGTTTACTGTGCAGAAGTCAGAATTCCCCCTTTTTAAGAAAAACATTTGTTCGAACCTCTGGAAAATTTTAGACTCAAAACATTTGATTATGACATTATTTGATTGCGATTTATCATCTGATGTGTTTCATATGAAATATTTTCCCCTTCATCTGAAATCATTTACGTTCTGTCACTGGGTATTACTGGTTTGAGTTGGGAAAGTCACTTCCCAAATGAGTCACACATGCTAGCAGAAAACTCTTCTTGAACAGACCGAAATTTCACCCTCGACACGTAATTCAGATGGTTCAGAGTCACCCCTCCTGCTCGAAGCCTCACCTCAACAGTAGAAAGATGCAGCTGTTTTTTTAATGCCACTTTTCTCTCTCCTGCCTTGTACAGATCATCCCCCCTCTCATAGACCTCAATCAGAACCGCAGTAAGTTGAAACTCTACATCGGCCACCTCACAGCCCTTTGTCACGAGAGAGACCCCCACATCCTGCAGGACCTGGCCCCGCCCTCCGCTTACCACCGCAGCCAACAGGACGCCTGGGAGGAGGAGCTGCAGAAGATGAGCTTTGAGCAGGTGGGTCGTAGGGATGCTCAGGACCACTTTTGATATTCCATCCCATCTGCGTAAGCTCTCGATGTGTTGAGTTACGCCCATTTTGCTTAGTGGTGCTGTTGCAGCAAAGTATTTATGATGCCCATTTTCCGCCAATAGGGAACCGCCTGATATTTTGAACCATCTTGCTGTCTGACAGCCCGCGTTTCCACCAGTTCCACCAGCTAAACCAAATAGTTTTTTGGTCTAAATATTCCAGAAGGTTCAAATTTTGGTACCCAGACCAGAGCAGACTCTGTTCCCTGTTGGTGAAAAGGGGCTGTCAGGAGACTTATTGGGGAAGAAAAAATAGCTTTATTGAAATGTTACGAGATTTAATTCTGATGTTTTTGTGCCAGTTCTGTTGGTCCATTATTCATAAAATGGGCACACCACAGCGGATAGTTTAAAATGAAAACAGTGTAGATTTGATGGATGTAGGGATTTGATATGTTGAGTTAGTTTGGACAGGAACATTAAATTATTATTATTTTTCTAACTAATAGATCCTTAAAAACTCTCAGCTTCACGCTTCCAACCCGACTCCTTTCGCAACCTCCTTTTGCACCAAAAGTGAGTGGGTGTGTGTGTTTGTGTGAGAAAGTGTGAAACGTGGGCGCAAAAGAGCGAAACCCAAGCGTGTATGAGAGCCAGGTACTGTAAAGGTTTCTTGGGCACTTGGATTTGTCACCCACTGATTATTGGAGCCATCTGGGCCGGCCCCTGTGTGAGCCCCTAGCTGACGCTAAAGCGCGCTGCCCATAAATCTGCCGTTGGCTCTGTGAATCATGCTCGCGCTGTGTAAATGCCATTAGGCCTCTTTATAGAGTGGAATGTGTTCCTACAGAAAATAAATAGTCCAATATATTGTTTTTTATTGGCCTCATTTTCTGTTACTTTAACAAAAGAAGCCCAAACACTACCCGGCTCTCTCTTAAAGCCAGCGGCGACGCCAAGAAACCGAGGGAGTGGCAGCAAGACGGGGTCCAGGAAGGGGATTTTAGACGGTGGAAGAAACCTCACGTGAAGATAGTGAGGAAGGGAGAAGGGGCAGATGATTCAATTTCACTTTGATTAATGCCCAGGTAGAACTACTTTTTTTTTTTTTTTTTTTTTTTTCCCCCTCAATTTATTTATTTATTTTTTTTAATATTTTTTCACTTTTAAGCCATTGCTGTTCCTACCAAAGCATTAAATCTTCTGCAGACAGACAGAAGGTTTAGCTCTTGAGTCAGATTTCTCCAGTTTTGCATCCTTTTTTAGACTTTCGCAGAACTGGAGATGTAAATCGTCTGAAAGTCTATATAAGCATTAAACCCATGTTAAAATAGCCCCATCCTTCAGGATGAGCCAAGAGTGATCTACAACACTTCTGTTAAAGCCTGTGCAACGCTCATGTGTTTCCAAGCTTGGTGAACTGTCTGCTTGGCAGGTTTTTGGCTTTGAAGAACATCACTGAAAGGCTTTTTTTTTTTTTTTTTTTTTTTTGTGGGCTTCTTGATGACAACCTTTTGGCCCGGGAACAAATAACCTTTACGGTTTCTTAGTTTCTGCATAAACATTTTCCCCCCCAAAATTTGGCACCTTTTAAATACATTTTTTTTCTATTTCTTTGACTTGTTTAATATAAAGTGGGGAGAACAAATGTCTGTGCATTTTATTTTCTTGTGAGAGCGACTGCTTTCATCAGCAGGCCCTCAGAGTCTCTTCAAGACTGCGCATCGGTCATGGAACTTTGCCTTGCTCGTGTTTTGAAACTAAATTATTGACAGTGATTTAATTGAGATGGAGCGCAGGCCAGCACTGCTGGAGACCGGCTGGAGTAATAATCAGAGGGATGCTGGTGGAGGATGGTGTGGAAGCACGCAGGCCGAGCAGAAGCTACCTGTTTAGCCCACCCTTATGCCAGCTTCTCCTGTTATTGCTGCAAGGGTGATTCCAGCAGAGCTGCTTCTGGCGGATTCTCCTCGTGGATAAACAAGGCTGTATTTATCTGAAACACCCACCGAGCAGCCGCTTTGAACACTTGGAGTGGCGTGATGCTTGCTGGGCTTTCTCCATTCCAGCTGAGAGTGAAAAGACTGGTAGTGATTTTAGCGAATTGGGGTTTCTGTGAAATTGCTCCTCAGTGCAATCGCGGCTCCTTTGTCAGGCTTTTTGTGTGAAAACGACGCCTTGAGGGTGCCAGAAAGCAGAGGTGCTCCCATCTCGCCTAGGTGTGCTTGCCAGGTCTCGTTTGACCCACTTGACATGAAGCTTGGGAGCTGTTTTTAAAGCTCAGAGCTGCAAGAGGGGAGATCATGAATATTTCAGATTCACACGAGTTGGCTGCACCTCCTTAAAATGTGCACAAATATCAAAACGTTCTTTCTCCATATCAAACGGCTCTAGAACATTTGCCGTTTGGAACACATGTGGTATGCACATGCACGCTGTCCGGCACAGACCTCTCTTACATGCATGTAAGATGGAGCGAGTTTCCGCTGTTGGATGCCGTGGTCTTCCTCTAACCAAGAAATCACTTTCAGCTGCACGGTTGGCTAAGATGCTGGCTTTCACAGGCTAATTTAAATATCATCTTTAACCTCTCTCATCTGCATTTTTCAGATTTCAGCCTCTCATATTTGTAGAGAAAACAAAGACCGTGCAGACGGGGGACGAGTTAAAGATAAAGACGTTCGTTTATAAGTGTAAAACATGAAGCATTTATCGCCCTACCATCCGCTCTGGCAGATCTAAAATACTAAAATATTAGTGTTGGGGCAAAGATCACTTGAGTCGTAAATGGCGATCGTCTGCTTACTGTTTTAATTAGAACAATGACTAAAAAGACCTCTGCATTTAGATCACTGGGAACAGTGAGCAGGGACGTGTCCTCTGAGTCTACCCCTCCCTAGACACCCCAGCAGTGAACACCAGGAGCAGTGGCCTGCAGCACCACCCTCCAGGGTAGTAGTTTTGGGGTGAGTGGCTTGCCCAAGTGCACTTCAACTGTGGACGCCGGAGCTTTTTTCACTCACCTCCCCCATCGGCCACATTTTTCCTGCCTTTCCTCGGGATTGAAAACCCTCTTCTCTAACCATTAGGCTATTAGGCCACAGCTGCCCCATAAAGATTTGGAAGGCATCAGTAAACAGGGCTGGAATTTCTGCTTGAACGCATGATGCATGTGCGTCAGTGTGAGACATATAAGCAGCTGTTCTGCAAATGGCTGGGACTGTCAGTACAGGACACGAGCAGACTGTTGTAAGGAAAATTCTAGAAGTACTGCAGGGTATAAAACCCTCATTACATTGTCACATCACCTTCTGAGAGGTAAAAAATCACTCCGGAATAAGCGATGGTTTCTTATTCTGCACAAGTAGGCGATTGCATGTGCAGCTTACCCCAAAAGACCAGGTGTTGTGTCCAGTTGTCCCCGTGAAAACGAAAAGGCGCCGCAAATCATTACAAAGTTATTTAGACTGATCACTTTTCTGATACGATGAAAACGTGGTGGTGGAAGTGCTCTTGCCTGGGACGACCATGCCTCAAGAAACAGGACATGAGAGGGCACCAAACGGTTTAATGCTGTGGCCTTCAAAAACATTACCAATCTGATTAGGTTTGGCCAACACTCAGTGCCAATCAGCATCACTAAAAAGTTAAGTTCTGAATAATAAATGCTATAAAAAGTTCACTAATGATCCTTGAATATGCATATATCCTGTCAGAGTTTAAAACCGATCCCTCTGTTTTATGAAGGGATTAACTAAGAGGCCTGCTTTTATTGCCAGCTTTTGGACCAGTTTAATACCCTCATGAACTGTCATTTATTCCTCTCGAAGGAGACTTCAATAGCTTATATAACAACGTTCCGATAATCACCAGCCACTACCATAGAGCTGCTTATTAGGGCTGAACTGCAAGTTGCTTTCTTGTCTTTTTGAGCTGGTACCCAGTCTCCTCGTCCCATCAGCGTTTCTCAGGCCCGTGCTCTTAATGCGCCAGTGTTTATGAGAGGGAGTGCACTGTTTGAGCTCCTGCCCTCTCTTTGATATTGCATATTGATCTCCTAATTAACAACTTTTATGAGCTGTTTTTTTTTTTACGGGCCTGGCACACTGGGCTGGCAAACAGGATAGTGCGGAGCTCAATACTTTCTCGCTCTCTCTCTCTCTCTCTCTCACTCTTGTTCAGTTGCCCATTGTCCCCGGTCATCCTGTCCCCACAGCCATTAGGCGCCGTTGTTGTAGTCCTTCCTCTTTCCTCTTTCCTTCTGTCCAGCCTTAGCCCAGAGACACACAAACAGGACTCATACGAGCAAGAGAAAGCCATCATACTTCCATCATTTGCATACATACAAAACACAGACAGTAGGCAACAGTAACTCCTCCGAAACAAACGCTTTATGCATCGCGCAAGCTCTGCCAGACCACCCTATTAGGTCAGGCTGCCAGCTCATCCTCTGTTGTGGTCAGCGCTGCTTTTATGACCCCTTCCCGCTGCCTGTTTTCCTCTCCCTCATGGCGTAAATGTTGTTTTATTTGGTTTCAGCTGTTTGCAGGATGTCGCATCTTTGTTTAAAGGTGATTAAAGCTGCTTCGAAAGACACTTTCACTCACAGGGCTCACCGGGTCCACAAGCGCAAGGCATTAATAAGCATTAAATAAGCAAATGAGCATTAAAGTTTATTTAAACTGTAACTCAAGCTTAATGCTTGTGGTAAATATAATGGGGTTTTTACAGTGATTTCAGCTCATATGTAAAACTGTCCTGTCGTAAAAAGCCTTGTTAACAACGGCAGGGAATTATCCCTTCTGGTTCATGCGAACATAGTCTGAGCAGTGTAGGCCTTTCCTTTGGTGCAACTTTTGATATGATGTGATTATGATGTTATAATGCAATGGCCATTAAACCAATGGCAGATTAATATTTGGCAGGCAGTTTTGGTTCCTCTAAAAAAACACGGCGAGAGAGAGAGATCTCAGGTCCGTAAATGATGTTTCTGGTGTAAGAGGAAGAGTTATGTTGTCGGCCAACGGCATCTGTGATCTTTTTGCACAAAGCTGTAGAGTAGTCTGCCTTGTGACTCGTTGTGAATAAAACATGAACCGTTGGATTGATTATTAATGACCCCTGTGCTGCTGAAATAATCCATTAGGCCACTGTCCTTGAGTCAGACTCTCTCTGTCTCTCTCTCTGTGGCTCGCTTGCTCGCTCACACACACACACACACACACACACACACTCAGCCTTCAGTTCATCTTTACTTCTCTCTTGCCTGTCATAGAATTTGGACAAACTATTTTGTAGGGCTGTCACTGTCAGTTATAGTAGTACGATGAATCATTTATATTATTATTTTGTATTGATTTTCTTGATTAATCCAGCAGATGCAATAAAAAAGTCAAAATGGACTCGGCTGAATAATAACAAATCGTTTATTACGTTATATAATTCCAAAACATTTCATTGGGAGAAAAACAAAGCCGTTAAAATGGCATTTCTGCAGTCAGTGACTGAAAAAGTCATTCACAGTGGAGAGCGGTTTCATGTGACCCCCCCCCCCCCCCCCATGTTTAGTTGATACATTATTTACAATCTAAACCCGCCAGTGAACCTACATATGCCTTGTGAGTTTTTATACATCATGATTTATGATGAGCTGTAATGTACTAAGTAATTGAACAAATCCTCACCCAGTTAGTGCCAACTCATCGAGAAGTTAATATATATGTAAAATTAATTTATCGTTCACTGACTTCATGAGTGATTGTGACAACTCTGCTGTTCCTGAAGCCACATGTCCGTTGATGAAATCGAATGAGGTCTTCCTTAGCCCTTCCACTGCAGTAATGAAAATGTGTTTGGCTATTACCACACATACTGGAACCTAAAGGACAGCTGATATTTCTTTTTAGGAAAGTCAGTATCTTAGTAGGCTGTAAGTGTGTTGCATTTTCACTTTTAGGACGCTCTTCTGCAGCTGGATGACCGGACTAGGATGAGATGCTAATTGGCAACTCCTATTGGAATGGAGTCCATTATAGAAGTGGTGCTAAAGTTCCCGCAGTGGATGCTTGGCTGTTCCCGCAGTGTGCTGCTGCTGCTGCTGCTGCTGCAGAGGCCCTGAGCTGAAGCCTGACAGGCCCATGAATCCTGGGTGGCGTAAGTGTAGGGTAATTTAAAGAGGCAGGAAATGGGAGTAAACATGGCGGAACAAACCTGCAGCCCACTCAGCCACGATTAATGGAATCCTATAAAGTCCGCGCATTTGTCTGCTGGAAGTGGAGCCTTTACTCTCGAGCGCATTCTGTGTCTTTGCTTTGTGGATCCCACCATTTGTTCTTCCTCTCACTCTTTTTTCCCTTTTGTACTGGATGTGGATGTTAACAGATGCTACTCAGTTTTTGTTTTTTTTTTCTCCGGTACTTAAACTCTCAGTATTTTAGGTGCTGTTCCTAGTCCAATTTTTTTCACATTTAAGCTTTAAAACTGACTATTTATAGTGGCAGCCACCTAAACGTTCCACAGCCATACAGTACAGCAAGCAGTATGACTTAACCTCAGCTTTTTTTTTTTTTTTTTTTTTTTTTTTTTTTTTTTTAGTTCCGTTACGTATATTTATAATGCGTTCAGACGATGCCTTCAGGCTGTCATTTACACTTCTTTTTATGGTTGTCTATGGAGCGAGTCAACTTCACTGCAGTCACCAACAAGTAGAGAAGCTAAAACTGCACAAATACTTTTAGTCTGGATGTAAATATAGGAGCTGCAATTTTGGTGAAATGTTTTCATTTATAATGTTCGTTTCTTTTCCAAACGATTTTTGTTTTTGAAAAGATCACTTCATTTGGCATCTTGTGGAAACTGAAATACTCTAATTTAATACTAAGATTGCTCGGAAGAAAACCTCTCTACATTAAATTAGCTTGGGTTTTGCCTGAAATAGGTTTTGGGTCCACTTTTAAGAAGGCGGCCGTGTCATGTGTGCATTATATCAAATTAATATACGCACAAGACATACAACGTTCTATGGAAACTAATAAGCCGGAGGCTAGATCAAATGATTCATATTTTTATAGTCATGCTGGATATCAGATCAGCGTTATCTCTGCTGACGTTATTAATCGGAGAATCAAGAGGCTCTCGGAAAACGCTGATGGAATCAGTCGGGGAGGGAAGGCTGTAAACTTGGCTTCCTGTCCCTCTTTGATGTGAATAAGACGAGACCGCTTCAGACAACAGACAGCGAGGTGGCCTTCAGTGATGGGGTAAGTGACGTTAGGCAGTCTTGCTGCGAAACTTGATATGAATGAATGAATGAGTTAATCATGGTTGACTCCCTTAAAGCAAACACATCAAGAGGCCTGCGAGACAAAAGGGCGACAAAAGCAAGCCATTTTTCTGACCCTTGTCCGTTCTTTATTTAGATTATTTTAGTGAATCATCTTCTAATTCAATCTGGACGTGAGCTGCTTTGACTGAGTTTTATTTCCTAATGATCACATCCTCTTTCTCTTGGCTTTGTCCGTAGCCAGGAATGTTATTAAAGAGTTCTTTTTCTTTAGGAAAGGTCATTTCACTGAGGAGCAATCCTGAAGGAATAATAAAAAGCTGGCCCGTGTTTTAGAAGCTCTTAAAGTTCAGAGTTGGGCGTGCGCAGTTCTGCCTTTAAAGCCTATGAGGCGAGTCCTATATGCCCCAGTCTTTAGAGGCAGAGCCTGCCCTTCATTTTCACAGCCATCCTTATGTGTGAAAGTGTTTCGCACATCAGGCCAAGAAGTGAGCCCTCATTCTCAGAGCTCTTCATGAAACACGTCTGACTGGAAGAATACGTGAGCTAAAATATGAAATAAAATACAATAAAGTAGAAATAATGAACCAGAGTGGAGGTGTAAAAGCTGGAAAGCAGGAAAACACAGGAGAACAATGTTTAAACAGCTGATCGTGCTGAACCGAAGCGTTAGATTTACATTCCCGCGGCCAGTACGTCCACCTCAGCTTTTTTCTTTATGGATTTATATTGTTTTCTATGGCTGAATTCTTGTACTTAATGAAATGTTACTTTTTATCATACTGTTTACAAAATTGAAAGAAGAAAGCAATCCCAGCTTCCAACCATTTCTTCACAATGCTTCCTGCATCTGCGAGGAAGTTTACCAATTTCAGAATCCACCTTTGTAGCGCAGTGATCGAGCTTTTCATTTTAATGATGCACAGCGAGGAGCAAATGTCTGAAGCGTGTTGGTCTGCACTAGTATTTGCATTTGCTCAATAAATGTTCTCAGTAGTTTAGTAAAAGGACGGCCTATAAAGTGGTAAATTTTGATTTTTTTGCGAGAATTGCGAGTATAAGTCTCACGTTGAGTCTCATTTCTCTCTAAGATTATAAATTCATTATTAGTAGCAGTGGAGGCCTAGTGTTTAGGGATTAGGCTTCAGGATCGAAGGGTCATGGGTTCGAATCCCAGACCAGTAGGTTGCCCTGATGTACCCTTGAGCAAGGTACCATCCCCCATCACTGCTTCCAGGTGCTGGATATTTCATTTTCACTTGTACTGATGAATTAATTATGGGGGAAAACCCTCCATCTGAAGGCCAGAGCTGAAATACCACACAGTAAAAACAAAGTTTAAAAGGTAATCGAACTTCAAAAAGTTGGTTTATCTCTATAGACGCCCGTGATCTGTTAGGCGTTCATATTTGATACACAAACGACATGCTGCCCATCAGGCTGTTTCCTGTAACGACAGGCTTTTTTGTTCATTTATTGAACCTGACACCTCTGTGGAGAAAAGGCATGGATGGCGGAAATGTCCAACGTCACACTATTTATTATTTATTAAGCTTATAGCAGCTTTTATTCATTTAATGCATTACGGTTGACTGTGCTAGTTTAATCCAATCCGATGAGCACTTCCCTCTCTGGGTTAACGTTAAGCTTCAAAGAGATGTTAATCTCTTGTCTGTACTTTAGTAAAAACCTTAACAGCCACATTTCATCGTCATAACGACGGTGTGAAACGAGGAGGAATTCTTGTTTTGTTTTCTCGCCTTCGGTTTTTGACTCTGCTTGTCTGCGGGCATGCTAACTGTGTCAGCGCACACACAGGGCCTATCAGATTAATAAAAGTCATTAAGTGTACTTAGGAGGGGACTTTTACGAACCTCTTTGGTGGAGAGAGGGATTTTTATACATGTTTAGTGGCCTGTTAAGTCCTTTAAAAAGCCTGGCGCCTCCTGACCAGCAGCGCGGGCAACTCTTTTTAGGGCGAGACTGAGCTCCTGCTTGGTGGCGGGTGATTGGTGAGTGTTCTCCACATCAGCATTTCTGTCAGCGCCTTTCACAGAGTTCAGTTTTTGATGAGTCAGTCATTCTGGAGGCTCCAGAGTAACATAGTGCAGATCATAAAGAGAGAGTCGAGTAGCTTTTTTAGCCAGAAGTAAACGGACGAATGCGCCTGCCTCTCTGCCCATCAGAAGTTACTCTTTGAGGTTAAAGATGCCTTAAAATATCCAAAGACTAGAAACGTCTAAAATATGCTTGCGAAATACTGCGGTAGGTGTGTGTTCTGCAGTTAATTCAGGGTAGTTTTATCGTGATTGCATTTTGAAACAACCAAACACAAGAGTGACTAGTAATAAGTGCTTCCTGAAGGAGCCCCACTCATTCCGACTGCCCTGAATTCATTTAGAGTTGCGGTCTGGGAATGTGACTTGTGTGTCCACCCTTTGCCACATTAGCCCAGAAACTAAGTCAGACTTGACTGATGGGCTGCACAGATTTGCCCGCAACTTGCTATTGGGGCATTTTTAATCAGATGCGGTTATTCTGGTTTAGAATCGGCCACGCCCTTCCACCCTCTGTGCAGTCTGATTGGATAGATCCACTCCTAAGAAGCGTATGCTTGAAACTCCCTTGAGCGCTCCAGCAGTTGAGAAATATATATCAATATAAATTTGGAACATTATCTGAGTGCTTAGAGGGGAGCGAGAGATCCTCTCCAAGTACCTCTTAGCAAAGCCACAAAGATCCTTGGCTCTCAAGAGAGGAAGTGTCCGTCCACTGTGGGAAGAGCTCGTCATGAGCTTGAATGGGCTCCAGACTCACCACTGCCTTTGTAGAGAGTGAAGGGTGGAAGGAAGTGCATCATAACATTACAGGTCTACAGCTTGAAAAGTGTCGTTTAAACATGCATGAATTCTTATACACTCGAGCAGACATTTCAGATGAAAATACAGGACAGGGGTCTTCAAACTGCGCCGATGTTTTCGCTCCAGCCCACATCCCCTAAAGTGGGTAGTTGCTTTGGAGCACAAATTTTGACCAACTTGGAGTCCTTGAGGCCTTTCTTTTCCTTCTTTATTTCCAGTGTCGCCGGGGAGGACGGGTTCCCCTTTTGAGTCTTGGTTCCTCCCAAGGTTCCTCCCTCCAGTTTTAGGGAGTTTTAAATTCTGTATTCTATGGGATTCCGTAAAGCTGCTTTGTGAACAACGCTGTGTACCATTTCCATGATACACAAATTATTTTTGCAAGCAAGATCAGACAAACGTGGCCAGCAAAACGGTAGAGCCACATTTTATTTATTTTTTTAATCTTAGTTTTAAGTTTGTAATCATTGTTACACTAGTCACCACCAATGCTGTCCATACAAAGAAAACTAAGCTTCAAAAAGAGCCCATCTTGAATGTATTGTTTCTGTTATTTAATGAAAAGCAGTGTATAAGCATAGACATTGCTGAGAGAAAGTATTTCTGAAAAGGTTTCGCATTTAAATGTAGCACTCACTGAAGTAACGAGTGCTCAGACCAACGAAGCATCAGGTGACCTGTCAGAGCAGAATTATTAACCCAGATCAGTCCTAAAGCTACTGTAGCTTAAAGCTCTTTCAGTTTAAGGGATGTAGGATGTGGTAACGTTAGACTGGCTTGGTTTTGGTGCAAAACTTCACGTACCGAGTGGAACTTGGGAAAAAAGCAAAACAAATGCAAAGCACCGACAGTATTCAGCATGTAGTTATTCCTCATGCTAGTGACAGTCACAGCATTTCATTGTATTTACTAGCATTAACCTTCTTGCTTGCATGGTCAAACCGCCAAAACCTCAAAATGCTCTTCTGAAACCTTGATGGTTAACCTTACTACCCCAACTGGTCCAGTCGCTGCAGAGAGCCGGAGATTGAGTCATGAGCTCTGTCCATGGGGAGACCTGTGTCAGACTATAGGCTGCAGGGGAGAACTGCACTGAGGAACCTCCAGTGGGAAGAATTAGAGCTCTGGCCTGGGAGAGGGGGTTTCAGCAGAGAACAAAAAGTGACCTCATCTCCGTTTATTACCAGGGGGATGGGGGGGGGCACAAATGTTTTTGGGGAATTTTCTTTAAACAAGCAGTTTTTGTCGGGCGCCCCCCAAAATGAGGCCGTCACTTTAATTTGCCTTTTTGAAAGCAGCTCTTCCGACTCAAAGAATCATCGTTTGCTTTCAAAACACAGCAGAATTGAGAAGAAGGATTGTTGTTTTTTTTTTTTGTTTTGTTTAGCTTTTTTCTTTATGCAGATTAATTGAAAGGGGCTTGATGGCTTTAGCAGATCCAGACCTAACCCCTCAGTCAGTCTCTCTCTCTCTCTTTCTCTCTTTACGTCCTTCTCTCTCTCCTGGCACTGATGGAAACACAGTCTGGACCCCGCCAAGGCCAGGGCAGCCTGCGGCCGCCATCTTTATCCCTCTCACTTAACCACGCTGCCAGGGGAACACACTGCCGCCAGCCTCTTTTAGCCCAACCCCACCAGTCTCTCTATCCTCCTCTCCTTCACTCTCTCTGGGGTACTGTGAAAGGCTGTGAGGTGAAAGAGGAACAGTGATACCGGAATAGCAAGAGGAGTGATCTAGAGATCAGAGGTGAAAAGCATGATGAGCAACATGGGAGCAGAAGTTTTAAGAGCGGAAGGGACTCCTCGTGGTAGAAAAGCTGGGGGTGGAAGTGTGCGTTATCATACGTTGCGTATTATTGGGCATCATTCCAGAAAGTGGAGTGGCCTTGCTGTTAATGCATTAGTGACTTTTTGATCCCTCACTCACTGCAGAAAGGATTCTAGATCATTGGCAAAAGAGCTCTGGATAAAAAAGCCTGCTAGATAAAATATGACTATCCAACAGTTAAAACAGTGATGAATTGCATCATGTTGTGAATGGAAAGTTAAAATTCTACAGTGCTTTTACACAACCGTTTTTTTCTCAAAATAAGCTCGGATTAGATGTAATGCTTTTAATAATTGGGGTGGTGGTAGGCGGTAGGGTACTTGCCTAAGGACCTTTGGCTCAAGAGGTCCCAGGTTCAAATCCCACCTCTAGCACTACCACCACTGGGTCCCTGAGCAAGACCCTCAACCCCGAGTGTCTCCAGGGGGACTGTCCCTGTAATCAGGACATGGAAGTCGCTCTGGACAAGAGCGTCTGCTAAATGCCGTAAATGTAATCATTCAGTCATAATGCAGGTTTTACATGAACCTGAACACAGAGTAAACAAAGCTTCCATTTTTCATGAACGTCCAGCAGGAGCAGCAACTCTGCTCTTACTCGGCCTGTGGATCCTTGTTACTGGAGCTTCTGTAGGGAAATGGAGCTTTCCATTTTGCTGTTGCTTTTGTTAGTTGGCTGCTTGTTTTCCCAAAAGTTTGTTTGCCCGGTGTTGCTCGTAAATCTACATTGATCTACTTTGGTGATAAACAGATGGGGTATCAAGACCAAGCCACTGATGGACGTGCTATTTTCAAGCTGATACAAAGTGAAAGAAAAAAAAGTGACAACCCTTGTCATTGCAAGGTCACAGCACACAGTGAACCACAACGAAATTGGACTTCTGCATTTTACCCATGCACTCAAACACCGTGCAGCAGTGATCAGCTATTGAAAGCACCCGGGGAGCAGTGACTGGGACGGCACCTTGCTCAAGGGTACCTCAGGGCAACCTACTGGTGGGGAATCGAACCCACAATCTTCCGATGCGGGGGCAACTCCCTCACCACGAGGCCACCGCTGCCCAAGAGAGATAATTCATTAATTGCACAAGAGAGATAATTACAGATTGTATCATTTCAGCAAACCGTGTTGATGCAGATGAGTTCCGGCCTGTCCTACTACACATGCTTCAGTACCAAATCACTGCCTTTACTGAAGAACCCTTCAAGAACCCCTTATTTTTGGAGTGTGTAGGTGTGTGTCATGTTTTTTGTGTACGTGTGTATGAGTGAGAGAGGGGTAGCCTCTGATAAAGCCTAGACTCAAGTTCTTCCTGCCCTCATTAATCCAGCAGCTGTTTATCTGCGGCTGTGCAGCACAGCGAGGACCCTGGAGGGAGAGGTGTGATAACGCCCAATAGCAATCCACCTTGATAACAGATTCTAATGCACGGGGAAAACGTTCTCTCTACTCTTCTTTCCCCGCTTGTTGCCCATTTTCTCGCCCACTCTCCCCTCCCATTTTTAGGTCAAGGCTGGGAGAGGAAACCAGTTTGGAGTCAGATAGTAAGACAGATAACTGTTCCTTATCTAAAGCTCTAAATGTTATCTTTACTGCTCTGTTTTTACAGAGGATTTTTGTTAAATACGCATTGTAAAGTGGGGAAAAAGCAGAAGTTACCTTAGTGCGCTCTGGACACGCCAAAGAGCTTCTTCACTTTAATTTCCTCAAAGAGCTCTTATGGGAGTTAAGGTGCTGGTCTTAGAGTAAAGTAGACAGTCAGTTCTCCTTCGAAGGTCCTTCAAGCCTAAACTCTTGTCCTAATCAGCGTCCTGAAAAAGCCAGAAGAAAACTTTAATCAGACAGATGTGCAGCTGTGCGGTAAATAGCCTCTGTCATCTGTTTGATTTATCACAAGATAAATAAAGATTCGATTTTCTTATGAATCCCCCCATCCACTCAACCATCACTGTTCACAGGTTCGAAATCAGTGTTGAAGTGACCTAATGAGCTGATCCGGGTTCACTTCACAGGTTTTGAATAAGTACAGAGCACTAGAACGCTGTAATTAAGCAGCGAAGGGATGTTAGATGATTTGATAAAGCATTTACAATTAAGTGAAAATAAAATTTCTGTCCGAATATCATTGCATCTAAAAAGTGGAAGATTGTAAAAACAAATCTCCAGTCTGACAATACAAAAGATAATTTATAAAATGTTTTAAATAAAATTTCAAATTGCAATAAACGCTGGATAAAGTAACAGAATAGCTGTCGTTAAAATATATGTTTAAATTCACACTGACAAATGTGGCAAAGTATGGCCAAATGTAGATGACTCTTCCACTCAGTCCAAGTCTAAAAACAGAACCAAGGTCCTAAAAACAGAACCAAGGTATCGGTTTAACAGTTCAAATCCACGTTTTCAGCAGAGCGATTGATTGAGAAATAATTTGTTTCAAAATTCATCATCCTGTTATCTTTGCTGATAACGGGCTTTCACAGGTCAATAACCGTCCGTAAGGTTCCTGGGTTATCTTGAGAATCAGCAATGTTGCCTTTATCTAGACTGGGGTGGTGAAGTCACGTTGTAGCCTTCCCACTTCCATCAGCCTGGCCATTCCGCAGTTCAGAGTCAGAGCCTCCTCTTTAGCTCGTTAGCTTGTGTCTGTGCTGCGAAACCTAAAACAGCCAAGATCTTCTCGGTGCTCCAGTTCTCCACTGTCTGCTATTAATGGGGCTTAGAAAGGCAGCACGCTCTGCCCGACTGCACCCCTTCCACCTCACACGGGGCGCCATATATCAGCCTGCGATGAGCCTCATTAACCTCTCTCACATGACTCAATACTCTCTTTCTCCATCGCACTCGCTCCTCTCTTTCGCTTCTTTATTTCCTCGCGGCAGATGTGTCAGGACCCAGGTTCCCAGGTGGGTCGTCAGAGGCCTCAAGTGAAAGGCAGCGTATGCCATATCGCTGGAAGTCTGGTGTTCAGAACCCAAGGGTACAGTTGGCATAGCTCCAAAATGTGTTGTTAAACCTGATGCTGCTGCTCTGCCTTCAGCACTAATGGCAGGTGATACTTGTTTGTGAACAAGAACCATCGATTAAATACTAGTAAACATGGCTAGAAACAAAATGTGAGTAAAAGAACGAAAGTGTCACATCAAGTAAAAAGCATCAGTGGAGCTGTTTAGCACAAGAGGAGAAGTTTTGTGAGGTTTGTTGTTCTTGACCCTTTTAACCTAAAAGAATTCATTTCAAATGGAATCTGTTCAAATGTATCAGTTCAGTGGTCACATTGCTGTCACCTTGCACTTTCACATGAGCAGGCTGCTGAGACTGGAAAGGCTACAATATGACTTTACCATTGGGGTCTAGATAATGTTTAAGACATTTTAAAGCACTCGAGCGTTACTGACGAGCCAATTCACACCAGCAGGATAAGTGCGGCAGCGGAGGCCTAGTTATTAGGTCCTTGCCCTGTGACCAGAGGATTATGGGGTTTAGTCCTGGACCAGTATGTTACCCTGAAGGACCCTTGAGCATCGTGCCCAACACTGCTCCCCAGGCGCTGGATATATGGCGTCCCGCTGGTCCACTGTGGTTAAATGGCAGAGGAAGGCTTTAGATCAGGTTTATTGTATTTGAAGTTAAAGGTTTTTTTGTTTTCAATGGCAGACATGCATCCAGTTGCTCAGTTTAAAAAGAAACACTGGATCACAGCTGACACTGACAACACTCTCTATAACTGATTGCTGGTAGACTCAGGGTTGCTCTGGCCTACTTTAGTCTTGGCCTAATCTTCCTGTAAGGATTGAATCCTTTCCCTACTCCATTTTGCTGCAGAGGCCATGATATGGAAAGACTTTCCTGGGCATATCCGTCACGGACCCCCACACCCCCAGGAGCTTGAGCAAACGGAGCATAGCGTTCGCCCTAGCTCAGTGTGTGTGAGGAATGGAAGCTTGTTATTCTCAGCACTGGCCAGGCATGTTTGCCCTGCAGTTGTACAAACACTGGCCTGACAACTAGCTCTGCCAGCCCCGAATGAGCCACAGGGTTTTGTTTTATTAATTATGAAACTCATAGCTACTCTATCCAGGCTTTTATAAGAACCTACATAAAAGGCCAGCATATTTTATGATGTATGAACATGACCTCGAGTTATTGTTACAGATGTCTTAATCATTAACCTTGTTAAATTTGACATTTTTGCATCAGGCGAGCCAAAGAAAATAGTTCAGTGGGCTTTTCGCAAAATGTTCCACTTTCTGCAGACGAAGAGCTGTGGGCTCTCTGCTGCGATCAAATCTGAACAGCGATTGAAAAGATCTCCCATCACTATTTGGGAGAAAGGAGCTCCTGATCCGTAGGTCTGTTGTTCGGACAAGCATGGTGATTATATCCGTGCTCTCATCCGCACGTCTGAAAGGTCAGGGTGGTCACCCTGAAAGGTCCACATCAAGCCTGATCTTGGACTAGAGCATTCCAGGCCAATCAAGACCGGTGGACGACGCCAGCTCTCCTTTAAGTTGTATGAGCATCTCATCATGAGTACAAACAGAAATTTTACAGTTACTTGGAGTAAAGGTTTTTAACACTAACGTGAAGAGTGATTTCTAATGGCTGTGACTTTGTACAGTTTTTCATTCCCACTTTTATTTTATTTCTTTTCAGTTGGATCGAATAGTTTCCGTCTCTGTCCGTCTGTGTCTTCTCTTCCCAGTGGGAGCACGGATGATTAACACTCGGCGGGCCTTTCTGCCTGTCCTTACTTGGCCTTGTTTGCGCTTGTGTGAATGGTGGGAGAGAATTAAGAGGCACCTGCTGCTGCTGTGGCATGTTTTCTGCCCAGCTTGGCACCTCCTGTGCCCGGGCATTGCCCTGCTCTCCTCTCTCCATTTCCCTTTTGGACCCGAGTCTTCTTAGAAACGGTGCAGAAAAAGGATCTCGGCATTAAAGATAACCCACCTGTGATTATCATTAGCCTGAGGTGCAGTAAAAAAGTGAAATCCCCTTTTTAATACAGCTTTCTTTTAATGAGCGGAAAATTAAACCCTTCAAATGAATTCCAAGAGTGGAGTTTTTTTAACGACTTAAAAAGAGGAACTTTCTAAAGGTGATCCATTCCAGCAGGGTTTTACTGGCTGTGTTAACTGGAGTGTGTGTGTGTGTGTGTGTGTGTGTGTGTGTGGGGTGGGGGGGTTAAACCTTACCTGCCTACTGCTTCATACCTTCCTGCACTCCCTCTTCCCCCTCAATCATTTGACCATCTTGATTAAGAAAACATTTTTTCAAGCACTTTTTCTTCCTTTTTTTTTTTTAAACTGCACTTTTTTTCTGCGCTCTTTGACCCAGCCGGGTTTCTGCGCTCAGGGAATAACCGCAGGGAAATGAAAGGGACTTTGATGAAAAATCTTCCTCCCTAACAGGCCACCCAGAGCCCTTAATTAGCAGAGCTGCAAACTGAACAGCAGTAAAGCATGTAGTTACCTCCTAGTTAATAAGAAAACAAAAACAGCACATCAAATTAACATGACCGTCCGCAATCACAGTTACAACTGCTAACAAATTCAGTAATTGTCATAATAGTCCCTTATTTACAGACTAGCTAATCCCTGTAATTAAAAACCTGTGTACTGTAAGATTCCAGTTTCACATGAAACCCAACGCTGCTCCATATATTACCTGCTGCACATGACTTCTGATTATCCCGTCATCTGTCTGTCATACTGTCTAAGTGCAATACATGTTGCACTATAAATTGCTCTTTATCCACTAGTGACTTTGTCTTGTATGTTCCAATGTGGCACCGGAAACAAATTTGTCTCCCAGTGGACTCTATATACAGTCACGATGGCAAATTGAAATTCAGTTACCCTCAAATATCAGTGGGATTGGACATTAAAGCTGAGGGGAAAAACAGCCAAATCCAACATGGGCTCTTTATTAGTTCTGTGAATTTGAAGAAGAGCTAACGTTGTTTATAGTCTTGCTTTGGGGGCAGAACACCTTCGAGTTTTCTGAGCTCTTTGTTTAAAGTTGAAGCAGATGAGAAAAAAGTCAGATGTTCCTGCTCGAGCCATCTTCTTAGATTTTTCCCTCTTGCAGGTGGATGATGTTCAGAAGTATGATTTTAGATGTACTGTATTTGAGTGATAACTGTATGCAGTGAGTGGACCGACTCTGACCTCCTCCTCTTTCACCCCTCAGCTGGAGTCAGAGCTGGAGCAGTGTGAGCGGGAAAGTGCCGAGCTGCAGGAGTACGCCAACTCCGTCCTGCAGCAGATCGCAGACCACTGTCCCGACATCCTGGAGCAGGTGGTCAACGCGCTGGAAGAGTCATGCTGACCACAGCACCCGCCTACCTGTCTGGTTCTTCTCCAAAACCAAACCTGCCTTCTTTCACCGGCTTTTTCCTAACTACTCACCACGCTTAAAAGCTCAAGGACACCCATGCACATCCCCACACACACACACACACACACACACACACACACTCACAGCAGACAGGAAGGAACAGAATGTTAAGGGGGTTAGAGCATCCGCTCACAGAAATGTTGGGAATTACTAAATAGCCCTCGTGGGGGTCAGCATCAGCACCTGGACCGGAGCTTTCTCTCTCTTCTCCTCACTCTGTCCATCATCACCCACTCGTTCTTTTCATCTTGTTCTTCCTTTCATCTGCTGGTTTACCATGTGTGTTTACAGTTTGCTTGCATACATAAACACAGGAAAGAAGAGGCTCAGACAAACAGGATTAGGTGCAGTATTAAAGCAGAAGCCCATCAACTAGCAGTATATCAGACCCCCCCCCCAGAATTCGCTCCTGCCCGAGGACGTGCGCTCTCTGTTCTTAACCAGCCACAGGCCTCATAAATCTGCACATGTGGTAGAGAACTTACAAAAGCAGATCGTTTTTACAAAATGTTCCTTTTTTTCTGCTCACTCTAATTTTGGTGGCTCCTGATAGACGTCTATCACTGATGCTCAGAAGGTTCTTTCAGCACTTCAGGTCTCACTGCCGTTCCTGCCCGTAGTTCTCTCAGACGTCCCTTGAATTTTAGTTACAGCAGGGACGCTGTGGAAAATGTTCTCCGTTTTGTTGATAAATGTCTGTCTACAAGAGCAGGGGAGAATATTATGAGTTGCCTTTTGATTTTTTTTTTTTTGTTTTTTTAAATAGAGGTATTGCTGCTACCATTGGCCTTTGTCACGGTTTGAGCTTTGTGTTGTATTTGAGGACCATCTGCAACATTATATAGTTTTCTTCATTTACAAGGAGCATCTTCATTTCACCTTGATGTATGTCAACTAGGACAATTCACATAGGACATGGGGTTGGCAGGGTTTTTATTTTTTAATTATCAGTAATCGTAAGGACAGAAGGTTTCCTGCTTTAAGCAGCAGTGACGTTTCGTGGCTTTGTATCTCTGTAACTGTTACTCCTGGTCTGCTCAGTGTGGAGCAGGTTGTTTGGTGGCTCTCAATTAGATTATGGCCGTTTTCTCTCCTTCACTCACACTCGGACCCTTTCTGTTACCGCAGGATCTGTTTATGACTATATGAGTCTCTATCTGCAGGCCAAGGGTGTCCATCCTGTTGAGCTCCGGACATCGGCGCGATAAGGCCTAACCTTGTTCAGCTCGTGATAAACGTTGCCTCATGACTTGCCCAGTTTTGTCTTTGCTTTAAAGTCCAGAGTTGATTGCGGATGACACTAGGCCCGCCCTCTGTTCTCTCTTTTATCTTCCTTCCCTTCTTCATTTTGCTCTCCTTTATGCCCTCTCTCCCTTGTTCCCTAGCTGAACTGTTAGTCAGGCACCTCTCTGCTGTGTTAAGCCGGGCTGGCCTGGAAATCTGTTGTGTGAGTAAGTCTGTCTGTTACATTCTGTCTCCGATGTGCACTCACGCTTATGTCGGCACGCAGCCATGCCCCGAAATGTAACGCGCTCGGAGTCAGAACACCACGCTCGGGTCCTGTTCGGATGAAATGGTTTAGTTGTTTTATTTGAAGGTGGGGTGATGTCACTTTGCCCCGGGTTCCTCAGCCGTTTTGGTTCCCTCTGGTTTGCAGTGTCATAGAAATGACCCCCACGCACTTTGGAGACACTCAGTAAAGCATCCACTTGTGTTCTTTAAAAGATAAAAGGCAAACATTTTTATTTTAGGCACTGACATTGTTCTTGCAACATGACAAACGGCTAACAAACTAAAAACTGCCACCTCCCATTTCCTGTTATACTCGTTCACCTCCATTGGCTGTAAATTCCTGAGTTAATGACAATGCTAATGACGCTGCGTCCACTTAAAAGCAAGAAAGAGAGGAAACGTAATAACTGTTAAGTCTTTGACGTGCTTTTTTGTCGGGGGACAGTGTGAAAATTAAGTAGCCACTTTTGTAACTTTTACTGCAGTTTCAGTCATAAACATTACAGACATCCTGTGGGGAAATGACATCACTCTACCTGCCCACGGAAACCTGTTCCCATCCGAAAAGTTCTGAAGCTGGATAAACAAGAAGCAGACCCATGGTGTTACAATCAGAGGCAGCCTGGCACTTCAGAACCACAGCATAGTCACAAAGACAAAACATGAATGTGACGAATGGAAAGTCTGGTTCTTTCACCGTTCTTGTCCATTGACTGACATCGAATTATGAAATGTCGGACATCCTGGGCTGCTTATTATCATTTCTTATATTTGAGGATCCAAAGGGCAGTGCGATTCCTGTTGTGCCCGTGTTTAATGACTTGGCGTTTTACGATGATCCCTCACTTTGTTGGCAATGTCAGGAGAAACGCCCATTCGCGTGCTATTCCTCACCCCTGGCACCAGAGATGAGGATATGGGGACTGGATGGCATGTTCATAAATGATTTTATTACAGTTTTATTGTCATAATTACTCTTGATGGTGTTTCTTATGCGAGGAAAGGCATGCTGCGAATGAATAACGACTGAACTCTCTCTTTCTCTCTCTCTCTCTCTTTCTCTCTCCCTCTCTCATATATACACTGTACAGTGTTTTGGCTTGGCACTCTCAGGTCTCTGAAATACGGGGCTCAGTTATCAAGGCTGTGGTTGAATATCCGAGCTTAGACTAAACACAGGCCTCTCACACACATGCTTATTCTTGCACGTGCACACATGCGCGCGCACACACACACACACACACACACACACACACACACACACCCTGAGGATTAATGAGCCTCGCTTTAGGAACCGGGCTCAACTTAGAATACCTCTGCAACTTCACAAGCAAGACAAAAATGCAGCGATAACCAGGAACAGATCAGAGAGGGAGAGAGAATCACTGCGTATGAGTGTGTCCGTCAGTCCATGTCAGAGGTAGTGATTCTCACTCTCTTTCCTGCTCTGGTATTTGTGTGATTGCTGGTTAGAGGCAGAGCAAATCACACGGGGAAAGAGAGCGGAGTGGAAATTCCCTCAAGGCTTTGGATGACTCCCTCTGTGGGGAGTCTCCTGAGCAGCAAACAGCTTCTGGCTCCTGCACACTTACGATACAGACTTTCCCTGCTTTCAGTCTATTGTTTATGCATTGCTTTAGATGGGTGACTGTGTTCTTAGTCCCTGCTGGTTTCACTTGTTGCACTTTATAGAAATGCTAGTTCCACCCTTTGACTGACAAATCTTCAGCCATTGGTCAGATAAATTCAGAACCACAGCAGTTATAATGCAGGTGACCCATAAACGGAAAAACTCTTAGCAGAGTTCCTAAGAAAAGCACTTCTATATTATATTCTCCTTCATCTATGTGTGATCAGAGCATTCCTCTGGAAAAGTCATCGAATGAACTGAGGATCCAGATTTACATGCTCAGTCTGAGAAATTGATATAGCAAACAGAGAACTTGCAGCATCAATATTTGATAGAAATAGTCCTAGGCATCCACTAGAACGCCGTTGATTTTTGAAAATAAAATACACATCCTCTAAAGATTTTCAGGTTTCTGAACTAAACACATTTCATTTGCCATAACGTTTGCACAGGTTCCCAATATATTTCATCCTGCAGTTAAACCCTAGTTTGTTTAGTAGTCTGTATAGAATATGTACTGATTTACAATTCAATCAACAAACATCCCAGTCTTTAGCATGTGGCTGTACACGTTCACCGATTATTCAGCAGCTAATTTTAATTTGCAGGGTTTTCTGCCTTTTGTAGGAAGACGGGAAGTACCTACAGCACTGAGGCAGAAAGAGATTTGGCTTAACATTCCTTTAAGTCTTTATTTCTTTAAGTCTTGCAAGTCCAAACCATGTCTGGTTTTGTGAGCGTGCTTAAGATAGTGCTTCATATTCCGGTTCGGACGTTTATTATTGTCATTAATCTCACTGCAGCTTGCCAGTGGATGGAGATAGAGATGAAGAACAGGAGAAAGTTTAGCAGGAGCCAAACGTTTAGCAGTATTTGTGTTTCTATTATTGCTCTGCCAACCCCATCTTTATATTCTCGACATTGTGTAGGTTTACTTTATCTCCTTGATCAGGTGGAGCACTGTGTCAGTGTCGGTGCATTCTGGCTGAACTTTCACGCCTCTGACTTTGCTGCAGGATCTCGCTGGTTCCTCCACACATGACACACACCAACAGCGGGCTTGCATGTGTCATGGCTCCTGAACTTTAACCTAGTCGTGTGTCCTCCATACGAGAACACACAGAAATCTTCTAGTGTGTTCTGGAGCCGGATTTATTTGCTCTCGCTTTGCCTTCCGAGTGCGGATTAGAGGTGCTTTAGACAGAACACTGCCAGAAACGCTCGCCTGGTCCCATTTCAGCTCCACACACACACACACACACACTTAAGCATATCTGTATTTATATACGAGTTGATAGATGGAGATAAATGTAATTGAACTCAATAGTTTTGCACAGCGTCTACAAGGGAGGGAATTTTGTCCATCTGAACAAAATGGCCACGTCTTTACAAGGAATCTAATATGTGTCTCTGAAATCCTTTTTAAGTGTCAAATCAAAAGCTGTTAACACAAAGATTCTTGACATTGTTACTGTGTGGTTGGTCATGTACTGTTGCTATGTACTCAGACATTTATGGTTTATTTTTATTTCTCTTTTTCTTTTTTTCTTCGCTGCCTGTCAATGTGTGTGATTGCGAAATGTGTGTTTTTCTATCAGCAGTGTGCAGAATCTGTGTTCCTGCGGTGTGAAGCGTCCCTCCACGACTGCGAACTCCAAAGTGTTTGCGATGATTCCGAGACCGTTACTTACAGACTGTGACCTCCTAACTGTCCGGGTTGCCGATGTCGTTCTGTTAACATCGCACACACACACACACACACACACACACACACACACGACACTCGCCGTACTCATCAGTTCGGTTTAGAAAGGCTCTTGTACTTTGCGATCTCTTAAGTAGAGCTCCATTAAATAGTTTACTTATTCACTCGTCTTCAGTCATCATTATTTACCCGAGCGCTCGTCGACGCTGGCGTTTTTTCATGCGTTTGTCAGGCCGAGAGACTGTTTACAGGGCAAAAACCACATGAAACATCTGCTGAAGGATCGGGCCAGTTTATGTCTGACTTTGGTGTTTTAGTCTGAACGAGTCCGTGCCAATTGATGTTAGTCTGTAATGTGCCACTGTTAAAGCCTGCCCATCCATCAGCAGCCAAAGCTCAACCAAAACGACCCCCGCCGTCTCCTACTCTGCGTTTATATTACGTTACATCGCGCGCTGACGCAGACACGCAGCGAAAGAGGTCAAACCAAAGACGTGCAGAGTCTGTTTTTCTAATGCTCGAGAAACACAAGTATTGAACAGGGCTTGTTTTCTAAGCTTGGACCTAATCTCTCTCACAGTTGTACAGTCTCTAATGCACAAATGGGAATAATCTCAGTGATCTTGTTCGCTCGACTGTTAATAAAGAGCCTCGGGTGTACTCAAATCAGCTGTCAATATCACCTGCCTCTTGGGCTAAAATAATACCTTCTTTTTAAAGAGGCTTCAGGTGTTTCTTTCAGAGCTATCGATCAGGTTTAGCTTTCATTTTTTAAATCCCAACAAACCCTGCCTTCAGTCGCAGCGCGAGTCCATCCTTTCTACAAACTCACGCTATTTCCTACAGCACGCAGAGACGCAGTCAGGGAGGGCGCTCACCCCGCTCACTTTAATTTAATAAAGAAATAAAAGAGAGAAAAAACTTCAGCTACAAACTTGGCTTTCTTTTCTTTTTGTTCAAGTTTGAGAAACTCTGCCTTTTCTCCGCTTGTGAAAACGCTGGATATTTCTGTATAAAAAAAGAAAGAAAGAAAATGCTGACAGAGAAAAAGGCAAACTGTATTCATCTTTCTGCCTTTGTATATATAAACACTTCATTATCAGCCTTGTCACGCGTGTTTGGTTGTTTTTACGTGTTGTGTGGGGTTGCCATACCAGCACGTTAACACAAGCACATAAAGTCACATTACGGCCTTGCTGTCATCTTCGTCCCTTGTCCTCCCCTAGATTGTCTCTTATCATACTTAACCCCCTTATGGGACACATTGCTCATAGTCGACCCGTGCACTGTAGATTTATTACTATTCTTCGAGGTGGCTGTTGCTAAACAACGCGACTGTGATTAAATACATCCCCGAAGTTTCTCTCAAACTGGATCCAGACTTGTGACTTACTCACTGACGTATTGTTTGTAAAGTGAAAGTGACTGTCGTTGTGAAACACAGAAGAAGCACTCAGTGAACAAAATGCATCCTCATGTGTATTTAATCCACACAATGTGCAGAAGGGGCAGCTGTATCCAGCTCTCGGGGAGCAGTGACGGTGATGATACCGTGCTTAAGGGAATCTTAGGGCAACCTACTGCTCCAGATTCAAACCCATGACTTGCTGCTCCTGGAGTCTAGTCCCTAGACTAGTCCTCTAGTCTAGTCCCTAAACACTAGACCACCACTTTAGGGATTTTTTTATTTTTGTAAAAATGTGGGCATCCACTTTGCAAAATCCAACTCAAGATTGAAAATTTGGACACCATCAGCTGTAAGAGAATAATGTGTCATATTGATTTTTTTTGGCTAAACCATTCCTTTAGAAATAATTCTGGGTTTATTCTACAGGTCTGATGTTTGGACTCACCCTTGGTTTTAAAAAAAAGCATTTTTTCCACAAAAAATATTAGAAATACTTCAAACAAAAGTACTTATGCCTGGTTTTCAATATTGTAAAGCCTGCAGTAACACAATATTTAGCCACAAAGTCTTGACTCGTATCAACTCTTTCTTCAATTCCCAATTTCCCAAAAGTAAAATCCAACAAACTGATGGCTAAGAAGTTTCTAAACTAAAGCTGATTAAACACAAAACTTATCATCAGAACGGAAGGATTCACACTGAAGGGGAAACACTTTGTCAAACAAAACAGATTCATTTCTTCGTGATTCAAAATTATGAATCGTGGCTGCATAAGTCCATCAACATCTCAGAAATAAAGTAATGCAATCTCACCTTTCCTCCATCTACCAAAATCCCATTGCATCCCATCCCAAACGTTCCCATTTGTTTTATGCATTACATAAACAACCAGACCTAAACTTATCATTTTTATTCTTTCAAACTGGAGCTCAAGCACATGTACATACAAATGTCAGATATAATGAATCTAATAAAGTCCATAATGATGATCATGTACACTACAGACCATCAGCAAGGAAATAGTTCATACCCTGTATTGAACATAGAAATCGATTACATTATGTAACTAATTAAGAATTATTTATGTTCGTTTTATTTGAATTCTCAGTAGTTTTGAGTCTTGTTTCTTCGTTTGTTTTCATGTAAAAAAACAAAAAATGATGAAAATGGCCAAACTGATTCTTTTCCAAAAATCAGGACTCTCCTCTCGTCACTCGTCAAACGGTGAGCTGAAGAATGAAGTGACACCATGTTTTTGTTGCCTCCGGGGGCTACTGGGACTTGTGGGTGTTACAGAACATACATCACAACCCCCTCGGCTGTTTTTGCTCCGAGTCTGGTCTGTGTTGTGCCCTTGTGCCTCCACAAGCCCATCACTCTTCATCTCCTCCTCCCACCTTCCTCAGCAAAGCAGCTCTGATTTAGCAGGTCTGAAAAAGCTTCCTGGTGGTCTGCTGAGATGTCCTTGAGCTTCCTCCCTCTTCCTCCCCTGCTGCTCTACAGCGCGAACCCCCACCAGAAGATCGGCCGCTGATAACAGCACCAGCATAGCCACCCACCAGAATCTTTATCTGCGAACTCATCTCACTTTGTGTTATATGGCATGTAATAAATCATTGCGCTGATAAGAGCTCCGGCGTTAAGCACAGCACTGTATTCTACACGGCTCTGATGTTTGTGCCGAGACCGCAATCATCAGAGGGAAAATACCCGGAGAAGGTAAGAGATAAACGCCCTTCATGCTGAACCAGTTTGTGTTTTCATGGTTCAGGCTTACAGAAGCACAAACCTTATAACCAAGACGTGAAAACACAGCCGTACTGAATGTAAAAGAAAAGATTTGACTAAAGAAAACGTGTCCACGGATGAGTGCAATTGGGAAAACGTGACGATAGGGGTCACCAGGGGTCACAACGTTTACAGTAAAAATGTTTCATTTTATTCACCACCCGAAGCCACCAGTCACCAATCCGACGATACCTGTTGGTTTCCTTTCCAGGCTATTTTTACCACATTGGCCTGCGCGTGTCCTTCTAGCATGGACGGTTTTAAAATGTTCAAATATTTTTAGGAGAAATAGTTTTTACAACTCTGCAGTCTGGTGTATCCATAACATCACACTTATTCGCCTGGTTCCATTCACAGTGGACGATCCTCTAGAACAGATTTTTTTCTCCCTTCCGAGCTTTTAGTTTGAGAATAAGAATGTCAATCAGATGTGGTTTGTTATTTGTAGAAGCCTGATTTTCTTAAATGCAGGAGAACCATTTAGAGCCATCATTCTGAGCATGCTCAGCTCTTAAGGCTGTTAAAGATACAGATGCAGTGTATCTCCGTATCCAGCAGACCCTAGATGCCCACTTTCACAGCTCACTGGTGTCCAGCGTGGCCTCGCAGAGTGCTGTGACCAAACAGGAGTGAACTGTAGACGTCCGTGTGTGTGTGTGCGCATATACACACTGTATATATAGACGGGCATTTCTACATATGGTTTTCTCCAAGCGAGAGAGGATAAAGAGGACCATGTGTGGGCGTGGAAATGATGTGGTTTTAGCAATGGCAGCCAAAACACACTGATTGCGAGGAGAGAGTGAAAAAATGGGACCCTGAAATAACGGTCTGCCTGTAGGAACGATGGAGAAGCTTCCTGTCGTTTTTTCACGTTGCTGACTTCATAAATGTCAAGAAAAAACATGTCGTCCTCCTTTAAGAGTTTCTTACATGCTGCAAGCAAACAGCTGGTCTGATTTGAAAACACATAAAGGTAACCCAAAGTCCTTTTGCTCAAATTAATGACAGGACGGACATTTTCCTCTTTTTAAAGAAGAGAGTTAACTCTCGACACTCAAATGGTCATGTGTTGGGAATGATTGTTTAATGTGCGTAGAATTGCATTTTCTGCAACGTACGGATGGAGAAATAAATGATCTGATCAAAGTATGTGATTGCATGCACTGAATGCATCATCTACCATGGAGGACTGGATATAAAGGCACTGTGGGTAGGTCTTCAGGTGCTGGACAGAAGAACTAACAAATGAAATGAACCACTGGCCTCGGAAAGTGTAGTGAAAGTGACTATCATGAAACACCCCAGCGCACAGTGAAGCACAACGAAATGCATCCTCTGTCTAACCCACACACACACCGTGCAGCAGCGGCATCCATACATCCAGCGATGGGGACGGTACCTTGCTCCAGGGACCTCAGGGCAACCTTCTGGTCTGGGATTCAGATCCACAGCTTTCCAATTTTCAGGCCTAGTCTATAAACCTTAGACCTCCTTCAACAGTGGAATCACCCAGTCACATGCTTGTGGACAACTGCAGGACTAAATCGGAAGATTGTGGGTTCAATCCCCTCACCAGTAGGTTGCACTGAGGTACCCATGAGCAAGGTACCGTCCCTGTCACTGCTCCCCGGGCGCTTTCATAGCTGCCCCCTGCTGCACGGTGTTTGCATGGGTTAAATGCAGAGGTCCAGTTTCGTTGTGGTTCACTGTGTGTTCTCACAATGACCAGAATAGTCACAATTAAATTAATTAAAATGAATTAAATGTCACTCTGGGCCACAAGTCTTCAAATCCGGTCCCCAAAAGCCTAGAGGTCCAGGGCTGAAGACCTTTACTCTTAGCCTTGAGGACGATCTAAAAACATCAGTCTTATCTGTTTTACTCTTTTTTAACAGAAATCACTCGAGGCCAGATGTGTCAACGCCGATGGGACGAAACCTCACATCTCCGGAGAAGTAGCTTAACAGAAGGACAAAATGTTCTTAACTTTAAATAGAAGGTCATATAAGAGAATATTTTATGGCCCGGTACACACAGCTGCTGATTTAGTCCATAATATATAACTTATGTAAATAAATAAAAAACAACATATGTCAGCTGTGAAATGGCACACAGCTAGAGTCCCATATGGGTGCTCGCATAAATTAGCATTTTTAGGTTTTTGATATGTTTGCCCTGAACTGAAGGCTTACCTCTAAAAGTCAGTTTCTCATTGGAAATACTAAGAATAAAAATTCAGACGCCCTATGAAAAACTGTGTTTTTATAACATTCTTGGACATAATTGGATATTTAATCTCAATTTAATCTCAACAAAACTGGGAGATTCAAGTAATATAACTAAACGTTTAAAACTGCAGAAAAGACTCCAAAATCTTCTGTAAAATGTAATTCTACATGAATGTGATTTCTGGTGAGGAATAAATTAGGACACCCCACATTTATTCCCAGTTAAAAAGTCTCAGATCGCACATCTGGTGCATATGATTAGAACATTGTTACTCAGCATTTTGAAGGAGGTTTGAACAATTTAAACCTCAGACATTTAGTTTGGTGCTCCTGATTGTGGAGGTGAGAGTGAACACCATGGTGAGATCAAAAGAGCTATCAGAGGCCTTCAGAAAGAAGATTGTAGCAGCTTATAAGTCTGGTAAGGGATTTCAAAAGATCTCAAGAGAATTTGCACTCAGCCATTAAACTAGTCTACAAGTGCAGGACTTCCAAAACAACTGCCAACATGCCCAGGTCTGGCTTTTCAAGCAAGTTCACCCTGAGAGCAGACAGCGAGATGCTAAAAGAAGTCTCCAAAAACCCTAACATGTCATCACGGGACCTCCAGCAGGCTCTTGCTTCTGTTGATGTGAAAGTGCCTCTACAATCAGAAAGAGACTGAACTTTAACTTCTTGGTTGGTGTGTAAGGAGGAACCTTTACTCTCTAAGAGAAACATCAAGGCCAGACTGAAGTTTGCCAGAAAGAACGTAGACAAACACCAGGACTTAATAATGTTCTTTGGACAGATGAGTCTAAAACTGAATTATTTGGACACCAGAATAGAGAACACGTCTGGCGTAAACCAAATACAGCATTCCAGGAAAAGAACCTCATACCAACTGTGAAGACCATCTGTAAGAACATTAACCTGAAGCGGAACTGGACCCTGCAACGTGACAAAGACCCAAAACATACCCGTCAATCCACCAAGGACTGGCTGAACACTGAGAAACGGAGAGTCCTGGAGTGGCCGAATCAAACCCCAGGTCTTAATCCCACTGAGATGCTGTGGGTGACTTGAAACAGGCTGTACATGAAGAAACCCCTCAAACATCTCACACCTTAAAGAATTCTGCATTGAGGAGTGGATCAAACGCTCCTCAGACCAATGTCGGAGACTGGTAGATGCTACAAGAAGCGTCTCACTTTTTATTTCAGCCAAAGGGGGGAAACACTAGCATTTTCCTCAGTTAGAAACACAATTTTGCTGAGATCTTTAGTTTAATGAATAAATCAAGGTTAATTTTTGTTGATTACCTGCAATTAAATCACTTTCTTTTCCAGAGAAAAATAAAATCAAGATTACTCCCTTGCCTTGATTAAGCTTTCCCCATCCTTGGCCTTCACTCTCTCAAACAGCTTCGCCTGAAATGTAAGCAGATTTTACGAGTTATGTTCAAGACAGAAGCAAATAAGTCGTCAGGTCTTATTGTCTGAGATTATAAAAGCATGCATTCATTCAGGTGTCCGACTTGCCCTCCCGCTGGGCCGAGAACAAAGAGCCCGACGGCTAATTACAAGGCCATTACTACACAAGCAATCACGCAGACGACAGAATAAAGATGCACACTCATCATACGGTTACAAGCTTTGACAGGTTGGAGAGGATGAACTTACCTGGAGCTACAACCTCAGCTGAGCCTGAGCCTGAGCCTGAGCAGGAGAAACTCCCCCATGAGGAATAAGAGTGTCTTCATCAAAGACTCGGATGCCTTTGAGGGAGACTAGACTAGACTCTCTCTTGAAAACCACAAATATTAATGAAGGTTCCTGCGAGCGCACAGCTGCTGGAAGGAGGGAATGAATGTAGATGGTAAGAAAGATTGCGACTAGTTATTAGATATTACAATAATTCCAGTAATCAGATTGTTTTAATGCATTATATATATATATATAATACAGGCAGCAGAGATCTGAACCGAGCTGCAGGTGTGAGATGTTTGCAGGAAGTGATGGTTCGACTGATTTGTGGGCTCTGACTCACAGGTGAGTGGACAGTCTTACCTGTCTGGACGTCTACACCTGTTAAACTGCTCCAGCTGCACCAGGCTGATAGACAGCTATTAAGCACTTTTGATCCATTTTGCGTGTGTGTGTGTGTGTGTGTGTGTGTGTGTGTGTTAAGGAAGAGTACATCAACTTGATTAATAAAGTTGATTTTTGTATTTATTTTTGTTTTTGTATTGTTGATCTACAATAATTAAACGATTTAATTGTGTGATAATGTGCGTTCTTGAGTTTAATTATAACCAGCTTTAAAGTCAATATTTGGTTTGACCACCGTTATTCCTCAGCACAGCCTCAGTTCCCTTAGACAAGCTTGTTTCTTTAAGTCTTCAGGGAACAGTTCTTCAGGCTTCCTGAAGGACCTTCCAAAGCTCTTTGTTCTCTGTGGACACGATCTCACACTGCTTCTGAAACTGCTCAGGTACAGAGACTGGACTGAACATGAGAGACAACAACACTGTCCTTCAGGAAGATCTGGAGAACTGTTCCTCAACAACACATTAAAATAGAAGAAAATCTGTCTCTCTGGAAGCAAAACATGAAGAAATGAGAAATGGCTCAGCAGTTTGAACAGCTCTAATCTGTGTAAATGTGTATACAATTCACTTCGCTTCATTTTCCTACTTTCTTCGCATAAATTAATCAAGCAAATGCCATTTATAATAATATTAATTTATCATTAATGCCTTTGTAATAATTTAATATCTAAAAGGACATGAATCGGCTTTAGTAAAGAGGGTGACCGTGTCTCCTGCTGATGAGCTAACTGTTGAATCTGGGAGGAACGCGCGCTCCTGTGGCTCCTAAAGGGGGGTTCCATGCAAATGCGCGCTCCCGCGGTTTTGGCAGAGTGGCAGTGCGCGCCCCAGAACTGAGCCCGGTGTGAATGCGCGCTCCCGCGGCTCCGGCTGCTGTCCCGACCCAGACTGTCCGGACTGAGTGGTTGCGCGCGCCCCCGCTCGTGCCTCCCCCGAGAGGAGGGCAGGCCTTGAGTGTAAAGCCCCGCGCGCACACACACTCACACACACTTCCAAAGCCATTCAGTCTGAGACAGCACCGCGGCAGTGTGTGTGTGTAAGTGTGTGTGTGTGTGTGTAAGTGTGTGCGAGTGGCCTCTGCTGTTCTGCAGCTCGTGCCTGAAACTTTGAGAGTTGTTCTCGCAGAGCGGCGGGCAGCTGGTCGCGCGCGCGCGCGTGCGTGTGTGTGAGCCGAAGTTGCTCTTAAACTCCTCGGACCGGGCGCGCGCTGCTCCTCACCTGTTGCGCTCCGAGGGGACACACCGGGCTCCGGGAGCAGGGCGCTTTTTGGGGGGACGAGAGAAAGCCAGATCTTCTCTCTTTTTTGGACCCAGCGACGAGGATCCGAGGAGCTGAACTCGGAGCTGCTGCCCCAGACAAACCCTGAAGAGCAAACCCCCCCTTTCCTTGGAGTCCGAGTGGAATTTCCAAACTTTCTTTTGTCCTCAAGGAAAAAAGCAACTCCAGGCTGGACCGAGAACATCTCAAAGGGTAGCCGACTTCTTCTCCAGCTCCTTCTTCTCTGATTCAGCTCCTTTTCCAGTTTAGCTCCTTCTCCAGCTCCTGTTCCAGCTCTTTTTCCAGCTCCTTCCCTTTCTCCAGCTCCAGCTCCAGCTCCAGCTCCAGCTCCAGCTCCGGGAGAAAGTTTTGGAAAGTTGTGCAGAGCAGCGCATCAACAAACAAGTAAGCCCGCTTAGACTTTCTTCTCTGCTTTTAATGATGAAACTCTCCTCGCTCTGAGCTCTGGATGCTTCCAGAAATTTTCCAAAACTTTCGAGTCACTCCTTTACACTTCTGCTCTGCAGACCTGTCCCATTCCCTCAGCCGAGCCACTCCAGGAGCTCAGATCCGTCCACATGATGTGTCCACACCGAACATCCTCAGGCGTTATCGGTCCGGTCACTGTTCAGGCCTAATGGCACAATCTGGGACCAAAAATCTGAGCTTCGGTTTAAAGGCCGGATTAAACCCAGTACTGAACTAGTGCATGGAGCTTCTCCACGCTGACCGGACTGATAGTACAGTACTGGACTGAGCCACTGGCCCTCACTCTCAGATGAGCCTTCCTGCAAATCTTCCAATCAGGCTTCCTGGAACTGCTTCAGTCCCAGTATTCTAAAAACACTATAATAATAAAATGGGTATTTAATAGTGTTAGTCTTAAAATACTCTTTCTTTTCTGACATTTTAAAAATGTCAAAATGATTAACAGGGAAAACAACTTAGAATGAAAGACTTTGGGGCAAAAAGCAAAGCTGGAGATCCAGGATGAAGGTTTAATGTTAATTTAAACTCCTTAAACTGTATTTTCACATCTTGCTGCTGAATCTTTCAGCTCAGTTTGTGATATTTATTAGAACGGGCGCAGGATGGGGCAGGCCTGTAAGGCCTGGGTCACTTTTTGTCTAATGAAGATTATCATAGTGTGTGATATGGGTTCTGGAGGTGTGTTTGGCGGTGAAATGGGATCACCTTGATGGTCCTGAGCAGGGATGCTAAGGTTCTTAAGCAAAGCTGAAATTAGATCTAAAGAATTAGAGTTTCACAGCGAACACTTCTCAAATGTGCACCAGCTATGAGGTTAAATGGGCTCGAGTCATGATATTACATGTGAGGTTCAATGTCCATGAGACACAAGAATTTGATTCAGGCTAGATGTCCACATGTCTCAGGCTTCCAGTCGTGATTAAAAAAAGTCTCAGGATTCCCATCAAATTCTCATCACATTCCCATCAAATGTTCGTTAATGTTCACGAGCCTCCCATCAAGGTTCAGTTTTCCAGTTCTGGGGTTTCGAAAACGAAGTTAAATGTGCTCAAGACACAGGATTCTGATCCAGGTTAAATGTGCTCGAGCCTCAGTATTTCTTTCGTGGTTATATGTCCACATTAGCTCAACGTCCAGATGTCTCAGGTTTAAGTTGAATGCGCTCAAGTCACGGAATTCCAATTCACGTAAAATGCTCCTGAGCAACGGAATTCCGATTGGGAATGTGCTCGAGCCTTACGTTCCGATGAAGGTTTAATGTGCTTGGCCCATGGTATTCCAAATGAGGTTCCTGTTAAGGTTACGTTTGCTCTGACTGTGGGATTCCTTTCCAGGTCAAATATCTGTGAGTCAAAGGCTAATGATTAAGATTTAATGTGCTCAAGACATGGGATTCCTTTCCAGGTTAAATGATGAATTAAGGGCAGAAGAGCCAAGTCGAGTATTTTTCGATTCATTTATGACGGATACCTGGACTTCCTGGGCAACAGAGAGGTCTGCTGCAGTCACAGCGCCCTGGATGAGTGATCTGAGGAATGAAAACACTGGTTCTCCCAACACGACTGATTTAGGAAGAGCTTTTGGCCGGTGTGTGTTAATGAATGGGGCTGGTGTTTTGAGGAACAATGTTAATGTGCGTGCAGCTTGATCGCCCCCTCCCATTACCAACAGTTTTGTAAAAGTGGTGAAAAATTAGTCTCTTTTTGAGTTGTTTTATCCAAGATTAACAACGATACAAACTGAACCGTGGCCCCGAATCGTGAACCGTGTCTCTGCGCTCACAGCGGAGCAGCACAATACACCATTAATCATTGTCATGATATTGGCCGCGCTACTGAAATGGCAGAAGGCTGCAGTGTGGAAATGAGCTCTGATCACACTGCGTGAGCATCACTGTTCCACATAATGTTTTACATCAACATATTTGCTTTTATTTGGTCAGAATTACGTGGAAGGATCTTTAACCATATGAGGTTATTAATTCACCGCTGTGTTTATGCTCAGAATCACAAAAGGAGTAATTTATTCATAGCGCGCTGGCCTCGCTGGCCTCGCTGACCGCATATCTGCCTTTCCCAACGTCTGCAGGGTGAAATGTAGAAGTGTGTGAGCGCATTGTTGGGTCCACATCCCATCCACATCCACTAGTGTTTAGGGTCTAGGCCTCTGGATTGGAAGTCCATGGGCTCAAATCTTGGGCCGTCAGGCTGCCCTGAGGTACCCTTGAGCATGATACCGTCCCCACCACTGCTCCCCGGTGTGTGTGGCCTAAATACAGATGTCGTATTTCGTTGTGGTTCACTGTGTGCTGTGTTTCGCAATGAGGAATAGTCACTTTCACTTTCTGCAGCCTCTCCCACTCTTAAGACCAGTTTTTTAAGTGCACTCAAGATTAAGAGGCCCGTGGCAGCAGCTGGAACACAAATATGAAGGAATCCTGACCTTGACTTTGCCTCGTTTACAGCTTTGGTGTTCCATTCGGTCATCCAGCCCCCCCTGCAGTCTGCTATGTGGCTCCTCCTGACCTTCAGATCCATTTCCCATTCCTGACTGACAGCTGACAGCCTCCACCTTGTGTCCATCCAGAGATCTGACGTTTCCTTCCTGCATGATTGAGTGCTAGTGCCATGGTTGCCACTGCATGCCTCAGCTTATCTGCTGTCTGCTCAGAGACTGTGATCAGAATGGGAATCCATCCATTTCCCCTTCCTGAAGGGAATCTTTTCCGAAAAGAGGCAGATTCAAAGACGCACAGGACATGTTGCAGTCGAGGTGCATGAAAAGAAAACGTTCAGAAAGTGTGAATATGCTGCGAGAAAATGGGCCACGCAGACTTTTTGCATCGTATGAAAAAGTGGGCCTGAGTTTGAAGCGGAGGGGAGGCAGCAGGTGTGCAGTGTCAGGTTTATCAGATATTATTAATACGATCGGTAAGTGCCTTTCCTGCAGTGGCGGCTCAGTCAGAAAGCCTAACGCAACAAGTTAAAATGCGTGAACACATGATTTAATTGTTGCTTTTCCAAATAAAAATAAGTGCACATTCAAAAAAGTGGCACAATTTACTATTTCACCTGAACACAACCTTTGCATAACCGCAGGTTCAGATTCAGATTCTAGATGCGTTGTCATGTGGACAGAACACAGAGAGAAAGAAATTCTTACTCGGATGCCTTCACAGACGGTAACGTTTAACAGACACTTGAAATGCAGTGCAAATAAATCAACAATAAGTACAAATACACAAACCTAACTGCGATAAATCAACTGTACAATAAATACAAAACAAAAAGGTACAAACTAGGTGGTGGTGGTCTAGTGGTAGGATACTAGTCTGCAGACCAAAAGCTCTCAGGTTTGAGGTTCCAATCCCCCCTCCAGCGCTACCATCATCACTGGGTTCTTGAGCAAGACCCTTAACCCCAAGTTGCTCCAGGGAGACTGTCCCTGTAGGTAAGCAATGTAAGTCGCTCTGGATAATAGCGTCAGCTACATGCTGTAAATGTAACTATCGTGATATTTCAGGTGGGCAGATTTAGCAGTAAAAGCATCCCCGTGGATTTTTTTGTCAAAGCTGCATTTTGGTTTAACCCCATCTACTGTAAACCTGAGCTTATAAAGCTGTGACCCTGCAGAACGGCAGTAATGTAAACTTTAAGGCCGCAGTTCAGCTCAGCAACAGTGAAGTGATGGTGCAAACATATGATTGGAAATGGGAGAAAATGACAGTCCAGTGCAACAAAGTAAATGCTTTTACCGTGGAGCAGCAAATAAACAGCCAATTTTGACGATTGTGTCAAAATATGCAAAGAAAATCCGCAAAATGTGACCAGCTTTGTGTGCACCAGCCTGGATGGCAGAATATTGCGACGACGTGGAGATTTCTGCTGATGAGCTGAATGCAGCTGCCGTGCCAGAATCCTGGAGTGTATTTAAGCAGGATTTATTGTACCGAACAGCCAGACGCCTCTTCAGACTGAGCACTTTATTCCATTCACGGCCATTTAGCATTAATAAACGTCCTAATACACTTTATTCTTTAGCTTTTTTTTTTGTTATGCCTTGTTTAGTCCCTTAGTCCATGTGAATAAGAATTATATCATTTACATCGGGATTAACAGAAAGTAGGACCGAGTGATTGCTTTTATATCAAATATAAAGTTGTATCAAGGGTCACAAGAAGTGACACTTTGAATAATTGTTCGGATAGAAGGGCTTCGATGAGTTCTAACTGCATTTGTGGCATAAATTGTTTATCCATCCATCCATTTTCTGCCGCTTGTCCCAAACAGGGTCGCGGGGGAGTGCTGGTGTCCAACCCAGCGCACACAGGGTGAGGACGGGGGACGCACCCTGGACAGGTCGCCAGCCCATCGCAGGGAATAAATTGTTTAGAATTTGTAAAATAATTGTCATTTTCATGTATTTTATTAGCAATGTCATTGTGGAAAATAGCAAGAAACAACATGTAGTTTGCAAGCCACCTGTAGACCAATCAAAAGACTCACATCTCCAAACCCTCACGTACCCGCACAGGGGACAACACTAATACCTGGAGATTTGGCCAACCGCGTTCAGTGTTGAAGCCTTAAAAGGTGGCGTTTCTTTTCTAATCTGTCAAAATAAAAAAATTTTACCCAAAAAAAGCTTTTTAAACTGCAGTCAAGGTTTAGAAAAACTGCTTTTATTTTCTCCTAATTATTCAGGCCTACTAGAAAATACTGAAAACGTGCAATGTGTTAATTTATAAAGTGATTAATTGACCCATTTTTCAGTAAATAAATCAGAACAGACTTTAGATGATCACAATCAGTGCACCTGGGCAAACACACAGCGTAAAACATTTAACGCACACATTTCACTTCTGTGTGTGTGTGTGAAGTCTGGAATGTGGCTGGTCGATTAAGAGCTTGATTAATCGAATGAAATGAAGTCCTATGGAGGAATGAGAGCCACGGTCTTTGGCTGCACACTGAGAAACCTCTCCACAGCTGATTCAGAGAGATAAAACCGTCAGCAGCACACCTGTACAAACCAACCTGCCGCCCTGCAGGAGTGTGTGAACACACGCACTCGCGCTCACACACGCATGCACAATTAAACTCTTCTTCTCCTCTGAAAGCATTCAAAACGAATCTCCCCTCGAGGTTTTGGAGCCACAGCTCTCAGGCCCTTCTTTAAAGCGCATGGAGAAAACAATCCTCCTCCTCTTCCTCCTCCTCTACACTTGACTGCTTTGCCATTGAGATAACATTGTCCTCCCAGTGTGCAGCTGTGTATTAAACCTAAGCCCCAATCTATTAAACCTAAGCCTCATCAGCACGATACCAGACGTCCAATCAAAGCTTCCCAGCACCAGAGCTGGCTGTCTATTCAGAAGCCTTCCTTAAAGTACTAATCGGGGAACCCATTCACAGACAGACGCACCAGGGAGCACACAACCACCCCGGCGCTAACTACCCCCTCCCGTCCGTCCAATAGGAGCAATTTGTACCATGCAAATGCACAGGTGTCACTGGATGATGTGGTAGGTCCTATATGTCTGTGTTCACATTAGCTGATGGACAGATGACCATCTTCCACCAAAGTCAGAATCTTGTACCTGTAGTTTAGTGATGAGCAGCAAGTCAAAATGTTATGCAAATGAATGAAAGTGCTGATGTACTTCCCTTCCACTTTCAGATCTGCTGATTTAAGAGCTTTAATCAGACTTGAAATAATGCGGTTGTAAATACGGATCCAGAATAATGTTTGTGTCCGTCCCAGCTGGATTTACAGCACCAAGTTCAGACGTTTTAGCCTCTGGTGCTCGATTTGGGACACAGTTTGGTGAAATTTGCAAAGTTGTCCTCATATTTTGCGGAGTTACAGAAAGGGCTTATTCATTTTCACCATTTGAGAGAGTATCTTTGGGCTCCCGGTCATTATTTACTCCATTCGAAGATGCCTTGATGAAAAAAGTAAGCAAAAATGAATGATTTCAGTGATTTTTTTTATTTAGTGCTGCAGCCACGCTGGCAGGAAAGCAAGAGAGATAAACAGTGATGTTCAGTACGCTGCTCCAGGATGTGAGAAAATGCTGAGACCTCGGTACTTCTGTCTGTGTGTGACAGGGGTGAACATGCTCGATACAAATTGGGCAGATACAGACGTGGTAGTGACATGCCTTTATGGAACTTATGTAGTGATGGACAGAGAGCCCTGCTGAGTGGAAGAGGCCTGTGGACATGCCCTGTTATCTCAGCACTGACAGACAGACAGCACAGCCTGAGGCGTGAGTGCTGCGTGAAAACTTCAGGGTCAGAGATCACTGACGTGTGTGTGGGAGATTTATAATGAAGTCCCGATACAGCAAAAAATCCACTGTGATTAAATGCTTTAATCAGAAATTATGCGATTGCAAATATGGATCTGGAATAATCTGTTCGTGTCCGTCCCAGCAGGACTGAAGTTCCGAAGTTTTAGCCACTATGGTGGTCGGTTTGGGACACGGTTTGCAAAGTTGTCCTCGTGTTCAGACAGAATTTGGTTGAGTTACAGAAAGGGCTGAACAGTTCATCGTTATCACAGTTTGAGAAAGGCGACAGGGCTACAATTTTAATAATACTGTACCTTATTCATGATATTTATAATAATCAAATCTTGTAATGCAAAGCTTGTGAGCAGCTTCATTATATTTAGCGCTGAAAAAAATAGTAAAAGTAAAGATATATAAAGGAAATCACTCAATATGCCTTAGTTCAGTTTGAAGGAGGAAGATGCAGAGGACGGGAAGAAATGGAAACGGACGATCCACCGTGGCGACCCCTAAACGGGAGCAGCCGAAAGAAGAGAAAGAAGATTCGGTTATTTCGTTATATACTTTTTATGAATGTACTTTTCCTTCCACTTGAAGAACATTTGAATCGACTTCCCAGAGACTTCTTCGTTGTATATGTATCATACATGTGGAATACATTTATCATTCAAACCAGAATGAATCATTCACAACTTTATTTAGTGAACATGTTAGGAAAGGTGTGGTCTCACATTTGGAAGAATATTTCCGTTTCTAATTTGGAGGTACTTTGGTGAAATAGTCCAAATGAAAAATCAGACAAACTCTTGGTCTTCAGCCTCTTGGTTGTGTGAAGCAGTCAAGGGCTCATGACTGCATTTGTCTCGCTGATGGCTTTAGCACATGGATGAGTTATGGTCAGCTGAACAATGTGTGTTCAGTAGTTCGAGAGCGATGGAGTCAGTGGTATGTTAGTGTTTAGCATCGCTCGGGCATGTCCTGCTTCTGTCCTCTTAAAGCATAAAGCCTTTTCACACGTCTCTGTAAGAGGTAACCAGAGAGCCGGCACTTCTGCCTCTGCAATTATTATAATAACTGCCATTTACACACATGCACACACGCACACACATCATTCATTTCTTTCTTATATATAAGCGAGACGTGTCTCCTCTGAAGGACGTCTGGAGCGTCTGTCTGTGCTGAAAGTGAACTGAATCTCACTCCATATTAATAGAATTAAAGACTATTAAAGCCTCAAACCTCAACTCCAATAAAAACAATCTACTGAAAATAATCCACATGAACTTCACCGCTTCACTTTCATCCCGTCTCTACCAGTTCTCCCGTCACGGACATCACACTCAAAACACTCCTTTTCTCCACCGCCCACTCTCCCCGTCCTCTCTCTCACTCTCCTTCACTCTGTCCTGCACCGATGGACACAGAGGGACGGGACATCTTTTCTGTGCGTTTGTGTCCATTTAGAGTCTAACGGGTCTGGATCAAAAAAGTAATAGAGGAAGAAAAGAGTCTCTCCTGAAAAGGATGTTTGTGTTGTAGTTTAAGGAGAAAAATGGCGAAGTGATTAAAAACAGAAGTATCCAGGTAAAGATAGTCAGTCTGATTGGAGCTCTGATTGATATCCAGCATTTCGCAGATGCTGAACATCAGCCATCCAGTTACACAGTCAGAAAAAAGCATTCACATGAAATATTCTTTATTGGGAATGGAAACATGGACGGCCCACAAACCCAGGTGACCTGAATGAAATGACTGGTGGTGAGAAGATTATGTAAGCTCAATGCTCTAACGTCACCCCGGTTACTGTTGCTCTGTCTGGCAAGCTTTGGAGCCCAACATGGTGGCTGTGTTCAGTAGTTAATATGAACTACTTGAATTGCAGTATTGTTATAAACCAAGTTTTGATTGCAAACTTGTTCTTTTGTAGTTCCTCAAGTTTAACAAACACAGTAACTCGCACGATGAAATCAAGTGGTCCAGTGAACCAAAAGTGAGGAGGAAATGGTGTGCTGTAGATCAGCATTCATTCTTCTATCATCTGAGAACGTTGGAGAAACCCCTGAGACAGGTTGTACATCAGTTGTACGTCATCAGTGATATGTTTTTGATAGGATTTATCCGATGCTTTTATCTAGAATGATGCACATTTCCTAATGACAGGGTAAGTTTCCCAGGATCCACTTGGGTTAAGGACCTTGGTCAGAAGAGTTCCAGTGGTGCTGGAGAAGATTCGAATCCACAACCTGGTAGTGGTGGCCTATGATTTGGGATTAGGACCCATAATTGGACGGTTGTGGGTTCGAGTCCTAGAATAGTAGGTTGCCCTGAAGTTCCCTTGTGCGAGTTACCGTCTCCATCACTGCTCCCTGGATGGGGGATATGGCTGCTCACTGCTAAAACCTTGGGGTAGATACAGAGGATGCATTTCGTTGGGGTTCACTGTGTGCCGTGCTGTGTTCACAATGACAAATAATCACTTTCACAACTTCTTGGTCCGCTACTGAGAATCCACCACCACCTGACCACTGAGAGGGTAAACATATATAACATTCTTTTTAAGCTCTTGGTATCTCACTCATCCTAAACTGAAATGTTTTACAAGTCCAACACTGAGGAGGTGGGGATTTTGTTGGGAGGGTGATGCTGCTAGGTCTGCCTTTCATAAGCACTCAAGCTTTCAATCACTCAAGCAATGCATGATCATTAACGTGCCACCGGGTCTCATCTTTTCTTAAAGCAATCAGAGACTTTAAACTCTTAACCGCGGGCAAATTGTGCTGGTTTTCTTTGCTCCTAATTCTGACAAATATAGGCATTTTGTAGTGATTGTCGTGATTTGATAGAACTTGTCTAGTAGATTCTTGGAGAGACTTTTCTGGTGTGTCCACTTGGACAATCGCACATATATGTTCTCCTTCTGATCTGTAGCACATTGTCAGTATCTAATGGCCTCAGCCCAGTGTAAACACAGCTGTAAACGACTCTTCTGGCTGGCTGTTAATGTGTGTGTGTGTGTTTGCTCCCTCGCTCCTCTTTAACGAAGCCCAGGCTGCATTAATCTATTAAGCAGTGCTTGTAAAAGTGTAAGATTGTGCTCTTTTGGGGAGCTTTAATGCTCAAGACTTTGCCTCGTTGTTTTTGTTGCAGGTTTTTTCGAAACTCTTTAGTATGACGGACAGGTCTGTGGAGACTGCACCAGGTGTGACATCTGGGGTGCCATTGCAAGGAAGCTTAATGAGAGAATTTCTTTTCTCAGTGTTAGAGAGAGATCAGGTAATGTTGAGCCACTCCATATTGCATCTAGATTAAGGGCGAGACAGCAGGCAAGGTTTCAAACCCAAAGTGTCTTCTGTGGGTCGTCTAAGACAACAGCAGTGGGGAACTCGCTCCTACTGCTCCCGAGCTATTTATTTATAAATGTGTTAAAAACCAAGATGTCTTGCCCACTGCCACCTCTGCCTGTGAGTCAGCAGAATCTGCAGAAGCAGAATCGGGCAACAAGTATATATTTTTTTTACATTTCAGGAATTTATGAAGGACCATTTCTGCAAAAAGTGTAAATGCACTGTTTAAGCCATTTGTAAACAGTTGCTGTGGCATGCTTCGGTTGTTGCTAAGACATTGTTGAAGGGTTGACATTGATTTCCAAGTGCTCGCTAGGCTGTTGCTAGGTGGTAATCAGAGTAGTGCTGTTGGATGCTAGCTGGTGCCTCTGGTGGTCAGCCCTGGTGTTTGCTATAGTAATGCTAAAAGGGTACCATGGTGTTCCAGGTAGTTGCTGGGGTGTTTTGCAGCAACCCCAGTTACTATGAGATCTCGAGTGGTTGTGTTAGACACACACACACACACACACACTCTCTATATCTGAATTCCCTCTGTCTCTCTTGCTCTCACTCTCAGTTGGCCTCCCTAAAAAATCAATTGATTAAAATGTACATTCTTGATAAATTGGCTCTGTGATTACGTTGTAATTTGAGTCATAAACAGCATATCCTCAGCGGTGGTCCTTACCACCACTCAAAACCCGCTAGTACACGGAGCCCTTGAGTTTAGCTGGGCCCCTGCTGAAATTCTGACAGGGGGTGGGGATAATTTGACCCATACATGCTTCACATCTACCCCAGTGACCTGAGTGAAATCATGCAACCCAAGTGGCGCTACACAGACTCCGACCAGCGACATATGATAACAAAACACACTGCCCATCCTCTCTGACTACTGTTGTTCCATCTGGCAAGCATTTGGAGGGGGTAATCCAAGAGGCTAAATCTGATGAGTTAACAAGAAACACTTTGTTTTGTTTGTTTGATGGAGTAAACACACAAAAAATATTTGGAAACTCTAGTTATGTCACTATTTGTAAAACTAAAATGTTCAAAATCATCTACTATACTTTCAGGCACTGGGGGTTGCAATATAATAACAATATATATAACAATATAATAATTAATGCTCTGAAAACCTTAAATGACTGAAAGAAAGAAACTCAAGAATAAAACGATGAGAAGGACGTACTGGATACATCCTATGAGTTACCTTTTCTAACCAGGATGGGATTTGGACAGGTTCCCAGTCTAAAAACAGGTAGACACAAGCACAGTCACATCTAGGTGGCAACTTAGAATCTAAATTGGATTCGAATTGGGAATCGAACCCAAACCTTCTCGCTGTGGCGCGACAGAACTACCCACGTTCTGCTCCTATTAGAAGTCACCATCACGCATCTTCCATCTCCATGTCTTCCTGTCCTCTGCATCTTCCTCTTTCACACCCACTGGGTGTCCTCACTCAACACATCCATAAACCTCCTCTTTGTCCTTTCTCGTCTTCTCTTTCCTGGCAGCTCCATCCTCAGTATCCTTCTCCTGTCTTACTCCTCGTCTCTCCTCTGGACGTCCCACCTTAATAAATTAGATGTCAAATTAAAATGCCTTTAGTACTGCAGCCTCTGTCCAAAATCTAGTGAAATGAAACTCTGCAGGAAAGTAGATCTGAAGGAGAAGTGGCGCCTGTAGAAAACGAATGAATGTTCATTGTCAGCTTTCATGATCAGGGAAGTTTTTTTTCAGTGTATTGAAACTTCACTTGTTTGTTGCAAGTGAAGTGAAAGTGAAGTGAAACTGTCCATTTGCACACAGCACAGCACACGGCGAACAACAAGAGGCATCCTCTGCATTTAACCCACCCACACTGTGGATCAGTGAGCAGCCATATCCAGCACCTGGCGAGCAGTGATGGGGACGGTACCATGCTTGGTTACCTGAGGGAGACCTACTGGTCTGGGATTCGAGCCCTCAATTACATTTACATTTACATTTAGCAGACGCTCTTCTCCAGAGCGACTTCCATGTCCTAATTACAGGGACAGTCCCCCTGAAGCAACTCTGGGTTAAGGGTCTTGCTCAGGGACCCAGTGGTAGTGCTAGAGGTGGGATTTGAACCTGGGACCTCTTGATCCAGACGTCCATAGGCAAGTACCCACCACTAAACCACACCCCCTCGACCTTCCAATCCTGGGAACTAACCACATTGGTCATTTATCACTACTGGGCCACTCTAATGTCCATGCAGGGGGTTTATGACCTAATTCAGAACCATTAATAAACATAAAACCATTAATAAACCACTGATAGGAGTCGTCCTATTGTACCCTCACACTTCTGGGTGTACTTGATGCTGCTGGTTGGCCTAATTTACGTTCACCCACAGCTTGCTAGTGCTACAGCTATTCATTATGTTTCTGCGATTCCACCGGGTGCCTTAGTAAGTTGCATTTACACATTTCAGTGTGTTCTTTTGACCCTGATTTGTTTCCACCAAGCTCTGCAGCTACATTTTGACAGAACTGTGAGCTCAGAGCTGTGTATGGCACTGCTGAGAGGTGGGGGGGGCTTGGGGGTGTAGGGCGGGGGCACAATTACACACTTTGAGTGAGCAAGGGGGTTAAAATGTGCTATGAGCTAAGGAGATTGAGAGGGCACTAACTGAGCGCCGGTAATAGACTGGTATAATAGCCAAGTAAATCCCTGTTGAGCCAACTTATGCACACACACACACACACACACACACACACTCTCTCTCACTCAGAGATTTCCTCCCTCTCTAGTTCCCCAACCCTCTTTAGCACAACCACAGTCACACATTTCTCCCCCATTTTAGTCTAAAACGCTCTCACACATGCACACATTACATACACATACTACGAGCGGCTGACCCTGCCGCCCCGGCCCTCACAGCAGCCTTAATTGGTGTCATTAGGCTCTCTGAAAAAAGGGAGATAATTGGCCTGGCCCACTTGAGCAAACAGGACTTCAATGCAGTCATTTAACAGCGTGTTGGGGCGAGGGCCAGCGGAGTCCTGGGAAGCAGGCTGATGCAGAACGGGAGGGGGTTTCTCTCTTATGCTTGTCTTTTTTAACAGGTGCAGGGTGTTCCCCCTGTTGAGTGCTGCCGCTCATCGCAGAGCACTGTGTTGGGTATTGTTTGGTTCTGTTGTTACCCATCTGAAACCTGACGATATCTGAAATGATGCAGCGAAAAGCTGTTGTTTGTGAAATTAAAGAAATTTCCCAGTTTCATTTCCATCACTCAAGACATTTCTGGTATCCAGAGTGGGATTTATGTAATATGAATATATTGTTATTATAATATTGTTAATATATTGTTGCTATAATTACTGTTATTAAAAATGTCATTGATTATTTATCTTTTCTGAAAAATGTTTTACAGTGACTCCCTACATTTGAAATCAAATACCTGTTCTTTCACCTCCCTCCTCGTTTTTTTCAAAACTCCTTCTTTAATCTGAATGCATTTGAAGGGAATCACCCAATTGTTTACATCACATTCCCAACATCAAGACCTAATTTGACAATAACTCCCTGCAAAAATGATCCCTAGGTGTGTCCATCAGTGCGAATCCTGCATGACAGCATAAAGATGTGAGAGAGAGGACAGGGAGAGTGGACGGTGGAGTTCAGGCGTGTGTGGAGTGTGTGTCCGTGACAGGAGAACTAGTAGAGACGTGGATGGAAGTGAAGCGGTGAAGTTCATGTGGATTATTTTCAGTAGATTGTTTTTATTGGAGTTGGAGGCTTTAATAGTCTTTAAACTCTGTTAATATGGAGAGAGATTCAGTTCACTTTGCACAAAAACAGCTGAACAGAAAGGAGACTCCTTTTAGTTTAGTACTCAGAGCCTGTTCGTTTCACCTTTTCAGGATTTCTTCTTTTACCAGAGTCATTTTACAAAAGTATCTGAACTTGTGCTTGAAAAAAGTGCCTACTTTTGCCACCTCTGCCGGTGTCTGAAGTTTCTTTATTACTTAGAGGTTGGAGGTATGGCTTTTATAGCTAATATTCCATTACTTAATGCTCTAGAAATAAACATGCCTATATAATTACACACTTGCTTCCAGCCATGTCATCTTAAATAATCTCAAATTGGCATTTTTATGTGTGTGAGGATTGCTTTTTTAAACCTGCACTGGATCTAAGAGGCAAGTAATGGAACCATAGCAACCAGTGGTGCAGAAACAATGTCATTTCTGGGGGAAAATGATGAAAAATAAGACAACCGGTGATAATTTTGCTCTCATTTTACTAATAAGCCACTGGTAAGCATCTTTACTATATACTAGAATCTCTTGCTGGAAGCAGCCTACACTGTGGACCAGCTCAAGGAAACTCTCTCTGCACAGTAGGAACAGTATGGATTGTACATAGTTTACACATTGTTTACATATTGGCATTGAAAAAAGGTGCCCGTCTGTGTTTAATTATAGAACACAATGACAGTACACTGGTTCTGATTAAAGGAGAGCTTTGGTCATATTTAAAAATGCACAAGGGTGCAAGAACGCCTTTGGGCTCCTTTCCCAGATAAAATGTATTTTTGGGATGGTGGGTTAGCGAGTCCCCATTGGTGATGCAAAATCAGCACACACTCGTGTGAAACAATGCTGAGATTTTAAATAAAATCAGACTTTATGTGGTTCCTGACGCTGTTGACCGTGCTCGAAAGCACACAACTAAAAACAATAGTGTTCACGGTGGATTAGCTAGTCCATGCTTTTGTTTGTGATCGCTTTAAAGACCGTGTATGTAATAGAGTGAACTAAAGTTCAATTAGCTGAAAAGTACAACCAGACCCAGAACCCCTGTGTGGAAAAGTGAGGGGGTGGCGGTGGCTCCGCGTGTGGCCTGATCTCATTCAGAGCCGACAGAATCAGGCCGGTTGTATGGGGGCTGCAGGATGTTTTGAGTGAGTGGCAGAGGGTGCTTTGTTCCACTTTCTCTCTTCAGCGCCAGGCATCGAACCCCAGCACTACAACCTCACGGCTTTTATTACAGCGTCCCCGGGGACCCTCGCAGGCACACGCTCAAGCATCCACTCGGCCAGGTCGAGATCTTACTCCGTAAACCCCCAGTGCAGCTTCTCCGTCAGCTCCCACCAACTTTTTGACATCGTCTGCTTTTTGCCATGTTTTCCTGCTCTTTCCTTCTCACTCCCTTGCTGGTGCCCCTGCTTTCCATCTTTGCCTCCTTTTTTCGTTTTCCCTCGTCATAGCTGTACACGTCTTGCTTGTACTCATGACATTGCTAATCCCCTGCTCCATCCCTCTCCCTCCCTCTCTCTTTCGCTCAGAGGAGTAGAGAGTAGAGTTAAGGCCTAAAGCTCTAGCTTTGGGCGCGTTTCACGGCTGATTTATTCCTCATTGTTAGATAGTTTACTGAAACATGCCCACTTCGCTGCATAGGATGTGAGATTTTGGGGTGCCAAAAGCAAGATTGTAAGAGGCAGCCTCTTAAAACTGGCCTTTATTTGGCATCTCTCTTCAGCCCTCAGCACCTCTCCTCACTCATTCGCTCCTCACGTTCTCCCCACTCCCACTGATTCGATGAAAAGATGGAATCTAACCCGGCCATTAATGTGGATTAGTGAGGTAGAGAATGTTTGTCAAGAGGCCAGGCAGATCAAAGATGGCAGCCAGCGAGGCAGAAACTCCGCTGAATCCTTACTGCGGATACTGTGAGGGGGTAACCGCCGAAACCTCTACCTGAGAATGTGCTGCGCTGCAATGAAGAGCACTGGATCTTCCAGGAAATACGCCGTCTAGGTGATGAATTTGGATTCTCTGGGACTGAAATGGTCAATTTGCTTCATATCCTAGAGAGGTCTTTTCATGATTCTTTTTGATTTTGTCGTTAGAGACTGCCGCTGGCTGGTTTGACCCCAGATGACATGGTGCGGAGGTGGTACTGCGTTTTAGACTGGACAGCCATGTTGATCCATTGTAAATCATGCCTCCTTGAGGCGGCCAAGCCAAACAGAGGCCTGTGAATGGAGCTCGTTTGACTGCTGGTGTGGTCCTGTGTTTATTTGCCTTCACATCCTTTGGGCTTCTGTTTTTTTTTCCCTTTAAAGCAAGTGCAAGTCTTGGGACTCAAAGAGCGGATAAATGAAGTCCCAAACGAAGAGCGACAGCATTGTGTAGGGGACAGTTTGGCAGTTTATTACACATACAGAGGTGGTCTAGTGATTTGGGACTAAGCCTCAGGATTGGAAGGCCGTGTCTTCGATTCCCAGACCAGTAGTTTGCCCTGAGGTACCTTTGAGCAAGGTACCATCCCCATGAGTGCTCCCAGGGTGCTGGATATGGCTGCCACCTGCTGCACGGTGTGTATGGGTGAAAAGCCGTGGTCCGCTGTGTGCTGTGGTGTGTGCTCACAATGAAAAGTCACTTTCACTTCACTTTAATATATTGCTTCGCACTGGACTTGCACAAAAGGAGAAAAGCCCTTGATCTTCAGTTGCAGTGCTGACAGATGCTGGATGGACTAAAAAAAATATTGCCGTTCTTTTTGAAACTCAGTACATTTGAGCTGCTACTTTGGTCATTTAAGAGCGAGAAGAGTGGGGGGGGGGGGGACACACAGTGAGGTCGAACCTCCAGGAAACATGAACAAAGATGGACAGAAAAACAGATGGATGGATTGATGGAGAGTCAGATAGATGGACAGATGATAGCAGTAATGGAGGTGTGATGGGTAAAGGCCTGTGGGACGTGTGTGTGTGTGTGTGTGTGTGTGTGTGTGTGTGTGTGGAACTGGCCTGCAGGCTTCTCACAGCCTGACTGCTCACCACTGCAACTCTCTGCCCTCAGGGCTCCGGCACAGCAGTCATTGTGTGTGTGTGTGTGTGTGTGTGTGTGTATGTATGTGTGCTAACTTGCTAACTAAATTGCTGCTACAGAATGTTGCAAACTCTACTGAGCTTGGAAAGAGAGAGAGAGAGAGAGAGAGAGAGAGAGAGAGATGGACATCAGTCATATCTGGAGGGAAATGTTGCCCCTCTATGGCAGCTCAGTGCCACTGCAGGTCACTCTGCATGAAACAATCACCCATCTCTCTCTCTCTCTCTCTCTCTCCCCCCCCACTCACTTTCACTCCTTTTCTGTCTCTCTGGATTGCTGGTATATCTACCATACATCCCTTTCTCTTTCTGAGGAAGATGAATTTATTAAGAAGATGAAAAGCAGTATCGATCTGCTGCCTTTCCTCTCTTGTCACTGGGTGCCATAGATCTTTGTGCAGGTGGTGTGTAGCAGCAGGGTTAGTTGGGTTTCTGCGACAGGGAAAGGATGGATAGATGTCGGATGTATAAGCCCTTGTATTGATCTACAGTGAGGGACCTAAAGCTCAGGAAGCTGCAGCAGAGGAGAAGAGTCCTTCAGATTCTTTCTTATTATGTCAGTCATACTTCTTTCATACAGTCTCTCTCTCTCTCTCTCTCTCTCTCTCTCTCTCTCTCTCTCTCTCTCTCTTCCTATATATATATACATACATATATATATATATATGAGAGATAGATAGATAGATATATTTGTGTACTTCCATCTATTTTCTTCCTTTTCTTTTTCTTTCTGTTGTTCTATGTGTGTCTCTCTGCTGAGCTGTTTTTTGGTTTCTTTGGCTCATCATCTTGAAAGACACACAATTGTAGGCAAAAGTGGCACACACACACACACACATACACATCCACTTTATTGATCATCTAACCTCTGTCAAATAAAATGCATGTGCAGCGTGAACACACACACACACACACACACACACACACAAAGAGCTGCATTTAGTGCTATTTCTTGTGAAAATAGTGAGTGAGGTTCATTCTGTGTGTGACTCCCTCTGTCCTGCTCTCTGTTTGGTGCTGAAGACAGTGAGCCTTCCCTACAGCCGCAGACAGAGGGCGGTCTCTCCTTTAGAGAAAATGCAAGGAGGACAGCTGCGAAAGGCAGTGAGACAGCAGGAAAAAAATTGCCCACAGGGGAAGGAGAGAGAGAGAGGGCCACAGATGAGGCAGTAAGACATGTGCGAGGTGCTGAGAAGTTTCAGAGCTGATGGGGGAAAGAGAGGAGTTATATAGAGCACAAGCACTGTGGAGAGAATGATGGAGGAGGGAGGAAGTGTCAGAGTTTTCAACTGAAAATGTGAGAGCAGTAGACACAGAGGAGGTAGAGAGAACGAGGGAGAGAGGGAAAAGTGCCCTCAATGCAGTAGACAACCACATGCCTTTACATACTCATTTCGGTTCAATTCAGGAAGGATTTTAGGGATGCACTGATATGGAAACTATGAGAAGATGCTGATGTCCAACATTCTATATTTTTATGAATATTGAATGAATGAATGAATTAATTAATAATGTTGATTCAATTTTGAGCTTGAGAATATAGAAATGAAGGTATTAGGATGGAGGCAGGGTTATGCTGATTATGTTGATTAGTCTGGTGCTTTTTTATTGTAATTGATGCCTTTTATTGTTCTTGTGTCCATCCCGGCAAATTCCAAGTGACTATGTTGGCAAGACAATGAATAAAGTAATAATCTGTAGTGCAATTTAATATACCACACTGCTTTTTAAAATGAATTAAAACACTATACTTTATAACATAGTGTACATTGCTTAATGCACTCTTATAACAAATTGTACCGTTGCAGTTATAGCAATTACAGAGGGATATTTATAAAAAATCAAACATTTAAACATCTAAAATACAAGAAATCTAACTCCCGACCCTGTGCTGTAATTGAGAGTTAGTCTGAGAGGCTGAATACTGCATGCTGGAGTTAAAAGCCAGTCTGGCTCGGTCTCCGGGTCCGACTCTGGCTGCGGCCGTTCAGCGGCTTGGGTTGTGCACTGGGATTTTTTTTCATTTTACTTAATGGTACATATCATATCAGGATTTCACACGGCCTCTCCCCAGGGAGCCGGCCACGCTCACAGCAATTAGAGTGACAGCGGGCAGGCGGGCAGGATCCCAGCGGTGCTCTGAGGACTGCTAACTAGCCCTGAGAGCCCACAGCCAGAGAGAGAGAGAGAAAAAGAGAGAGAGAGAGAGAGAGAGAGAGAGAGAGAGATCCAGCACCAGGGGGATTTAAATTAACAGCCGAGAAAGACAGAGGGGATTGAAAGCACCTTGTGTCACAGCAGACAGGAGTTTCAGGCAGCTTGGGGACAGGGACAGGAGACCCTTCACACCAAATTCAGTCCTGGTGTGGATGTGGAGAGAAAGAGAGAGAAACTTAAAGTCAAGTCAGTCTTGACAGTAAATTCAGCTTGCAGAGAAAGAGGAACCCGGAAAGAAATCATTTTTGCAAACTCGGTCTCGGTATGGGTTATTTCAAATTAATGCTCTGTAGGCTCAGAGTGTCCCTCCCACACTTAGACAAATGATATAAGTGGATAAATAAACTTTCATTGCTGTGTTTTTAAAAGCACAGGTGGCATATATAGTATCTTTGAAGTTCTCCAGATCTTCCTGAAGGACAGTGTTGTTGTCTCTCATTTTCAGACCAGTCTCTGTACCTGAGCAGTTCTCCAGATCTTCCTGAAGGACAGTGTTGTTGTCTCTCATTTTCAGACCAGTCTCTGTACCTGAGCAGTTTCTCCAGATCTTCCTGAAGGACAGTGTTGTTGTCTCTCATGTTCAGTCCAGTCTCCTGTTTTCTGAGCAGTTTGATAGTTCTGTGTTGGTTAATCCCACACAGTGATCTACGTCTGAACCTTCAAGCAGAACAAAGCGTCTAACTTAAGACATGAAGCAGTGAAGAAACAGGTGCAGATGATTCCAGATGATCAGGTGATTCATTTACTGCTGATGCTGAACGCTGAGTGGTTGGAACCCCTTTATCTAGAACCTTGTAGCTTAAGGCACTTCTTTGCAGGCTGGAGCACTAAAACATTTGTTCCCATTTCTTTCATGTAGAGTTGGAGGGTTAGAGACACTCAGTCTCAAAAATCTTAAGACACCTGAGAAAACAGGTGCTCTTCTAGACAGGAAAATGCAGAGCCAGTACCTTTTGTCCATTCACATTTGTTGTCAACTATTAAAATTATATTACCTGTTTTTAATAACCCTGACTTTAACTTTTACAGCGTGTATTAAAGGGACCATATCATGGACAACTGAGTTGTCCTTGTTTCTCTCTCTCTCTCTCTCTCTCTCTCTCTCTCTCTCTCTCTCTCTCGCTCATTCTGTGTGTTTCTGCCTCTGCAGTGAGACAGTGTTGAGAGATGCGCCTCTTTAAAGAGAGCGCGGTCATGGCCCGTCTCCCACCTTCTGTCTCCAGTCTCTCTCTCTCTCTCTCTCTCTCCCTCTCTCTCTCTTTTGCTATAGACTCTTTGCCTACTCAAAGGCAGGCAGATCAATAGGTGGCTATGCCCCGCTGCCTCCTCTCTGGATCTGCATGGCTGGAGCACTCTCGCTCTTGGTTCTGGTCCAAAATGCCAATCTGGACTGTACCACTGGCAAACAGTGGGGGGAGGGGGAGGAGGAGGAGGGGGTCAGTGTTCTCTGCAGGTCGGTGTTTACCAGACGCCACTGCCACTGAGAAAAGCACTCATCAATCTGGCAAAGTCCCCCCCAAGTAGTCCCACATACACACACACACACACACACACACACACACACACACACACACTTCTGCCAGCTTGCCTAATGACTTTATATTTGATCAATTTAGGTTCATTTGGCTATTTTGCTCTGGTCTGTGCTGATATGGCAGTGTTGTTGAATGGCAGATGGATGATGAAGTGGTGCTGTGGGATGGACTGTTGGCTGTGTGTGTGTGTGTGTGTGTAGGTGTGCGCATGTGTGTGGAGTGAAGTGCTTAGCTAATGGAGGAAAAACAGAACGCCTGTGCTTTTACCCTCCTCCTCGTCCTCCACAACCTCTACGCCCATTTCTCCTCGTTTTCTCTCAAAGACACTTTTGTTCTAAAGTTAACAGTTTACTTCTAGTTTTTGCAGTTCTGGTGAAATGAAGAAATTTCCAAACTTTAATAATTTCAGAATCATCTCATCCTGAAAGCATCTTTCCGCTGATTATGTGAGATCTGTGAAGTTACGGAGTTGTGACGTCATACCAGATAAATCTATCTGCAACTCACGTTTGCTGAAAATGTTTAGTAAGAGTTCTTAAAAGGAAAATATTCCTGCTTTCAAACTTCCTGTCCTCATTCTAGTTGTCATCTCTCTCTCTCCCTCCCTCCCTTTCTCTCTACCTCAGTCTCTCTTAGTCTCTGCCCCTCCATGTCTCTGACACTTTCATTGTTTCTGTTTCTCTCTTTCTCTTTTTGTCTCTCATATAGTCTCTGACTCTGTACTCAGTGCATGTCTCTCTCTCTCTCTCTCTCTCTCTCTCTCTCTTTTTAAGGTTATCTGAGTCCTGGATGGTTGCCAGGTATGTTGGTGTGTTGATAGGGCAGGAGAAGATCTGTCCTGCCCCAAGTGTAAGAGGTGGTGGGGTTGGAGGAAAGGATGGGTAGTAGAGCAAAACACAGACCAGCAGACACCCTGACTCTTACTGGAGGAGAAAGGAGAGAGAGAGAGAGAGGGAGAGTCTATGAAAGAGAAGTGCTTTTCACAGTAAAGGGAACACTTGAAATGGCTTAGAGTGTGTGTGAGTGTGTGGACTCCTGGGGGTGTGTGAGAGGGGGATGATGAGAGGAGATGTTGCCGGAACAGGTAGCGTACACTCCAACCTGCCTGTGCTGGAGTGAGTGAGGGACATCATGGTGTCCACTCTCCATCTTAAGACACCTGAGAAAACAGGTGCTTTTCTAGACTAAATGCAGAGCCAGTACTTTTTCTCTGTTCACATTTGTTGTCGACTATTATAATTATATTACCTGTACAACTGATTCTTCCTTATTTTTCTAATAAAAGAGTGATATAAAGAGTGTATTTTACAGGTTTTGTGAAAGTTAAAACTCATTTCTGTCCAGACGGTAGATCGGAGTAGGGTAGGGACGTTAAAAGCCGCACAGAGTGAGGGTTAATGGTGTTGTGCCCACCTCAGGAAACGGGTGGAGCATCCAGCCCTGCTCTGACTCTGCCGGGCTGACTCGCTTTGATTGTGGCCTGCAGGCTGCCTCAGCGCCAGTGGGGAAAGGCCGTATGACCTTGCGTGTGTTTTTCCATCCCTGCCCACAGGGATGAGCTTCTCTTTTCCACGTTGCAGTCCAACGGCGATTTTTAGGCTCTGTTCAAATAAAGCTGGTTTAATTGTCTGCAAATCTTTCTCTGTGGCAGTGAAAAACACACCAAGCAGCCACAACATTAGAACCACTGACAGGTGAAGTGAGTAACATTCATGAAACTTTCAGCACCTGTTATGGGATTTATTACCTGTGGGATATGTTACGGAGTAAGAAAATCATTTTTTGAAGTTGGAAGCAGGAGAACCAGGTGCGCTGCTGCAACAAACCAAGACTTAGAAAGCTCCACACACTCAAACTACTAGAATTAGCCAATAACCATTTATTGAACTCCCAATCACAGGACTTATAAAACGTCACTTCCTTTTCTTTCTTGCTTATCTGGGGTCAACCAGAAGTCCAGGTTTCTCCCAAGGTTTCTTCCTCCAGTTTTAGGGAGTTTTGCCTCTGTTGCCCTTCAGCTTGCTCGCCACGGAGGCCTGCTTTCCAAAGATCTGCTGCTAAGATCTCCTTGAGTCCTCGAGTCCAGGCCTTGAGGGATCAGAGTTATTTTAGGGGGGGGGGACCTATGTACTGTTAGACAGGTGGTTTTAATGTTATGGCCAAATGGTGTATATAGGCAAGTCTGAGCTGATGATGAACAGGCTTGGGGAGCAGAGGGGAAGGGGGTGAGCTCATCAGTCTGAGCGAGCTTTCGGGAGAGGGCGTGATGAAGTGTGAGAGAGTGTGATGAATGGCCGTCAGAATTAAGAGTGCTCCAGGGAAGCGGGCAGCTCAGGCCAGCCGCAGCCTCAAGCTTCTCTCCTCCACTCTCACCTGCTCAGGCAGAGAGAGAGAAAGAGAGCTTTTTCTTCTACCCCTATATCTTCTCCCTTCTGCATGGTTATTTATCTGTTTCTCTCTTCTCCATACCTTTCTCTTTCTGTCTTACTGTCTGTAAATTACAGTTACAATTTCTCACCTTAGTTCTGAGACATTTCTGCAATATTATCCATAATGTTGACTGTAATAAATTGCAGAGAATAACTGTTTATTTTTATTTACATTTTCAAAGGGTTGTTCAACCTTGAGAAAGTTATTGGCTTAACCTGAACCTGTCTTCTGAGAACTGGCCATCCTCAAAAATCTGCGATGAAGGATCTTGGTCAGATAGGTAACCTGAAAACCTATTTGGTGACTATGAAAGAGATCCTTTGTGAAGATGGGAAAGCCTTACAAAAGGAAGACCAACAGTGCAGCACTTCACCGGTCAGGTCTTCATGATAGAGTGGCCACACAGAGGCCATTCCCCACTAAAAGGCAGGGCTTGCTGAGTGTTTGTGAAGTGGTTCTCACACCCAGAGAAGTGAATTGTTTTGTTCTCTTGCCCCCACACTTTGCTGGTGGTAGTGGTGGCCTATGATTGGAGACCTAGGCCCCATGATTCAAAGACTATGGATTCCCAGACAAGCAGGTTACCCTGAGGTATCCTTGAGCAAGTTGGGTGTGATGGGTTGAATGCTGAGAAGCATTTCGTTGTGGTTCACTTTTCATAATGTATTCACAATGACAGACAGCCACTTTCACTTTCATGAAGATTGAAACATGGTGGTGGTAGTGTCATGAGGAAATTAGGAAAAAATGGATACAGGAGAATACAAAATGGTGCAGCTTGTAAACTATTTCAAGAGTGCTCAGGATCTTAGGCTGGATGCTCATCATCAACCTGTATGAACGACTGTGCAAGTACGGGAGAAACTTCAGAAAGAAAGGTTTGCCAAGCCTGTAGGATCATACACAAGAAGATCTAGGCCTAAGTGAATGGTCTGGAGAATTTTTTCAGTTTTTTCATTTATTTAATTTTAGTATCTGGCAATGGATTTTATCTTGTCATGTATTTTCTCATGAGATTCCAGGTACAGTTGGTAGATTTGAGCAGGAACATTACCACACTCTGCTGATCACTGACCTTCTACCCTGCTGTAGCAGCCAACAAATGATGACTATCCAGCAAAAGACAGTTGGTGTTAGTAATTGACCCTTTAGCTTTGGAGCACGGATGCTAATTTCTCATGAATTGACCTTTTAATATGACACGAAGATCTCCAATCTGCTGTGAACTGGCCGACACCTTTGCTCAAGCTGATGTTTCTGTAGACACGTTACAGAGGTCCACTGCTGATTCTGCTGCTGAAACGAGTTTCTGCACACCCAAATATTCCCTTTCAGGACAATAAGCTTCTTTTAAAAAAGTGCAAAAATTTCAGTGCTCCAGTTGGCTGTCAGGGTCATATCATTTTGCAGAAGTGAAAAAAGGCAAATTAATGCAATAGCAACAAAAACAAAGAGGTGTGTGCATGTGTGTGCACGTATGACAGGAAGAGAAAATAAGAGGAAGGGATGGGGAGGAACAGCAGGAGTGGGTGTTTTTGAGAAAAGTCACCTTGACGGCTCTATTTAAAAAAGGTACATCCGGAGGACCTTGGGTATTGAGCAGCTTTTCTTCTAATAGTTTTCACAGAGAGTTTGCAGCTGGAACAACACAAGGGTGTGGGTGTGTGTATGTGTGTGTGTGTGTGTGTGTCTCTCTCTCTCTCTCTCTCTCTCTCTGTGTATGTGTTCCCACCTTGCAGTACATTTCTGTTCAGAGACAGTACACCAGTTGCAAGGGTTTCATGGACACACAAAGGTCAGAGCCTTCCTCCACTGGACACTTCAGCTGTTCTGATCTACAGCTGAAACCATGAAGAGTGCTCTCTATCCCAACCAGCCAACGTGACTGGAATAATCTGTTGCATCTTCAGTGTGTTCAGAAGCAGAGCTGAAGTTCGGATTGTACCTGGACAGGGTGAAGAAGAGCGTGCAGGCAGGTTGGAATGGATGGAGAAGAATGGCAGGAGTGCTCTTTGACAGACCAGCATGAGTGAAAGGGAAGGTTTACAGGATGGTAGTGAGACTAACTATGTTATATGGGTTGGAGATGGTGACGCTGATGTAAAAACATGCGGCGGCGGTGGAAGAGTTCAAGATGCTGAGATTTGCGCTGGGCTTCCACTCTCAATTGTGGCAGCGGTAGAAAGGTGATAATAAAACTCATAATTTAAGAGGAATTTCTGAGTGAATATAGAAGTCAGGGTTAAAATGTGATCTCTAGTACGCTCTTATAATGTACATATCAAACGTACGAGTATTCTGAATGCAGGACACTTCAGGATGCACTGGAGACCATTCAGCTTCAATTTGCTACATTGTGCCATAAAAGAATGAATCGCTTCCACATGACTGATGGGGTCAAACTGGGACAAAACTGCTATAGGTCAGCTTTTGAAATCAACTTTGCAGTGCTGCTTATGAATGAGGCTTTTAGAAGATCCAGGTCAAATCGTTTCATGCTACTTCTCCAGCTGGCCCCCTCAGCTGCCTTCATGACTTGAGATTGAATGCCCCAAGTGCCCATCCGTGTCCAGGCTGCATGGGCTGTAGCCTCCCACACGGAATGTTATTTCTACCCTGGCCTTGTCCCATATGCCGAGTTCATGTTGAGGGCTGATGGCAGCGCTCAGCCACGAGCACAGACAGGTGTCCTTGCATATCTCACGTCCACTCCAATACCGTGAAATCGAGGGACTCCGTTGGGGCTGTGGGATTGGTCACGGTGGGATGAAGCACTCACATGTGGGTGTATGTGTATGGAAAATGTCCTGACTGTGCGAGGAACCTTGTCCAGTCCAGCAAAATGGTCCAGAAACTTTTTCTTTTTTATACCCGGATGCACAACAACAAGATTAGGGTGAGGATGAGAAAAAGGAATGATTTTCATGAAAGCATCAACACTTTTCATTAAACTGTGAATCAGGAAGATTGTATAAAGCTATAGATTTTGTTTATAGTTTGATGTTCTAGGTCACAAACACCACTCATCCGAAAGGGTCCTGTACTACCCTACTAGAGAACTTGGCTTTGGACATTTTTTCATGCACGGATACTTAATTCAGCTGGCAGTTTTGTGAAATACTAATAATAAGATCTGTCTGAATACTTTTGGAAGCATGCATGCCCTCTCTATATATATATTTTTGGAGCCTATGTATGAGCCCTCGTCCGGACAGGTTCTGAAACCAAGTAAAAGTAGGTAAATGAGTGTTTCAATGGCCTGGTGCTGAGCATATGGAGAGGAGAACAGGTGGACGATCCTGGTGCACTCTCTCCATTATTCAAACCTCTCTTTCTGCACGATGCGCCCGATTGGCTCAGGTTTCTCCATGGGACTGTGGTGCTCCTGCCATGGGCATTGCGCTGGGGGCTTAAGTCCATCACCCTGAGACATGACCCTTAGGCCAACTTGATGTTCCTCCACTGTGTATTGGGTTAGGCTGGGCTTGTAAAGTCCTTGCATAACATCTTTCTGAAATCCTCCTTGTGTTCATCACTCTCGGCCACGGTAGTCTGGGGAAAAGTAGGGGCAGCGGTGGCCTAGTGGTTAGGGAGTTGCCCCCACATCGGAAGATTGTGGGTTCAATTCCCTCACCAGTAGCTTGCCCTGAGGTACCCTTGAGCAAGGTACCATCCCCGTCACTGCTCCCCGGGCACATAAGGGTTAGGGTTAAGAGCTAAGTTCCAATAAACTAAAACTTTTTTTGGTTCCACCCTTTTTTAAAGGCTGGGTTTTGTAATATGGTCTTACTCTAAATGATATAATATGCATGTATTGGTTTCTTTAGGTTTAATTCACTCAATATGTCAAAGATAAGACAGTTCGACAGGCATAAAATAGTGTTTTTTGCACCAAAAAGGTGATTCCCAGCTAAATGTGAACGAAATCAGTAGCGGATCAAAACGTTCGCCCTGCGCTGTATTTATATATTTATATACTTAAATGGCTTTTCTCATTTGATCACAACAGTGAAGACATCAGCCTCATAAAACAGCACCAGAGTGGTCCTGTTCTTCATTGCTTTTAAGCCTGTGCGTTAATGCAACTTGGCTCTTGCTTGAGATTCTCTTGAGCAGCCTCATGAGATGCCACCTAAGATGCTTTCCCAGGCATGAGTATTCTGACTGGCTGAATAAAAAATCAAAGCTAGCCCAAACATTTTTGTTTCAGAAATAAAATCGACACCAGTGTTTATACCCTGATAATAAATTGCAGTGATTCGTTCAGAAGACCAAACATCCTTAAGATTATGAAGGTTAGACACACCTGTCAATACGTTCTTTTGCCTTGTGCTGAACACCTCCATTCTTATTCTGAAGGTAAAGAAGTGTTACTTCAGAAGGCAGTCGGCCCTGTAATACAGGCAGCCATGTATTTAATACTTGCATCAAGTCCTTCTCAGCCCCAGAAGTTCTTGTTTGTTCTGAAACTCATTCTCTGGTGACGTCCACTCAGGACATGCTGCATCGGGTTTCTGAGGGAGAAACTTTAGCGTCTGAGGTGCAGCGAGTGCGTGTGTGTGAGTGTGTGTGTGGCGGCACATTGGCTGTGAACGGGAGCGTGCCAGAGAGCATGACTGAGACTGACAGCTTGATTTATGGTGCAGCTATAAGTAGCCCCGCTGCCTGCTGCCGTGAGCTGGGCGGAGTCCCTTCAGAAACCCAACGCTGGCTCCCTGGCCCACCAACAGCACCCCCAGCCCCCTGACAAAACGCTCTGTCAAGTGTGAGTGTGTGTGTGTGTGTGTGTGTGTGTGTGTGTGTTTGAGAGAGAGTCCCAAGGGGATGTGCGGCAGCCCCTGTGCCAAGATGCCAAATCTGTATGTTTGTCTGGCCTTGTGCCAGCCCGTAATCAATTAAAGCAGCGCTGGTCCAGGGGGGAAGGCAGGGGGAGGGGTAGGAGTCCTGATGCTGCTGTATGCTGGATGAAAGAGTGAGAGAATATGGGATGAGATCTAGGCTTTCTGTTGAGGTAGCGTTTGCCAACAGTGACCTTTTCGATGAGTCACGACTGCCCTGGAGGTCTGTACTGGTGTGATCTCACTGAGTTTGTCAAATGTAGATCTAGATTCTCTTTTAGATGCTAGCAAGCCTTTATTACTTTGAGAAGAGCCATTGAATAAACATCTCCAGTCTCTCCAAAATGGTAGGTGTTGCGGAGCATTCTGGTATGCAATGATTAGTACCTACCAAAAGTGGTCCAAAGAACAACAACTGGTGATCCAGTGACAGGGCCATTGGTTCAAAGGTCACCGGTGTGGTCTGATCCCAGAGAAGTGCTGCTGTAGCACAAATGGATGAAGTTCATGCTGGCTTTGAGAGGATGGTGTCCAAAAACACTGTGCATCACAGCTTGGTGTACATGGGACGGTGTACCAGCACTTGCTGACCTCTGTCCACCACCGAAAGCACCTACAGTGGACACATCTAATGTATTTAATCATGAGTATTTAAAACGTATGTCCTGTTTTTTTCATAACCATCTAATAGACACATTAACTGAAACAAGAGTTTGTGGAGCTAGAGTCCATAGAGCTTCTGCTGTTTACCGTCTGACACAAACCCTTAGCACTTATGTTCACAATAAGTGATGTTTCAGAGGGTTGGAGTGTCAGTGTCCTTGATGAAACTGGTCCAACTCACCTCAGATCAAAACATAAACGGCTGATTCCTCTAGACGGATAATCTTTCACAGTAGGGCTTAAATCCAGAGCCTGAAAAACTATCCAAATGTAGTCTTTAACTACCTTGATGCCAAAGAGTAAATGATCCGGGTCGTGTCACTTTTGTCGGCATTTCAAGGAAAAGTGGTGCTGCACAACTTGCTGGGTTAAAAAAAATGATTCACTTAATGAAAACGAGTTTAAAAGTTAGTTCGTTTCCCAACTGCCTTGGAAGCGCCTGAGGGTAATGAATTACTTTTACATTTTTTATCTTTGTACTTTCAGAACCCAGGGTGCTTTCAGTAGGGGTGCTCAGTATCATTTAAACACTCAAAATTTGTTCAGCCGTTTTCTTCTCATGGCAATCGTGGAGCGGCCAAGTGTTGGTGGAGCGGTTCTCTCGCTCTCAACTCCAGGAGATGTTCGACCACTGCTGCAGGAAGCCGGTGTGACCCGCATGGTGGCCGTCTCATTGGTAACGGGTTGTCATGGGGACGTGTGTATGCCGGATGGAGTGAGCTTGCACTTTCCTTGATGGAGAAGAACACATTGCACGTTTCTGATTAAGGAATCAGGCTTTTTAGCATAGCATATCTGCTACAGTAATTATTGCAGCTATCCTGCAGGTTTTCCATAATCACTCTCATCCCCACTTCTAGCCAAAGAAAGAAAGAAAGAGAGCTGTTTAAGTGTAGAAAGGAGGGAAGCGGCAGTGGCTGGCTTTGATGTGTGAGTAAAGGCCCTGCGGGGAGGAAGGCCTGGGCCTGTGCCAGAACCCCTCTTGGCTGACAGGCTCCTCTCCTGGTTGGCAGCTTGAAGGCTTTGGGTGATTAATTCTGTTGGGAGGATGAAAGCAGCCCCAGCCAGCGGCTCTCCTCCTCCACCTCCTCCTCTGATGGGCCAGGGACACACTCTCAGCCCGGTCCAGCCCAGCCCGCCCCCCAAATGCCCTCTAAACTGGCCAGCTGCCTGCCTGTCTGCAGGACTCGCCACAGCAGGTGATGAGCCAGAAGGCAGGTGATGCAAAGAGAAAAGGTGTTTATTGTGCTATATTATATTTTTATTATTTTCTTTTTTTTTTCTCTTATGTTCACTTAGCAATAACGTCTAGCTATTTCTGTGCATCACGTAAACAACATCTTCTTTTTACTTTTTGCAAAACAGTTGTAACTCCTGCTGGTGTAGGTTTCGTCTCTTAATGCCACAAAGCAATTTGAGCAGCACCGACAGAAACGTTATCCCAAAACAGCAGAAAGTAAGTAAATTTTTATGTAAGTACATTTTTACGTTTTACTTTTGTTGTTATTGAGATGAATGACATCTGTATCTCAGAACGCTTTAGTGAGTTGAAATTATCCGCATCATCAGGAAGACTAAGCAAGTGAGCTTCATTAGAAAGAGATCATGATGAGCAGCAGTGGCCTAGTTATGAGGGTCTAGGCCTCGGGTTCGGAGGGTTGTGGGTTTGAATTCCAGACCAGTAGGTTGTCACGAGGTACCCTTGAGCAAGGTACCGTCCCCATCACTGCTTCCTAGGCGCTGTATATGGAGGCCCCCTAATGCATGGTGAGTGGGTTAAATGCACAGGATGCATTTCGTGTTGGTTTAAGGGTCGCCTCACAGCGAGAAGGTTCTGGGTTCGACCCCCAGCTGTGGTGCTCCTTCCTGTATGGAATTTGCTTGTTGTGTTTGCACAGGTTTTACTCCATTTTCCATGTTTGTCTGCCCTTCAATGGGCCGACATCCTTTCCAGGGTGTTTCTCTGCCTTTTGTTTTATGAAGATGGGGATTGGCTCCAGCACCCTGGTTAAAATGAGTGGCTCAGATGATGGACGGATGGATAGTTGGTTTCAGAGAAGCACAATGTGTGAAATAACATGTGAAATAATGTGTGTTGGAAGCCCTGAATTATTATGTAGAAAAAAACAAAACATTTTTGGACAAGTATTTTTTGTACCATGTTTGTTGGTCTGTTCATTATGAAATACTAACACAACCTTTAGATGGATGGATGGATGGATGGATGGATGGATGGAAGGTGGGATGGATCTAGAAACCTTAAAAATATATCTAGAATACATATTCCTTCTAGGTGTATTGACTCATTAATAGTCTGGAGGATAAAAAGGGGGAACATGGATCAAATCATAAATAATTCTATTTTAATATTCATTTATTATTATTATTTTTATTTTTAAATCAGAAGGGTGCCCAAATAATCTAATCATGAAATGAGAGTGTTCCCCATGAGCTGAATTGTTTCTTGTCATCAAATTGTTGTCAGGGGTTTTTGATAAAATGTTAAAATGCAGCACAAAAGCCTAATATGGTCATGCCAACAAAGCTTCATTTGAGTTCAAAAGAGAGAGAGAGAGGGAGAGTGAGAGAGAGAGAGAGAGCGAGAGAGAGAGAGAATGAATGGGTGAGTGGGCGGGTGGCATTGTGATCCATATCGAACCAGCTCGCTCTTTGTGCTTTTTTTTTTTTTACTTTCGCCCCCATCCTGCATTGTTTTTATTAGGTGGCATCTTTTATTTCATGGCAGTGTGCCACGTTAATCCCCCTGAGATTCAGTAGCACCCTGTTTGGAACGGAATCCGGCTTACAGCTGTCAGACACTGCACTGATGCAGCCAGCAAATGAGAGAAAGGGGGAGAGAAAGAGAGCGAGAGAGAATTTATGACTGAACTACAGATCTAGAAAAAGAAAGCACTTATCTGCCACATCAGCACATTATTTGGAGCGTCCAGTAGCTGAAACAGGCCGATGGAAGAAAAAACATCTGGTCAGGCCACGGTTAGGCCAGTCAGTGGACCTTGCTTTACTGTATTACATTTAGTAGGGCGTGGCTCCACCCTTTTGTTGTGTCTCCACCCTTGGGGCGGGGCCAGACATAGGTTAGAACAGCTGGGCTTTCAGGTGGCTGCATGTCCAGGTATAAGCCTCAGCTGTTACTTCTACAGTAAAATACAGGAAGATGCATAAATTATTATGTGTGTCTGTGTGTGTGTGTGTTTGTTTGAAAAAAATTCTGAAAATTCTGCATTATCCTATAATTATTTGATGGAGACAAAGTCAGAGAAATGAAGACCGTGTTGGTTTGGACATGTCCAGAGGAGAGACTTTATCAGGAGAAGGATGTTGAGGATGGAGATGCCAGGAAAGAGGAAAAGAGGAGGTTTATGGATGTTGTGAGGGAAGACATGCAGGTGGAAAAGAGGAAGATGCAAAGGACGGATGATCCACTGTGGCGACCCCTAACAGGAGCAGCTGGAAGAAGAAGAAGAAGAAAAGAAGAAGAAGAATTGTATTAAAACTATCATATTGAATTGTGGTAAAATTAAAACCGCCCTCGCGGCTCAGTCACGGTTCTTGCTGTTATATGTTCTAACCTGTGCATGACTGTCCCTCAGAGACACACACACACACACACACACACACACACACACACACACACACACACTCAGTGGAATTGGATCCAGATTCTGGCTGCAGGGTCTGAGCTCTAGCCCTTCCCTGAACTCCCCATGCGAGGAGACATTCTGACCCCTGACCTCTAACATTGCTACCTGGCATCTGCACAGGTCACCCCTCTTCCGCTCTGCAGGCTGGAGGATCCTTTGTTTTTCTGATTGCACTCTTTTGTCTTCCTTTTTAATGTGAGTGAACTACCCAGGCTCCGCCTACAAATGCCTTCCCACCAGTGTAGGAGGTAATTACATTGTAATGACTTGTTACTTAAAGTATTCTAATGGAGTTTCCTGTAATGAAATAGTGTAACCGTTTAAAGCACCATTATCATGTTACTATGTAACAATCTTAAACACATGCAAAGCACTTTTTCACTTTTCCTCTGCTTTGATTGTTTGTGCCGCGTAATTTGATCATTTAAAGTAATAGATGTAGCATCGACTGATTACGCTGTGAGAGCGGAAGAGGAAGAGGTTTCTAGATTTGAACCCTACTGCTTTCAACCAGTGCTGTGAAAAGGTCCTGGGTCCAGTTCCTAGCTGGGACGTCCTGGGTCCAGTTCCCAGCTGGGACATCGGGGGTCCAGTCTGTGTTTGTTTCCTCCTGGAGCTCCTTCTAGGAGTCATAAAGACAGGGACATCATGTGGACTGGAGATGCTAAATTGCCCCCTAGGTATTAGTGTGTGTGTGTGTTTACCAGTAATACTAAAATTAACATTAACTTAAATTAACTTTAACGGAGTTTCTCTGTCCAGTGCCCGTACCTGACCACTTTTAGAGGATTGCCTTTTGTTTAAGCCACAGTTTGAAAGACAGCTTCAGAGCCTCCTTCAAGAAGACTGGAGAACGATGACTTAGAATGAAACTCGGATAAGAGAGTTGAGGCTGTGCTGAAGAATAACGGTGGTCGTACTGAATATTGACTTTAAAGCTGGTTAGAATCGTACAAACACTCCGGGTGTTAAGCCTGGATTTACAGGTATTTTGGTATTTTTGCAAATGTTCCTATGTGCTCACATTCTCACACTCACTCTTACACACATAAACAAATGTAGTATATGGGCAGGAAGGGGGAGAGCAGTAGAACACACACAGTCTGTACCTGTGTGTGTGTGCGTGTGTGTGTGTGTGTGTGTTACAGGAAGAGGCTGGATATGAAGCTCGTTAAGGCCCAGCGAGCAGCGTAGCCTCACAGCTGGTCGTTAGGATCTAGCTCTGGCCAGGAGACAGTGTAAGTGTGTGTGTGTGTGTGCGCGTCTTTGTGTGTGTGTGTGTGTGTGTGTGTGTGTGTGTGCGCGTCTTTGTGTGTGTGTGTGTGTGTGTGTTAGGCTAGGATTAGAGTCTCCCACCCTTCCCCAGGAATATCCCTCGCTCTGCAAAAAGGAAATACCAGATTAAATCTACATTACACTCAGGGCTGTTTCCATCTCTCTCTCTCTCTCTCTCTCTCTCTCTCTCTCTCTCTCTCTCTCTGCCTCTCACACACAGGCACTCTGTCATCCTGTCTTTATCTCTCTCATTTTTTGTCTCACTTTCTCTCTCACTCTCTGTTTCTCTGACATACTTTCTTCTCCACCTCTCCTCCCTTTGTTTCTGGTACACACACACACACACACACACACACACACACACACACACACACACACACAAACACCCTCTCATTTTCTGTCGCTGGCCTGTTCCTGCCCTCTGTCTCTCTCCCTCCCTTTTATTTTCCTTCTCTCTTCTCCCTCCCTGGGTGTGTGTTTCTCTCTCTGCTCCCCCTTCTCTCTTTCTCTCTGGGGTGTAACATTGTTGGCAGTCTGTGTGAGAGGCAGCAGCCAGGCTGTAAGGGGATCCAGTGGGAGATCGGTTTTCAGCTGTGTGTGTGTGTGTGTGTGTGTGTGTGTGTGTGTGCTTACCACCTTAGGCCCTGCACTTCTCTCCATCTCTCTGTCTCTCTCTTTTTTATACCCCCATCTCCCTAGTTTTCCTTTTTCTCTTCAGCCTTTCTCTTTTCCTTTATCTCTCTTTTCTCTCTACAAGTTTTATTGCCATTTCCAAATCTCTCTCTCTCACTCACACACACACACACACACACACACACACACACGCTCTCTCTCTCTCATCCTCTTTATTTTAATTTCTGCTCTTTAATTTTTTCTGTTTTTCCTCCCTCTTTCTCTTGGTCTCACTCTATGCCCCCCCCCTCTCCCTCCCCCTCCCCCATGGTGTTATATGGAGTTTTTCCACCTGCTGTACATACAGACTCTGGGTCTTAGTGAAGGCTTTACAGTAGAGAAAGAGAGAGAGAGAGAGAGAGAGAGAGAGAGAGAGCTGATAATGTTCTTCACTCTGCCCTGCTCCACACAGCCACTCTCAATGGCTCCTGTTGTGCTGCTCTTCCTCCCTCTCTCTCTCTCTCTCTCACACACACACACGCACACACACACACACACACACACACACAGAGCCACGGGGCCCTCGTCAATGATTAATAGCCTCTCCCTGAGTGGCATCTTGGGAGGCCCTGAGAGAGGCACAAAACAAAGCCTGTGTTTTCCTCTCCTCTCTTCATATTTCCTCTCTTCATATTTCCTCTCTTCATATTTCCTCTCCTCTCCTTTCCTTTCCTCTTTTCCTCTCTTCTCTTCTCTCCCCTTTTCTCCTACCTTCATATGGGCTCTTCTCTCTTCATATTTCCCCCCTTTGTGATATTTCTCTTCTCTTCAATTCGCATTTCATCTCCTCTCTTCGCTTTATTTCGTTACTCTTCTCCCTTATTTTTTCTCTCCTCACATTTTCTCTCTTCTTTCTCTTCATATCTTTTCCCCTGTCTTCTCCACTCCTCCTTTCCTTGCCATTCTGAAAGGGTAATATTAATAGAAGGAATGAGCAAAATTGCCAAAGGTTACTCTCAGAGACAAGAACGTTGAAATTAACGATTCTTTGTTGACCGAGGAAGAGGACGGGAGGAGAGAGGACGTCTACACTCCTATAGGTTGTCTGCAGATGTTTTAATTATTAACAGACTGGAGAAACTCAGTGGATTATTGGCAGCATTACAGTTCGATCATGTTTTGGGTCAAAAGTTTGAGGTTATTTAGTTTAAGGGTGTTTTCTCACCTGCGGTTTTTTTGTCCAGATCTGTGACGGAGTTTTGAAATTTGGAGGTGTGATATGTTAATGTCTTTTCTCACCACCTGGACAGAAATCGTCCCTTTTAGCTAAAGCTGGATCTCAGATGGTCGGATTGAGGTCAGACCCCGTTCCCATCACAAAGAGAACAATCCAGAGCTCATTGGGGGATGATTATTTTTGTGCAGAACTAAGAAAGCATAAGAATGGAGAGGAAGATGGGGAAGTATATTTTGGTAGAAAAGGAGACAATAGGACTTGAAAGGATAAAAGAGCAGAGGAAAGAGAAGAGAATAAGAGAGGTGAGATATGAGTGGAGAGGAGAGCTTGAAAGAGGAAACGAAAAAATATAAGGAGGAGGAAAGAGAAAAAAGTAGTGACGAGAACAGAGGAGAGGTTAAGAGGGGAGAGGAGGAAAGAGGAGAGGTTAAGAAGGAAGATGATGGAGAAGAGGATTAGAGTGGAGAGGAGGAAAGCGAAGATGAGTGGAGAAAGAAGAGATGAGCCTGGAGAGGAGGAAGGAAGAGGGGATAAGAAGAGAAAAAAGAAGTGAAGAGGAGAGGGTAAGAATGGAGAGAATGAGAAGAGAAGACAGAGGAAGTGAGGAGTAGAGAGGAGAGATTAAAAGTGGGGAGGAGGACAGAGGAGGGGATAAGAGCGAGAAGGAATTGAGGGGTGGGAGAGGAGGGAAAAGAAGTTTGTACGAGTAAAGAGGAGAGGGGAAAAGGAGGAAAGAAGAGAAGGTAAAGGAAGAGAGGAGAGCTGAAGTGGACGCTGAGCCGAAGTGAAGTTTTCTCCTGCAGTCAGGTCGTAATGAACTCTCCCTCTGTGACTCCTTCACCGTTTCATCACACTGGTCTAATGCGGCCGGAAACATGAAAGAGTCTTTCAAGCTTTCCATGCAAGTTTTATCAAGGCTGAAGCTCCATGGCTTTTCAAGTCACCCTGGATGAGGCTACGTGCAAAATCAGTACCGATAATAATGGGAGGAATTACAATTTTATCTTGTTAAGCGTCTCCATCAATCTCATCAAGGGTTCGTCCGGAGTGTGTGTCAGTGACGAGAGACTGAAATGTTAAAAACGGGAAACATGATGGATTTAATGTGTGAAAGCGTGTTTTGTCACAGCGTTTCCATTTCTTCCTGTACTCTGCATCTTCCTCACACCTCTCACTGCATCCCTAAACCTCCTCTTTGTGCCTCCTCTTCTCCTCTTTCCTGGCAGCCTCAACATCCGTCCCCTGACTCCTCGTCTCTCCTCTCCAAATGTGCTGCACAATCTCGCTTCTCCGACTGGCGAGTGTGGAAGAGAGGTGAAGAAGAGCGTTCAGACAGGTTGGAATGGGTGGTGATGAATGGCAGTGGTGATCTGTGACAGACGGGGACCAGCAAGAGCAAAAGTAGTGAGACCAGATATGTTGTATGGGTCAGAGACGGTGGCATTGACGAAAAAGACAGGAGGCGGAGCTGGAGGTGTCAGAGTTAAAGATGCTGAGATTTTCATTGGGTGTGACGAGGATGGACAGGATTAGAAAGAGTATATTAGAGGGACAGCTCAGGGTAGACGTTTTGTGGACAAAGTTGGAGAAGTGAGGTTGCGTTGGTTTGGGCATGTCCAGAGGAGAGACGAGGATTATATTGGAAAGAGGATGTTGAAGATGGAGCTGCCAGGAAAGAGGAGAAGAGGAAGAACAAAGAGGACGTTTATGGATATGGTGAGAGAGGACATGCAGACAGTTGGTATGAAGGAGAAAGATGCAGAGGACCGGAAGAAATGGGGGCGGCACTAACGAGAGCGGCTGAAAGAAGAAGAAGAAGAAGAAGAAGAAGACTGATTAAAGTAGTGGAATCAGTGCTTCTATTTTTAACAGAGATGTTTTTCACACAAGTATCTGTACTTCTGCTGGAGTAAGGAATGTGTGGACTTTGGACACGTCTGTGTGAATGAGATTGGCGCTTGCTCAGGATGGGGGGAGCAATCTTAACCACCGAGAGAGTGAAGCCAGCAATGCTGTCTTGGATTCCTGGCGACTGCGAACATGTAGAGCTTTTTTGCATCTTTTTTTGACCAATTTGACAACAATCTGAGCCGGAGCAATATGAGCTATTTCAGCAGGAGCTCGTTTACATTTACATTTACATTTACGGCATTTAGCAGACGCTCTTATCCAGAGCGACTTACAGGTCCTAATTACAGGGACAGTCCCCCTGGAGCAACTCAGAGTTAAGGGTCTTGCTCAAGGACCCAATGGTGGTAGTACTAGAGGTGGGATTCGAACCAGGAACCTCTGAATCCATAGGTCCGTAGGCAAGTACCACTAGACCACCACCACCCTCGTTTAATGTTTACAGCCAATTTATGACGCTATTCCAAGCAGCAGTGAGCTGCTGGAGTGGAGAGCGGCAGAGACGGTGTGTCTGGAGCCGAGACGAGGACTAAGAAGGGGGTCAGGCTGAGGGAGGAGGGCCTGAAGGAAGGGAGAAGAGGGCTCGAAGCGAGACCAACCAAGAGAGAGAGAGAAGGGAGAAGGGGGAAGGGAGGAGGAGGGAGGCAAGGGGCGAGCAGCGGCCACAAGGTGAAAGCAGAGCTGGAATGTGTGCGGAATGTGGAGAATGATGGGATTTTTCCTGCTGGGCGGCAGAGAGCCGGACCACTGCTGAGCTCTGACCAGCACACACACACATACTCACTCTCTCTCTTGCTCTTTTTCTCTTTCTCTCTCTCTCTCTCTCTTACGAAACCTTTCAGTTTCTCAGAGACCATCCTATATCCCTGTCTTTTTTATCCAGGCTATCCCTCCTCCTTTGCCCTCCGTATATAAAGCACTTATTTTCTCACTTTTTCTCCATTTCTCCACACTCTCTTCATTTTTGTCTGCTCTCACTCTGCCCATTATCAGAACATTCCTCCTGCAGTCCTCTCTCCTTCCCACTGTTCATCTACCTCCATCCTTCTACTTATCCCCTTCAGACCTACTTACCTGCCAGGCACCCTTTTCACCTTCTTCCTCCTTCTTTCTTCTCTCCCCCTCTCTCCCTCCTTCCCCAACACACCCTCTTTATCTCTCTCCCCCTCCCACCCTCTCTTTATCTCCCACTCGCTCACTCTCTCTCATCTTTCTTTCTCAATCCCTCCCTTTCTCTTTCTTTAAACATCCCTGTCTCCCCTCCTTCTCTTTCTCTCCATCTCACTGTCTCTCATTTTCTTCTGTCCGTTCTTGTGTCTGTCTTTCTTGCTCCATCCCTTTTTTCAGCCGGTCCTCCCTTGTGTTTCTCTCGCTCTCTCTTTTTCTGTTACACCTCTCTCTTGCTCGGTCTCTTCCTGCCCTCTCTCCTTCCCCTATAATCCCCCTTTCTCTCTCTCTCTTTCACCCACACCAGCCAGGTTTTCTTCAGCTCAGGCTGCTGCTGGCAATGTTCCAGGGGCTGACAGTCACAAGATTGTTATTTCATTTATTTCATCTTTCCTCTCCTTGTTTGCCGTCTGCAGCGTCCTTCCGAACGCATGGCATTGTTCAAAGTTGCCGTATCAGCCAATCGACTCGACAGTGGGGTCTGTTTTTAACCGCAGGGGCTCCAGACATGATGAACTCCAGAGACGTTTTCCAGCCTGCAGCTGTGCTGTTTTCAGATGGGCAGTTAAAGGAAAAGGCCAGCCAAATTGAGGAAATTTTACACCTATCCCCAGTGTAGCTTTACACCTTACCACAGTTTAGTTGCAAGTACTGATTGGACCATCAGTGTTTGTGCTCAGGGGCCTCTGATTATTTGGGCGGGGGTCTCAGACCTTGGCTTGAGGGGGCCCAGATATTTGGGACAGTCCACTGCTGATCAAGACATACATTAATGCACTCGCCTACACAAATGGAATACAGAAATGTCTTTTTTGCCAGGAAAATAATTAACTGTTGTATGCTATTAGTTTATTCACAGAGCGGCCTCCAAAGACCCTTGTGCCGAGGGGGCCTCTAAAAGACTAAGATCAACCCAGACAAGACTTGATGGTTTGGTTTGCTGATTTAGTTTTGCACTAGAGCTACCGGAAGGTCACAGTCACTGTTAGTTCTTGGTGTTAGCAGCTTAAAGGGCAGCCTTTTTATTTAACAGGGTCACACAAACCCCCTCAAGATCAGGACGGCTGGTATCAGTTTTTGGGAGAATGACCATCATGTAAAGAATCTGATCCAGGATTGGTCCTCTCTTATTCCGGTGTTGTCTGAAGAGCACGCCTGTAGTCTTGTTCAAGTCTGTAGTTCACAGTAAGTTATACCACGTCCTAAACCACATCCACAAGTCTCCTCCACCTGAGTGTTTTGGGGCTGTATTTCTGGACTTCTTTAGTTTGCTATTTTGGTTGCCATGGTGATAAAGCTCAACATGATGTCTCTTCTGTAACATGGCAGAACCTTTTTTCAGTCATATGCTGTGAAATTAACATTACAGTTTAAAAGGCAGCGGTGGCTTGGTGTTTAGGAATGAGGCCCCAGGATCAGAAGGTGCCTTGAGCAAGGTACCGTCCCCATCACTGCTCCCCGGGCGCTAGATATGGCTGCTCACCACTGCACGGTGTGTGTGGGTTAAATACAGAGGATGCATCTCGTTGTGGTTCACTGTGTGCCGTGTTTCACAATGGCAAATAGTCACTTTCACTTCACTTTCACTAAAACTCACTTTCACCTTTTTGGCCCATCAAACACCTCTTGGCTGATTGACTATATTCAGCGGAATAAAGTCCAAATATGATTTTTTTTCGAGCTCCTCTTTCAATGAACAGATATTGGAAAGCGCCTTGTTTGTGCCGTCAGAAGAACGGCATGCTTGTTCGAGCAGAAAGCTTTTAACAGATGAAATAACGTCGGCTGTCCAAAGACCTGCGTCGTAATTCTCAGACAACGCACAATAAAAGTCACAGCAATTACTTTCAGACCTTCAGACACTCTCCCTCATTCTCTCTCTCTCTCTTTCTCCCTCTCTTGTTCTCTCTGGACAGGTCATATATTACTCTATGAGAACCATACTTTTTATTCTTTTGTCGAAGACAACTTTTGAGAAATTCCTGCACCCCCCCCCCCCCCACCCTGAATGAGAAACTGTCAATTTAATTGGCTGTGATCTCGTATGCAAAGCTGCTTTCACTTATTGCACTGAGGTCTTATCCTTTAAATATGAATAAGATGGTCGGAGAAAAAAAAAAAAAGCTCTGGGTCTTCTGCAGCCTCAATGCTTTGAATTAGAGCCAGACACACTGGGTTTTGCTCCACATTATTATTACTTTCTCTCTTTCTTTTTAGCTGGATGTTTCTTTTTTTTTTAACCTCATTCTAGTGTCGAATATTCCTCCTTTATTTTCTTTCATTTTTTTATTTTTTTATTTTTTTTACAAATGCTCTCACTCCTTTTCTCTCTCCAGTCACAGATGACTGCGGGTCTCTGAGGAGTCGTGGGGAAAGGCTCTCGGAGCCGCAGTTCTTTCTCAGAAGTCACTTAGCGCTCCTAAAGAAAACACACATCTGCAACCAAATCTGTAATCATGTTTGCTCTAATCCAGCCAAGCAGGGTCCTTTCAGGAGGAGGGAGAGGAGGACAGCCACATTAACACATGTAAGGAACGGTGTGGGTGTGGGGCAGGGACCGAACGTTGTAGCTGAACGATAAAATCAGCCGATAGCAGTCGATATGCAAAATTGAACTCATAGCCTTAACAAAAAACATGCACGTGCCATTTTTTGCACTTTCGCAGGTTCATTTTTGCACATACAAGAGAAAACCAGATGCGTTCTCAAGAAAAATCAAAACGTCTACCTGTGATGTTGAAGCTCTTTAAAGGGGCAGCTCTACCTAAATCCATAATTCAAGTTACCATTAAGTTACCATGATTCTGAAAGGCTTTAGGAGCATGTGATACAGAGTCTTGTATACTGTTATCAACATGGATTTGGAATTACACAAATACAACCAAAAATACATAAAATGTTTTTTTTTTTTTACTTTTTTTTTTATTATTGCTTTCTGACACAGACACGCACATTAAACCTTTTTAGCAGCTTTAGTTGCAAAACTGATACGTTTTAAAATCAATATTAACTGTGTAGGAGCACCGGCTAAAGCCATGTGCCATGTGAAGCCTTGACCTGCAGGACTCCCAGAACTTCCATATAAGGAGTTGTTTTTTGTTACTACAGGGATTCCCTAGTGTTGTATTTGCAGCATGGTTCCATGGTTAAACTGCAAAGTCTCAGATGCTGCTGTGGCATGCTGTCCCATCATGCCCCAGTGTGTATGTGGCTGGACAGAGTTGTCTCTTCTGAGTCCTGTTAAGGGCCAGATCAGATGGTAGTGTTGTGAATGGCCGGGACCTGGGCTGTTAGTGCTGAAGAGTAAATCAATGGGGTTCGGTGCCGTGGGGCCGGTGTGTATTCCCTGCCTTGCCTGACTTTAATTGAAGTCTCGTGTCATCGCAGTTAAAACACGAGTGGCGAGATGTCACTCGAGCGAACTAACGCGGGTGCCATAATGGGGTCGACCTCAACTCGAGCATTTCTTTTGCTCCTTCTCTAACACATGTAGATACATAAATGTCCAGACGTACATGCATGGATGTCCTCCTTTGCTGCTGCGAGCCCGATTGCTGCTCACTGTCCTCTTGCTTTACTCTCACCTCCAAATGCCCCAGAAACAGAACAATATTAATAACAGTGATCTTGAGGCAGTGACTCGGATTCAGCCTCAGACCGCGGTGGAGCCAGGTTTGAAGGGGCAGATACACCGATAGGAGACCGACCCTCAATTCCTGCCTCAGAGTGAGCAAAAGGCAGAAGAAGGAAGGGTGGGTAAACCAGGGAAGAGAGAAAGGAGTATAAAGAGAGGGAAAGAGGAGGACAAAAAGAACAAGAAATGGAGAAAGAGAATGATATAACGATAAGAGGAAGAAGGTAAAAAGGCAGAACAGGGTGAAAAGAGAATCAGAGAAAGAGAGAGAAGGGGGAAAGGATGAGAAAGGAAGATTCTTATTCTCCCTGCACTCTTTTCTCTCTCTCACACACACACACACACACACACACACACACACACACACACACACACACACATATATATATATATATATATAGAGAGAGAGAGAGAGAGAGAGAGAGAGAGAGAGAGAGAGTGTGAGAGTGAGTGCATGAGAGAGGAAAGAAAGGAACATACACACATTCTTATCAATCTCGCTGCACTCGTTTCTCTCTCTTTCACACAGACACACAAACACACACTCACACACACACACACACACAGATATATACAGGGACAGAGATGGAGAATAAGAGGAAAGAAAAGGGAGGGAGAGTGTGACGTCTCCATGAGAGAATAGGAAGAGAGGGAAAGAAAGGAGAAAGGAACAGAGAGAAAGAGAGGGGTATAGAAAGAGAGAGAGGGAGAAGGAGAAAGCAAGGGAGGCAAGCAGCCCTTTCTGGCCCTGTGTCTGTCGGAGCGAATGGACCATGTGACAGGACATGTCGCGTTGAGTGACAAAGCTGAAAAAAAGCCTGCGAAAAAAAAAGTGGCAGCACAAAAGTGAAACGCTCTCCACAGTCTCCCAGCAGCTAGCCTCAGAGCAGAGAGAGAGAGAGAGAGAGAGAGAGAGCAGAGAGGATGGAAAGAGCTTGAAGGAGCATGGAAATGGGAGGCTAAAAATGGCGAATACAGTGGAGTGTGTGAGTGTGAAGGAAGAGGGGAAGATGTGGCCATGAGCGTTATATACAGCTGCCTATATGAATACATGCATGAAGAGCTCAGCAGTAGAAAGGCTGAGAGAGACTGGTGTCCTCAGAAGGGTAAAATGGGATGGAGATGTAGGGACTGAAGGAAAGACAGCAGGACGGACGGGGTGATGGTGAAGGGTCTGAATAGCATGCAGTGGTTCGTCAGATGCTTTATAACTCGCAGCCTTGAGGCAGACACGAGCAGCACTTCACCATTTCACACTGAGAGCCTTCAACTCTGACTGAGAAGGAGAAGAGGAGTGTCTCTCACTTCTTTATCCTTCTGCAGCATCACTTCATCCACTCTGAAAAGAGAAAACATATTAAGGAAATATTAAAGGGCCCATTGCTTCATTTTCACAGGATTTCTGACCTTTCCACTAAACAGATTGTAAATGTGCTCTTTTCTGATTGGCTGCCCCTTTGTTGTGCCTCTTTTAAAAAACCGAACAGTCCTTTCAACATCTGAGTGAATGGGCGGGGCTTAATTGCCGCTATATTGTGCAGATTTCTGTGACATCACAAAAACAGTGAAGGTTATTTTCCCGTCTATTAACCATGTGGGAGTAAACTATATATTTTAAAATGGTGTTTACATAGTATTTGAATAAATAACAAAGTAGGGGACGTTCATTTTTCCATTAAATGGGCTCTTTAAAGGAAAAATCTTGTGATAATCTTTAATATGCAGTTTAAAAAATAGATTAATTTGCATAAAAGATGAAAAAAAATGGGAACTAACAGAAGTTTAAATACGTGTCTACTGTAGTGAAGTAGATTTTTCGGGTAATTTACTGAGTATACCTTTTTCGGATGACTTTTTCTTTTACTTCCTGCATTTTAAAATGAATTTTTGTAGTTTCGACTCCTTACATTTTCAGAATAGGCGACTCACTTTACTATACATCCTTCAGGGTCTTCTCAAAAGACGTCCCTCTGTGTGTCCATCGGTGCAGGACAGAGTGAAGGAGCCGTGAGAGAGAGGACAGGGAGAGTGGACAGTGGAGTTCAGGGTGTGTTGAGTGTGTGTCCGTGATGGAGAACTAGTAGAGACGTGGATGAAAGTGAAGCGGTGAAGTTCATGTGGATTATTTTCAGTAGATTGTTTTTATTGGAGTTGAAGTTCGAGGCTTTAATAGTCTTTAATTCTATTAATATGGAGTGAGATTCAGTTCACTTTCAGCACAGACAGACACTCCAGACGCCCTTCAGAGGAGACACGTCTCGCTTCTATCTTAAGTACTGAGTACAGTACTAATCTGTACTCTTTCACTGGTACTGAGTAAAGTAGTTGAGTAAGTACTTTTACTTTTATCATCTGCACCTCTGCTAAAGTGAAGAAAGGGCTGACTGAGCCCCACATGCCATAGTTTGGAGTGGATCTGAGTTTAGGGAACTGTGTCTGTGGTAATGGAACCATTGAAATGTTCTTGAGCTGCTTTTGTTCCAAGTCTTCCACATTTGAGCCGTCAGTATCTCAGCTGTCTTTAATGCTACTTTTTGCCTTTAATGCTTTTAACTTCTTCAACCATCTGTAGTCACTTTTCCCGGCTGACACACGCCCAGCTTCTTTATCGTGGTGTCGTGTTTGTGCTTAGCAGAGCCAGACAGACAATAAGAAAGAGTCACAGTCAGCAGCGTCTGTGTTTGCCACAATATACGCTTATAAACAAGTAATAGCGTCGGGTTATATGCTTATAAACCTTTTATAACCCCACAGTTTGATGGCCTGAGCTAGTGTGTGGGGCCAGACCACCATACACACGACTGCTGTGCACAGTCCACTCCCTCCCACCTTCTCTCTCTCTCGCTCTCTCTCGCTCTCTCTCGCTCTCTCTCGCTCTCTCTCTCTCTGGAATGTCCTCTCCTCCGTGGTTGCTTTTGACAAGCTGAAACGAAGCCAGCAAGCTTTTGCTGACGGTAGATTTTTTCCCCCCTCTTCGTGCTCTTTGAGATTGCGGGTCTGGACAGTATGCAGATAACTGTTATGAAAGTGTGTGTGTGTGTGTGTGTCGGCATTAATGCACGGCTGAGGCTGGTTCCTCCATAAGGCCCAACTGCCAGCCCGACATCCTGTTTTTAGTTATTCTTTAACCAGCATTCCTGGAATGAAGCAGCTTTATGCTGGAAAGTTTTTCAATATTGCGTCATGCAGGCATGTGCTGGCATAAAAATTAAATATACACAGTATTCACTCAACCTTTTAATCACACTTTATGATCACGGTTAAGGAAACTGGCGGCACTGCTGGGGCCTGTGCCCACACTCAAAGGCAGAGAAATACCCTGGACAGTTTGCCAGTAAATCTTCAGTTTGCCGTCTAACCTGAGACTGAGCCGGCACTCGTCCTCCCTCTGAAACCGAGAGCTGTCCACCTGGTCGTGGCGAGTAAATGCGAATAGCTTTTACACTAAACACGTTCCAGGTAAAACCGTTTTGTGATATTGAAGGTTCATCGTCATTATTTCTTTTCGAGGTCTAATATCTGGGCTCCAGCCACCGCTCACCCTCAACTCAGCCTCTATCCATCCATCCTCCTGCCCATCCACCATTCCATCACTCAACTTCCACTCAGCCCATTCATCCGTTCGTTCGTCCATCCATTCATTCATCCATCCACCCACTGCCCACCCCATCCATCCATCCATCCACCACTTTCCATCCACTCAACTAATCGTCCTTCCTTCCATTAATTAATTCATTCATTCATTCATTCATCCATCCACTCAACCCACTCATCCATCCATCCATCCATCCATCCACCACTTTCCATCCACACAACTAATCGTCCTTTCTTCCATTAATAAATTCATTCATTCATTCATTCATTCATTCATTCATTCATCCATCCATCCATCCACTCAACCCACTCACCCATCCATCCATCCATCCATCCACCTCTTTCCATCCACACAACTAATCGCCCTTCCTTCCATTAATTAATGAATTAATTCATTCTTTCATCTATCCATTCATCCATCCATCCATCTACTTGTCCATCTACCAATTCACCACTCACCATCCACTTAACCTATTCATCCATCCATCTGTCCTTCCATCCATTCATTCATTCATCCATCCATCCATCCATCCATCCATCCATTATCTGAGCTGCTAATTTTAGCCAGGTGTGCTGGAGTCACACACTCACAATACAAAAAGAAAGAAAACACCCTGGACAGGTCACCAGTCTATTGCAGGGCAGAAACACTGAGACACACACACACACACACACACACACACACACACACACACACACACACACAAATAGACCTAGGGAGCAATTTAGCATCTCCAATCCACCCGATGTGTCTTTGGACTGTGGGAGGAAACCACAACTCCCAGAGGAAACAGAAAGAACCCAGGCCATCCCGACTCCCCAAAACATGGCATGAATAAATCTTTTGAAGATCTTCCTTGTTGGCTGTATGGCTAACAGAGCAGCCTTCGTTCATTTCCGGACTGCAGACTTTTAGCCAGCACTACCAGTATGACAGAGCATCTGTGAAGGTGCTCAAACCCACAACACACTTAAACAGCTGGGCCGAATCTCACCTTAAGCATTGATTTCCAGCAGTAGCAGCTTCTAGTGTCATCTAAGGCGTTTTGCGAACAGTATCGTCCACTGTGAGCAAACAATCTAACCTCAGCAAGAAATCTTCAAAACCATTAACACATCTTTACGTAATTTGTCTGATCTGTGTTACATGTTTTCTTTTTCTTAGTGTTTAATTGAGATCATCCATATATTTATGCTTTCTCGGACCAAACAGATTATTTTGTGGGGGATCTTAAAGTGGACGTCCTTCATTCTTTCTTACTTTCTTCACAATCAGTGTAGCCTGGGATGTAAATAGTCATTTCAGAGTGGGTTTAAAAATCTTTCATTAAAACTAAAGAAAATGTTTTCTTTAGAGTGGCGCTGACTGGAACCAGGGGTCCTATCTCCAGTGCACACACAGTAATGTGCCATGTCTCCATTTCTTTATATTTTGTAGGAAAATGAGCATGTGCAAACACACATAAATTTGTAGAATTCAAACCAGCTTGAAAATCTAAATTGGCTATGACCACCGTTGTTCTCCAGCACAGTCTGAACTCTCTTAGGCGAGCTTTCTTGGCGGTTCTTTAAGTCATCAATCTCCAGGCTTCCTGAAGGACGTTCCAAGGCTGGCTTTGCTCTGCCTGATTGACTCATACATAGGACACGATGTGGTTTAAACAAAAAAACAATCCTGTGAAGCTGGAAAGATACAAGGACTGGACTGAAAATGAGAGCCAAAAACATTCTATTCACCACAACTGTGAGCAGTTCTAAATCTGGCCTTTCTTTCCAATGGAGCATTATGCTCCAAACCTCTGCATCTCAGCCATGTCATTTTGCAGACATTTTGGGGTGGAGCAGTGGATTTCACCTTTAAAGGGAACATATTCAGATGAAAATGGTTTCAGGGCTCCAGAATTGCCACCACTGTCCGTTTCGCTGTGTGTTTTTCTGAGGCCACTCACACTCTTGGGTCTGATCTGCGCCGACGGGCGAGCCTGTTTTATTTTGTGACCCTGAGCCATCAGGCATTTTCCTCCGTGCTCTCGGAGAGAGGGAGTGCAGAGAGGCTGGCTGGATGAAGCCGTGAGCGCTTCTCTCTTTCCCTCCTGTGTGTGTTTGTGAAGCGGCACCGCTATTGAGAGGCAGGCTCTGGGGAGCCAGCGCTAAACTTGATCAAACCGGTCTATTTGTCTTAAAGCTCCCGGGACCTGCCTCACTTCCTGTTGTGTAATGCTGCCTGTTCCACAGTCTGTGACTCTCTGAGAGAGAGAGAGAGAGAGAGAGAGAGAGAGAGAGAGAGAGAGATGGAAAAGAATAGACAGATAAGAAGGGAGGGAGAGAAAGAGAGGCAGGAAAAGAACAGCATAGAAGGACAGAGAGATAAGAAAAGAGGGAAAGGGAGCGTGAGAGATAAGGAGGGAGAGAAAGAGAAGGAGACAAAAAAGTCGAGTGAGAGATGGGAGAGAGAGAGAGAAGAAAGGAGGGAGAGAAAGAGAGGCAGGAAGAGAATGGAGCATAGAGGGACAGAGAAAGAGAGAGATAAGAAAGAGAGGGAAAGGGAGTGTGAGAGACAGCCAGAGATAAGGAGGGAGAAGAGAAGAAAGGAGAGAGAGAGGAGAAAGGAAGAAAACAATGAGGGGAGAGGGAGTGAAAGAGAGAGACATATAAAGAGAAAAGAAGTGACTGATAAGGAGATGGAAAAAAGGGAGAGATAAGGAGATTAAGAAGGAAAGAAAGAAAGGAGAGCACAGGGGGGGGGGGGGGGGTGAGAGAAAGAGAGAGAGAGAGAGGGGGTGTAGAGGAAAAAGAGGAAGGAAAAAAGCTGAGTTTTGCTTGCACCCAGCACATTCCTTTGTGAACATGTTGCTGTCCTGTGCTCTTTTTCGAATGTTCTCTTTTTCATCTCGAAACTTCTGATTTTTTTTTTCCAAAAGCCAAAAATGCTGATACACCAAAAGTCCTCTAAATGTTCAGATATTCATTCAAACTTCATCTATCTCTTTAAACTGCACAGACATTTCCAATCAACTTGGAATAAATTCTCATCTCTTGCGCTGTCGCCTCACAGCGAGAAGGTCCTGGGTTCGACTCCCAGGCGGGACGGTCTGGGTCCTTTCTGTGTGGAGTCTGTTCCCCCGTGTCTGTGTGTGTGTTTCCTCCAGGACCTCCGGTTTCCTCCCGCCATCCAAAGACATGCAGATTGGAGACGCTAAATTGTCCTCTAGGTGTGAGTGTGCTTTTTGTCTGCCCTGGACTGGAGACCTGTCAAGGGCGTGTCCCTGCCTTTCACCCTATGAGAGGACAAGCAGCTATGAAAAAGAGTGAGTTAGTTTTTCTGTTTTCTTCATACCACCCAATAGCTACAGCTTCCTCAAATGCCTGATAGCCCAGCACTGAGATGGTGAACGCCAGCACTCAACACGCTTGGAGGAGAACACTAATCACCAACTTTCTTACATCAGCTAACAGAGTCCTGGGCTGGCTGAGTGACGGGGGATGGGGAGGACCATCCTACCCACCTAGAGAGAGTCATATATGTTCTCTTGGAATCCCAGCCACAAATGTGTATAGCATCACTGGGATTTATTGGGCAGTATTGGTGTGAATTGACCCCACTCAAAAGATCTCAAATCTTAAAAGAACAGATGAAAACTGTCGTATGTAACTCGTAGTTGGAACTCCTGCGGTTTAGGATGTGAAGAGAGACGTTTCCATTTACCTGCACGGAGGTGTTCGCTGCATCGGTCTGCGTGTGCGCTATATGTTTCTGTGCGTGCATCTGACTTGCATGGTGTCATGCAAAAAATGCCAGAAAAGTGTGTAAGCACGTGTGTTTCCCTGCATAAGTGTGGGAGTGAACAGAGGCTGCAGGACGAGACTGAGCGCACAGCGAGATTTTTTTTGCAACCCGTGTGATGTGTGTGTGTGCTGCTGAGAGATGTGTGTGGGAGGGGTGTGAGTGCTGTATGTATGTGTGTGTTGTGCTCTGCATCCACTCAGCCAGGCAAAGAGGAAGCGAGCGAGGAAGAGTGAAAGCGAGGGGGAGAAAAAAGAGGGGATGAGAGATGGATGACAGGAGGAGGTCTCTCCACGCAAATACATTAGCCTCTTTACCACATCTGCCCGGCCCTCGGAGGCCACAGGCCTGCCGCTCTCAGTGCGGGCTTCGCTCAGCCTGAGCATCGTGCTGGATTGGCTGAGAGGTTAATGGAACATTTGGGAGGCTGTGTGCTCACGTTCGGATGGGTTTTTTCAAGATTATATTTAAAGCAGTGCTTTAAATAAACACACTGTGTGAACCTAAAGCCGGGGGCGTTGGAGCATCTGAGGAAAATGGATCAAGTAGATCCAGGAAGATCTAATGTGGTGCTCTAGTCAAAAATAGGAAATTCAGTCGAACAGGCACTGTGTGAAAAGAGGGGGCTGTGCTCTATGGACTAAGAATGCAAAACCCACCTCCAGCACTAGCACCATTGGGTTCCTGAGCAAGACCTTTAACCCCAGGCTGCTCCACGGAGACGTCCCATTTAATTAGGACATGGACGTCACTCTGGATCAGAGTATCTGCTAAATGTAAACTTCTATGCTAGGGCTACACGTTACGGGCCAAATATCAGCACAGTGGTGCCTTGACTTACGAGTTTAATTCGTTCCGTGACGGAGCTCGTAACTCAAATTACTCGTATGTCAAATCAATTTTCCCCTTTGAAATGAACTGAAAGGCCATTAATCTGTTCCGGACCCCCAAAAAAACATCGCCTTTTTTTTTTTTTACATGTTTTGAAATAAGAAAGATGTGCTTATAAATAAGGAATATTGTATAAAAACACAGTACAATAGAATGTACTGCAATAAACTGGTTTCATTAAGTATAATGTGCAGCATCTGCCTTGGAGATCTGACGACTTGAAGATGCTGACGAAGAAAGACCGAATAACTGAATCTTATTGGCTGATTTCTGATTTCTGGGCGGATGTTCTTCACTGCGCCATCTAGCGTGGGCATCTGAAGCTGGTTCAACGAAAAAAATAGCCGAGCGACGGCTTATATCTCAAAAAACTCGTTAGTTGGGACGCTCGTAAGTCAAGGTACCGCTGTATTGCGATTTTACAGCTATGCAGAGCAATTTCCATGTTTTTTGCTTTATTAAAGAGCCCATATCATCGCTTTTCTGGACTTAAAAAGCTTTAAAGTATATGAATATTGTTATAACCTTAAAATATATATTCTCTCGCCATCCATACAGGTCATATATTAAAAGTTCCAACAACAGCTCAGTTTTAGATCCTAGATTTTGTGATGTCACAAAACCAACACTTTCACATAGTCTCCTTATTCAGCCTAAAGCAGTTAAGGCCACCCATTCTGAGAGTCTCAGCCCCCTGCTGCCTTTTGAATTGAGTTACAATACAGAATAAAGGGATCGTTTAAAGATCAGCCTTAAAGGCACAGTAACGTGAACGGCTCATTTCATTTTCAAGGTGAATTTTAAATGCTATTTTTTCTCCCGGAAGCTCTGATTGGTCATGCTATCAAAGTTAATATTGGGGTCATTCTAGAACTCTTCTACATAGAACATTTATGCTAAAATTGCATTCAAAGAAAAACATTTGGAACCATATAGAACATTTCTTTCCTAAAAAATCAGGCAAACAACATTACAGTTCTCACTGGAGCTGTGATGGATGCATATTTTGCGTCTACCAAAGAATCATGAAGGAACCTACTTTTAAAGGGTCATAGAACCCTTTACACTAAGAGTGAGGCCTATCCATTCAGACCTCACATCAGGAGCAAGTCGACACTATGACTGCAGCTCAGTGATCAGGAACTGGTTGTTCCAACAAATTCCTAAAGTTACTAAAAACCAAAAAGTGCTGAGACATTTCGCTGTGAATTGATCTGTATTTATTCCAGTGTTATAAAATATCTTCACGAACACCTACTCCCCAGTTCGACAGCTTTAAAAACGACCTCAATCAAGTTTTGTTGTAGTTGCAGAAGGAGTGTAGTGATTTACTCAGGGTTAATAACCTACTGCTTAAGGGGATGAAACTTCTCACCCTAAAGACCAGACGCACATGTTCCTGCCGTTCCCTCTTCTCTCTGGAGCTCTGGAACATCTCTTACCTAACAGCCTGCAGGCTTCACAGTACTGTCAGTCACTGCCATCTCTTAAGCACACATCAAGGTCGAGAGAGGAAAAGAGAGAATCACGATTCTAACTGAATAACGGCAGGGTGCTAATATTAACTCCATAAGCTGATGCTTCCTATTCAGTTACCAGTGTTAAAGTGGAATTCTGCTCAAAATCGCCACCTCATTCCCAATAGGTTGCCCTGAGGTACCCTTGAGCAAGGTGCCGTCCCCGTCACTGCTCCCCGGGCGCTTTCAATAGCTGCCCACTGCTGCACGGTGTTTGAGTGTGCATGGGTTAAATGCAGAGGTCCAGTTTTGTTGTGGTTCACTGTGTGCTGTGCTGTGACCTCGCAATGACAAGGGTTGTCACTTTCACTTTCACTTTAAAAATTCAGTGATAAACAGTCGTTTGGTGTCAAACAACTCATTGTAGAGACTCAGATTTCCTTACGGAGTGGTTAATGAGAGAGCCATGGAATGTAACCCTGCAATTTTCTATCCAAACCCACCACTGACTTCTGGGTCTTCATATGTGATGATGAATAAGGTCAAATAAGAGGGTAAAGGCACTATTTGGACCCTACATATGCCTTTTCCAGCACTTTAAAACAATGTTTTAGACCTCAAAACGAGAAAATCTATAATATAATCCATTATGCGACGTCTTCGACATCAGACAGTGTGTTCATAACCACGTAATGAGTCGCTGAAGGACATTGTAGGAGTATTTAATACTTTGGATGTCTGGTTCCATTCACCACCACTGTGAAGTCACACCAAATGAATTTCACACCCGTTGTTGCTATTCTGCAGAAATTTGGAAAGTGTGCTCCTTTCAGGTTCACTATTATTCATTAACGGTTGATAATATGCAGGCTCTGTAGTTTTGAGACAGACGTGATGAAGCGTGCACCCACGTTGGAGTTGATGGAGGGGTTAAAGAGGATTCTTCGCTCTTATCACGAAAGAATAAAACGGTGAATGAACGCCGCGGATGACGAAAGGGTCCGGCTGCCTTTCGGAGGCGTTTTCAGGAAAGGTAACACTGCTCTGAAATGATATGGCCACTATTGAAGCAGCTCCTCTTCCCTTTTTCCCTCTCAGGCACTATAGTCAGTCAGCATGACCATTTCAGTTCAGGGATTAAGCCTGAAATGGCTAGTTTAAAAAGAAGCGTCCAATTACAGGTTGCCTTTTTTCACTCCACCAAAAAATGGGCATTGTTATGTTGTGGGATTTTGAATCCAGCACTTAAGTTTCTTTCATGCATGGACCTCCTGAGTGCTGCACGGGTGTAGCGTTACGCTGCATATGAAAGCGGATACAGCGGGGTACATGTGTACCCGTCACTTAATCCAATCAGCACAATGGGGCAAAGCGGCACAAGGCTAGCTGAAGCCCCGTGCATTCAACACGTAGAGAAAAGGAAATAAAATAGGGAGAAAGATGAGTTGATCGAGTGTAATTGTGTGTGTGTGCACTGCAAAAATTTTTTAAAGGTTTAATAAGCAATATTCAATCCCACAGTCTTGATACTGAATGTTCATTTTAAATGTTCACTTTATTCCTTGATATAAAAAAGCTGCAAAACAGCGCATGGTTCATTTGTTCTTTTTGTGATGTCACAAAAGCAAATGCATGTACATATACATTCTGCCTGGAGCAGCATCGCTCCACCCACTCTCGGTGAAGTTATAAGAAGTGTCTTAGCCTCTGGCGGCTCACTCTGAGGCACACTACACGGCAGCCAATCAGAGCAGAGCTCACTCGTCTACATCGGTCTTAATTATAATAATTGGCCTCTTTAAGTGGGATGAACCTTCAACGAGATAAAGCTCTTCTATTCTATGATCTGTCCACCAAAAGGATTTCAATTCATGTACGATTATGAGCGAGCTGCACAACTGTATAATAATATTCCTACAACAATCTTATTTTGGGAAATATTGTGCATGTGAGGTACGTTCACACATTTAATCTAATGGTTAACTGAAGAAATGAAGGCAACCAGACCAGCACGGACATGCACAGCGCTGACGCCGTCTTGGGTTCTGAGACTGTCTGCGAGTTTGCGTTCACGCTGCGGGGTGTTTTGACGGTCTGGCTCCTTCTCTTGCTGTACGTTTGTGTGTGTGTGAACGGAGTCGACAGCTTGGGCCTCCTGGCTCCAGCCCCGAGCCCTCACACTCCCAGCAAGGTCACATGACACCAGTCAACCTCTGTCACAGCCTCGCCGAGGAGCACTGGCACCTAGCAGCCGCAAACTCGCACCTCACACACACACACACACACACACACACAGCAAACATACAGAGGTGAGAGAGGTAGCACGTACAGCATTGCACAGATTTTGGATCCACCCCTCATTTCTTCATATATTGCTTCCAAAGATCCAGACTTTCTCATATTTTTAATGTGTTGCTGAGGAACTGCTCTCCAGGCTTCCTGAAGGAAAGAGATTTTGGCTCTCACTTTCACTCCAGAGCAGTTTCAGAGGCAGAAGCACTGGGAAGAAGAGCTCTGGGACGTCCTTCATGAAGCCTGGAGAACTGTTCCTGAAGATGACTTCAGCTTGTCTAAGAGAGATCAGGCTGCGCTGAAGAATAACGGTGTTTGTACCAAAAATACAGACTTTAAAGGTGGTTAGTATTCAAACTCATGTATCTGCACATGTTGCAATAAGTCACTGTATATATAGGGGCAGCGGTGGCCTAGTGGTTAGGGGTCGGCCACAGGAGGTTCAAACCCCTCACCAGTAGGTTGCCCTGAGGTACCCTTGAGCAAGATGCCGTCCCCTTCACTGCTCCCCGGGCGCTTTCATAGCTGCCCACTGCTGCACGGTGTTTGCATGGGTTAAATGCAGAGGTAGGGGCAGCGGTGGCCTGGTGGTGAGGGAGTTCCCCCCGCATCGGAAAATTGTGGGTTCGATTCCCTCACCAGTAGGTTGCCCTGAGGTACCCTTGAGCAAGGTACAGTCCCCGTCACTGCTCCCCGGGCGCTTTCAATAGCTGCCACTGCTGCACGGTGTTTGCATGGGTTAAATGCAGAAGTCCAATTTCGTTGTGGTTCACTGTGTGCTGTGCTGTGACCTCGCAATGACAAGGGTTGTCACTTTCATATTGTCTCATTTTTCCTGAATGAGAAATAAGGGGTGGTTCAATACTTTTGCACAGTACTGTACGTAGGCACAGTCTGGCTAGCATTGTACAAAGTGATCTTTTGTAAAACACTCGCTTCGAATTGGCCCTTTAAACCACTGTCAGTTATTCGTTAACCACCTCAAGGCTATGAGGACAAGAAGGCCCGAAATGTCCCAATTAAAGCAATCTGATCCAAATGGACGGCAGGACGTAAAGGTGTGCTGAGCGTCACACATGCTTACCAGCGTTTGTTAGACGAAAAGGTTCTTGTTCATGTAAACGTTAGGGCTGTTTAGGTCGCATGGACTGCTCTTAGCTTGCCAACAAAGGAGACAAAAAAGACAAACTGCTTCGTCTGTGCTGTGATGACGCAGCTGGTTAAGGCTTGTCAAGGACACATTGAGACGCTTTTGTGTTCGCTCGACGAACGCCATGTGTGGCCATGACCACCTTTGAGTGCCCAGTACCCCGTTCACTCCTTCTGCAGATTATGGAGGAACTTTTTAAACTACAGGGTTAAGAAGTAAAGCCATTCTGATGGGAGATGCCTGCAGAAAGTTGCACACCCAGAATCGTTCAGTGTTAGTAAATGGGACCAGACGTCCAAAGAGCTTAATGCCTCCTGAGGAGGTTTACCATGAAATGGTTATGAATACGGTGCCTGATCCCCCTTGACAGTTCTGAGAAGACTTTGGACCTCAATGTATTTTGAAATTCATGGGAGGATACATGCAGGGCAAAAAGAAAAAGGCCCCAGAAACTTATTTTCTTCCCATTTACCACTATCCTGAAGGACTATTTTTCCATTGTGAAACACAGCGCACAGCGCACCCCGCCAAGATGCGACCTCTGCTTTTCACCCAAACACCGTGCAGCCATATGAAGTGCCCGGGGAGCAGTGATGGGGACGGTACCTCGTTCAAGGTTACCTCGTTTACATCCAACTCTCCAAATACTTGTAGTGTCAGGATGGCAAACATAAAGACTCTGTTTGTGAAACTCGAAAGCCGAAATCGGAAAGTCAAGATTTAACTGCTGTAAAATCTGTACACTTTCATGTGGTGGTTCTTTCCATACGTCATTTAAATAGATGCTTCTGAGAGGTTCTAAAGGACCCAGTAGTGCTTCCTCTCTCTTTGACGGTACCCAAAATGGAACTTTTTTTGGACACACAGCAAACAGAGTCATAAAGCACAGACTGATCACCATATCCTCAACTCTAACAGAGCCGAGCAGAGCAAGGAGAACAGACGGAGGAACATTTCCATCTCCACAGCTCAGGATCCACCCTGATGTGTGCTTTGCTGTGTTTGCTAAGCCGGTGTGTGCCCGTCTGCTGGAGTCTCTCGCACTGCACACTCGCTTTTCACAGGGCAAAGTCAAACGGTGACTCACAAATTCCTCCCTGTTTTCCAGGGATCTGCTGCTGGTAAACCGTCTAGGCTCCTTCTTTCTCCCTCTCTCTTTCTCTAGGCCTTCAACACTCATAAAGGTGCTCAGACTGGATGTTCAGATCCAGCCGTTAAACGGGTCGGCAGCCCGGTCCTTAGGGAAGAGTGCAAAGCTTCAGCCCTTTCGTTTTCAGAGACCATCTCTGCAACTCTTTCCTGTCCACTCACTCCAGCAGACCACACCTCCTCGCACCCCTGCCTGGAGAACTTCAAAGCCTCCGACACCTTCAGCCGCAGGTGCCATAAAAAAGAAAAGCCTTGCGGGTTGTTGCGAAAGCTTTTGTTAGAAAGATCGAGCTGCCTCTTTTTTCCTCGGCCTGTCTTCTAATCACAGCTACAGCTTAATCACAGCTTTTAATCGTAGCTTCTGTACATCTCCCAACCAGCACTGCCATGGTAACATTAGTAAAGTGACCACAACGGAGAAAAACCAACGAGGATGTGATTAAAATGAGATACATCTTGGTCTATCAAATAATACAGAAACCCCACTGGGTCTTAGACTGCTACAGTAACAGAGTAGCCGAAAAAGCTCCAAATTAGGCCAAAAAAAGTGAGTCGGATCTCGTCTGACGCCCACTTCAAGGGTAAACCCTCAAGTACGTGATGCCTCATAAACCAAGCTCCATAAACTCAGCTGAGCCTTTAAAAAGAGAGATCACAGCGACCTTTAGGCTGTGAATTCTCTCTCCCTCACTGGTCAAGCGCCCCCGTCCCGCCGGACCCCTCCTCCGCTCTGTGCACGGGGGTGGGCAAAGAAGAAAGCTTTAACGCTTTGAATGACGGTGAGGAATGTTTGAAAAAGTGTGTGCGGCGGGGGGTGGAAGACTCCTGCGGGACAAGCCCCATCTCTCAGATGTGGTATGCGTGACTGAGCAAGAGACAGAGCCGAATGCAGACCCGGCCGCTTATCTCTTAGGAGACGATGGCGCGGACCAGGGTTTGTTCTGTGGACGCAATGCAATCAATGCAAAAATGACGCCGACCGAAGCGCAACCCCGACCCTCACCAGGGCCGTGAGCACCTCGGCCCGTCCCTCATTATCCTAAGCAGCCTAATCATGCAGAAGCATCCATTTTGTAGCGCCTCGTAAACAAGGTCCGGGGAACGAAAGCAGTATCTGTCCACCTGGACGTCCAGAAGCCCACGTGAAAAGCCAGACAGACGCGACAGACTCTGCAAAAGAGGGTCCGAACGAGACCCCGGGAGGGAGCGCTTTTCTCCAGGCATTAATGGAATAACAAAATCTCATGGGGCCTTTTTTTGTAATTATATAAATATCAGCTTTAATGTTTACTGTAAGAATATAAAACAATTTGAGATTCTGTTTTTTACAAATACATACAGTACATTTAAAACACAGTAGCTTCTCAGCAGGACTCAGTACATGTTTTGCAGGTCGATACATCATATTACACAGAGGCCTCACACGTTTGATTCTTACCCCAGAGAGAGAGAGAGAGAGAGAGAGAGAGAGAGAGATCCACTACTCTCCTTTTGAATAAAAGTCCTTTTGTGTGATTTTAAACATTAACTCATCGGGGAGGGGAGGAAAAAAAAGCTGTAATTTTGATGCGACCCGTCTACGGAAGCAAAAAAGAAAAAAAAAAAAGTGGAAAAACTAGAGCAAGCTACTGACAGAGGATCTGAAAGAGGGGACGTTCTGTGGGGACACACAAATTCACTTCAATTTGAAGTACAATGCTCTGAATAACAGCCATTAAAACCAGTATCTGCTTTCCATAAGCATAAACACGCCGGCGGAGGGGACCTCGGGTAGAAAAAAGGGGGCTTTTCTCAACAGCCCGAGCTCCAAAAGAATCCAAACAGAAAACGGAAGGAAAAATAGAAAAGCTCTCGTATACAAACCAGCTATTTTTTTTTTTTTTTTTTTTTTTTTTATTTCTGTCCGTCTTTGCATAAACTCGGTTCAGTTTCTGAGCCAGTCTCTGCTGCTCCGTCCCCGTCAGTCTTTTGTCGGCCAAATTAACAAAGGTAGTTAAAGCCCGGTGCTTCATTTCTGCTGTTCTCAAGCAAAAAAAAAAAAAAAAAAAAAAATGGGGGAGGGGAGTGTATTTCCAGGCACAATTGATCTGCATTTCTTTCTTGTCTTTTTTTTTTCCTTTTTTTTTTTTTAAAGAATACAAGTTTCTTCTACATCTACGAGGTAGCCAAACCGATTCAGGCGCCGTAATGTGGGAAGGAGGAGGTTTAATATTGCGACTGGTTAGGAACTTTTTTTCTTTTTTGAAGTGTTTACCGCGCTGGCTGATAGAAACGGGTTAATAAACTTATTTAGGACGGAATACTGCTTATATAGAGGTTTTTGCGACAACAGAGAAGTCCTGACCGCTTTGAACTGCAAGGCCTTTTATTTCCCAAAAAATGAAAACTCCCCGCCCACATACTACCCCTCCTCTTCCTCCTCCTCCTCCTCCTCCCACCAAGTTTCACCGCACTTTCTCGCTCTCGGTCATCTGCCACAGGCCCAGGTTGAGCACCTTGAGGCAGGGCAGCTGCGTGATGCGCTCTAGGCCGCGCTTGGTGATCTTGGTGCAGCCGTACAGGTCGATGCCGGCCAGCTGAGTCAGGTGGTCGGCGATCAGCTCCAGGCCCTTGTCCGTGATGCGCACGCACTGGCCGATGTTGAGCGTCCGCAGCTCATGCATCTGCCGCACCATGCGGTTCAGGCCGTCGTCGCTGATGTGGCAGGAGCAGAGAGAGAGCGACTGCAGGCCGTACAGGCCCTGCGCCACGTACGCCAGGCTCTGGTCGCCCACCTTATCGCAGAAGGACACGTCCAGGCCGGCCAGGCGCAGGGAGCCCATGGCCAGGTGCATGATGCCCGTGTCGCTGATGTTGTCACACGAGCGCAGGTTGAGCACGCGCAGGCTGCCCATGTGCGACAGGTGCAGCATGCCGGCGTCCGAGATGCCGCCGCAGAAGCTCAGGTTGAGCACCCGCAGCTTGGCCAGGCCTTTGGACATGTGCTTGAGAGACAGGTCCGTAAGTTTCTGGCAGTCCTGTAGAGTCACATACTCCAAGCTGAGGCAGCCCTCGGCGGCGCTACGGGTCATCCCGGCCAGGTGCCCGATGCCGACGTCAGACACGTGACGGCAGCTGCGAAGGTTCAGGCTCTTGAGCCTGTGGAGTCCCCAGGCGATCAGCAGCAGACCCGTGTTGGTGATGTTGCTGCAGCCACCAAGTTCCAGAACCTCCAGGTTCTTCAGGTACTGGGCGATCCGGCCCAAGCTGGAGTCCGTGATCTGCTTGCACAGGCTGAGGTTGAGCACACGCAGCGAGGGGATCTCCTGGACGAAGGCATGACCCAGTCCGTTGTCCGTCAGGTTGTAGCAGCCGCTCAGGTTCAGGCTCTCGATGTTGGGCATCCCCTGGATCACGTAGCTCAGGCTCCGCCGCAGGCTGAGGATCTGCACCCGCCGGATACCCCGGGCCTGCAGGCTGGGGAAGAGGGACGGGTTGGCCCTCCTCAGGTGCAGCTTGGCCTCCACTCCTCGCCACACTGACTTGTGGTAGGAGGCGTCCCGCCACGCCGCACACACCTGGGCCACCCGCCCCTTGTCCCGCACGTCCAGGTAGCTGAAGATCATGGCCAGGATCTCCGGGAACAGGCAGGAGATGTGCGTCTCCATGGTGGGATAAATATTTATATTAAAATGTGGTGATAATAGAAAGGTGAAATAATAATCCACTCAGGTGTTCCCAGGAACCCCTGGAAACAAAATTACTCCACGTGATCCGTCTGATTGCGCAATAGGGTTCTAAAGCAAAATAAAGGTCCCCCCCATAAAATTAAAAGTAATAGATAAATTAAAATAAATACCAGTGAAAAATAAAAGCTTCCAATGGAAAGGCAGTGATGGGGGGGAACGCTCCAGACGGGTCCAGACGCTCGTGCATTTCCCCCCCACCCCCCCAAAAAAAGAAGATATTCCTCCAAAATTAAAAAAGAGTCGTAGGTGCGAACCGGCCGTCCGGATCAGCCCGCCAGCCCGGGAGCAGAGGGGGTCCGGCTCGGCGCTCGCATTGCCGAGCCGAGAGGCTTCCTGCTGCCTTTTGTCTGATCTTTTCAAACTGACTCGTTTGGGCCGCCTGAACCGACCGGGGGGGAGGGGGGGGGGGTTGACGCGCGTGTCGAGCCGCGACAGAACGCGCACGAGGAAAAAAGCGACGACGTCCGGTACCGATCGCGCGCTCGCGCTTCCCCGCTCCTTTATGCTCGCGTTCGCTCGCGCGCCGCTCCGGCCACGCTCGGGGCGAACCAACGTGCTCGGTTTTCCTCGCCAACCCCTCCCCCCCCGTTTCTCCAGCGTGAATGGTTTCGCCCAGCTCAGCTGGAACAGTGAGAGCGGTTCCCCTGGAAACCAACTTCTCACCATTCAGTTCAGTTCAGCCGTTAACCCTGCAGCTGCCGGAGCGAAATAAACAATAATCACAGACATAAACAACAATCACAGGAATAAAGAACAATCACAGGAGTAAAGAACAATCACAGACATAAACAACAATCACAGGAGTAAACAACAATCACAGGAGTAAACAACAATCACAGGAATAAACCATCACAGACATAAACAACAATCACAGACATAAACAATAATAACAGGAATAAAACTTAATAACAGACATAAACAGCAATCATAAGAATAAACAACAATCACAGGAATAAATAATAATCACAGACATAATAACTTAATTTTGGCTGCTCCCGTTTAGGGGTCGCCACAGTGGATCATCTGTTTCCATTTCTTCCTGTCTTCTGCATCTTCCTCTTCAAACTGACCACCTGCATGTCCTCTCTCATCACGTCCATAAACCTCCTCTTATTCCTTCCTCTTCTTCTCTTTCCTGGCAGCTTCATCCTCAACATCCTTCTCCTGATACACTCCTCGTCTCTCCTTTGGACATGTCCAAAGTTCTCTAACTTTGTCTCCAAAACGTCCAACCTGATCTGTCCCTCTAATGTGCTCATTTCTAATCCTGTCCATCCTCGTCACACCCAACGAAAATCTCAGCATCTTTAACTCTGACACCTCCAGCTCCGCCTCCTGTCTTTTCATCAGTGCCACTGTCTCCAACCTGTATAGCATAGCTGGTCTCGCTTACCATCCTGTAAACCTTCCCTTTTACTCTCGCTGGTACCCGTCTGTCACAAATCACTCCTGTCACTCTTCTCCACCCATTCCAACCAGCCTGCACTCTCTTCTTCTCCTCTTTTCCACACTCGCTGTTACTCTGAACTGTTGTCCCAAGTATTTAAACTCTTCCACCTTTGTCACCTCTACTCCCGCCATTCTAACCACTCCACTTTCCTCCCTTTCATTCATACTCTGTATTCTGTCTTTGCCCTACTCACTTTCATTCCTCTGCTCTCTAAAGCAGATCTCCATCTCTCCAGGTTCTCCTCAAGCTGCTCCCTACTCTCACTACAGATCACAATATCATCAGCAAACAGCATCGTCCACGGGGACTCCTGTCTAACCTCATCCGTCAACCTGTCCATTACCATTGCAATCCAAAATGAGCTCAGCGCTGATCCTTGATGTAATCCAACCTCTACCTTAAATGCATCCATCACTCCTACTGCAGATCTCACCACTGTCACACTGCCATCATGTATATCCTGTACCACTCTGACATACTTTTCTACCATAACTGACTTCCTCATACAAAACCACAACTCCTCTCTAGGCACCCTTTCATATGCTTTCTCCAATGCAACTCCTTCTGACCTTCTCTGTACTTCTCCATCAGCACCCTCAGAGCAAACATTGCATCGATAGTGTTCTTTCTTTGCATGAAACCATACTGCTGTTCACTGATCATCACCTCTTTTCTTAACCTCGCTTCCACTACTCTTTCCCAGAACGTCATGCATAGAAATAAATAATTATCACAAAAATAAACAATAATCATAGAAATAAACAGTAATCACAGACATAAACAACAATCACATTAATAAACAATCATAGCAAGAATAATCAATAATCACAGGAATAATAAATAATAATATATAAGTATATAAATGTGTGTAAACAAATGAATAAGTAAAATAAGTAAGCTATAAATAATAATGTAAATAAGAATATAAATAAATGCGTATAAGTTTAAATATTAGAGCATAAAGCAACTGTATGAAAATGCTGTAAAAGAACAAATCATACAAATAAATAATATGAACAGAGGGAAATGTGAGTGAGAGTTCTTTGATTTGTGGACACTCCTGTCTCATCAGACATAATGATCATTGTTTGTGAGCTCAGTGTGAGAGTTTAGTAATATTAGTCTTGTGTAACACGGAATCAAATAAAAAAGTTTGCCTGCGATGCAGCACAAATGTTTTTTTTTTTTTTTTAATGGAATGAATGGAAACATCAGAAAACTGCACAAGCTATACCGCGCCATCCCAGTTCCCTTCAATGAGATCCCATGTAGTGTTCTTCACAGAAACATCTATATAGTGATAAGTGAATGAATAAACGAGTAGACGATTTCAGATTCGGCGTTAGTTTGTAACCACACGGTTGTCATGGCCAGCCCACTTTTGGTGAAACCACTTAGGCTCAGCTTTTATTACTTCTGTTACATAACTGTTTATGACCATCCGGTTCATAATGCGTGATTCCTTTCAAGTGAATGGTTCAATCTATGCATTTAATTAAGCTCCCGACTCATTTCTTAGCCAATGACATGTCAGAAAACAAGAAATGACAGGGTAGTTCAAACAGGTAAACATTTCATATTAATTATTAATTATTAATAAACGGCACATTCCAGGGGGAGGAATGAGATGGCAAAGTAATCACTGGATACGAAAGTAATGGATTCCACAGAATATTTTACACGGACTGAATGTAAATCCTTTCTAAAGGCCCGTTCAATGTAAAATATTTTGCTGAATCTTTTTTTTTCAGTGTGTTCTGAGAGCATCGTCTCAGGACCAATAGACGCAAGTCATTTTTGGCTATGAAATATCTATTTTTTATCATTGGAGGATGTGTCCCTGTGCAGGGCTGCTGGTACGAAAGATTTCTGACAAGTAACTGGGGCTCAGCTTTCTGGATCCTTCTATTGTGCTTTGTCACTCCCCACCCCCAACCCCTGCCCCGACACACACTCACACACACACACACACACGCACACACATGCACACACACACAGTGGCACTCACAAATACCAAGGCACTTTTTTGCAAGCTTATTTGTATTTATTTATTTTATTATATTTCATTAATTGAGTATAACAGAAGTTAGTGAAACACTTTCTTTGATATGACACAAAATACCTTAAAGTGAATTACAATTTTATGTATTATATTATATATATTATATATTTATATTAACACACACTCATTTAATTTCATATATATATATAAAACTAAGAACACCAATGTAAACTTGTGAGGACATTTGGGACTTCCATCATTAGTGTGAAAGCCCTCTCGAGTACGTTTTCCTCATACTCCCCAGGGCAAAGGGAGCTTTTACGCTGGATCACAATCAGTTAAGCCAGAGTAGTTAAGCTTTTTTTTTTTGCCTTTAAATGTTATGTAAGGTATTTTTATTCCACCTTTTGCATAATTCCCTCCATTCTGCACTGGGCCCCTGCTCCCCCCTTTAGCTGGCATGCTGGCATTGTTAGCTGATATGACAGGGGAGCGTTTGCAGAAACTACTGGAGTGTGTCGGAGCGGCGGAGGAAGGGAGGAAGAAGAGCAGCACAGACACGTTCATGTTTACAGCTGAAAATGCAACACAGCACAACTGACAGCACACATCCAACACTCGCACTCCTCTCTCCGCCGTTTTTCTCTCTCTCCTTCTGCCTGTCTGTCGCTCTGCCTCCTCGGCGTGTCATTTTCCGTCGTAAAAGCAGCAAATCACACATTCCTTTTTCCCCGTTTGCATCACCTGATACTAGTTACTATCGTTTAATTCACTTATCTTTCAGTTGTGTATGGATTTAACACCAGGCCTATTACAGTTATTCACCCTAGACTTTTCGAAATTGCACATTTCAGTAATTGACATGGATGGATGGATCCATGCGTTCCCTTCACAGATAAAGCCATCCAATCCCCAAACACAGCCTACAGGTGTCTCGCAAGTGTTTATAGAATGCTGATGATGGTAAAATAGTATCGGTTACTCTTTCACTCATTTTCTGAACCGCTTATCCTGATTAGGGTTGCAGGGGGTGCTGGAGTCTATCCCGGTTTGCGCAGGACGGAAAGCAGGAAACACCCTAGACAGGTTGCCGGTCCATTGCAGGGCAGAAACATAAACACAGACACACACACTCACACCTAGGGGACAATTTAGCATCTCCAGGCCACCTGACGTGCAGGTCTTTGAACTGTGGGATGACCGGCGTTCCTGGAGGAAACACAGACACAGGGAGAGCATGTCCATTCCACACAGAAAGGACCCTGTGAAAAAATGGAAAACTATGTATGTGCCTTTTTATATGTCTCTTTTTATAGCTGGGAGGAAGTCTTGTGTGTCTGTTCTGTGCTCTGTGGTTAGTTCCAGGACCGGCTTCATGAGCCCAGACTGTGAGGAGGGGTCAGTGACCCTCTCTCTGGCTCCTCCAGCTGGCCTGACAGCCTCTGAGTCCAGAAGCACACTGCAGAGGGTCAAAACGCCTCAACCCAGGCCCACCAAGGCAAAGGCAGGAGATAAACAATGTGTGTGTGTGTGTGTGTGTGTGTGGAGGAACAGAAGGCTAATTAAAAAGCAACCACATTAACAGTTGAGAGATAAAACAGTAGGCCATATAAAGGCAAGCAGTAAGCACGCCGAATGTTCCGCCCTCTTATAATAAACTAAACGGGACATGCCTGCAGGAAATTTAAGCAGCATGAGATGGGTCGAGACAGAGGAACCCAAAAAAGGAAAAGGAAAAAGGTAGGATATATGACAGAAGCATGAAAGAGTGAGAATGAAGGAGTGAGAGATGCAGTGGGAACTGGAAAGACAAGTAGTACTTGCAAATTGTGGAGGTGTTGCAAAAAAAAAAAAAAAACACCCTGTCATTTGATTTGATGTGCTGATTCAGGCCGGGGAGATAATTGGATAATTGCGTGCCATGGAAGTGCGTTGATAACTGTGCTCGGGGCACCCGTTTCCTAGGAGACGCAGGCATGTGTCAACACGCTGCTGAAAGCTGACACCTCATGAATAGATTTTAGGCTACTTTATGTCCCCCCCACCCTTATTTCTCTTTATCTTGCCTTCCTCCATGGATTTCTGCACAACTCTACTTTTTTAGAGGCTGATTTCCAGCCAGAGGTGTTCAGTCACAGGACACTGTCGTGGAGACCATCTTCGTCAGGACAAGTCCTGTTCAGATCAGTTCCCGTATCTGCACACTAGAGAACAGCCCCTCTTTCGCACTTTACCCCTCATCTGTATGAGCATGTTAGTGCCCCAGAGCCAGAGCCACAGATACTTGCCCAGCATTTCCAAGACAGGTTTGGCTCACGGCTCTGATTTCTTCTCCAGCAACGTTAAGAGAGGCTTGTTCTCTGACGCCGTTGTGTCTGTCAGAATGTTTGATCTTTTATAGAACTGTGAGTGCAGGGTAGCGGGACTACATGTGGTGCGTGTGTGAGAGCGTGTTTGACACGGCAGCTGAAAGAACAAATCAGAAGCAGAAATTATTCATCTCAACTGGATGCAGCTTTTATTTATTGATTTGCTTTTTAATTTATTCATTCATTTTTCTCTCATCTCCAAATTTTACACATGCTTCCTTTCTCTCTCTCTCTCTCTCTCTCTCTCTCTCTCACTCTATATTTCACATGCACACATACACACATTGCATATGTCACATCCTGTCTTTCTCTCTCTTTCACTCTTTTCCATTTATGCATCGCTCTTTCTCTCTTTCACACACACACATATTCTTTCTTTCTCAGATTTCTTTCTCTTTCTCAGATTTCTTTCTCTTACCCTCTCCTTCTCTCTTTTCCTTTTTTGAATCTCTCTTTCGCTCTCTCTCTCTCTCTCTCTCTCTCTCTCACTCTCTCTCACATACACATTCTATTACTCTCTTTCCCTGTTTTTGTTTTATGCCACTCTTCTTCTCTCTCTCTCTCTCCCTGGCGTGTCTGAAGCACTCAGCCAGGTGAGGCCCCTCCAGAGAGTAATTACAACCCCAAACCGTGATCAGAGCCCGGCGGCGCTCACCATCAAAGTGGAGGCAGGGAGCCGCCCGGCTAATGTGCCGGAGAGGGAGCGCATCGGCCGCACTGCTTCACAACATACTACACCACACGTACGCGTTCAGCAGCCCCTCCAGGGGTATCAGCAACAAATAACAAGGCATTTGGGTGCTCAATGGCCAAGTTACCGTGACCTCGAGAGAAAGAGAGAAAGAAAGAGGGAGAGAGTGGTGACCAAAAAGTGCTGCATGTCTGGGCCTGGAGAAAGGGTGGAACCAGGTGCTCTGCAAACAACAGGATGAATGCAGAGGCCACCCACTCACAGACAGCACATCAGCTTCCCAGCTGCCCAGGCCAATGGCTGCTCTCAGGCTGGCAGGCAGCGTCCACGCCTACAGGGAGAGGCTCCAAGCCCAGAGGTCAGGACGTGACCTGTAAAGCATGGCACTCAAATGATTCACATACTGGAAATGTTATCAGATCCATTTGCATAATGCAAATAACACTTCTGAATGTTTGCCAAGCTTGATTTCGTTTTCCTCTAGAACTCAGAAAATGTAAAGCTTCTCCTGCATGAGGTTTCTCACTTTAACCCTCAGGGATGCGAGCTGTTATTTATGGTATCTATACTCTTATTAGGATGCTGCCCTAAACAAAATCTGAATCAGATTTATTCACTATGTATGTTGCACACTATGAGTGTTTCTGGCCGTTCGTGGCTCTTTGGTACAACAAGCATTATACACACATTTTACACATAATGTACACAAATGACAGAAAACATACAAGCGAGGGAATCATCAAACCATCCTATCTTTGGCACATTGGTCATCTGGAATCATCTGCACCTGTTTCTTCACTGCTTCATGGCTTATGTTAGACGCTTTGTTCTGCTTGAAGGTTCAGACATAGATCACTGTGTGGATTAACCAACACAGAACTATCAAACTGCTCAGGTACAGAGACTGGACTGAAAATGAGAGACAACAACACTGTCCTTCAGGAAGATCTGGAGAACCGCTCAGGTACAGAGACTGGACTGAAAATGAGAGACAACAACACTGTCCTTCAGGAACCCTGAAGAACTGTTCCTCAACAACACATTAATATAGTCTGGCTTTTGAAGCAAAATATGAAAATTTGAGAGGTGGCTCAATAGTCAGCTTTTCACTGTGACCACATATAATTCACCCATAACTAAAGGACCTAGGTAGAGCTTTAATAAAGTCTCCTAAAGTGGCAGCGGTGGCCTAGTGGTTAGGGAGTCGGCCACAGGATCGAACGATTGTGGGTTCAAACCCCTCACCAGTAGGTTGCCCTGAGGGACCCTTGAGCAAGATACCATCCCCGTCACTGCTTCCCGGCAAGGTGTTTGCATGGGTTAAATGCAGAGGACCAGTTTCGTTCTGGTTCACTGTGTGCTGTGCTGTGACCTCGCAATAACAAGAATAGTCACTTTCACTTTATATGCCAATATAATGCATTCATTAAAGTATCATTTGAATATATATTATGTAATATGTATAAATATTAAATATAACTGTGTAATATTTATATGCACCTTCTGACCCACTTGGCAGGCAACCATATTTGTATATATGTATAAATATTTAATATTTATCTTACAATGAATTTCTAAAACCCAGTTACTAGGGAAGCGCAAGCCAGTGTATTTCTTCGGGCCGGTCCCAAGCCTGGATAAATGGGGAGGGTTACGTCAGGAAGGGCATCCGGTGTAAAATGTTTGCCAAATCAATATGTGGACAGTGAAACAGAATTCCATATCGTATCGGACGAGGCCCGGGTTAACAATGACCGGAGCTGTTAACCAACAGGGTCCTGGTGGAAACTGGGCTAGATGGACAGGATTAGAAATGAGTATATTAGAGGGACAGTTCAGGTTGGACGATATGGATACAAAGTTAGAGAAGCATGGTTGCGTTGGTTTGGACATGTCCAGAGGAGAGACGAGGATTATATCGGGAGAAGAATGTTGAAGATGGAGCTGCCAGGAAAGAGGAGAAGAGGAAGACCAAGGAGGAGGTTTATAGAGGTGGTAAAGTGCAGGTTGTAGGCTTGAATGATGAAGAGGACCGGGAGGAGTGGAAACAGATGATCCGCTGTCTGTTGGCTGTTGGAGTTACTCTTCAGAATTAATGTACTACTGCTATATAGAACACACAAACGTATCTCTGGCTGTGTTTAGCTGCGTGTACAGTAACTCAGTCTCTTCATAGGACCTGAGAATCAATTTCACGTCGCACTGCTTTATTGTAATTTCGGCCATACTGGAAGGGTTAGTTCCTTGTTTAAAGCTGCTCATGTGAGACGTGGTTGGCTTTAAAAGGAGAAGGGAGTGTATTCTAACCAACTTCAAAGGAAGACCAAACAAAAGTGTATAGATAAAGTTCCCGGTCTATGCAAACTGTCAAACAGTCAAATAGTGAAGTAGTAAATATACTCTCCTGCTCTCCTCTCCTCCTGGACACACTACCTTCATTTTTATTCTCAGGCTTGTGGAGTGGGACTTGAGTTCCCATTATCAAAGAATTTCTTTGAACTTTGAGCTGCCAAAGCTCATCTACAGTTTAAAATGTATAAAACATGCATATACACCTCATTTACTAACCAGTCTCACTGAAAGAGGAACTCCGCAAACAGAGGGATCCAAATTCCAAATTCCTGTTTATCATCTAAGTTAATGTGACTGTGTTACCCACAGCATCGTTTCATCTTTTACCTTTTAGCTGGAACACAGCGAGCATGTGAAGAGCTAGTTCACTGACCACATCGAGGCTATTCAAGGTGACATGGTGGTGCAGGGGTTAATGCTGTCACCCCACAGTGAGGAGGTTCTCGGTTCCATCCCTTGCAGGGCAGGCTGGGACCATTCTTTGGAGAGTTTGCATGTTTGTGTGGGTTTGCTCTGCTGGGCAGGAAAAAGATCCTCCAACCAGCGCATGAAGGTTTAGAGTCCTCTCCAACCTGCTTTTATATCATGAGTAGATCATGGACTCGCTAAATATGGCAACATTTGAGTCCTCATGGCTTTCAGATCCAACAAAAGAGATGAAAGAGATTCTAGACCGTTTGAGCATGGCTAAACCTGCCAATAAGGTTGTTTTCCAAAGTGCACAATCTGCACTTTGGAAACTTTGGACACTTTGGAGTTCCTAACAAATTGACCATATATGGGGACATTTTACAAGTGATTTATCCTTATTTTGCAAAATCGTAGCATTAATTCCTTGCCCTTGCCAGTTTTGCTCAGGTGGGTTATATATAACGTGAAGAGTTGTTCCTCAGGTGAGGTTGTTTCTCTTAATCACAAACGCAGTTACTTCAACATTTGCTTCGGCGTTCCTCTCCCTGCCTGGATTCCACGGCAGCAGCCGCTCCTCAAGCGTATTTCCAGCGCCCAAAAACACTGGAATATACCTTTTGATCTTAAGCTTTTCAAATGCGACTCGCAGGTATTAGCGTTCGCCTAAAAGTATGCAAAAAAGTGTGACTGTGCCAGTGTGCTTGTGTGTGCCTGTGTGTGTGTTAGTGTGTGCCGGTTTTATTTTTGGTTCCTGCGTAGCTGTCAGAGAACATCTCCTTTAGAGTGTGTTGATTGTGGAGAAGAAAGGCGCTGTGTTTGTGTCTGAGCTCTGTGCCTGTGAGACGGGCCGCCGCTGCCTCGCCGCAGCTGTGCAGGCCTCATCAGAACAATAATGAAAAGCTGAATAATTGATACATTCTTGCAGAGATGCATTGTTTGCATTTGAATTAAACATTACAAGCAGCGGCGCTGAGCTATAGCACAGGAAACTGTGCCGTAATGTGCAGAACTTCCACAAAATCAAATATGGTGAGAGAGAGAGAGAGAGAGAGAGAGAGAGAGCGAGAGAGAGTTTGATGACCTGTGTTTTAACCCTCCTATGTGCTCACTCTCTTTCTCTTCCTCCACCAGCTGAGTTTAACAACCATCATAACCAAAAAAAAACGCCGCAATAAAAATGAAATAGCAAGCCTATGAGATACAGTTCTGTGCGAAAGTCTTGATCCCACCATCATTTCTTCATATTTTGGTTCCAAAGAGCCAAACTTTCTTGCATTTTTAATGTATTGTTGAGGAACAGTTCTCCAGGCTTCCTGAAGGACCTGAAGGAGTTTTTAGTGTAGTCTCTGTACCTATTTCAGAGACGGAAGCAGTGTGGGATCATCTCCACAGAGAACAGAACAAAAGGCAGCCAACGTCCAAAGACGAGCTTTGGAATGTCCTTCAAGAAGCATGGAGAACTACTTCCTGAAGATGATTTAAAGAAACAACAAGAAAGCATGTCTAAGAGAGTTCATATCTATCTGTCTGTCTGTCTGTCTCTTTCCTGCTTTCTCTTAGAGTTTGGGACCGCTGAGGGCCGGTGTTAGGGTCCTGACATGGTCCTCTTATAAAGAATGATATAATGTGTGTCATCCTGTCAGCTGTCCTGTGAAGCATCCAACAAGGAGGCATGAGGAGGTGTTGAGCTTTCTCTAAGTTGGAGCTCTTTCGTCATTGTATTGGCTGTTTTTGTAGGTAGGGTGTGCAGGAATGACTGGGGGCTTGGGGTCGGGAAAGGAGGGTAATCAGGACATGGGACATTTAGACTTCAGATTGACCTCCACTGTCCCTTCACTCCCTTTTGCCCTTGGTCTCCCTCTGATGGTTTGGAGAAAAATCAGGTTGAGCAGTGATAAATGTGCCAAGACATGTTTGGAGTTTAATGTTTGTTTCTTTAGTTTAGATCTGAAGCAGTGACTTTAATGTTGCTAACACCAGAAGCCAACAGTCACCAAAATGTTATCAGTTGTTACGTCCCCAAAGCTTCTCAACCTGCTCAAACACCATCCAGCCCTTTGTTCGGGTGGAGCAGACTGGTGGTTTAGGACACAGAATGACTTACTATCAGCTATGAAAACCACTTAAGAAGAGGGGTGCTGATCTAGAATCAGTTTCTGTGACAATGATGGTAGTAAATGTAGAGAAATCTGATTTGAGATCAGTCTTCCTTATTGTTGTCTTCTGAAATGGCTCCCTGAAGGAGTTAGGCTTTAACATGTGTTTAAAACCGATCTGGATGATGTCTGAGTCTCATTAGTGGTCGCCATACCGAATCAACCGTCTGTTTCTTCCTGTCCTCTGCATCTTCCTCCTTCAAACCGACTGTCTTCTTGTCCTCTCTCACCACATCCATAAACCTCCTCTTTGTCCTTCCTCTTTTTCTCTTTCCTGGCAGCTCCATCTTCAACGTTCTTCCGCTGATATGCTCCTCGTCTCTCCTCTGGACATGTCCAAACCAACGCAGCCTTGCTTCTCTTGTTCTCCTAAACATCAAACCTGAGCTGTCCCTCTAATATACTCATTTCTGATCCTGTCCATCCTCATCATTCCCAATGAAAAGCTTATCTCAGGTTCTAAAGTAAAGGAGCAAAATATGTTTTGCTGATGAATAAACTTGGGATAAATTTTATAAATGTTATTTTCCCTTGAAGTGTTGCTTGGCCTAGTTATGGTAAGTTAATATATAGTTACAGTGTAACTCTATATTAGTAAAATGAACTAAACTGAGCTCTGTCATTCTCCAGAAATGCATTATCCCTTCTTCTTTATCTCTCTTTATCTACATGCTGCACTCATTTTCAACCAAAATGGGGAATCAGTCCCTTTCAAATGTCTCCTCTCTTCCTCTTTGCTCATTCCTTCTCTCTATGGCATATCTGTGTGTACGGGTTTGTGTCTAAGCAGGGATGTGTTTGTGTGTCCTGTAATCCCTGTGTGCCTTTCTATTGTAGAGCTGTACCCTTTGATGTGTGCTAAAGCCTCCCCTGTTGTGGTCCTGCTCCCCCAGGCCCCAGCACTGTTTCTGAGGGTGACATTCAGTCTGCACTGGACGGAGCGAGAGAGAGAAAGGAAGGCTGAGACCTCAGGGGCTCTGCAGAGCACTGCAGCAGGACTGATGGGTGGCCGGTGGCCTGTGGTCGTGCCAGTGGCCTGTGGGCACCGAGCCCACTCTGATGACCTCCTCTGTGGGCCGCCCTGGGAGAAAGCATGCACCCCTCCTCTTGTTTTCTGCTGAGAGAAGAGAGACAGGGAGGGGGTAGAGTGTGAGAGAAAAAGAGAGGGAAGCAGAGGGAGGGAGGGAGGGAGTCGGGGGAAGCAGCCACAACTGCGACGTTGACCTATATCTCCAGCTGAGACACACACTCAGGGCCTCAAACTGGCTGCACATGACGCTTGATTTGAAAAGTCAAGAGCACAAACAGACGCTGAAAAAGGATGTGCTGCTTGATTCAGATCTGTCCATCGTTTACACTCATATTACATGCATTGGCACAAATCTGCCCTTCTGTTTACACACCTTGGAAAAAACTTGGTTGTACATTTAGGAGGAGTGCCCTCCTTTTCTAAAGGTCTTTCTTCCCAATGTCCCCATGCTGCTGGCTTTTGTTTATTGCCTCTATCACTAGAAATGTCAATCCAACACAGCAAGGAGATCAAAAGTAACAGTTATGTCATTTAAACCCCTTTCTAGGCCTTACATTTCCTTTAAAAGCCTCAAAACCTCATTAGGTGCAGCACAAATATGTAAAAAGCTAGTTCTTCACAAACATATGGATCGTAGGGGAGGGCCAGTGTTGTCCTGCCAAGTCAGACATAATACCAGCTCCTGCTGCGCATCTCCTGACACTACCGACAATCCGAGGAGCTTACAAATCAATAACATGTGCCGTGTGCTCGGGTAACCTGCTGGCCTCCCAACCTTTGCCAGAAGGGAACGGCCCGGTAGCACCAGTCCAATATGCAGCCTTTCCGTAGCTCCGGCACGGTGGATGTATTTATTAGAGAATAAAGTAGCTCTGAGCAACCGCGGTGCTTTTATATCAGCCTCCCCCGCTGCCTCTCCACACTACACTGTGCCCTATCAGACTTCTTACTGAGAACAAATTGACAGAGAGGGAGGGAGGACGGGAGGGGGGAGAGGATGAGTGAGAGAGAGGGCGTCCCAGGCGCGCAGCAAATGGAGGGAGTGAGTGATGTGCGGCCAGTTTGGCCTACGTCTGGTTTCCTGAGCAGTCGGTGCAGAAAGCCATATGGGCTGGGAGGGGAGGGTAGGAGCGAGGGGAGGGAAGGAGAGAGAGAGAGAGAGAGAGAGAGAATAGAGCTGCCGTCAGTTCACTGCTTCACAGCAAGTGCTGTTCGCATGAGTCATCCACTGCCAGAAAGAGAGAGAGAGAACGAGTGAGGGAGGTGGATAGAGAATGCTGTGTGCTGGTAAAGTTGGTGAGAGAGAAGTAGACAAGAGGATGCAGAGGAAAAGGCGGAAGTGAGAACAAAAGGGTGAAAAAGAAAGGGGGAGGAGTAAATTGGCAAAAGAGAGCTGTAAGAGAGGCAGAGAGGAAGGAAAGGTAGAGGAAATGGCAAAAAGGGCAGAAAGAAACTGAAAGAGAGGGAGATTGCTAGAAGGAGAAGGAGAAGCAAAAACTTGGAGGAAGGGAAGTGAAAAGAGAAGAGGAGAACAGAGAACAGAATGTGAAGGAGAGAGAGAGAAAAACTAAGAATAAAGAAACTGTTGTGGACATGAGGTAAAGAAAGAAAAGGAAAGAGGGAGAGAGAGAGAGAGAGAGAGTGAGAGAGAGAGAGACAGAGGGAGAGAGGCGTCTGTGATTGGGAGCACACATGTCTTTTATTTGGGACTGTGTGTGTGTGTGTGTGTGTGTGTGTGTGTGTGAGTGTGTGTGTGTGTGTGTGTGTGTGTTATTCACAGGCAGCAGTGGTAATGATATACAGCAGGCTCTCTCAGACACCTCAGAGCACTGATCTGTCAAACCTGCCTCACCATTGATCTCCCAGCAACCTGCCGCAAAGCATGCTGGGACACACAGCTGGACCGCTTACCACCCCACCGCTGTCAGTCGCTTCACAAACACACGGCCGTTGCCCTTCCCTTGCACCCTGCTCTGTAGTCAGCACTGTGTGTGTGTGTGTGTGTGTGTGTGTGTGTATGTGCGTGCATGTGTGTCACTCACTTTCGGTTCCCTACAGAACCTTTAAAAAGATGGCACTTTGAAGAACCATCAAGAAACGATTCCAGAATTTCCTGTCTGGTTTGGTCGACCATGACTGAGCTCTGCTCATCTGATGTTCAGACCTGATAGACTACCTCACACATCACCCCCTTTCACCCCCTTTTCAGCCTCCTGGTAGTTTTGAAGGCCTTGGCTGTGTTGCACTGACACCTTTCTAAGTAATGGTTTAAGCCATCTTCAGGAACAGATCTCCAGGCTTCACGCTGGGCATTCCAAAGCTCTTCTTTGGACATCAGCTGCCTTTGGTTCTGTTGGTTCTGGAGATGATCCAACACTGCTTTTGCCTCTCAAACTGCTCAGATACAGGAACTGGAGAAAGTCTGGCTCTTTGGAAGCAAAATGTGAAAAAAATGAGGGCTGGCTCAAGATTTATGTGCAGTGTTGCATCTAATGCTTGAACGCAAATCTCTTCTAGAAATAGGTCCCAACTTGATCAGGCTTCACCTTCATTAAGGTGGAGCAGACTACAGGAGTAGTTGGACACAGTATGACTTACTGACAGCGATGATAATGTAGCTTCACCACTGCAGGGAGTTTTATGAAGAAGGACTAATCTCAGATCAGTTTCCTCTATTACTGTGATGATCATTGTCACAAAAACTGATTCTAGATCAGCACTGCTGTTCATGAGGTGGATAAGGAAATGTCAGAGTTAAAGTTGCTGAGATTTGCTTTGGGAGTGGCAAAGATGTGCAGGATTAGGAACAAGTATACAGCACAGGTTGGATGGGTTGGAGACAAAGTCAGAGATTGTGTTGGGTATGTGCAGAGGAGAGATGAAGAGAGGGATGTTGAGGATGGAGCTGCCAGGCATCAGGAGAAGAAGAAAGACAAAGAGGAGGTTTATGAACATGCAGGTGCAAAACAGGAAGATTCAGAGGACAGGAAGACATGGAGATAAATGATCTGCTGTGGGGACCCCAAATGGGAGCAGATGAAGTGACAAGACAAATGTACATAAATTTAGGCTTTTTTTTTTTGTTCACAAACCTGTATCATGAAAAAGAAGGAAGATTTTGTGTTTTTGATCATATAAAATATATATTTTTTAAGTCTACCTTTAGGGGATGGTGGAGAGGAGGGGGTGCGTTTACAGTCTAATGAACGTGGTGGGTACAATAAGGCCTGTGGGTTCACAGCCCACTCCACATATGGCTGTTTGTTGCTCCACGGCCGTGCACTCTCTACACTCTATCTCTCCGTTTATGTGCTGTTTGTGTGTGTGTGTGTGTTTGTAAAAGAGAGAGGCTGAGAGCTGTTCTGCAGATTGTCTTCATTAAATCAGTCAAACGGCTGTTTGATGCATGTCAGAGTGTGTGCTTTGAGGGAGAAAGCTCTGCTGCTGTGCTGTTGCTGCATGTGTGTGTGTGTGTGTGTGTGTGTGTGTGTGTGTGCGTGCGTGCGTGCGTGCGTGCGTGTGTGTGTGTGTGAGAGGGAGTGAGAGAGTCCCTCCAGTCCTCCACCTGAACCCTCCACACACAGCCAGAAGGAGAGGAACACACATGCCCTCTGGTTCAGTCTCCACTCTCTGCTGTCAACTCGATTCTCTCTGTGAAGCTCAATCAAACACCTCAGTCAGCCATGCTGTTCTAATGTTCTAAAGCAGTCAACATTCTAGAACCATACCCACAATCCCCAAGAACCATACCCACAATCCCCAAGAAAATTCCACAAACCCAGATGCCAGTTTGGTTAACCTGTGAGACGGATGGCTGAGGGACTCTCCTCTAGTGTTCTAGAATAAGCTTCTTTGTGTTAAGGTTGTTTTCCTTCATCCTTTCGAGAACATTCTGCAACTGAATGCAAGAAAATATTGAGAACATTGCATATGCAGGAGAACAGTCTGGTGTAGTGTGAATGGGGAGAACAATCTGGAGCAACATGAATGCAGGAGAACCTTTGAGAGCATTGTATATACAGGTCAAACTCTGGATTGATGTGAATGGGAGTAGCATTCTAGAACAATGTGCTTGCAGGAGAACCTTCAACAACATTGCATATACAGTAGAACATTGTGAATCGGGGGGACAATCTGAAGAAGTTTGGGTTTAACAGAACATTCTAGAACAATGTGAATGTGAGGAATGTTCCAGAACTGTGTGAATGAGATGAGAACATGGAGAACTGCATGAAAACAGGACAACATTGGGAGAACATTCTAGAACATTAAAAGAATATTCTAGCACTGTTTGAATGGAGGGATACATTCTGGAATGATGTGAATGTAAGAGAACATTTTGGAACAGAGAAGGACAATCCAGAAGAGTTTGAATGGAGATGACTGCTGTGGATGTGGAGAATGTTTTACAACAACACAAATGCAGGAGAACCTTTGAGAACCTTATAAATACAGGTGTGCACTCTGCAACAATGTTTTAGAACAGTGTGTATGCATGTATGAGAACATTGCTGAAAAGTGTGCAAGCAAGAGAACCTTCCAGAACTGGGAGAACTGCATAAAAGAGGAGGGGTGGGGCGTTCTGGGACCATTTGAATGGGTAGAACATTCTAAAACCTTCAGAGAACATTCTTGAACGGTGTGAATAAGGTGAAAAAAACTCCAGAACTGTGTGAAGGGATGAAGAATTGTATGGGGAGAACATTCTGCTACATCATATGAACGTTTTAGAACAGTGTGAATATAGGAGAACAGGAGGGAGGGAGAACATTCAAGAACAGGGATGAGGACGAGAACAGTCTCCCTATGCTGCGCACATACACACACACACACACAGTGTATGCATGTATATCATTTTTTTAGAATTGTTCCCATTTCACTTTAAAGTTCAGAGGAAATGGAGATAAAGTTCAAAGGAAAAGAAAAATTTGAATGTTTTAAAAGAGACAACTTTAAAAAGGTCAATCCTGTTAAACAATCTCAAATCTAAATCTAAAACTCAATAAGGGCCGCAATAATGGGGGTTATCATTTTTGCAATGATCAAGCAGCCCTAGGTTGGAGTGTGTGTGTGTGTGTGTGTGTGTGTGTGTGTGTCTGTGTGCGCGCGAGTTGATGGATCTGTCAGGTCATGATGTTGCAAAAATCCCAGAAAATCCGTGCCCATCATCGGACCCGACCTGCCCTTTAATGAGAGCAAGGCTGATCCAGGATCAGATCTTGGCTTGTTTTATTCTCATTCCTGATTATAAAATGTTTCCCCTTCAGCAGACCGAGGCCAGGGTTCAGTCTGGTGTTACACAGCCATTGCGTTTGGTTGCCCTGCTATTGCACATTTCTCAGAATTACAAGCGTTTCTGGGACCTGGTGGCTTTTGTTCATTTTTTGCTGAAGCGCGCCCTCTTGTGGCGATTTGCGGCAGTGCTGACTATTAAAGTCAATATACTGTTGGCAGAATCAGAATCAGAACACTTTGCTGGGAAATGTAGGGAACTGCTGATGCAACAACAACAACAACTATTATTATTATTGTTATTATTATTATTGTTATTATTATTACAATAACAACAATAATAACAATGATAATAATAATAATAACTAATAATACAGGACATTATTTATAGAGCTCTTTTCATGCATTTAAACCATTAGTTGTTTTATTGTTTGTAAATAACTTCAACAGGATAATTAAGAATTCAGATATGTGAATAAATAAAATGTGTATAAAAGTCTGTGAAGAAAATATATTAACAAAAGGTTTTGCTAAATCAAAAATGTTCTTAACTGCATTGAACTTCTAACTATAGTTGCCTGATTAAATACTACAAAATATGATTAAAAATAAAGGATAACTGTCAATAAATACATTTTATATGAACTCTTTAGAAAGTACTGTGTTTTACAAAACCCCTACATATATTATGCACAAAGTACACTTTCATTGGATGCTGTGTTTAATTTGCTGTGTAAACACTGTACTTTACAAAACGTGTTTATGGGTAAATTTAATAGAAAACTGTAAAGCAGAATGTTTGTCTGAGACAGTGTTTATTTACAGGTACACCAGAATTGTTGCACATAATATTTTTTAATAATAATACAGAAACTAAAAGTGTTATTTATGTCATAACATTTTTATATTTTTAGCAAAATGTATGTCAAACTGCAGAGGCACAAAAATGAGAACTGCAGTTTGAACTTGCGGCCGCTAGAGGGGGGTATATCTATCTTACGGGAAAAATCACACTTTTCAACTTTTCTATCAAATAAGTGCTTAATTAAGTGCTATTAAGTAATATTCTTGTTTCTATTAAATAGTTAAGTCTATAAAATTAGTATTTGTGGCAAAAATGTTTTTTCATGAAATGCTATCCGAGCCTAAAGAGGAATTCAAGCAATTTTCAACATCATTGAGATTTTTTTTTTTTTACTATTTTGGATGTGAAAGTGAAAGTGACCACTGTGAGTACATGGCACAGCACAAAGTGAACCACAACGGAATTACACCTCTGCATTTTACCCCCACACACACACACATACATGTGCAGCAGGGGGCTGCTATTGAAAGCGCCTGGGGAGCCGTGATGGGGACGGTACCTTGCTCAAGGGTACCTCAGGGCAACCTACTGATCTTCTGATCCTGGGGCCAACTCCCTCACCACTATGCCACATAATTTACTTAATGTACTTGGGCAGCGAGTGGTGGCCTAGGGTTTAGGGACGAGGCCCCAGGATCGGAAGGTCGTGGGTTTGTATCCCAGACCAGTAGGTTGCTCTGAGGTACCCTTGAGCAAGGTACCGTCCGCATCACTGCTCCCTGGGTGCTGGATGTGGGCACCTGCTGCATGTTGTGTGCGTGAAAAGCAGATGTTGTCCTCTCGCTTTGAGGTAAATAATATTTATCTATTTCTTTCACGTCTTAAGACTGACGCCTGTGTATGTGATAAATAAAGAATCTTAAACAAAGGTTTAGATTGCATTTATATGAACATGCATTAACAGTCCCGAAACCTTGTATAGTCCTGTGCATAAGTCTTGAGCCACTTTCCATTTCTGCACATTTTCCCTCCAAATTTCCAGACTTTTGTATTTTAATGTCTTGTTGAGGAACAGTTCTCCAGATCTTCCTGAAGGACAGTGTTGTTGTCTCTCATGTTCAGTCCAGTCTCTGTACCTGAGCAGTTCTCCAGATCTTCCTGAAGGACAGTGTTGTTGTCTCTCATGTTCAGTCCAGTCTCTGTACCTGAGCAGTTTGATAGTTCTGTGTTGGTTAATCCACACAGTGATCTACGTCTGAACCTTCAAGCAGAAAAAAGCGTCTCACTTAAGACATGAAGCAGTGAAGGACCAGGTGCAGATGATCCCAGATGATCAGGTGATTCGTTTACTGCTGATGCTGAACGCTGAGTGGTTGCCCTTTATCTAGAATCTTGTATCTTTAGGCACTTTGCAGCCTGGAGCACTAAAACGTTTGTTCCCATTTCTTTTATTTACTCTAGGGCTGAACAATAAATTTAACATCTGATTTTTTTCTTACATCTGTTTCTCAAGAAAGCGAACACAATGTTTTCCTCAGCATTTCACAAACCGCACTAAATCCAGTTTAACAGGAATAATTCAGTTCTCTTTGGAATGAAAGATGAGGGTCACAATCCGTGAGGCATGGGTTCGAGTACTGGGCCAGATACTCTGAGCTACCCTGAACACAGTCTGCATCACTGCTCCCCAGTGTATGTGTGTGTGTGTGTGTGTGTGTGTGTGCGCATTTTACTGTAGGTGTTTGTCTGTGTGTATGTGTGTGCATTTTACTGTAGGTGTTTTTGTGTCTGTGTGTATGTGTGTGCATTTTACTGTAGGTGTTTATGGGATAAATGCAGAGGACAAAATAACTCATCACTATTCACTGTGTGTGTGTGTGTGAGATCTGGGTGGGTGTTTATGGGTTAAATGCAGATGCAGAGGACATATTCTTGCTCATTGACTGCAGTGTGTATGTGTGTGTGTTCATTACCAGGGTGAAATGCAGAGGACAGATTCACTCCTCACTATTCAGTGTGTGTGTGTGTTAGCATAAGGAATTTCCTTCACTTCATTCATAAATACCACCCTATTGCATATTTTAAGAAACGAGGTTTGGATCAAGACTGCTCTCTGCTGGGTGATAAACCAGTATGTGAATGGCTTTGCCACCCTCAGTGCCACCCTGAGAGCCGCTCTCCAGCTGGTGAGGGCAGGCCTGTGTGCTGGGGGTGCTGGTTTGGAGGGGTGTGTTCCTGGAGCCCCTGGTCGTGTGAAAAGGGGGCGGCTGGGTGTGTGGATTGCCGCAGATGAAAGAGGCGCAGCGGCTGCTTTATCATGCGCAGACTGCTCGGAAACAGAGTGGCGTCTGTGCAGCAGCGCAGCCCGGGATGAACACTGGAGCTGGAGCTGTAAAACAGTCTGGAGGCCAATTACAGCCCCACTCTGGGACAAGTGAGGGGCTTTATCTCCCCTCTGCGGTGGGACACGTGCGGAAGGACGGCCTGGTTGATAATATAACTGTGTTTCATCCCGGATCGTCTTCTAGTGCTGCTGGAGAGGCAGCAGGAGTTTTATTTGGGGAAAAAGAAAGTGAAAAGAACATGGTGTTATGGTCTCACCTTTTTTTTGCTCCAAAATCCCCCAGAAAACAGTCACAGTCCTTAAAGAGGAGGCTCTGAAGTGTCTGATCTTAAGCCCCGCCCCTTTATATATATATATATATATATATATATATATATATATATATATATATATATATATATATATCTTTTTTTTTTTTTTCCTCCAGCAAAACCTGTTTTAGGGGACCTGGAAACTTTATGCACTGATATCTGAGTATATACAATTATTAAGAAATATTAAAATCTTAGTTAAAGTCATATTTTTGTTTTTTGCAAGTTTAATGCATATGAAGTGTTTAATGAATATGAAACTTTTAACAGTAGTTATAATATTATCGAACTATTATTATATACATATGTGTGTATGCATAAATATATATGCTTTGTATAAAAAGGCACTGAGAAAAAAGGGCTCTGATACCTGAGGATATATAAATATAAATTAATATAATTTTATTGGAAAATATAATTATTTTTATTTTTTAAACATTAAAATGATTATTGAACTTTATACCTACATATATGCATGTGTGTGTATAAATATGTATGGTATGTAAAAGAAGGCAAAAAGTTTCTACCGGCTTGTGAGAATAAACGAGTAGCCAATCAGAACGCGGCCTGCTCCAATAATAATCCACGCCGGCCAATCCGGGTGCGGGCGGTGCGAATGGGGGTGTGGCTTGTCGAAAACAAACGCAGTGTAAGAGCATGTGGGCAGAGGAGACCTGGGGTGAGCTGGAGAAGGACGCACTCAGAGCAGCATGGGCCCAAAGTGTCAGAAGTGTTAGCACCCCTGTCTTTTTGTCCACACGTGTTCTAACACTTGCAGGGAGCTGCAGCATGTCCCAGCCTGGAATGTATCTTGCAGCCAGCCTGTAGTTTCTAATCTGACTGGTGGTCTGTGTGTGTGTCCCAGAGGAACCTGCCCAGCCCACAGGGATGGACCGGATCCTGAACCTGCGCTTCATCCTCACCATCACACTCCTCGCCTGCAGCTCCCAGAGGCTGGTGCTCGCCAACTCTTGGTGGTAAGATCATGCACACACTCTCAGGTTGCAGGAGGTGTTTCAAACAGGGACGGGAAACAAATGTGGAGGCTTTTGTCACACTGTTTACCCTGCTGCCCAAATGGTCAGGCTGTTTGTAAATAAGCAGCAGCTTGGCCTTGTGTGTGTGTGTGTGTGTGTGTGTGTGTGGAGCTCACAGTTGGAGGAGAGATTAAAAATCCATGTATAGGACATATTTGGAAATATGCTCACACCTGGCCTGCCCTTTTTCACCCATAAAACAAAGAAATGCTTTTAAAGTACTGGGATGCCAAGATTTTCCAAACATTTTCTGCTTTCTCCTTAATTATTTTGGGACACATTCAATGTCTTATTCCAGTCCTGGGTGCAAAAGGTTTTCAGAATTTTTATTAAAGAATGTTTATTACATTCAAGGATAGAGCTTGTCTTATTTATGAAAAGAGTACAAAGACTAGACACCAATGAACTATAAAATGCCTCTTTAAAATGCATATTTTTATATATTTTTTTAGGTTTCTCTGCTGTTCTGCATATTCTAGAGTATGCTTTAGATGTGCTCGGTTTGTCTTGCATTCCTAAAAAAAGAAAAGAAAAAGGAAAATGCATGTCTGCTGGTAGGAAAACAGTGAAATTTCAGTGAAATGAATAATCAGTGACTACAGTGCTAAACAACAGAGAAGGCTGTGAATGAATAATAACAATAATAGACTTTATTTATACATTTACACGTGGCTCAGCCTTTACATTTCCAACCATTAATAAGACAAATGGGACCAAATGAATATTCCAAATTTTAAAAAGTATTAAAGTAGCACCGTTTTTAAAGGAATCATATCCTACACAGGGCTTTAGTGAATAAATACACAAGGAGAATAATGATAATATTACCATGATTATTACAGAAAGATCCTGTGATGAACTTTTCCTTGCAGATGGACGTGTGAAGAACTACTGTTGCAACAGCTGTACATTTTCTGAATGAGGACATTTCAAAGTGAGGCTCAGCCAATGAGAAGGCAGCCTTAATTTGCATACATTAACATAGTGAGGAGGGAAGCCCTTTTTTACACCCTGCATAAAGACGACATTGTGGGTTTTAATATATGTTTATTGTGATCTTTGTTTGTGTGTTTGGACGCCAGTGCAAATGACCAAAAAAGATCAAACAGTAGATCACGAGTAGCCAATCAAAAGGCCTCATTTGCATACAGGAAAAGTCCATGGCCCGTCGGTGATGCGCTCAGGGTTGTCCACGTGCAAAAGGCTGGAAAAGTCATAATCGCTTCTCCTTTCAGGTCTTTGGCTCTGAATCCCATCCAGAGGCCGGAGATGTACATCATCGGAGCTCAGCCGCTGTGCAGCCAGCTCACGGGCCTGTCCCAGGGCCAGAAGAAGCTGTGCCAGCTCTACCAGGACCACATGATGTACATCGGCGAGGGCGCCAAGACTGGCATCCAGGAGTGCCAGTACCAGTTCCGGCAGAGGCGCTGGAACTGCAGCACGGTGGACAACACGTCCGTCTTCGGCCGGGTCATGCAGATCGGTGAGTGCGCGCCGGGCATCCGACTGGCGCACAAAGGGTCCCTTATAGCCGCAATAGAGTGCGAGTTCCGCTCAGTGCGCTGAGGTGTAAGACACCCCCCTCCCCTCCAGCCGGCTCGGGGGTCTTGGTGTGGAGGTGCTAGGCGAGCCATTGTCCTTTTCAAATGCAGCCCCTCCATGACACGGGCTCGGCAGATCCGGGCTGTCTGTTTGAAGTCTCGCACCAAAGGCCAATAAAACTCGGCCCTGTGCGTCCCGGAGGCGCACTGGAGGAATTTGCGCGCTTTTATTGGGGGTGTGTTTGGTTATAAAGCGACGCTGCATTTCCAAATCATTCCTGCACTTCCCCGTGGGGTCGGTGTGAATTGGAGTGTGATCACTATCATGGGACGGTGTGTGTGGTAGGCAGAGGGGACAAAATTGCAGATGCTTCTGTGCAAAGATGCACTCCACGTTCATATCATCTATATCTAAATGATGAAAGGGGGCGTAGAAAGCTGATGCTGCATTAAAGAACCGTCCCAGCTTTCCTGCATCTTCCTGTGGGGCTGGTGTGAATAAGAGTGTGATGGGACGGTGTGTGGAAAGCGAAGGGGGCAAAAGTGCAGATTCTTCTGTGCTAAGAAAGACTTCACGTTAATAATTCACTCCACATTGATATCATCCAAAAACTTACAGCAGCAGAAAGTATAGAAAGTCGGTGCTGCATTAGTGAATCCCAGCTTTAATGCTCTTCCCTGTGGGGGTGGCGTAAATAAGAGTGTGATCAGGATCAGGGGGCAGTGTGTGGGAGGCAGAGGTGACAAAGGTGCAGATAACTTTGGTAAAAAATGAAAAGAAACAGCTCTGAAATGTACTAAAAAGGATTAAACCTATTGAAACGCTGTCTTTTATGTACAAAGCGAACTCATTTCATGCAATTTAAAAACTATTAAAGCAATTCCAAGAATAGAAATCGGGTGGGTTGTAGGCAGAGGTGGCAACAGTAAAAAAAAAATAAATAAAAAAAAAAAGTACAGGCTCAGCAAGTATTCCTTTAAAGGACACATTGGCGTTTTGGTGAAAAGTGAATCATCTATTATATACTAATAAGATTATTATAATAAATAATACGTCTTATTTTAAGGCTATTCAAGCAACTTTAAGTATAGACAGTTTCTGCTAAAATACTGAATCCTCCAGGCTGTCCCCTTTGTGTGGCCTTCACAGATAAAAGTACAGTGGGCTGTGTGCAGAGGTGGCAAAAGTTAAAAAGAAAAAGTTCAAAAACAGTTCAACAGTACAGGCTCAGAAAGTGCCCCTTTGAAGGGCACATATGGGCTGTTACAGGGCAAAGTGAACTCAAAAACCTTTAAAGCATCCTTCAGTATAGAGACCAAACCAACGTTCCTGCACATCCTTATAGGGCCATCATCATCATCATCATCATCATCAAAGGGCCAACATTATCTAAAACATGACAGTAGGACTAGCGCTAGGTCTTAAGGGACAGTATGTCTGGCTTCATGTGGGACAGTGTATTGAACCCTTAGATAATAGTTAGTATTTAAGGCTTAGTATTCAGTTATTAAAACTTAATAATCAGTGTCTGTCATAAAAGATTTAGTTATTAGGATCAATGTGGCTCTAACTAATATATAGCTATAAAACTATCTATATAAATATCTAACTGTTTGTGATATATGACTACAAAGGAGCGGTGAGGAGGACCGGACATATGTGTCCACGTACAGCCCCTAGGGTTGGACACATGGGACTCACCCTCTAATATGGTGGGGCTCTGTTTCATTTAATTTGTCTCTGAAATTCCCTAAACTGTAATGAGAATTCTACACTTTGTAGTACCTGCTATGAAGCACAAAGTGAAAAAAAGAGTCTCTGAGCGTCCTCCTACCTGATGGACCACAATACCTGCATTTGGAAACCATAATGATCTGAGAGGTTTTGCATGCGCCCCTTTAAAGGCCTGTGTAGGGCAGACTTGGGCTGTTAATGCGGTGCTGTTATGCACTTGTAGGAAGTGCTTAAATACAGTCTTGCATGTGCTGCCGAGTGCTGCGAACGGTGCATTCCAGATGTTTGGATGGAAACACATCAGGTACCATGTGTGATGCAGATGTGAAAATATGCGAGAGTGAATTTATATAAAGCTCACGCCTTTGTGGCAGGAAACCCCCGCGGACCGTTGCGATGTTTTTCTCGCCTCATATCAAGACTGCTTAACCTGTCCACCCCTCATATTCACTCTCCCATGGATCATCAAGTGGACGACGAAATTCCACCTCATAGCTGACCTGTGCATGCGCTTTTTGTTCCACATTTTGAGAATGTTCAGATGGCAGCTACTAAATTCTGCGTTGGAGTAAATTCTTAATCGGAAAAAAGGCGCTGTTCGTTGCTGAAATTTCAACTGGCGTGTAAACCAGTGTAAACTGCTTGTTTACACTCTTTAAGTCTTGTTATCACGTGCAGATGGACACCATGATGTATGGATGTCCCGGTTTGCTATAGGGGCGGAGGAAATGTATGTTTGTTTTTGGACTGTGGCAATATTTCAAATTGCATTTAAATCCTACTGAGCAACTCTATCAAAACAGCTTCTGATTAAAAGTAAAAATACCAAGTTACAGTAGGAGCGAAGGAGAGGAGACATGGATGAAAGTGAAGCAGTGAAGTTAACGTTCATTGTAAGCTTGAGTGCTGCAACAATATTATTTTTAAATTATATCAATGTGGCAGGTTCAGGTCGCTAGAAAAGTCCTTATTTTCTAGCGTGACTTTTAAAAAACTTTAACATTTTTTTTTACTTTTAAAAACTGAGAAAACATTTTTAATCACTTGCACAGAGAAGTTGAATCGGCACTTCTACTTTTTAGCTTTTCCTTTCACAAAAGATTGTGTACTTTCGCCAGCAGCTTGCAGTAAAACCCCTAAAAACATTTCAAAAAGCCTGTTCTCATATATCTTCCCCAAAGTGCTTATAGTGTTTCCACCTTCAAGATACAGCTTAAGGGAGTTCCAGCGTCTTGACTTTGTGTGAACATTGTAAGGCATGTTTATAAAAGATCTTTCCCATTTGCCCCGAGCGCCCCTTAAAGGTCGACCCAAAACTCTGGTCCTAATCCTAAACTAGCGGAGTATATTGATGCAAAAGCTGTAAAAGGCATGGCCGCATGATCCCAGACGTCATGGTGTACGTATGTGTCACTGTGTTTTCCAGGTAGCAGAGAAACGGCGTTCACCTATGCCATCAGTGCTGCGGGTGTCGTGCACGCCGTGAGCCACGCGTGCCGGGAGGGCGAACTGTCCACCTGCGGCTGCAGCCGGGCGGCCCGGCCCAAAGACCTGCCGAGGGACTGGCTGTGGGGCGGCTGTGGGGACAATGTCAACTACGGCTACCGCTTCGCCAGGGAGTTTGTGGACGCACGAGAGCGGGAAAAGAACTACCCACGAGGCTCCATAGAGCATGCCCGAACACTCATGAACCTGCAGAACAACGAAGCTGGCCGAATGGTGAGTGAGCACACACACACACACACACACACACACACACACACATAAACCTTCCTTTAGTTGACACAAAGGTGATGGGACTAGCACAGAAAGGTCAAAGTTAAAAGATGACCTCTGTTAAACCACAGATAACCAACCCATTTTTAAAAACACCTTTAAGTAGTTGTGCAGGAACATTATTTCCAATGTGTATTGCAAACATTTCTTTCATATCAGAACAGTTGCTTCTTCAGCTTTATCACTGATGGCCGAAATGTAACAAAAAGTTACTCATTTTCGGTTGTGCATTATGTACATCACATTCCTCCCTAAGTGTATTGTGGGTATTTTTGAATCAAGACATTCACACGACATGATAAACGGCAACAATGTGTTTTCACATCACACAATGCAACGATACCCATATATAAAGCACCATAATTGCAATAGTGTTTTCATCCACATTGTGTAGCCATCAAAAGTGTAAGAAGAAAATCCACTGGCCCAGGAGGAAGCCCCAAGCACCCCCTGGTGCAAGTGCATGCCAAAGAGTTTATCACCTTTTATAAGCCCTGTAATAGTGCTTTGGTTTTAAAGGGGCATGAAATTGGCCTGGAAACCAAAACTCAGACGAGCTTGTTTAGAGTGTAGCTGAAGCTGAGGCAGCCCACATGTCTCCATTAGCCCAGGACAGGCCCATCAACACTCTCTCTATGGAATGTGAGCATGTTTTAGGGTTTGTGTGTGTGTGAAAAGTGTCCTAATAGCCTGAGCCAGAGGGAGAAATAATTTACTGGAAGTGACCAAATGGCCTCTGCACCAGGCTAATGCCCTTGGAGTCTGGTCAGGGTCAGAGGGTCAAAGCACATTCCTTTAGGGGTCCATGGCCTGGCTCTGGACTTTACCCGACATTCAACAGGATGCATCCCCCTCTTCCCTGTATTCCCACCTCTCGCTCTATGTGTTTACTGAAAAGAAAATGTGCATTTAATTAGCTCATTTCTCTAAATTCCCATATTTGTTGCATATTATACTATTAATGAATGAATTCATTATTCAAATAAAAGTGATCATCAGCTCATTTTTTCATAGAATTTAAGAGCAAATGATATGGATGTTTTAAAAAGTGCATAAAACCAGCAATAGTTATTTGACTTTCCGTCAAAACGCAAAGTACCAAAACTAAACTAAAACTCTAAACGCCAGTTTATTCTCCTCGTCATACCCTACATGGCAGATTCACACTGGTAACTGACCGAAAACAGCAGTTATTGGCTTATAAGCTTAAAAGGGGAATTCTCATGACTTTAAAGGCAAACAGTCATTCAAAGTGGTTTGCTGCGAAAAGGGGTGTTGTAAAGAAACTTGCCGTCTCAGGTTTCTTTTACGATGGTGGTGAATGGAACCCGGTGTCACCATGTCTGCAGTGCAAGTATAGCCCTTATATTTACTATGCAATAGTAATCCTACACATGTCTTCTGATTGCTCACGGTGGTAAAATAGTGATAAATCTTTGCATGCAGACCTTCTCAGACAAGAACTACCCTTGAAACACAATTTAAAAAAATTGAAACGTCCCAGTGTGTTCTTCACCTTTTCATGTAAAAGCTTTCGATGATGTAACAAGGATTAAACACTTTGGATGTCTGGTTCCTATCATCACCATCTGAGCTTCTCTGGAATGGAGCCGTTCACACCAAACCCCTTTGAATTTCTTAGTGACTTAATGATGCAGAAATCAAAAAGGGCTTCAGTTCTTTTTTAAGATGAATAACTGAATAATGAGCCATTTAAGAGGCCGAGGCAAAGTCAGTTGAGGCCTGGTGTTGAATAGGCTTGAATTCTTGAGTTGAACTGACGTCTGTTTGTCCTTTGTTTGAAGTAGCCCCTGCTTGTTGATTTCTTTGATCTGTTGCATGTTAGAGGAAGAAAAGTCCCTCAATCCCTTGCTCATTCTCTTTTGTGCGCCTGTGTGTCGGGGTGCCTGGCCAGAGGCAACTGCAGCCTTTTGATGCTCTCAGGTGGGCGTAAAGCGCGAGGCCATCTTATCGCCTTGTTGAGCAGAACGTCAGCGGCTCCTGCCACAGCTCCAGGCCAGTCAGGAATGTGCTCTGGGTCGTCCCATGCTCGCTGGCAGGCCGCGCCTCAGCACAGTCCCCTGAGTGCTTTTCACGATGACACACGGCATCATAAAAAGTCCATTTGCCTGTTGATGTGGGTGCGGGCTGTGGCAGAGCTGTGCTCTCTCCGTGTTTGTTTTTGGCCAGATGAGCTTGTTTAAGGTGTTTACAGAGGAAAAGACCTCTCTCCAGGATACAGCACTCCCCAGCAGCCCAGCTCCCCAGGCGAGGGGGTCAAGGCCTGGGTTAGGCCTTTGATGGGAGGTGTGGGGTGCACTCTAATGTTTGGCTCTGATTGGGAGCTGGTTTTAAAGGAAAAACTGGAGTATATTCAATTTGCGTGAATTTTTGGAAAGGTTACAGCCTCCTTGCAAAATCTCCGTGGCTGACCTCTCTCCAACCCTTTGCTTTTCTTCCCCCTGAAGAGTTATTGGCTGCCGGGTCGATGGAGAGGAGCTTTTATTGTTGCCTTTTCTTTTTTTCCGTGGGCTACCCTCACCCACGGTGGAGGAAGAGGGTGACCCTGAGGCGGGCGTGGAGAGGGCGTGGTGCGGCACCGTTTCATGCGGCCGTTGCCCGGGCCAACCCCTTTTGCTCTTTGTTGGCGGCTCTTTTTTGCTCGCTCTTGTTTGCCGGAGATTTGTCTTGCGTGGAGAGGCTTAGTGATGCCAGGCTTTTGTGCAGGTGACAGAAGCGTATCGGGAGGAATTGATATAGTCTCCCTAATGCCTCACGGCTCGCCGTCTCGGGGAGGGGCTCAGGGGGTGCTTTGGTGAGGGATAGTGTGTGTAGATATTGTGCGGTTACGGCTCTGTGGGTCACAAAAGCTGCTGGCGAAGGACTGGGCCACTGCCACACAAATCAAGTGGAGCAGAACTGTTTGACACTGACTCCAAAACACACACACACACACACACACACACACACACACACACACACACACAAGCAAAGACTTTTAGACCTCTATAGTTTTGCAACAAACATGCTTGATCGCACTGAACCACATATGTACAGTTCTCAAAACCTCAAACTGAGTTATGATCGTGCCTTTAGACTATTTATGTGTCAGTATATCAGTGGTGTATCTCTAAAAATGGTAACATAATTGCATGTGCAACTATTATAAATTAATGAAAGTGTTTTGAACTGTTTCTATTGGCCTGTTCATCATGTACACAGCAGGAAGTAAGTATGAACAGTTAGTCGCTTTCATATCGAAGGAGTGCTATTTTCAAAATGCAGATTTTAATAATATTAAAAATCATGCAAAGTTTGTCGTTTCCATTTCCAAACATTGCATTGCAAGTTCTTAAATCTGAACAAATGACATTTTGGCAAAAAAAAAAAAAAAAAAAAAGGGCCAAAATGGGATTAATCTAAGAAAATCAATCAAAATAACTGGTGAAAATAATTGCAATTAGATATTTTCCCCAATTCTCAAGGTTGGTGTTTTCTACATGGCGTAGAAAATGAACGTTTTGATTTGACAGTAAAGCAGGAACTTGATCAAGCAGTGAGTAAGGAAACGTGAGGAGCTTGTGAGACACGGCGTTTGGTGAGAAAGACTCAGGGTTTGTTTATTTGAGCTCCACTTTCCCGGGCTGCTCTTATCTGCGCACCTTTAGGGTCGTTTGTTTACCCCTGCCGGTCCCCCACCCCAGCCGGCCCCAGCCCTGTCTGAGCATGCTCCATTGTGCCAATGCCCAAGACCGTGTCCCTTCTCTGCACCAATGATCCTGACTGTCTGTCCGTTACAACAGGGTGGGGGTGGACTGGTTGGGGTGGGGGGGTCATGGAAGAGCCAGAAACGTATTTTGCACGTTTTCAGTTCCCTGATGGAATGTGTGCGCTGTATGTGCTTGTGTCCACATTTGTGTGCGTGCCTGTGGCAGGTGGGTAGGCTGGTATGCAGGTAAGATGGTGTTTTGACAGGTAATGTGTTAAAAAGTGTTACAACTCAGTCTTCACTCTCTTTCCATGGGCAGGTAAGAGGGGAAGGGCGTCAGCAGCTGTCAGTCAGAGAGAGGGGGGGTTGCAGCACCTCTGTAAAAGGCGCCTGTTAAACCACCGTCTCGCATGAGGTGTTAAAGGGAGGTGCTAGGCCAGGGGCCCTAGTGAAGAAAGAGACTGCAAATGATTGAAAGACAGAGTGAAGGAGAGTGAGATCCCTTTGATATTCCAATGTCCACTGCAGAGTCACAAAGACTGAATGGAAAAAAATGTTTCCCCTAAAGGATCTGATGGAGTCCATCCATAGAAAAGAGCATATTGCAGTGTAGTTAGTGTTGAGCATGTGTGTGTGTGTGTGTGTGTGTGTGTGTGTGTTGAAGGCCAGAAGGCTTGCGTGTATGGAAAACAGATGAACCTTTGTTCGACAGGTGTGCCTTTGATTGATCATTTCTGGCAGTTTGATTCGGAGCATGTGAGCAGGGTTTTATAAATCAAAAACTCGCCACACCTCGCCGGACCAGAGACGGCCCGTAAAAGTCTTCGGTTCCCTTTGTTGCGGATTACTGTTAGAATAATAAAAAAATAGCCAACAAGAGCTATTAGCTATCAGCTATTTTTTCAGGGCACCAGCGCTTCTATTGGTTCAGCTGTGAATATAATCGGCAGGAAGTTCACTCTCGGCGCACGTGGGGCTCACTGTGTGCTCTGGAACAGAATGACTATTGATCCCATTGTTCTCCAAACGTTCTCTTTGCCTCCCTCTGTTTGTTAAGAGACTGTAAACTCTAAAGGCCCCTGGAGGCTCCACCAGGTTCAAAGCCTCTGTGCAAGGGACGGATCCAGTGTAGTGAACCACTGTGGCCTATAGAGGACAGTGTCTTCCCACAAAAAAACAAAATTGGTCTCATTTGAGTGCAAGAGGCGTCAAAAGCACTAAGCACCCACACCACTCTCTGCTCTTTCACAACCTCAGTGTTGTTGATTTCATCCGTTTTTGTTGTCTTGGACAGCTTTGGCAATATTTGCAGATATTTATTACTATCATGATCAATTGTCCCATTGTGGTGCAGCGGTGTTCTAGGGAGTTGGCCCCAGGATCAGAAGGTCGTGGGTCTCAATCCCAGACCAGTAGGTTGCCCTGAGCTACCCTTGAGCACAGTATCGTCCCCATCACTGCTCCCCAGGGGCTTTCAATAGGTGCCCCCTGCTGCACGGTGTGTGGGGGTGAAAAGCAGAGGTGTGATTTTGTTGTGGTTCACTGTGTGCTGTGTTTCACAGTGACGAGAGTAGTCACTTTCACTTTCACCTTGCATCGTATTTTTGGTACCTTTTGAATTTTCTTAATGGCATGTGTTATTGCAAAGAATTGGCCGTGTTTAGTTCAACGCAGTACATGAACTGTTCAATGTGAATCATTGAATTCATGGTCATAGTTATATGTTGTAAAAATGACATTATATTGTTTTTATATTTATATATAATGTTTTTTGCCATTTAGTCATTTAGCAGTATGTATGTCTTTCTGCTTTCGATTCTGGAGTAAATATGAGTGTATATTCATTTTTAATTACAAAGCATTGATTTTTCATGTGAAAAATGAGAATTCCTTGTTTGCAAGAAAGATGGTGATGTCTTTGAGATGTAAAAAAATTAAAAATCCTGACAATTCATTTGATCAATGATTATTTCTGATAAAAGTAACGCTGTTATTATAATCCGCACTAATGTTCAAATTAAAGCCATATCCTTTACTTTTCCGATTTTGTATGCAGAATTATAATTATGGAAAATTTGCCCAAATTATGCATTAATATTCATTAATATTATGCAAAAATATTCTGTTTTGTTCTTTTATAAAAGAGTACATCTGTAAATATGTTTAAAGTCCTATTTCCATTCAGATTACAGCAGTTTTACGCACTCGTTCACACTGAAGTGACAGAGAGTTGGTCTTCACAGCCTTTTTTGTGAGGCGCAATAAACAGGGTTCCCACTGGTTACGGAATTTCTGGAGTGTTTGGGAATTTCAAAAGGCCTAATCCTGATACGGAAATTCAGGGAATTTTGTCATTTTTTGGGATAGTCATGGAAAATCAGGGGATTTGTCAAAATTGAATATTATCCCAGCAGTAGTTTTCTTTATTTGACCATACTGAGTTTAGCTTAGCAACTATTAGACAAACATCATTTCAGTCTTTTTAAATGAGTTCCAGATAAACTGATGGAAAAAAAACTGAAATCAAACAAAGGTAGTGTCCCGCTGTGTTGTTTGGTATTAAAGGCGGTTTTATCAGAACTGTGTTTATTGTTAATCCAAAGTTTTGATATTACAGAGAGAGTTTAGGAAGTGTTCAAGGTTGTAATATCGCATAAATTAATTCATTAATTTTCATGTTAATCTCGTTTACTAATGAGTTTAAAATATAGGGGCTGTTTTTGTATCTGCTCAGCACTAAAACAGCCTGTTTTTGAGGGAATTTGACTTGACTTGAGTCAGCAGATTCAGTTAAAAAACTAAAGAGTTAAAAACGGTCTAATTTTAGATAAATCTATCTATTGATCTCTTTCACTCTCTCTTTATCTATACAAGGTTAAAAGGTAGGGTGCAAATAAATTATGGATGTGTGCTCTTTACGCAGCCTAACATCATGTCTCCCTGTGTTCCCTCAGGCGGTCTACAACCTGGCCAACGTGGCGTGCAAGTGCCACGGTGTGTCGGGCTCCTGCAGCCTGAAGACTTGCTGGCTGCAGCTGGCCGATTTCAGACGCGTTGGCGAGTTCCTCAAGGAGAAGTACGACAGCGCCGCTGCCATGCGCATCAACCGGCGCGGCAAATTGGAGCAGGTCAACAACCGCTTCAACCCTCCCACGGCCGAGGACCTGGTGTACATCGATCCCAGCCCGGACTACTGCCTGCGCAATGAGAGCACAGGCTCGCTGGGCACCCAGGGCCGCCTGTGCAACAAAACCTCGGAGGGCATGGACGGCTGCGAGCTGATGTGCTGTGGCCGCGGCTACGACCAGTTCAAGACCTACAAGCACGAGCGCTGCCACTGCAAGTTCCACTGGTGCTGCTACGTCAAGTGCAAGCGCTGCACGTCACTGGTTGACCAGTTTGTCTGCAAGTAGCCCCAGAGGCCTGCTGGGCCCAAGGGACGGCACTAAACAAGGAATTCGGGAGGGGAGAACGGAGGGGCAGGACCTTCTTGGGCTCAGAAAAGAAAAGGACTGAGCAAAATTTAGCCAGTGACAATAAATATAAAGAAATGTTTTAAAGTATGTAATTAAGTATAAGCGTGTGGTGAATGGTAATTTAATGAAGTTCACTCGAGAACTGATGATCACGAACTTGGGGAGAAGTAGTCAGATTGTTTGCCTCGCCGATGTGTTACTTTGTGCTCCATCCCTGTTTCACATGCACTCAGCCAATCGGGTGATCCGTTTCGGCGTGGTCTGTGGCTCTGCTCTTGATGATTCTTCTCTTGAGGAACAGGAGATGACCTTTGAACTTATTGCTTTATTAGCGAGTGCTGCCCTGCCTGCTCCCCTCCTACAGAATCTCCTCTTCTCCTGCATTAGAGCTCTTAAAAACCTCGCGTCGGACAGTGACCTCGTACGAGTACGGTGCAGTTTGAACTGTGGGGCGTTTGGTGAAGCCTGTTGACCTTGAGGTCGCTGCTTTCGCGGTCCGAAACGTTGCCTCCAAAAGCCGTGGAGATTTTAAGGACGGAGTAGAAGCAGAAGAGCATGATCCAGCCCTTCTTCCGGAAAGCAATTCTACATCTTATCTGCTCCTAATGATTACAAATAGCCAACAGCTTTGATATAAAGCTTTAAGCTCACTATTAGTAGCTGGTATGAGCTCGCAGTGCTTTTCAGGGTCGTCTCGAATTCCATCTCGTCCTGGGCTGATGTCCAATGAATGTCATGTTGGCGCGACGGCTCAACACACTGAGCTACACGGAAATGAGTGTGTGTCTCACAACTTGGAAAAGAGGAGAGAAGAGGCTATATAAGGACTGCAAAATGCTATTGTAATGGTGGTTCAGATTATATTTTATTAATTCCTTCTCATGCTATATATCATATGTATTGTCCTGAATATTATTTTTTGATACAGAGGCTCTCTACTGTTGATTTATTTTAGCCGAGGCGACATTACTTGCCACTGGAAGGAAAGGGTTGGTTTCTTGCCCATTTCTCTCATTAACAGGCCAAAGAACCAAACGTGTGTAAATAGCAGTCCATGTATGCAAATTACACCTCGACAGGATTACGGTTCCCCTGACTTTTCATGTTAATCCACATAGTTTTGCTGCCTTTGACCATATGCTTGATGTGTATATGTATTTTTCCCATCATTCAACCCAGTAACATTAAAAATAATAGTGGTGATTATTAAATATCTGCCATGTAAAGTCAGTTTTACTTGCCATATTGTGTGCTGAAGAGTCAAATGCTGATTGTGAGGTTATATTGAGTTTCACTGATGAAAGCTGTTGCCCCATCCTGGTCATGGGCACCTCCTGCCCCCATTCACCACCCGCAATTTCCTGCCCATACTCACCAAGGAGGGCTTGTTATTAGTATACAGTATGTTTGGAGCAGGGTGTGGTCTCCTGGAAAAGGAATGGAGAGCAAATTGTAGAATGATATGTGTTGCATCATATATAACACAAGTATATAGCTTTATACACATGAAGCATGACGCATTTTTACACTTGTGTATTCAGTAAGTAAATATATTGGACTAAGGCTGCCTTTCCTATTAATACATTGCTTATAATTATGTATTATATTATATATTACTCTACCGGAAGATCATAGTTTAATTGAACTCAGCTGGACAAAGCCATCTGAAGGTGCATCATTTTTACCCCAGCCTTGAAAGCCCTTGATTAAATTGATGAAAGCCGTTGATAAGGGCTTCATGGTCCTGGGTTTGATTCTCAAGCGGGACGGTCTGGGTCATTTTTGTGTGGAGTTTGCATGTTCTCCCCGTGTCTGTGTGTGTTTCCTCCAGGAGCTCCAGTTTCCTCCCACCGTCCAAAGGCCTGCATGTCAGGTGAATTGGATATGCTAAATTGTCCGTGTGTCAGTGTGTTTGCACTGTGATGGGCTGGCGACCTTTCAGGGTTGTGTCCCTGCCTTTCACCCAGTTAGAGCTGGAACTCCAGCATCCCCTGCAACCCTGATTAGGACAAGCGGCTATGAAAATGAGTGAGAGTGATGGAAGTGTGATGAGGATAAAGAGTGCTCATAGGGGAAAAATCTGTTTAAAAGACCTCATATTGTGGCAAAATTAATATTTTTTAAGGAAAATTCATTGATCCTAGAAAAAACATTCACTCCACAGTACACTCAGTCTATTGCCATACATACATCAGCTGTAACATTAACAAACCTGTCTGATATGTAGATCCCACCCATGGTTGCAAAACAAGCTCTGACTTGCTTGAAATTACCTCTAGGAAACCTCTGAAGGTCTACCGTGGTTTCTTCTCCAGCAATATATTCTTTAAGTCTTGTAAATTTTCAGGTGGGGCCTGCTGATCAGACTGGTTTGTCCACCACATCCCACAGAGACTCAATCAGATTGAGATCTGGATCATTTGGAGGCCACGTTAACCTGTTGATTGACATTATCTGGCTGAAAGAGACCATTTTTGACCATCCTAGCCATCTTGATGCCGTCTCTGTCTTATGCAAGTGCCGCACATACATGCGATTCCAATTAACATAAAGGAAAATGTGATTTTCGGCTTCAAAAACTGACTGTTCACTTGGCGTCTAATACATCTCGTCCCATGACAGGTGCCAACAAGATCATCAGTGTTATTTAAGTCACCTGTCAGTGGTTATCGTGTTGGGTTTTTGGAGTCTAAGCTTTAAAAAAGAGCCCACAAACATGCTGAGTCTGTGATATCTCAAAAAACAATGTATTTTCATAAATATTCATGTATTCAGCCTAAAGCCGTTTAGCTCCGTTCACACTGAATTAGGTGTTTTTCAGCAGAAATTCTAATTTAAATATTAGTTTTAAGTGCAAAGTATTCAAGGTAGTATATTGGTGATTTTAAACTAAAACGATTGTTGTTTTATACGTAAAATGAAAGCTATTGTCTCTTCAAGCTATTAAAACACGTATGCGTTGTCATTTTATATTATTTCTAAAGCTAAACTGTAAATACTCCTGATCCTGCAATAAGGACCGCGGTGGTGCTTGTTGTAAACAAAAAAGTGATGAAGCACAAAAAGACTAATCTTGCTAGGAGTGGCAGTGTCAGCTAGAGAAATGTTAGATCATGCTTTAGATAGGTGACATGTCCCCAGAAGAAAACATTCCACTCGCACAGCTCCACCCTTCAAGAAACCAAGCCCTGACTATTGCACACATTTCAGATTCATTATTTAAGCTGCCTGAACTGTTGAGTTAACACCCTGCTCTTTGTTATCCGCTTCTAATTGGTTTCATTCCTGTTGTCTCATCATTGAGGCATCTTTACATCTTAGATGTGCAGCACAACAGGTTCCAAACTCCTGAAGGAGAGTTTGAACTGAAAATATTTCTGTTGTTTTTTGTTTTTTTTTAAATTAATTATTATTTTTTATTTAATTATCATTTTACATAATAAGAGTTGAATGCAATATTTAAACATTTATTTTCTTTTGTTCTCACACACACACACACACACACACACACACACACACACACACACACACACACACACACACGTTCTATCATGACACCATGAAAAAAGTAAGTATTATTTTCAATGTAACATGTTTAAGAGATGTTTTTTCACTTATTGCATTTAAAAGTTATTTCAAAAACAATGAGGAGAAGTCAGGTTTCCATGATAGAGGCCTTTTGTACCGAAATAAACTATTTTGTCATCATGAACACACAGCCCGGCACTCACTGCATTTTAAACATCTCTTTGGCCCTTGAATAAAAAAAAAGATACATTAAAAATATTTGTTATTTTTTATATATTTCATGTCAGAACATATACCCTCATATAAAATATTAATCCTGGGTTAGTGCATAAAAATAAGGTGCCTAAATGACATTTACTTGTTTTTCTGATATAATGACAAAACATTTGCTTAATCTCGTAAAGAAATAGGTGTTTAATAAAAACATAAACATATAAAAAATAAAAAGTACTATCAGTTATGTCACGAACATATTTAAATACCCTCTTATTATCTTTATATCCTTTCATGCCTCATTCACAGTGAAGTTATCAAATGCCAAATGTCATAAAGGTCTTGATATTGTGAAATGTAGTTGCAATTCTGGCGATAAACAAGCGTTCGAACTACAACTCCCATAAGGCGTTGTTCTCGGATGCTCGACTCTGATTGGCCAGGAGCAGCTCACGCGAGGGGCGTCACGCAGAACGCAACGGCATCTAGAGCTGCGGTCGCTCGCGGAGAGAGAGTCCGAGCGGAGCGGCAGCGGAGACCAGGGTTTCACTCAACTCCGCGGAAAAAGCTGGGAAAGGACACCTTTTACTGTCAGAGGTAAATGTTGACAGTCTTTACTTCTTCGTACTGGTGCTGTTTAAGGCGTCGGCGCGCTTGTTTTTGGTCTAAGCGGCGATATATACTACAGACAGACAGTTGAAGCCAAGTCACTTTATACAGTTGAACTCACAGGCTAAAGTTGCTAGCTTTGCTAGGTCACCTCTTTGTTTTTGTGTTTATGTGTGGCGATTTATCAACAACTGAAGCCCAATTCAGCCTCTAAAGTGATCTAACGTGTGTGAATAATGTTCAAAAATGCACTTTTCTTGCTTTCTCACTTTTATACTCCTCTCAGGGAGGGATGGCAAAATAAACAGTGGTGTCTAAAAAGTGATACACAAGTTTACCTCTTTGATAATCATGTCCTGCTTCAGAAATGACCGAAAAGTGACAAATCAGACCCAGAATGTTGTTTAGACACTGTCCACATTGGGTCTGTGTAGAGGACAAGCTAAGCTGCTAGAGCTAACAACACTGTAAACAAACCCTCCTTCATCAGCTCACTGAGGAGTGACAGCTCGGGCGCTTCACTTCCAGGACAGTGTTCACTGTTTCTTCACAGTTTAGACCCACCAGCCCCTGAAAAAGGGCCAACTTGCCTGAAAAACAGTCTGCTTTCTTTGTCTTGCTGTTGTCTTTTCCTCCAGACTGAAGTGGGCGCTCAGCTGACGTTAGTTTTTAACCATTTGCTGAGCTGTCAGCACCAATGCTTCTGTCATCTGCTCCTGAAAACTGCTGTCATGAATGCTTTTCATAGATGTTTTCAGCCCTAGCTGCCTAAATAAGTTATTACTGGATGAAGATCTACATAGTGCTTTCTCTTTAGCCACCCCTGATTTTTTTTATTTATTTATATTATAGGGAATTATGTTGTTGCTGCAGAAATACAGTTTTGTCTCTCATCTTTGGCATATTGAGTGTTTTTTTTTTTTTTTAAAGCTGCAAAGAATATATAAAGGCAACCGTTCAGCATCACTAGAATGCTAATCGGCCTGATCATGTGGAATCACCTGCACCTGTTTCTTCATGTCTTCAGTTAGATGCTTTTTTTCTGCTTGAAGGTTCATACGCTCACTGTGTGGTTTAACCAACAAAAAAAATAATCCTCTGCTCTGGTACAGAGACTGAGAGGCAAAAAGTTTTCCTGCAGGGAGCCCAGAGAACTGTTCTTCAGCAATACATTAAACAGAGACGAAAGTCTGGCTCTTTAGAAGCCAAATATGAAGAAACGAGGGGTGGCTGAAGTACAGCACTGCATGTTTTGGTGAGTTAAATGACCCAAAGGTGCTGACACAGGTGAAGTTACATACATCTGTAACCTCCATGGAAAAGCTTTTGCAGTGGTGGACACTCTGGAGCAGCTGCACGTGTGTTGTGGAGCTGTGGGAAGTCATGAGGCTCTCATGGGAGTTGGATTGGTGACGTTGATCCAGAGCTAATCATCCAACAACTTCGAAAATGCAGCTCATTGCAATGATTTATAAAGACATTCCTGACTCTTAGTGTTGATTTCAGAAGAAATGTTGGATGAGCTTGTGTCTGCAGGCCTTTCCAAATAGTCGGTCTGCTCGGTGGCTGAAAGGCAGAAAGCGCTTTCACGCAAGGCAGGAGTTTTTCTGTATCGGTAGTACTAACCCTTCAGGTGAAAACATCAAGGGAGTGCTCAGATACTTTATCTCAGCAGTTTGTTGTGCCTGTGCCAAAGTCATCAGTCAGTATCAGGCTGTTAAGAAACGCTCGTTTGCCCAGTAAAACAACCCGGACCAGCTTTTACAGCTTTTTGTGCCACTCAAAAGACCGCTGGCACATTTTAATTCGTTCACATTGCTGTGCTTTCAAACAGTTCCAGTGATATCAGTCCGGCTATCAGCAGTTTATCTGTAGGGCTTAGGCTATAAATACCAGAGCTTATCTATGTATAAAACTTAAATTATGGGAGGGATGGTTATTTGACCAGTCACCTCTAATAACCTTGCCAGAATGGCAGGATTGATTTTGCTCAACTTTGTTAATTCAGACTCTTACATCACCGTCCAATATTGCCACATTGCCCATTTCTTTTGCCAAGGAACATGTACAACTTGTGCCTGCTCATGCCTTTAAATGGACCTGCTGTTTTACAAAGCTGCCTGGCCCCCGATAGCCTAAGCATCTTAGATGGGACCGTTGCCATATTCGTGACGTATTCTGAGTGGCTGCCCAGCTCGGGAGGCACAGGTGTGCCCCTAATGTGGATTAACTTTCTCTCTTCACATGTCACGTGTGTCCTTCGCAAGAGACGGCAGGTGAAATGACTCCTAAGTGAGGGGAAAATTAACTTCAGGTTCCTGTGAACTAGTAGTTGTTTTATTTTATTTATTTATTTGTTTTTTTTTAAGCTCACCAAAAGGTTGCAGGGTCAAACCACAGATGTTAAGTACTTTTAATGCTTGTTTTTCTTCCTTCCAAAGAAAAGTGCTGCACTACACCCCCAGTTATTTATGGTGGACTCTCGTCAATACGTTCATTTAGTTCAGCCCAGAGACAATAACAGTCCTCAGGGAAATGTAAGTCCTTTCAGGACGAATGGAAGAAGATGGAAATTGATTGAAGTGAGTAAGTGAGCTGGGGGGAGTTTGCAGACACTGGACCGATGCACAGAAGTAGTAGGGTCAGACTGTGGATCGGCCTTTTTTTTACTAAACCGTCTAACTGTACTGGGAGTCTCATTGCAGTAGAACCGAGTGGGAGATGCAGGATCTCTGTTCCGTGTTTCTGCCAAGGAACACTTGATTGGCTCACAGTGCAGTAGCTCACATCTTGTAGTCCTTGGTGGCTTTGCTGAAGGAGATGGACTCCCCAGTGCTCCATGCTGTAGATTGCTGTGTATTGGCGAGCTGTTTGGTCCATGTCGTTTAGCTTGCGTCACTTTCTGATTACCCCGGCAGTTTCCTCTCTCCATTATTGGGAGCCAGCCATGCAGGTAAAAAGCTCATTTTGACCTTGACAAGGCTGGAGCACATGCATTCAAGCGTTTGACAAATGGGCCGAAGTGGTGTGTTCTACGCCCATGGTGGCTGGCGCAAGTCATTCAAAGAGAAATAACTAACTTGTTTGGCAAGACCGTCTAGCAAATTAGAAAGTTTGACACCTTCTAGTCCATTATCTGTATCTTAATCAGTCGAATGTTCTAAATAATTAATAAATAAATACAAATCCTCTTCAATCCATCCATTAATCCTCTTCAATAAAAGTCACCCCAAGTTCTCTGAAAATTATAAAAGAAAGATGTTTATTCAACAAATCACTTTTTAGTAGCCTTCAAACCCCAGCTGACCTCCAAAATATCCCTGACACTTTTCAGAAGGTTCCTACTTAACCTAAAACGTGTTTTGTTTTGTTTTGTTTTTATCATTCTTTGGAGACAGCCGTGTAGGTAAAAAGCTGATGTTGACCTTGACTAGGCTGGAGAACATGCCTTGAAGTGTTTGACAAACTGAAATCATAGTGGTTAAGTTCTAGTGGAGCGATTGTGACCCTTTCGTATTAAAAGTGTGTTTGTGAATGTGTGTCTGTGTTTATGCGTTGGAACCGTCAAGTAAAGAGTAGGCTTTTTTTTTTTTATTATTATTTTTTTAATCGAAAATACATTTCTATTCACACCTGATCTTAAATGGTGTAGGTCTGGACGTAATTTGGTTTAAGGACCACAGAAAGCAGATGAGTTTCTGTCTGGAGTGAAGATTCTTGGCTGTTTGCATCTTTTGTCTCCCAGTCCTGCTTACCTGCCACATTTCATTTTGTGATAAATCTTTGTCTTAATCCTGGATAAACTCCCAGACTAGACTGGAATTCAGGGCTTAATATTTAGTTATTATAAAATAAGTGTCCCAACCTGTTGTAGGAATGTCAGTATTGATTATAGTAGTAATAGGGGGCTTTACTAATCATTAAAGAATTCACTGATTAAGTATGTACAGTATGTAAGTATGTACTTTCAGGGATGTGCACTCCTGGAGAGAAGCTTTAGCTTTAGTTTATCTAGCACAGGTAGTGCTGGAGGTAGACAAACAAAATACACTTTAAGCTCTTTCATTATAACTTGCCTGTAACATGTGCTCAGAAGCAGTTTCACAACAGTGCCACGAATCTTTTGATGGAAAACTCTTTCATAATCTCACAGCTTTAAGGGTGTGATGTTTCAAGTTTCACTTTCTTGCAAAAAAGACCCACTCTTCCACTCCCTATTCAATGCAATAGTGTTCCTTATTAACGCCTGGTCTTATGACCATGTGAGGGGGAAAGGAAAAAAAAAAAAGTCTCCAAGTCTCAGCTAATCACAAGTCCACAAACCCAGGACCGACTCCAAGATCTCCTTTTGTTTGGTTTCGCCCATTCTCTGCTTTGTTTTGTCTTTTTTTTTCTTTTTTTTTCTCTCCGCGCTTGACAGAAAAGTCAGATGTTTGGTCTGTTATTTATACTTGTCGGGACGTCGTCCGCTTGCACCAGTGACGCTGGGCCGTGGAATATTTTTGGCCTTTTGGGACCTGCCGTGCACAATGACCTGTTTGTTTCTATTTGCTAAAATCCTTTTGAGGATTTTGTTTTTTGTTTTTTTTTTTGCATCGTTTTCAAATCCCTTTGAATCTTTCACACCGAGAGGTGTTCCGAAACACTGCAGATAACACAGAGTGCCAAATTGGGCTGTTAAAATAGTCTCCTCTTAAGCTCCCTTCATGCCTTGAGATGTCAATTTAAGAAAGCAATCTTCAGAAACGGTTGTTGGCTTGTTATTGGCACATGATTTAGACCTACCTGTGTTGTCCTAAAAAAGCAATCCAAATGTTTTCATGTGCTTGGACGAGTAATTGAAGCGTCCGCCAAGGAGTCAAAGCCCAGAAGGATCCATTGATACTTTTTTGTGTTTTACTGGAAATGAGCAGATGTCTCAAGATTTCATTTACACGAAAAGGACTTTATATCAGATTGGCATTATGAATATTCACCTTTAGGAAATTTCCTTTCATTTGAGCTCGTGTGGTTGCTGGCACAAGTCATTCAAAGAGAAATATCTAACTTGTTAGGGAACAGACGAGCAAATTTTGACGAAACTTTGACAGCTTCCAGTGCATCGTCTGTATCTTAATCAGCAGAAATGAAACTTTGAATCTATGCATATAAAGAAGGATCCAGCTGGTATAAAGTCAGTGGCTGATGCTGAATATATTCGACATTTTGGTTGAATTAATCTCATGTTTACGGTCACTGTCAAGTAAACTGATAGATTTTCTACAATAAATTCAACTTTTTCAATACAAGCAGCAAGAAGCCAAAAAGTAGACTTGCTTTTACATACTGGAGAAATGATATTGTCTTAGTGATAAATGATGGCCCAAATTCTTCAGAATTTATACTGGAACTGGGTTTTACTGTACTGAACTCCAAAAAATCATAAGCTCAGAGAAAATGACAGGCTAATTTTAGTTTCTTCAGTGGACAAACTCTGTGCATCTGTAATATTGGTCGTCAGTTTAGTGCGGTTAAAATAGTCTCCTCTTAAGCTCCCTCCTGCTTGGAGATGTGGCTTCATGAAAGCAATTCAATGAAAGTATTGTTGGCTTGCAGTAGACACGTTCATTAGACCTACCTGCATTGTCCTGAAAAAGCATTTCAGACGTTTTCTTGTGATTGGACTAGAAATTGAGGTGTCAGCCAGGGATTTGAAGTCCAGAATGATCCAATGAATCTTTGTCCCCCCCCCACCCACCCACCATGTCCCTGATGTATGAATCCATGAAGAGTGTTTGTATTTTTATTTGGTCTCTAACAGTGACTCATAGCTTTATTTCCCTCCGGTTCCTCCCAGCTATTAACGCAGGTTCCCGACTGAATCGAGAGTAAAGTGCAGCCCTCTCTCGCCCAGAGACCACTTTTCACAGACATAATCTGCCTTGTGATCCAATTTTCACTCACATGCCCACTCTCTGGTTTCACTCCACTCTTTTTACCTTCTAATTGCTTCAGAAAGGCAGCGATTTTTCCAAATCAGTAGATTGAGCTGCTGTTTCGGTTCAGAGGGACCATCTTTCAGCCCCGTCCTCAAGGTTCCTGCACTGCTGGGAATGTGTTTGTTCCCTGCTGTGCTTTGGGATCTGGTGTATTTCTCTGCATTTCTTTTATGACCGTTATCTCAAACCTCCCTGCTGTCAGTCTGTGTGAGTGAGCGTTATCAGGACTGGGGTTTTCGAGACCGTGCATGTGAATCAAGTGCCGTTATTTGTTATGCCATGTTATGCTTGGTGTCATGAAAACTGTTAAAAAAAAAAAAATCAGTCCACGAGGAAAGATTAGCTCTTCTCAATCTGTTTAAATTTGAAGAAAGTCATTTAAAAAAATAAAATGTCTAAAATGATGCAGGTTATTGTTCTAAAAAAGGATCTGAAAAAAGAGAATACTTTGTTTTATTCAGCTTGTCTAGCTAACTTGTCTAGCTAGCTTTTTTTTTTTATCGTAAAGTGAGCTGTAGATTATTTAAATGGCTGAGAAAGCTGTAAAACATCAAGGATAAACTGAGAATGAATTCAATAATTAGGATGCTTCCGATTAGAAAAGCAGTGAAATTGAATAAATTGATCAAATAGCGAGTCATGTTCAAATTCTTTTCAGTTTCACTTTGTTACTCGATACCTTTTGCAGTTCTCTGCAAAGTCATAACTCATTGTTTGTAAACTACACTAAAATCTGGGCCACTTTGTCTGTTGTTGTCTTATTTACAGCATAACGACTCAAGTAGTAACTGATTAACAATTTTTAAATATAAAATTGATTCCCGATTTCTATACTTTTTAATTTTTTTTAATAAAAGATGTTTTTATCATGTGCTGTGTTGTACTTTAGCAAGAGATTTGACCAAGAACATGAAACAGAATGAAAATGTAATTATTTATAATATTGTAACTAATTATTTAAAAAATGTTTTGTTTTGTTTTTTTGTTACAAAATTTGATCATATAGTGGCACATGAACAGTATCTGTCATAGGACTGCTTGATTATCTGATTTTTAATTCCAATCAAGATTTTCCCCATTGAGAGATTATAAAATTAAAATAAGCAGCATAAAGAGAAGGATACGCTGTGTGCACAATTGCTAGGCAAGTGAGTATTTTGAGGATTAATTTTAATCTGCAACAAATGCTGCATCTGAGACTTTTTTGGAGCATTGTCCTGCATAAAAATCATGGTCTTCTTGAGAGATGCAGTCTTTTTCCTGAACCACCGCTTGAAGAAAATGTCTTCTAAGAACTGCCAGTAGGTTTGGGAGATGATGTTGACTCCATCTTCAACCCAAAAAGGTCCAACTGAATCTTTAATAACACCAGTTCATACCAGTACCCCACCTCCACCTTGCTGGCATCTGAGTGGAAGTGGAGCTCCATTACTGATCCAGCCACGGGCCTGTCCATCTGGTCCATCATGAGTCACCCTCCTCTCATCTCCATCCGACCTTTAAAAATCAGAGATGTTTCTTGGTCTCGATATTTCAGCTGATGTGTCTTGTACAGTGGTGGTGGAGTTTCAGTCTTCCTTACCTTGTCCACATCTCTGACACCTTGTACTTCTGGACACTCCAGGTAGGTTCAGTTCTGGAATTTGACAGTACTGGAGGATCATGAGTTCCTGGTAGCTTGATGTTTGATTCTTCTCAAAGCTTTGGCAGTTAATTTTTTATTTTTTTTTCCTCTACAAACCTTTTTTGATGATTTACCAAAAAAACCATGTGATGGTTCTGTAATCATACCTCTATATCTTAGGAATTTTATGAGTGTTGCATCCCTCTAAAAGACCTTTTAGAATTTTAAACTTTCTCAGAGTCCGTTCTCTCTCTTTTTTGGCGGTTTATGTTGCCTGAGGAGGAAAAGAAGCTAATAATTCTGCACACCTTGGTATTGGTTGTTGATCTACTTAGGCCACACCCTCCCTCATTACACAAACACTCATCACCTGATCTGCTTAAATCCAATTTGCATTCAAGTTTATACAGCTTGGAGCTGGAATATATGCATAAAAATGACGAAATGGTCAAAATACTCACTTGCCTAATAGTTGTGCACAGTGTCATCTAAACTTTGACATCCCGCCAAGCAGCCTCTGTTTCGGTACCGAGGGCTGCGAGAGGAACAAGTTCACATCCAGAGAAGTGCCTGAAAGCATGCTGCCGTTAACATCCCTGAAAAAGCTTCCCGCGAGCCTTACACGAAGCTTCACTATTACAGTAAAGCTGCTGAAATATGATACAGATCCCAAACAGGATGACCTGCTGATGGAGCCTAATCTGACGGATGTTTTGTGAACACAGCTGCGTCCAAGCTTTTGACATACAGGGAAAGTAAATCTGTAGTGTGTATGAGACGGAAGCAGCCGGTCCCACAGCTGCGACTCTATAGCCACGTTCTGCTGCCTCCGTTAACTCAAATTAAACCCTGTTAGAGAGTTTAAGAGGACTTCAGCAACCATTTTCTTTCTTCGCAGATCATTCAGACGTAGACCCGTTCATCCCGTAGAGGGAAGCGGGTGCCTAGAAGTTCTTGATTATATTGCCCCCATCAGCTTGCATCTTAAGCCCCATATTAACACTCTGGCAGCCGGTCAGAGCTTTAGAAATGCTTCACGTCAGATGGCTCGCTGAAGCTCTTTGCATGGGGTGACTGGCATGGCATGAGGTTGGAGAGGGCAGAATGAAACCATGGCAGGCTTGTGCCTTCCAGCGTGGTTCTTATCACACTGAGGCACAGGGGAACGTCCTCACGTTTTCTAGTCAAAGGGCTTGTTTGAACTTTGATTGCTCTTAAACAGGACTTCCATTAAAGCCGCTTTAAGCACAAAAGCCCCAAAAGCGTGCTTATTGTTATTAGCTATATCCTTTCCTCTGAACAGAGCCAACAGAGCTTTTATAACTGAACCAGATTACTGTAGCCGTCCGCTAGTGGAAGTTTTAGGAAAGGAGATTGATGACTTTGGGTGAAGAAATCTGTGGTTGTGAGATGAATATGTAGTGCTGTGGGCTGTTGGGTCTTTCTTGCAGTTGGTTTTAGCTGACTGACAAGAGTATTGTGTGTTATTGATGCTTTTATTGCTGTTGTCAATCATACTTTACAAAAACAAGTGCTTTTAGGTACAAATATGGTTAGTTTCATGTCTCACAGCTTCTTTCAATCTGGTAAAGCTCAATATGTATGATCATGACCTAATGTTAATAACTATTTTATTAAAAAGTTCACATAAACACAGTACTTCAGCAAAAGTTTTAAAAAGACACCCCTCATTTATTCAGGTTTTTTCTAAAGAGCTAGAATTTCTTTATTTTTAATGTATTGTTGAGGAATTGGTCTCCAGGAGGAAGTATTCGTCTCTCATTTTCAGCCCGGTTCCTGTACCTTAACAGTTTTAGAGGATTGTTTTTGTTGGTTAAGCCACACAGCGATCTACATGTGAATCCTACAAGTAGAAAAAATCATCTCACTTTAGAACTGAAGCAGTGGAGAAACAGGAGCAGATGATTCCAGATGATCAGGTGATTCGGTTACTGCTGATGCTGAACGCTGAGTGACTAAACCTTTATCTAGAACCTTGTATCTTTAGGCACTTAGGCTGTAACTGTTAAAAAAAAAAAAAAGTTTAATCTGCTCTATGGAATATGCCAGAGATAAGACAGTTTGATGGCCATTAAATAGCATTTTGCAACAATAATGTGTTTGGAATAATATAAAGAAATGAGGGGTTGCTCAACATTGCACAGGGCTGTCTAATATGCATATGAAGTATAACACTGGAAAATAATTTCCACTGGCTTACCTCCAACCCCAGTCACCCCTGCTAGGACCGCAAACAGACGATGGTGTACAGGACTCTATTAAAAGCCTAATCTCACATGTTTGCGCTTGAAGAATAGTCCCTGTTGATTCTGTCAATGGTGCCATCTGTTTGGACTCAGTATGTGCTTTTCTGCTGTTCCCAGCGGTGTTTGCTCGTCCTTGTCCCCGCGTTGCTGTGTGGCACAGTCCAGAGATGATGGTTCGGTGTCTGAAAATCTAGGAAAAAACTGTTAACGTAGCTTCCAAATGTCTGCTACTCTTTATACAAGACCTCAGACTGTTTTTATCCTTAGTTACACAAAATATATTTATATAAAACGGTTCAAAATTTGTATATTTCCCTTGAAATTCGTCCAGGCTGCAGGGCTGAATGTCTTTCTGAAATCGGTTAGTACTGTCTGGAGACCAGAATTGTGTAATTGCTTTCATTTCATTGAGAGCAATTACTATAATTACATGTGTTTCAATTGGTGGATCTTTAATAGCTCCTTTAAAAGACAATGTGGAGCTTTTGTTAATGGTCTCTTTATCTACTGCTCTGTTCCTTCCCAGGTTGAGCCAAGTGTCTCGTCCTGTGGCGCACCAGCGGCTGAAGGTTTTCCAAGTTCCTGTTCAGTTTGGACCAGTCCAGCGCTCAGCAGCAATAAGAGGGGAAGAACCAGTAGACAAGCTGGACGGAGCGGTGCCGAAAGAGGGCGAAAGCCCAGCTTTTGTCCTGAGACATCGAGTCTGCAGCGATAGCGGTGCCAGCACCTGTACCCATGATTCCACCTCCGACAGTCAGGGCGAAATGAGCCCCAGCACAGATTCTGACTCTACCTCAGGCAGCCCGAAACACAATGGGGTAGGTACTGCGCTGCCCGCAGCAGCAGTGCAGACACTTTAATCTTAATGAATACACACTAACCAGATAGTGGTATAAAGTTTTCTTAGCCAATATATATGATCTCCACTGTAATGAGAAAACAGTGCTACTTTGGGGTGCACAGACTGATATTTATTACTGTTGTCACACTTTTTCTGAGCGTATTGATAGTTCTTAAAGACTCCATACATGTTTCATGTCCTGCTTAACAGCCCATCAGACCCTGTGAAATGTTGAAAATCACTGTATTTCATTTAAAATACAAATTTTATACAGTTAATTAAAAGGTCCAGCTAAACAAAGGTTACAGCTGTGTATTCTCATGAATTTTAGAGAAAATATCGAGTGTAATTACATTTTTATTTTATCCAAAACTAATTACACGAACTTTTAAAAGAGTTATTATTACTTTTTTTAAATTAGGCTCAGGTTCGTTCATTTTTTTCTGCCTGAACATTGAATGTAGGTGCCTGTTCTCAAGTTCTAGATGATACAGTTATCTTCTAAGCTATAACCTAGAATGAAATTAAAAAAAAAAAAAAAAAAAGTAACCCATGAAGGTGCAAGTTCACACTTGGGAAGTTTAGGATTTGAACCTGGTGTGAGCAGGAGAAGCGGAGTAGTAATAGGAAGGCTGTCGGTTTGAATCCCAGGGCAGTAGGTTTCCCTGAGGAACCGTCCCCAGCGCCGCTATCCGTACTGGATATAGATTTCCATTGCTGGCAGCCAGTGCTGGTCCCTGTGGTTGAACATGACTCTGATTCTCACTGATTAATGTCTCAGGTGGTGAGTAGGAAGCAGTATTTTCAGAAGAACCGTGTTTACCTAACAAGCAATCAGGTTCTGAGGCACAAAGGCTACTTTGAATGTGACCTAATTTAGCGGGTCATGCCGTCCTGCAGAGGCTCGGGCCCGCTGCGGTCCTAATGGAGCAGGTGTAAATCTATCCCAGCCCGCTGGAAGGATCCGACACCTTGCTGATATTCAGAGCACAGCAGGATCATTAGCGTTAGGACCAGACTGATGAAACTTTAATCAGACCCCAGTGTTCAGTAACAGACGCTGGCTGGGGCTTATTTGCATTGTGTGACACTTTACAGGTGTGGACACTGTTTGGTTTTCTTTCTCCGCCTACTCTTTCCCTCCTTTGTGTTTTCAGTAGTGGGTCAACAAGATGCTTTTACAGTGATGGAAAATAACACTCTTATCTCATTTACATTGCGGCAGCCGTCATTGCTGAAATAATGCTGTATATTTAGAAATATTTTAGAATTGCCACGTGGGATACTGTCATATATATGTAATAATATTACATGATTTACTTTGCTGATATTTTTGTGGATGTTTAGGGGACTTTAGGGACCTTGTTTCATATTTTCGGGATAAAATTTGTGCTTCGTGGTTTTAAAGAGCCCATTTGATAGAAATGAAATATGTCTTTTTTTCTATTTGATTTAGTTTGTAAACACCTTCATAAAGGGTGTACTTTCCAGTCTGGACAGAGATGGTTTGCGAAGGCATTGAAACAAAAGGCGCCTGTTTAAATTTATGGAAAAGTGATTGTGTTCAAATGAATTACAGCTGATTTTGCTACACAGATGTTATGCCATGGACCAGAATATGAAATATATTCTGCGGTCTGTACTAATTGATCTACAGAATCTGGTTTTACTACCTCGCCAGCGAAAATAGTTCAGCAGAATGCATTAGAGCAGGGGACACCAGGATGCCCCCAAGGACCACACGAGTCGCCTGTTCTGAAAATAAACTAAAAACTCACCAGTGAGCAGCGTCTAAAGTTTCATTTGATCCTGTTGCTATTCTTCTTTGACCACATTTGCATTTATATCGATTTGAAAATGACTATCTTAAAAAGAGCATTTAAAACGCATGTTTATTTCGCATGAAGTTTAGATAAGTTTAGGTAACTGGTAGCCCTTCGTATGGCTCAGTGCCCGTGAAGTAGCTCTCAGTTTCAAAAAGGTTGGTGACCCCTGCATTAGAAGGAAAAAAAATTAAGGAAACCTGGTTTGAAGGATCCTAGAAACCCATAAGTGAGAGTTCCGAACTGTTTGTCACGTTCTCAGGAGGACGTTTCTTTGTGGTTTTTATCATCGTGCCGTGCCAAAGCAGAGCCACAGTGCAGATCGCATGCAACAGACCGTGAACCATGCTAAACCTGTCAAACCCACTTTTCAAGGCCTGCTGTTAAGCCGGTGGAAATACCCCCGTGAACTGGGTTATGTCATCGAATGTGTGTCACTGGGCTTCATGAGAAGGACAGCGAGGTATTACAGCAATGTGACCCTGAGTGCTCCATCAGGTTTTTCACATACTAATCTCCTGTTCCACCTCTTAAAATGGAGAAGAAATGAGGGTAAACAGTTGAAGATCTTTCTGAAGTGTTTGGGGAATCAAATACAAGGCCTTTCCTTATTATTTATTATTAGTTAATTAATTAATTTATTTTTGTTGCTTTTGTGTCTCTTCTGAAGTCACATGTCATGATTAACCACAACAAATCACATGTGTGACCATGGAAAGGACCAGCAAAGGGTGATGGGTATTTTGGAACAGTCGATCTCTCTCTCTCTCTCTCTCTTTCACTCTCTGTTCCTCTTTGACCATGCTCGGTAGATGACGGCCTTATAGACCAGAGCTTGAGTCAGTCTTCATCAGTATAAACATCTAGCTTTCTCTGGAATGACCCTTCTCTTGTTTTTTTTTTTTTAAAGCAGAGGCCTCGTCCTCGCTGCTTGTCGTTTCTCATTTAGACGCAGCCCTGTGGTTTGCACATTTATACCCATTTTGTTGTGAGGTGAGGGTGCCCATAAAAACCTCTTCCTGCTCTGAAAAGTGAAAGTAAGATGGAACAAAAGACAGATACAGTGGGTCTATAGAGATAAACAAGCACAACGTGAGTTTTTAAATTGATTTTATACATATACACATTATGGCTATTCCATGTGGGCTGGGGTCTTTTCTTTATCTCTCCAAGATCTCTAAATCAGATCTTATTGGATGGTGCTGGAGACACACTTTTCTTTACAGACTCTGGGGTTGAGATTTACAGGGTTTACAGACATCCTGTTTTGTATGCCTTTTCTATGGACAACCGTACTCTCTCAACAACCCCGTTCGTTTACCGGGAGCATTTCTGATCCATTTTTAATGATTGTATTTGTATTTAGTGACTTTAAAGCATTTCAGTCAGTTAATTTATCACAGGGCGAAAACCACCTGCCATTCGGAAGTGTGGAAAAAATGAGTTTGAGTTAGTTCTGTTGTCAGTGGCCAGTTGGTCACACATTCTTTTGTTTTACAGCTGAAATGATATGACTAGAATGCAGCGTAGAAGTTAGTGATTTGCTTTAGAAGTTGGTAGAGTGCCTCCTCTCAGTCCAAATGGACAAAAATGATGACTTTCTTCACCTCCCACACCCCAGCGTGCAAAATCCCCAGTGCCCAGATTCTGTTTTCCCATTCAGTTGGTCATGTCTCTTGACTTTTAAGTCAACCTGAAATAAAAATGATCTTTACCCTTTAAAATTTCACGTCATCCATCTCTTTAAGAGTGGTGAAACTTAAAGCATCCTTTGATATTGATACGATTTCTGCTTCAAACCGATTTCAAGTCTCTCTGGTTCTCATGATTTGATCGTCAGCTTTGGACTATTTGTGTGATAACTATAGTGTGTCCACTCGCTTAAGCAAACTGTGGGTGTGTGTGTGGAGAGAGTGAATGAGTCACATGTGAGTTTTGCTGTACAGAGGTTACTGTGTACAAAGGTTGCTCTTCTAGCAGGACAAGAAATCTGCTGCTTCATGGCATGGATCATGTGATCATGTTTTTGAGAAGAAAGGGAAGGAAAGTCAGAAAGCGGGCTGGAGCAAATATAATAATCTTCTTTGGGATTAAAATGGTACAGATTAGTTCCCAAATCAAAGGAAAACAAGAGTGGAAGCGCTCTGTGCTGTTGAACATGTGATGGACAGAGGCCTTTAGAGAGTGAGACCCTCGTGAATGGAGAGGGAGAGGAATGAGCAGCCAGGCACTGGACTTCCCTGAGAGGGTGTCGAGTTAAAGAGCTCTTTGATTTCAAATGCCTGCCCTTTCCCCAACGCCTCCACGTGTTCAGAAGTAACATGTTGGAGTTCTTTTTGTAAATAATGTTATACATTTTGAAATATTGTGCTTTCAAAATATCATGCCAGGTTTTTTTTTTTTTATTTAAGTATTTTAAAGTGTCACTTAATGTTGATATTTTAGTTTTGACTCTTCAAATCTCAAAATAATTTTGCCTTTATATCATTCTGAAAAGTCGAAGGGTTGTAATAACTTGGTTGGTGTCGGTCTCAGTACTCGATAGCATTTAACAAAGTAATACACACTCCCAATTCTGGAAAGCTGAGCCGTGACCACAACCCTGTAATCTCCCCCCACAGAAGGAAATGGTAGTGGACATGGTTAAGGGACAATGTGGGCATTAAGGTCATGTGCTTCAGATAGTTTCAAATAGAGAGTTTCCTGGAAATCTGGCTCCTGTGTAGTTAACTGTATCTGAATGTTCTAGGTTATTGAAAGTTTTCCAAGAAGTGGAACAGAATAAAAAAGACATACACTTGGGGTAGCAAATATATTTGTCATTAATGGAATCATTTAACATAAATTGCAGCACTAATCAGATGTTTAGTTGTCCTGAATCTGGACGAATCAGACATCACCTCCTTATGAAGAGAGGATTATTGGTCCTCTCTTATTATTTTTCCTTACGAGCCGTCAGTTTCATAAAGGAGAGAGAAAGTAAAAAGAAAGAGTACAAAATAATTGCCTCGAAGAAGTCGTTCCTACAACAGGAGCATATTTCGTTTTTAATTAAAAATAAAAAGAATGACATTTTCTGATATGTAAATATTTTGTAGTTCACCGTTTCTAAAATCGTTTTAATAATCAAAGACTTCAAATTTTATTCAAGCATCAAATTACAGAACTTATCTGCTGATGTGTATTTATGGATTGATGTTCTTGCGACTCCTGTGAAAGTGTACAAATCATGTCAAGTAACCTTGCAGGTAAACATTTAGTAAAAAGTAAAAAAAAAAAAAAATGTTGAGCCTTATAGATCTGTTCCAGTGGATCTTGCTCCACTGGATGACGGCGCGAGCTGCACATGGTTACCAGCATGCCGTGTGATTTATAGCTGACCTTCAGGCCTTCTGCACTCAGTGTGCTGTTAATGCTGAGGGACAGCGATATGGAGTTATTGATGCCGTTCAGAGTGGAGCAACACTATTATAGACTTGTGTTCTTGGAGGGCACGGAAGGACATCAGCTGTGAAGGGAAAGGGGATTAAACAAAACCAAGTCTAAAACCATGAGGGTAGAATAGTTGTTATTACCGAAATTCTCCAATTACTTCCACAGTTATTATTATTATTATTATTATTACTATTTTTTTGCTCCTGCCAATCTCAGATGGACAGTCAAAATCCTAAAGTACTTTCACCAATGCTTGCTTCAAGGTCACGGTGCACAACTAGCCTTTTATCCTCCTTGTAAAGTGAGGTTTAAAATGGACCCAAAAGAAGCGGGTAGTGTCGTGGTAGCAAAGTGCCTTGCTTGTATGCCTCTTTTGATTATGTACTTTCTCAGCAGGGGTCTGGACTGCCTCGAGCTTTCCATCCAGTTGCCAGTCCAAAGACCAGAGCCAATACGATCAGAGACATTTCCAAGAACGGCACACGTCTTGCCAGTGTGCTTGTCTTTATTGGTTTTGGAGGTTGCATCAGGGAAATGATCTAGAGTCACCTGGCTCACTGCATAGAAAATCTTTCTGGAGGAAGTTTTTTGGAGTTGCGCAAAGAACCATAAGATCCCCTGGTCAATGTTTTTCACTTTCTGACCTCCATCAGAGTTTTCAGGACCGTCTAATGAAGGGCTACATCAAATCATCAACCAGTATAGAGAGAACATGAGAGGACATCAGGAATGAAGGAGAAATTGCCTCGACAGACAGGAGTGAACCTACAAGTGTGTCCGGTTTTATGAATTGTAGTCGTAGAAATGCCACCAGTTCTGTTTCCGATGAACCAAGAGGTTGTAGGTTCAAATCCTACTTCCAACACTAACTCCAGTTGGGTTCCTGAGCAAAACCCTTAACCTTAGTTCCTCCAGGGAGACTGTCCGATTAATTTGGGAATGGATTTCCCTCTGGATAAGAGCGTCTTCTAAATGCCATAAATATCGTTTTGAAGGTCATTAGCGATGGCTTATTTTTGTTCAGTGCCACTGATCATCATGGTTTATAGGCGATGGAGTTTCCAAAATGGAGCACTTATTTAGAGATGATTTCACCAAATGCAGGGGTATCGAAGCTCCTAAGCATTTTCCTTTCCACATTTCAAGTCTGTTCGGAGTGTCGCTGTTGCGTGCGGGCCTTGGCTTTGAACGGTGTAAAGTGCTTCAGTTTTAAGTAGCTTATAGATGATCATTAATGAATCTGATTCCAATCTGCCCTCTCTTCTGTAATACGACCTGTACGCTAATCTCACAAAGGACCCCCTGCACAGATGAAGCTCACGGTGACTGTCTGCAAAGGTCACGTAGGTTCTTAGTTTTAACTGCCCATTCAAAATTGCGTCCACGCTGCACCAAACTTAATTCCGTTTTCATTCTGGGGTGCGTTTTAATATGAAGCCTGTATGTTTGCCTTTTTTATTTATGTTACTGGGAATAATGCACTATAGTGCAGTTAACTTCTCTTGTAGTCACTCAAACAAAGCAACTGAAGCTCAGAAGTTTCCTTTAATTCTGTTTGACTGTATTGGAAGTCTCTCTGTAGAACAGGTGGCCAGAGTATTAAAGCTGAGTCATGCTAATTCCAATGAGCGCAACATGTTTACTAGAAGCCACTGTATTTCACTGTAGCTTTAATGAGCAGATAGGCAGCAGAAAACACCCAAAGGGGTCTCCTGGAAGCACGTCGTTCAGGCCAAAGAATCAAGAATTAGTAACTATTAGTAGGAATTCTCTACTGGACCCTACAGGCCAACTGGAACTCGGACGCTCCTAAGAACAGGTCAGTGTGGGTGGTTATTAAAAGGAATAAGCATTATTGACTGCCTATTGGCTGCCGCAGTGGAGTCAGAAGAGCTGTTCAGTGGACATTGAGTGTCAGGGAGTTTTGTAGCTTGTTTAAAAAACAGTTTTATTCGTAGGCTGAACAGGTTTTGGAACAGACATGGGGAGGGCAGCTGTTAAACAAACTAGTTGTTATAGCCCGGATAAGATCATGGATTAGGTACACATCCCAAAATGAAAGATGGGTAGAGATAATATCTTTATTAGCTGAAATAAATATCAGCACAGCATATCGCACAGTTCTCCGTAAATTTGACATTTTAAGTTGGCTCTGATTTAATGGTAGGTGGGCTTCGTGTGATTCTGAAAAGTAGTTTTATTGTTTAACGTTAATCCGAAGCATCTTAGAGTCTCATCAGTCTTAAGGGTAAGATGATCTTAGGCTTCAAGGAAGTAAAATCATATAATTGATTTTTATTCCCATTAGTAATGAATATTTTGCTCAAAGTTCATGAACAAATTTCACAAATCGATGAGTTTCAGATACAGTCTCTGCGTAGCAGTCATCATTGGACTCATCAGACTGAGTCATCAGACTGACTTTCTGTTGTTTGTAGGTCTCGGTCAGGGTGAAAATAAGAGAGTCTGGCATTCGATTTAAGAGGGGGCTGCGATGCAACATTTGGAGTAACTTGAAATAACTTTCCTACCACCATAGACTCTGCAATTGTGTTAAACAGTCATTAAAGTCCAAACGTAGAACGAGAAGTGGGGCATTAAGCGACTCCGCAAAACTGCTTTTGGAAGCACTAATGTGCCAGAGAAATGGTGAAATATTCCCCAGCTATAGTTGTGCTATTATTTCCATCGTATAGAATCCGTTCTAGTCTGTTTTTCCGCTCGTTCATTACTATACGAGCCAAACTGCTATATTATATATCAATAGAACAGGACAAGATTCTTCTCTTGCTAATAAAAAAAAAATCAATCTTTCTCTCCCTAAAGCAATTTCATCCTAAGTTAATAGAATGGGCTGTTAGGAGTTTGTATTTTCTTGCCGTTTATTGCTTTTGTAGTTTGTTAGTATAACATCGATAAGCCTCAGCTTTTAACATGGAGCATGCGCATGCATTATCTTTGTTGCGCACATTCTTCACATGCAGATATGTATGTTTTTTTAGGTCAGGGTGCCTCACTAGCTGCTCAGTTCCCTCACAGAGGTCTCCTTGTTAGTGAGCTACTTGTCTTCCTCGAAAAGACGTCCATCTGCTGATCCTTTAAGGCACAAAGAGTCTCCAAAGCGTCCACAGCTGCTTGCATGCGGGCACAGACCACATCACAGGAGCGAAGAGAGAGCAATACACGAGAGCTATGGATAAGGCTATATATTACCACCCCTCTATAATTTAAAGAATTTAATCTTAGCAGTGACAGACCTGCCACTTTCATGCACACATTCATAGTGTATAGCAGCTTGGTTTAGCTCTGAACTGGACCCCAGAGACACTTAAACCATGCGCTGGCAGAGACGCATACATGGACATAACACGTCTACACGGAGCAGTGTTTTGCTGGTGGGCATGGGAAATGGGTTAGTCATGCATTATACATCCCGTCTTAGTCTTTTCTCAGAGCCTGGCTACATCTCCGTACTCACGAGCAAGGTTCTTCAGAACCACACCACATGCACTGCTTGGCCAGTTAACCAGGCACGCTGGCCAAGGAAATGCTCTCTGCTCCCACATGACAGAAAAAATGCATCTTTCTTCATGCTGATCGAGGTGAAAAGCAAAACGGTTCCTTCTTATCTCGTCTCTTGTCTTCAGCTAAAACTGCCAGAAGGAAGTTCTTCACCAAACGACGATTTTTAGATGCTCCAGTTCTTCAATCCTTTAGCTGGAACTGCTAACCAACCTCTCATTGTCTTGTTTCTTTCATGAGCGTAATTAACAAGTATAGTTCATTTTCTGGTTAAATTAATTTGTACATGTAGTTTATTTCAACGCACGTAACCGTGAGGTTTTATTTGTTCCCTTCGTTGTAAATATGGATTTTCATCGGTCATTTAATTATAATCATTTAATTTAGCAATCATTTGCAATAATGTCTATAATGTATCATAAAAATTAAGTGTAATTTTTTTTTCTCTCTCTCTCTTTCTATCTTTCGATCTCTCTCTCTATCTGCATGGTTGCTGCATTTTGTAGCTTTGCAGTCTTAGAATTCCTCTTTTCTCTTCCTTTTTTCATTGTTTTTAAATGGAAAGCTTAACTAGCATAATTACTCTTTCCAAAGAGAGACGTTCCCTGATGCGCTGAGAACCAAAGACACACTGACCTATATTTGAAAAGCAGCAGAGAACAGATGGATGGTGTTTGCCCATTTATGGATTTTTGGAAATGGAAGATAAAAGCCAGCGTTAATTTGCGCTTTTATTCTTAGAAGGGCTTTCACAGTTTTTACCAACTGAGTATCTCCACTCTCAGGCTAACATGCACTTTCTCAGAGACTTAAAAGACTGTTCAGCTCTGTGCACTTGACCTAGCAGACCCTCAATTGGCTCGCGTTGCTCTAATATACACCTTTAGTTCCCTACCGTCGCCCTGTAATCTCAGCAGGGAGAAATAACTAATCTAACCACCCACTGAGAGGACGGCCAACTAAACTCTAGACCACACGTGGCTGCTGGGGTTAGAGCTGAGCAATTTCGCCAAACTCCCTTCTAAAGGGAGCCACTTGTGCAGGGTCTATTTTGAGAATTTCGTGGATCGCACTGAAGTTAGAAAAGTGTGACCTTGTCCAAAATGTCACCCCACATCATGACTAATGCACAGTGCATTATCACGCATTTATGAAATCCAGCCACAGTTATGAGATTGTGTTGCTGTACACTAGACTATTCATAGATCACTTCTGAGGACTCCTTCAAGTGAGTCTATTTATGGCACTGCGTTCAAGCATGTTTGAGCCCATTGAAAAGCATTAAAAGGGACGCGGGAGCACTTTTGTTGTTTTTGAGGGTGGGTGTGCTAGTCTGTCTATCGACTCCTTCTGGGTATAATTAGATGGCTGGTTATGCACCGAAGCCGTTCTGCAGCCGAGAGGAGAGTGTTCCGGTAAGGAGTCTGAACAGGTCTATAAGAAGAAGCATTTGTTATGCTCCATCCTTTTCTTTTCTCTCCATTTGCTCTGTTTTTCCCAGTCCAGCCAAGGGGCTGATCTTGCCTGCTCACTGTAGCGTTGCAGCTCTGCTACTGCTTGTGTTGGGGCTGGAATACTGAACACTTCCACACTTTCCACTTTCAAGGTCATCACTCTCTCATCCTCCATCCCACCGTGTTTTTATAGGTTTTACACTGAAGGCTTCTTCCAGCAGATGATGTCTCAGATGAACCTGACTTAGTGAAGCACTTTTAGCAGGTTTCCCAAAGACATTTACACATGAGAACTACCAGCTGACCAAAAGACTTGCAAAAGTCTTGTTTCGTCTGCTTTTGTATACTAATGAAGAAGAAAAACGTTTTATTAATGAAATCCGCTTCTCTCAATAGCACGAAGGCTGCCAATGCATGCATTCCTAAATTAGCACGGTATGTATCGTACAGGCCGCTGGCATCCTGGACCGCAAAGACAGCTGGTCGTTCAAAGCAGAGGCAGTGAAGTCCATTATTTTTAGATGATAATTTCCTCAATTGCAGTATTTGATTTTTTTTTTTTTTTAAGATGGTATGGTCATGCTAGTTTCGTTTGGCTTCTCTTTTACTAGACTTTCACATTTTTGTTCTGACATTTTGAGAGGTTTTTGGTGCTGTGTCCCTTCTTGAAGACAACCACATTCTGTGACAGGCTGCATGACTTCTACACAGGCCTTTCATTGAAGTAGAAATACTACATGCACAAGTGTCACTTTAACACTCACTAAAGAGGCTTTCGAGACTGATATTATACTTAAAAAATTTTTTTTTTTTTTTAAGAGGCTAACTTTTGGTGTGTCCTAAAATATGATCAGTATAATCGCTAGTTGGGATGACCTCGGCTGATGACCTTTCCCAATGAACGAAATGAGATGGCGTCCAGACACAGTCACTATTGATTTTCTTAAAGCTGGTTTAATTTGGCTAGTTGAGGAGAAAAATCTCTCCATGACTACGTGCATTGATTCTAAATAAAACTTAAAGCCTGTAATATTTCATTCCCATGCTCCGCCATATCCTATGGGAGGATAAATGACATTTTCCCAGTAAGATCCTAAACCAGTGACCTAACATTAGCATTCTTTCTTTGTTAAACAGCCAGAAATGTGGCAGATCTGAGAATCTATGCATGTGTTTGGTTTGCAGTAGGAGGTAGTTTGCAGCACTAAGGAATTAGTTCTGTCAACGCTGATTTACTAAGATGCAGCCGAGCCTCCAGGCCAAGCCTGATCTGCTTAAGAGCACCTCATTAACCTGCCCCACTCTACAACACCTACTTTCACTCATCGCCACTTTTATCACTTGCTCTCCATCACTCTTCTTCCTCCTTTCTAGCTCCGTCAACTCACTCCTCAGCCCTTCTCAGTGCAGAGGTGCCGTCGTCCACTGTGTGTGGACCCTTATGCCCCAGATCTGTGCAGGCAGCCTACTTGCCGTTTATCCACCCGGGACCATTTGGGAGAATACTGAGTGTGCTGCTTTTGTCCGAGCCTTTCTCCAGGAAATGATAACATCCCCCTGGACTATGTTTGTGTGCCATCTTGCTGTGTTTGTGAGCGATGGAAAACTGTGTAAAAAAAAAACTGAATGTGCAGCCCCGTAGCCGTCCCAGTGATCATTGTCTTTGTTGTGTGCTGTGTTGTGGAGAAAGGTGGAGGCAATTCTCAGAAAAAAGCCATAAAAAATGCCATAAGGCGAGGTCATCCCAATCAATCTGTTATTAATTCGTTGTTCGGTGTGTGGGTGTGCACAGGCACACATTTGTGCACATGCCTGCTGACATGGCAAAACAGACAGGGATGACTTTTTATGTTTTGTTTTCTTCGCCTGGCCATGTGATTGTACCCTCAAAGAAAGAACTGACGCTTCTTTTTCTGTTTCTCTGCCTTTCCAGAGCGTGCCTGTTAGAAGAACGGTTCACAAAGAAGGTGAGGAGAGGACGGAGAGAAGGGAGGAGGAGGAGGTGGAAGAAAGGAGCTCGGATGAAGGCTTTATGGGGATGACGCCACTGCTGCAAGCACACCACGCTATGGAAAAGATGGAGGAGTTTGTGCACAAGGTCAGTCACCAAAAAATGGGATTTTTGTTCAAGAAAACGTTAAAAGCACACAGATTACCACCAGGGCTGATCCTGTTTCAATTCCAGACCAGACTTGTGGGTGTGGTCGAGGACGCTGTGTTTCCTGTGTTAGGAAATCACAAAAAAAATCACAAATCTAATATGTGATCTGCTTACATTTGGCGGAGATTCTGAGAGGGAGTCATTCAGTAAGCCAAGTATTGTCCAAAGTTACTGCAAGTCATGCTGTTCCAGAAACAGCCTTACCAAGTCCGCTCCACCTTGGATGCAGGTTCAGTGAACTTACAGGGTAATGAAATTGGGCGACTGTTGGCTTCTATTGTTTGTTAACAACAGTCTAAAAAATACCCTTCGACCAGCTACATCCAGTAGAACTGCAAAATAGTGTAGATTTGTCTCTGTACCATTCCTTTTGTTCCTTCCATACACTGTGCTCCATCTTTCACTGAGGACACACTAACACCCAGACTGAACGAGCATGTATGTGCTGCTCATTTTGTAAAAATAAACTACCTTATGGGGCTCAAATGGCTGGAAAATCATACGCTCATGAATACAGATGCTGGCACATCATATCAAAACGCTCATCCGTAGCAGCTGCCTCTGCGTTCATGGGACATCCCTTGCTGGGACAGCATAGAAACCAGCCTTTAAAACCATGCCAGTGTAGATCCGTCTGTTTAATAACTGTCTAATAGTTCCTCAGTTTTATTGCTAGACATGAAGAACTTAGTTTTCTTCACAGTTAAAGTCCTCTTCTGTTTTTTTGCCCTCTCCTTCTCACTTCCTCTCCTCTGGAGGCATAGTGACTGGGTAAAAAGTCTCTCTGCGCCGTCTGAACCCTTGGCTCAGCTGGCAGCCCATTAGAGACAAAACATGGAGATGTGCAGTTGTGAGGAAGCAGTTCTGTGCTCAAATTGCTCGCTACAGGCCTTCAATTACCACATTAATCACTCCAGATGATGACTCATTCTTGTTCAGCAACTTGTTCTGATAACTCTGAAAAATGAGTCACGATTGAACACTCAGCTAGACAAAAGCTACTTGCATTAGTAGTAAAATGTTAGCTTTAACTACACCGAGCATCTTTTCCGGTTCAAAAATTCCATTAGACTTTTTTTTGGCGCTTACATTCCAGTCGGATCCAGTTGAGTCGCAGATTGCAGTATATATTGCGAAGTTTATGACCTTTGACACACACATGAATTTTTTTTTTTTTTTTCCCTTGCTGTTATCTCAAAGCAGCCACTGATGGGGCTGGGCTTTGATCTTTCTGCAACTGGTCAGGACCTTCTGATGGATGTGTCAGAGAAGGAACATTCTGTTTCTATGTTTCTATTCTGCTCAGTTCTTGGAGGGTTAGAGAGGCTGAGCAGCATTTTCTTTGCACCTTTCATATCACTGGCTGATTGTCTCTCTTTATTTAGGGAAAATTCATGCCCATTCGTCAGGAATTGCCTGTGGTTTCGAAGATAACCAAGGCCTCTCACAATGATTGCTGCATATTTATCTCTCTTGCTCCTGCTCTGTCTCCATCCCTCTTTCTCACACGCTGCCGCTTGCTCACTTCCTCTTTTTCCTTAGGTCTGCCTAACCTAAGGTGATGCTTAGTGTTGTAAATCATAATGACCACCGAGGTCTCAATGACTTTTTTTTCCTTTTGGCAAGATGTGGGAGGGCCGATGGCGTGTCATTCCTCACGACGTGCTGCCTGACTGGCTTAAGGACAACGACTTCCTCCTGCATGGGCACCGGCCACCCATGCCCTCCTTCAGAGCGTGCTTCAAGAGCATTTTCAGAATCCACACAGAAACGGGCAACATCTGGACCCACCTACTGGGTAAGAGACGCACTTACACATTAAACCGAGCGCCACTGCTCATATGGCTTGGCAAACAACTGCACGAGTGTATTTGCACTGTATATAATCCCCTTCGAGGTTTGGCTCTTTGCAAGAATTGCTCTGCTCTGTCCTGGAGTGTTTTGACTGTCTTTGTGAGGCGCCACGAGTTATCGAGGCAGCAGGGCATACTGACCCAGCTGTGGAACTTCCCAGACAAGATGAAACGGCCTGCCTCTGAGGGGCGGAGTGATTTGCGCTCACTCGTGCAAAATAAGACAGCGGTTAAAAACCACAAAGCTGCGTCCCACTGTAATCACCAGTAATGAACTTAATAGGGCATGATGTACTGTGATGTTCCTCAGGACGTTCCGGTAGCGTTTGAGAATTACCAAGTTAGTTACACACAGAAGCAGGCCATTAAACAGCAGCGTGTGTTTAATGCCTTGGAAACAAGGGACGATGTATGAGATACAAGTCGCACAGGATTCGGCAGGGCTGTGTTTGTTAGGGCCAAACAGTCGGGGCCAATCTGCCGTTCATTCATCTCCATGCTCTCGCACTCGAAACTGCTTCCGGGGGCTCGTTAATATGCAGAGGAGTTTGGTGAGAAGAAAATAAAACAGGACACAGGACCACGAGGAAGTGGTGTAGATAAAGTAATATAATCATTTTCAGAGGTAGTTAGGCAAGATTCATGTTTATGCTTGCAATTTATGACCCTTACGACCCATCATCAGATGTTACAGCACAGCCAGCAGGAGGGGAAAGTTTAAACACTCGCTGATAAATTTGTGTTCATTCAATACAGGTCTAAGTCGCGTGATGAGCTTTCCATTCAAAACACTGAAAATATCACTGTACTGCCTTTCTCCATGGATATATTTGGGAGTCTAAAAATAAAACGTAAACGTATTCTAAGTGGGGGGAATTTCATTAACACCGAGTTGTGAAGTTCTCACTCATTTACTTTTGGAGGCTTGGTTGAAACGCTGCAGCTTCCTCGTCAGTGTGGCTGCACTCTCGCTGAGTTATATATCTTTAAAAACAGAGCCATGTTTTAACACAACAAAAAAAAAGATTAAGACAGTATAAGATAGTGGTTGATTTAAACTGGTTTAAAGCTGGTTTAAGTCTGAATGTATCATAAATCATATGTAATCATTTACTTACGTCAGAGCTGCCATCTAGTGGACGAGAAAAGATTGCAGCCCCATGAATTGGCTTGAGTCATGGCTACAGATTAAGTGAAAGTGAAAAAGTGAAAGTGACAACCCTTGTCATTGCGAGGTCACGGCACAGCACACATGAACCACAACGAAATTGGACCTCTGCATTTAACCCATGCACACTCAAACCCGTGCAGCAGTGGGCAGCTATTGAAAGCGCCCGGGGAGCAGTGATGGGGACGGTACCTTGCTCAAGGGTACCTCAGGGCAACCTATTGGGAAGGGGTTTGAACCCCCGATCCTCCGATCATGTGGCTAACGCCCTAACCGCTAGGCCACCGCTGCCCTATATTATCATAGATAATTGGATTGAAAGCACAAAGATAAGGTTTTATTGTAGAATCATTGAGATGTTGACCTTCTACACTTTGGACCGATCTGATGTTCCTTGCTGAACATGAACACTGGAGGACAACAAACCAAACAACTTTCTAAACACGTCAAACGAGCTGAACAAGTAACAGTGTGGTGATGTGCAATATTAAATCCGAGCTAATTTCATTGACTGTTATACTAACTGCAGATTCAATAAGGGAATCTGTTCTCATGCTCCGAATAGAAATGCGTTCGGTCCCAGCTCACTGCGAACCTGTTTCTTTGTTCTGTGTTTTTTCTAGGATGCCTTTTCTTCCTGTGTCTGGGAATCGTGTACATGTTTAGACCCAACATGTCCTTCGTGGCACCGTTTCAGGAGAAGATCGTGATTGGCATGTTCTTCTTGGGAGCCATTCTCTGCCTGTCCTTCTCCTGGCTCTTCCACACAGTGTACTGCCATTCAGAGGGAGTCTCCCGGATATTCTCAAAGTCAGTACCCGACTCAAGACCCTCCGCAAACACCCTCGCTCTGCGACTCATCGTTCAGACGACGTTTTGTCTGAGGAACGGAAACGTTAAAGATCCGTCTATTGAAACTGAATGCAATTTTTAAATCCCAATTTCAGTCGGATTACAGCTAACAACATGAAGTCTGATTGCGTAACAATCCTTGCGGCGTTTCATTGATTTAACATGAGCTGCGTTTTTGTTAGTTAGGCTTATTCATTTTAGTTTAACACTAATTGGACATGTAACAGTTTTTTCTTGTTTTTTTTTATATATAAATATTCTATTCTAACATGACATTTACGCATACATAGAGTACATCTTGCAGCAGTGCTGTCAAAGTTTCTTTAATATAGTTTCATTTTCATAGTCTGTTTAATAAACTACAGAAACGTCCTTCAAATGAGCCTAAAGGTGGAACCTGATTTGGATACTTTGTTTTGCTTACCTTATTTCTGTTTAGATTGCAATTAAGGTGTGTATATATAAATTTTTTTGGTCGCTTTATAAATCTTTCCATTTACATGGAAAAAAAAACGACTGATTACCGCGGCAGCACTCATCGCTAATGCTAACTAGCACCTCACATCTCCTCAGTAGATTCTAAAATTAGGCCGAACGGTTGTGATAATGGGGATTCCCATTTTCTGAGCGGTGAGTGTGAATTTAATGCAACACGTTCAGAGAATACTGATGGACGAAAATGCGAAACTGGTCTGAGATTTAGAATTCTCTCCAACCAGTGAGACGGCAAGTGGCTTAAGAAAAACGTACATCTGTCCATCCGAGAGAAATTATTCTTTTATTTTATTCGTGCTTTTTATAACTAAGAAACACAACCTTCAATGCCGTCCTCTCTGTTTTGCCGTAGGTTGGACTACTCGGGCATAGCGTTCCTGATCATGGGCAGTTTTGTCCCGTGGCTTTACTACTCCTTCTACTGCTCCCCTCAGCCCTGCTTCATCTACCTGATAGTGGTGTGTACCCTGGGCCTCGCAGCCATAACCGTCTCGCAGTGTGACTTCTTTGCCACGCCGCAGTACAGAGGAGTCAGGGCTGGTAAGCACGATTAATGTAAATGTCTCATATCTACAATTTATGCTTTAAAGCTTGTGCAGCACATCCTGAGCGTCAGAGAGACTCGTTCAGACGAAGCAGTACTGTTCTCTCAGTGTTGGTGCTGATCCAGAGCGCACAGTGCTAATATGCCACCTTCCTCTTGTTTTCCAGGTGTGTTTGTTGGCCTGGGCTTGAGCGGAGTGGTGCCCACACTGCACTTCGTGATCACTGAAGGCTTCCTGAGGGCCACCACCATGGGCCAGATGGGCTGGCTCTTCCTCATGGCTGCTCTCTACATCACTGGCGCCTGCCTTTACGCCGCCCGCATTCCTGAGAGATTCTTTCCCGGCAAATGCGACATTTGGGTGAGTGCACTCGGTCATGCATAGCTCACAAAATAAACCAAAAGGCTGCAAAGGCAAAGCAGCAAGCTGTTTTCCGATTTAATTAAAGAGCGTGCGGCAAGTGTAACAGCCAAGCCTGTCAGTGTTGAAGTGCGTAATGACTTTCCGCCTTTTAAATAGCTCTGGTGTGTGATAAATTATTCCGCACCTCCTACCCAGCTGCAGGATTGTTGATGGTAGATGTTGCTGTTTTTGACCTCAGGCTTTTATAAAAACTCACAAACGAAAGGACTTTATAAAAGGAAATAACGGCTTCAGGTTGGACGCTATTACTGGTCCTTTTTTAGGGAACAGCAACAGCAAGTCTGCCTGAGAACAATGTTTAAAAGCCCTGCATCATTAAGTCAAATGAACTTTTAAAATGTAAAACAGATTGACGTGGTTCATGCACACTGTCTAATCAACCACTCGCTTCTTGATCCATAAGGTGATTTTTGAATATCAAAAATGACAAAAATATCAGGCAAAATGACACGTACATCAATCTGAAAGGCGCAATAACAAAACAACATGGTTAACGGCCCAAACACAGTCATATAACGAAACGATTACAACTGGTTTAGGTAAATAAACTAACCATGTTTTGAGGCTCAGGGAAAAACGGCATGTAGAACATTTGTAGTGAAACAGAATGAAAGCTTTCCTTAAGCAGGGTGGCAGAAACTTTTGATTTGCAATTAAAATTTCATTATTTTTGTCTAAGGTCATTTTTTTGGAATATGTCAGACCTCCAGTTTACAAGCACTTCATTATTACTCTTCAAAATATGGATACGATTAAAGTTGCAGCCCCTGCGATTTCAAACGAAAGAATTGTTCATTCCTACCTGTTGGCTGCATTAATCTTCTAGCTTCCCTGCAAATCTAGAGAAGGAAACTTCAAATCCAAAGAATATCAGAGCCCATCCAGGTGAAGGGAACATTTGCAGCACCTGCGTTTCATCTCGTCTTTCTTCTGACCTTCCACAGTTTCACTCGCACCAGCTGTTCCATATCTTGGTGGTGGCGGGGGCCTTCGTGCACTTCCACGGTGTCTCCAACTTGCAGGAGTTTCGTTACACAGCAGGAGCAGGCTGCGCAGTGGACAGCGCCCTGTGAGCTGGGCCGTGGTGCCGGGACGCACCACCAAGGGGATATTTAATTAAAAAAAAACAAAAAACTTACCACCGCTGCCAGTAACAACTCGGCCCCTGTCTCTCTTGCCTCGCTAAGAAGGCAACACTGAACGACAATGCTTTGGTTTTTAAATTTTTTTTTTTTGTTGTTGTTTTTTTTTTGGTCATTTGCTTTGATTTTGTTTCGTTTTTCCTCCTTCCTTTTCTCTTTACTTTCCCACCTCTTTAAACGGAACGCATCGAGTGATTCAGTGGGCGCGGGTTCAAGATGGCTAGACACAGATGCTGAAAATTTCTTAAAGAGACACTCGAGCTCGATCATGCCGTTGGAATTATCTTGCAAGTGGAAATGGGGCTGAGAAACAGTTGGGAGGTTTTCTATAAAAAAAAAAAAAAAAAGGTTTTAATCGTCAATGCTTTTTTTTTCATGTAAATAAGATTTCTAAATTTGGGGTATATAGATTTATACAAACATATAGAAAAAAAAAATCATAGTATTATTAAATTGAAAGGAAGGAGTGATCGTTTGGATGAAAATGTGACTTTGCTGATAGAAGGAGAAAATTAAGAACAAGAAAAATGAAGGGGTGGAAAAATCTAGGAAATCTAGGAAGAAACAGGGTTTGGGGCGAAACGCTAGACCTGAGGGGGCGTTCCCAAAACCCAACGCTGGTGATTTGGGGGAACGAGTCCTGGGTGAGTACAGGTCTGGATCTCTTGGTCAGCTGCTCAGTTGAGGAAAAAAGGCTTCACTCCATTGACCAACGGGAGGAGAGCCAATGGCTGAGGGTTTCTGAGCAAAGCCTTAGGCCTGATGGGGGCCAGGTTCATAGGAACAACGGCCAGGACAGAAATTCACAACACAGGCCTTAAAATGTCTTTTCTGGCTCCTTTTCCTTCTTCCTTTCTCATGAAAGCACCCTTACATGCAAGAAATTCTGTTCCTGCGTGGTCACCCCTTTTATTTTTTCGATTCCTTCTAAGATCCGTGATACATGGATGTGTCCCGGGGTGTTTGGCTTCATGATCTATAGTATATGTTTTTCCTTTTTTGTTGGATTTTTCTTTCCTTTTTGTTCCTTTGCATCACGCTGCTCTTGAAGCGCAAGGAACCAGACTCGTCGTTTGCCTCCCTCTTCCGAACAAGGGGACACAGAGGACCATTTTTTTTTACAGATCCATTAACAGGCACCGGGGTTAACTTTTTAAAATCAGATTAATTATTGCCACAACCTGGGTTGGATAGAGACCCGTTTATCCAAACTCACACTGTACCCGTCACTTTGGGTAATGTGGGTTTTCTGTCTGCAAAAACCTGAAGGGACAGGACAAACCCACTCAGGGGAATTTTATGACAATGTTTTATAAGATCAAAGAGCAGGAGGGGACATGTCGAGCTGCCATATCTGCTCTGTTTGTTTCACGTTTCAACATCAGTAAATCTCGCCCCAAACGAAATTCAGGCTCAGTTTGAATGTGGGGCTTCTCACACACACACACACAAAAATCTCGGGGGATCAGCTTCACACACCCTTCAGCCTTGCTTCATCAAAAGAGACGAGTGCTTCGTATGCGAGTGACATCATCTAGTCTTATCAGGCCTCTCACTCTGACTCTACCAGCAGACCGTTTGTGTTGACCGTTCCGGGCCCCGTCTGACCACCAACACAAGGCCTTGATTCTCTGCGAAATGTCAGATTCGTTTTTTGAGAGGGTGTGTTTCTTTACTCATTTGTTTAAAATTAATTTATTATTCATGTGTGAGAGGTGCATACGATTCGTCATGGAAGCACACAAGTTGTGAGTGTCTGCAGTAGAACCTTTATATCTGCTGTTTTGTTCTAATAAAAAGATTTTGAATTTAAATGGTCCACGTGTTTTCCATACAGGCTGTCGATGGATGGATTAATAGATACACACAGAGAGATAGATACCAAGAGTGATAGATTAGATAGATACAGAGGTAGATAAACTGAAATACTGAGAGATTCAAAAAGAGCTCGGACACGGAACGATCGATTAGATAGATATAGTTAGAGAGATGCACAGAAACTAAGGTATACAGAAAGATGGATACAAAGAGATTAGGAGACAGATCGATAGAAAGAACAATACACAGAGAGATCGATAGAAAGACTGATACTGAGCGAGAGATGGATGGACGCCAGTATTGACATGCAGATGTGAAGTGAAAGTGACTATTTTCCATTGCGAAACAGCGCTACAGTGAACCGCAACGAAACGCATCCTCCACATTCAACCCACACGCATGGGGCAGCTACTGAAAAAGCCTGGGAGCAATGATGGGGACAGTCCCTTGCTCAAGGGTACCTCAGAGCAACCTACCGGTGTGGCATTTGAACCCACGACCTTCCACTCCTGGGGCCAGACACAGATAGACTGACAGACAGAGATAGATCGATAGATGCCAGTACTGAAATGTCGACGTGTGATATTTCTGGGAAGTAACAATTTTAAAACTGAAACAATCTCAGTAAATCTGGTAACTTTTATTTGAAACAAAGTGCCAATGACCACTTTAAAAGTTTACAGTCTCTAAACAAAAGTATGTGTGTTAATCATCATGAACATCCTCTCAGTATCGTCACAGCGTCCTATTTCCCTGTAAGCCCTGGGTCAGTCTAAAGTGGAGACTCCGGCCTCGATCCTGTAGTCTGCTCACCTCTAGTTGATTAATGTTCTCCCACATTGTGGCCAGAGTTCCTTGGTGCTCGTCTACAAGACTGTTTACAGGATAACGAGTAAATAAACGGGGGGGGGGCATTGCTATTTGGACCATGTAGGTCACTTGATGCACTTCATTCACTTCATCTCATGTTCGGGCCACATGATCATCCTCATCCTCTGACTCCTCCTCTTCCTGTTGACCCTTTTTCTGCAACGAAGAGATGAGAATGTTATTTTCTCCACAAGAGGCTCAATAACAGTCATCTGTAGTTCATTTAACAATACAATAAAAAAAATATCATTTGTTTATGACTAATAATATTAACACTTTAAACAGATCTCGCTTTAAACGTTTTCCAGTTTTAGTCTCACTCACCAATTTAAGGAAGTCAATGAGCTTATAGGCATCTTCTCCAGTGGACAGGTCCAAGAAGTCACGTGGGATTCTGTAGGACAAACATGGACTTGGCTGGACTGTCACTTCACTGGTGGTGTACCGGAAAGCAGGGATATCCTGAGAAGACAGACAGTCCTTCAACAACCTCATTTATTTTTTTCCTCATTAACTCGATGAGCTTTACAGCAACATGATGTAAATTGAACTTGGTTAAAAAAATGTAAAAGCAGAGTACGAGTCGAGCAGGAGAGGCGGTGAGTAAGTGCAAATTAGGCGCCTTAGAGGTGTCAGGAAGACGGTACCTTGCTCAAGGGTACTTCAGGGCAACCTACTGGTCCGGGACTCGAACCCACAACCTGATTATGCGGCCTGGTCCCTAAACGCGAGGCCAATGCACTGCTAGCCCGTATCATGCAGCTTTAGTAGAAACTAGGTATGATGTACCTGTAGCGCTGTTCCTTCTTCTGTGTCACTTGCCGTGAGGCTGTTTCCGGAGGTTAGCTCCTCCCACGTGAAGAGCAGGGAGTCTGTAACCGCACCGAATGGATTAAAGTCGATCAGCCATACACGCCCCTGTTAGAAAACACAGCATCACACCAACGTCTTTCTACTGTCCTGCATGCACAAACACAGGCTTTATTCATTGTCTGGAAATCCTCACCGTGCTGTCTCTGTACACATCCAAGACAACTGGAAAAAACACAAAAACAAAACATCGATTTTAGCAGCGTATTTTAAGTGCAGAGCTAAAGTTTTGAGCCGTTTGTCTTCCAAAGATCCAGACTTTCTGGTACGCTTAATGTCCTGTTGAGGAACAGTTCTCCAGGCTTCCTGAAGGACAACGTTTCTGTCTCATTTTCAGTGCAGTCCCCGTACCTGGACAGTTTCAGAGACAGAATCAGTGTGGGATCATCTCTCGCTTTGGAACAGCCTTCAAGAAGCCTGGAGTTCTATCCCTGAAGACACATAAGAAACGAACAGAAAGCTCTGCTAAGAGAGTCCATGCTGTGCTAAGGAACTGCTGGTCAAAAAGCTGGTTTCTCTGTGTGTTTCTAGACTGCATGTACGTGTGTTTGCACATGCTGGAGAAATGAGAAAAGAAGAAATGAGGGGTCAAGACTTTTGCACAGCTCTGTGTTCCTCCTTTTCCTGTCTGAAGTTCAGCAAAGATCACTCACAGTCCTCATCAGGGAACCGGTGCTGGATATGGTCTCTGAAGAACTGCAGTATAGAGCAGGAGATGCTCGCCTCCTGTTTGGAGATGTGCTGGTAATGTTGAGTGTAGTCTCTCTGAGAGATACCTGGGAAAGTCAGAAAACATCTGTACAGTTCACATCTGGAACCAGGTTTTTTTAAATAGCAATTGAAAAAAGTGGGTGTGACTTAAGATATAAAGGCTATGGCAACAGTGTTGCAGTGGTCCTCTAGTGTTTAGCCACTAGGCCCATGATCAAAAGGTTGTGGGTTCCAGTAGGTTGGCCTGAGGTTCCCCTCAGCAAGGTACCGCCCCCATCACTGTTCCCTGGGAACTGGATATGGCTGCCTACTGCTGCACAGTGTGCGTGGGTTAAACGCAAAGAAGGATTTTGTTGTTGTTTCCGGTGCGCTGTGTATTTAAAATGACAAAAAGAAAGAAAAAAAAACCTACTGGCAATCTTTCGATCATGGGCCCTCGTCCTGAAGACGCTTGATTTGACTTTCTGTAAAACTGAACTGGGGAAAAAAGAGACTAGAGAAAAAAACGAGACGCGTGGATTTCATACCAATAAGCTTGTTCTCCTTCACGAAGCAGCGGAACTCCCCTCCTGGAATGAGCTCGCTCCATTTCCTTAGAACCAGCTAGAAAAGGATGGATAAACGTTACTCCTAGAAACGTTTGATGCAATTTTACAGTAAAGTTTATGTTGACTATTCTAACATGCTTAGAGGCAGGAGTTAAAGGCATCAATGTGGTTACAGTGTCGACGAGCACAGAAAGCTCATTGCAAGAATGCAATCTCCAGACAGAAAGGACCCAGACCGTCCCGCCGGGACCTTCTCGCTGCGAGGTGACCGCGCTACCCACTGCGCCAGCATGCTGTCCATTTTAGACAGATCCATCCCCTTCCATGATGCTCCAACCCTGTTCTGGTTGTTTATGATGCCCTTTCAGCAGATTTCTAATCAAATTCACTTCCGTTCCATCTCCTATCGTCTGAATACGGTCAATAAAAAGATCTCTTACTGCAGGACTGAGCAAGAGATGCAGGTGAGCACAGTTCGATAAGTGCATTGAATGACATCATCAGTCTAAAGTGCACTATTGACCTAACTAGAATGGCAGTCAGGTCTCCAGATAGGGTGAATTGTGTATGTTAACTATGGAATAAAAACAGTCCACACGTCTCACTGCTCAGTATCGATCCTCAGATACAATCAGACAAACGTGGTTCACATTAGTGCGGGTTCACGACTCCGATCTCTCTGTCCGTGTAAACAAACCTGCAAAGTAAAACGATCTGTGCAGATCAAAATCCACAGTCAAATGCACTTATGACTTACAAGTCATTTATACAGTTTTGGCAGAAGAGGCCGATTCATTTTCTCATTTTTATGAACGATGTGGTGACCACAACAGGGAGCAAGTCATTTTAAATTAGCCTTTTCCAACAGCTAAAATAAAGAAAGATCCTTTGTTCTAAAAAGAGATCGAAAAGATTTGGTTTCTTTGCCCAGACAGCTCAGAAAACAGATCTGGATCATTTTAAGGCAAAAAAAAATCTCATTCTGGGAATACAAACATGCCTAAAATGCATCCAACTTCCCATAAGGTGGCAAAAGTGTCTATTCTTTACTCGAATACAGATAAAGACACCTCTGATAAAAGTCCATATTCGATTTCTGAGTACAAGTACAGAACGCAGGCTGAAATTAACTCCGGGTATAAAAGTATAAGCACGCCTTTGAAGGACATTTCCAGCGTCTGTGAAGGTCACACCCATTTTACACTGAAAATCTTGCTGGGAAGGTGATGTAACGGAGGATTCCCCTCTAATGCTAAAGAAGGGGCGTGTTTTGAAAATGTTCAGAAAGTGCAGATATTTGGGTTAAAATGTTGCCAAATGACAAGGTCATCAGAAAAAAACCAAACACATCACAGACACCTGAAAACGACTTTTTTACTTCCCATCTCGGCCTAAAGCATTCGCCTTAATAATCAAGATCACTTCTATTATGATCTAAAAGCACTTTCCATCCACAAATTTACAACATTAATAAAAAGAAACAACAAGATCAAAAGCCAAAGAAATGGAATTTAAACAGAGGCTTGGGTTTGCCTGAACTAACTCCAATACGTGTCCTCTGTTGCCCTCTGGTGGCCAACATACATATTGCAACGGGTTAAAACTATGTGGCCAAGTTCTTTTTTGTTTTTTTTTTTTCACAGAATAGTATGAAACTCTATTTCTCATTATTTTTCTACACTGAAATCCAAAGGTCATGCCAAACATCTGGGACAATGGGAGAGAAGTTAACATCTGGACCTGGATGTTCCTCTTTTTTTTTATAAAACAGTCTGAAGATGTCTTTAAACTTTTATACATCCATGTATAGAGTCCATTCACATTCATGCGTTTGGAACATTCAGTCACAAACAAATCATAAAAAGAATGAATTGCATAATAAAATCCGAAAGAAATGTAGAATACTGATACGATCGAAGTCACTTGATTATCTCCAGGGATGGAATGTAACCTCTAAATATCAAGAACCTGAATATTCTGGATAAACGCTCGTGCAACGCGCGTGTCTGTTCGTGTCACCTCATAATTTATGGCCGGATCCGGAGAGTCGTCGCTGCACTGGAGGAACCTGCCAAAGCAGAGAGAAATACAACCGTTTTCACACAGGCTTAATTCACAACGCCAAAATCTAGAACGCTACGAAGATCCGCAGTTTGTGAGTACGAGGAACTCTGTGCATGCTCACTTACGGCTGTGTGAGGTCATGTGTGATGAAGTCTGAACTTTTAAAGAGAAGGAAGATGTCGCTGAGGCTCTGACACTGCAAAGAGCTGTTCAAGGCGATCCAGTTTGCATCCTAAAGCGTGAGAGGAGACAGAGACTCGTGGACATGGAAGGGTGCACATAATTCTGTCGCAGACACAGAAGAGATACTGGCAAAATGTAAGAAATATCAACGTAAAAAAAAATTAAGAAAAAAAAAAAAATGCCATCAGCGTCCTCGCTAAGACTTCAAACAGATATATTTAAGGTGGAGTCCTGCTGTGGCCATATTAAAGTGAAAATCATCGTGAAACACAATGAAATTAAAATTTAACGCACCCGGAGAGCAGTGACGGGGACAGTACCCTTGAGCAAGGTATCGTCCCCGTCATTGTTCCCCGGGCGCTTTAAATAGCTGCCCCCTGCTGCACGATGTGTGTGGGTTAAATTCAGAGGCGTCATTTCGTTGGGGTTCACTGTGTGCTGTGCTGTGTTCCACAATGACAAGCAGTCACTTTCACTTTCACTAAACACTAGGCCCTCTTTTTTTGTATTTTCAAAATGACTGAAGTGAAGGAATCTTCATACCATTTAAGAACTACCATCAGTCTACTGAAACTAATAGATCAATAAACTGTATATATAAGAATATATACAGAATTATATTATAAGCTTCTTTTCCTTTAGGCTAGGGGTCGTCACCCCCTGCTACCCTGGATTTCTGTCTTAATTTGTTTAAACAGGACTGCTATGTAGATGCACCTGAAGAAAACAATTGCGATTGTGATTGTTCACTTGTTTAAAAAAAGAAAAAGTGCTTTCAAATACTAGGAGCAAAATGAATTTGATCAAAGTCCAATTAAGCAGAACTAATTAAGCTCACCCTGTGATGAAACATGCTGAAAAGCTGACCGTAATATAACGGGTGTGTCTCAATTGAGGGGCCGCATCCTTCGAAAGGTGCTGCAAGTGTAGGTGTGGACAAGCGAAGGACAGACTGGAGCACAGACTGAACGTTGACTGTTCCTGTTGCCTAGCAACCTTGAAAGTTGCAGCTAGTGCCACGGCTATGCAGAACAAACTAGCTACGAATATTCATATTAAACTGAAAAAAGGAGACAGGCTGTGTGAATTTTAACTGATAATATCAAGCGTCACTGCTGTGCAATGAACTATGGGACATGGTTGGAAAAAATGCACAGGATGCTCTGGATTCTCCGTTTCCATGGCAACGGAGGCTGCACTTCTCGGTCGTGTTTGGAGGAGCTTTTGAAACGGGACTATTGGCGGCTCTGTGATGGACACTGCCTTCTAACGCAGCCACGTAGCCCCTGAATTGGGACACACCCAATTTATCATACAGATTACCGCCAGAGAGTATGATCTGCTCACCCGTGGGGCACTCCAATTGAGTTTGGGGAACACATGGCCCCCCAGAGTGTTTATTGCTTCCTGCACCTCCGACTTGAATTCTGGGAATTCTGGTGCCTGTGAAGAAGTGAAGAAGTCAGCAGTCGGACAGAAACACTCAACCTAACGTCCCATAAAACCAAGGATTAGACAAATCACTCTGTCAACTTTCAGACTCAGAACTCAGCGTCCTGCTCTACATTTCTGTAGGCATTTAAAAAATATTTTAAAATCCCTCAGTAACTGCTTGCTTATTTTAAGAAACTAAGCAACACTGCCATGTTTGATTAAATCAGATTTCTTTAACTCTTAGAAGTCCCGGGATATTTTGGCCAAAGGGTCTTGTATCCTTTTTCAGCAGAACTTAGAGGACAACTTTTCATTTTAACCATTAAATTTTTTTTTTTAACTGTTCAAAAATGACAAAAAGAGAATATTTGAATTTATTCCCAATTAAACCTGCCGTACAGCTTCAGATGCAGGATACAGCACAATTTTTCTGTGTGGCACGATTTGAAAACACCACCGTTGCTGAAGTTGAGACGTTATACTCAATTTGAACTTTATCTGAAGCTCTGATGACGACACGGCCCCATAACTTCCACACAAGATGTTTTTACCATGAAGATTCACACACGTCTCATTCGTGGCACGGATCCTCAAAGACGTCAATGAACAAGAGTTTTAAAAAATTTGCCACAAAGACATGAAAGTCCATCCACCCAGGAGGTGAAACTCACCATGACGACCCTTGTTGTCTCATCGTCAGACCACTGGCAAAGAAAAAGCAATCATGACCTTTGACATCCACCTTCACAACATGACAATCAGAAATCATAACACTTTTGTTCATCTACTCAATGAAAAACATTTCTTTACATTTGTGTGACCATAACGAGGCAATAAACGACTCCACATGAATATTATTCATATTATCATTATACAGAAAACAAAACAAAAAAATTCCTGTTAGAAATTCACAGATTTGGGACTCAAACAGATTTAATTTAAAACACATTTTTCCCCTTTTGGAATATTTCATTCTGTATCAAGCCATGCTTGATGTCACAATAAACATTTGCCTTAATCTGCCTGTTAATCCAGAAGTTGAATGAGTCGCTAAAACGAGCAGCCATTCAGAGCAGAGGTCATTTATACCAGTTTTAAAAAGACAGAAACTGAAAGAGTCTGTTTAGATCAAGAAAAAAATGACTTCTTTGGTACGGAAATCCACAAAACTATCAAGAGTCACATTCGAAAAAGCCCCTTTATCCACTCAAACGAACACGACCCACCTGGACATCCTCCTCCTCTTCCGAGTCACTGTTGTTGGTCTGTGAACGCTGATTGCTGTTTTCACTATTGCAAATGAGAGCAACTGATTAATCACCTCAACCACTGACCAAACACTCGTCTATCGATGCGATCTCCAAAGCTCTCACCTTCCAGAAACCACAAGAGTCCCGTCATCCAAAAGATAATCGATTACATTCTGAGGCAGAGGCAGAATCAAGCTGGAAAAAGAAACTAAAGTCATGATATGACATAAGCAATGACACCAAGCCTTTACGGCATTTTCATTTCATTTCAATCCAAAATGATACAATGTGAAACTCACATATTTGGAATAAATGACCGCCACCTTCTTTATAGTGTCACTGAATGGAACCAGACGTCCGCAACACAAATACAACCACTTTATTTCCAACAGTGAACCTACATGTGCACATTGGGTGTTTCTCTGAAATGCTGATGAATGTTAAACTTCATTGGGGACTATTTACATTTCCAAAACTGCAGTAAACAGACGTTTTACACAGTCCTTTTACCTCAAGAGAGCTTGAAGTGAGTCTTCAGACGTCTGGTTCCATTCACCACCAATAAGGACTGAGCCTTTAACCCTGAATGACATTTCTAACTTCTTAATGACTGGAATATGCACAGATTTGTGATTTTAAAGTCTTTTGCCTTGACATTTTGGGCACTATCACAAGAAGAGGCATCAGAAATCAGTGATAAGGCATCTCCTTCAATCATCACTTCCATGGAAAGTTGGCTAGCTTGTTTATCTGAGTTGTTTCTCCAGATTTTAACGAGGCACTTTTCTAGAGTTATAACAAATATTACCAGCAAACCTCACCTTTTAATCGTGTGCGTCTTAAATATAGGATACCAAACAGAAAACTGGCAATTTACAACCTGCTCCTTCTTCATACTGCGGACAACACAGGCAGCGGTGCAACATCAAAACAGTCCCCCATCCCCGACGCCAATAGTTCCTATTAATTAATATTAATATTTATCATAATCTTAAAAAATACCTTTTGCTTCCAGATGAACACTCACTATATGACGTTATTATTCACTCGAATAAATTTAACTAATCATGACTACATTAACACGACACGGGGAATTATTTTAGGACGCACATGAGGGCGCACGCTCAAATCGCACGTCGCGCACTACGTAGGGCTCATAAAATGAACAAAGCGGCGCATAATCTAACAAGCACTTGTTCGTTCTGGGTTTAAACCGTTGAAAGATTAACTGCCAAAAATAATAAAGTACGCCGTTTAAGCGAGGGGCTATTTTCCACGCGTCACCTAGTGCACTACGTAGGGAGCAGGAAGCAATTTGGGATTTGACCAAAAACTTGTGACCGTTCCTTTGGCCTTTGTACACGTGAGTGACAGGAGTGTTTTCATTTAGAGCTTTTCTCTTGAATCGTAGCGTTTCAGAGGTTTGGGGGCTTGAACAGATCTACTCCACCAGCTGGTAAAATCGTGTTTTTCATTTACCTGGGGTTGAAAGTTAGCTGCATTTTGAAATAATCGGCAGTTTGAGCTTGTGTGTTTCAGGTTCTTCATATTTGAATTACTTTGTGCAGAATTATCACAGTGTCTCCTGGGTTCTGCAAAGATGAGCTCTCTGAAGAACCAAACCACAGAGCCCCATGTCATCAAAGAGGAGGTAACTGATGGCCAGCACTGGACTTTCTATAAGAACAATTGTTATTATATGCCATTGTGAATGCTTTATACATGTGTTCACTCATGTGGCTGCATTGCTGGCAGGTCATTGCTGCTGGAAAATGGGTGAAGCTTGAGAAGACCACCTATGTGGACCCATCTGGAAGTACAAGGTATAGATCTGCTGTACTTGGAGGAACCTCCTGGACCTTTAACATTCACCTTCCCTTGTTCTGTTGAAAAACCTCAACAGAACAAGGCATTGTCCCTAATGCTTGACTTCTCTAGTTTGCTCAAACCACTTATGGCAAAAAATCTTTCCTATCTGATCATTTAACACAATTACTTATTGACATCAGGCAATTTTAAAACTTTATTTAAACTGGTCTGGTTAACAGTGATTTTTCTTTGAACTTGAAATGGAAAGAATTCTTAAAAAGAAAATCAAATGTGATATATAAATGTATATGATTAATATTTAAATAAATTACAGCCTCAGAATAATATGCCAATTTCCTCAAAATAAGTATAATTATGTGACCTCTTACAGGATATTTACATCTTTGTCTTTTTTTAAATAAAAGATTTTCAGTAAGAAACACCAGTCTGAGATGAGCAGGTGACAGTATTCCCACTGGATTGATTAATTTGTAATTGCTGAAAGTTAAAACCGTAATCAGAATTTGATTTACTGAGAAGCGGAGAAGGTCCTGGGTTCAATTCCCAGGTGGGACGGTCCAGGTCCTTTCTGTGTGGAGTGGACATGTTCTCGCCTTGTCTGTGTGTGTTTCTTCTGGAAGCTCGGTTTCCTCCCATCGTCCACCTATTAGATCGGAGATGCCTGTTTGTCCCCCTACATGTGAGAGTGTGTTTGTATGTCTGCCCTGCGATTGACTGTCCTGTCCAGGGTGTTCCTGCCTTTCACCCTGTGAGAGCTGGGATGGACTCCAACCCTGCCTCCGACCCTAATCAGGACAAGCGGCTCCGAAAAAGGGTGCGAGAGTTGCCCAAGTGAAACTTGTTTCCAAAATACAAAATCCAGGACCTGAATTTGAGGTTGAAGACTTTTGCCACAAACTGAGCTCCAACATCCAGGCGGTTCTGGGGAGGATTTTTACACACTAGACCCAAACTAACCATCTCTTAAAGGGCCCGTACCCTGCGGTTTTAGTGCACTTTCATCCCCTCCCATTTACTTCCCCCTAAAATCAGACATTAAATTATACAGAATAAACTTTTCCAGCTTTTCTTTATCCCGCACAATTATAGGCTGTTTAGATACTAAGCCATTAAAGAGACGCTCTGGCCGGATTAAAGATGTAATCTTCACTACAGCTGTTGGACTTGCTGTCTTGCCTTCAGTGGAGTCAAAATAGCTTTTGTAATTTAAGATCTAGAAAAAAAAAACCTCAGATGATGGATCTTGAAGGTGGGAGGACCCTTTGGAAAAAATGACGACTTTTCTGGGGTGGAAATAGACTTTTGGTTCCGAGTTCTTTGGCGAGCTCAGCGATCTGGATTTCTACAGGAAATCCTAGTGGTACAGGTCTTGAACCCCTCATTTCTTCATAATTTGCTTCCAGATTTACTTGTATTTTAGTATGTTTTTGAGGAACAGTTCTCCAGATCGTCCTGAAGGACAGTGTTGTTGTCTCTCATTTTCAGTCCAGTCTCTGTACCTGAGCAGTTCTCCAGATCTTCCTGAAGGACAGTGTTGTTGTCTCTCATGTTCAGTCCAGTCTCTGTAGCTACCAAGCAGAACAAAATGAAATGAAAATTTTTGATCCATTTTATGTATTCTGTATTCATTCATAGGCTCTTAAAAGTTGTTAAAGTCACTGTCTAAAATCAATACTGACCTCTCCCTCCAGAATATGGGAGACGGCAAAGAGAACGACGAGACCCACCAACACGGCTGCAGACGGTGCGTCTGTGCACCCTTGTTTTCTCAGAGATGTGTGTGAGGCACGTTTCTTTATTTTAAAGATTTTCTTGATTTTAAGGTGTGGGGATCATCGCTTTGCTGAAGAGGACCCTGCATAAAGACTGCGTAGTCCTGGTCAAACAGTTCAGGCCACCAATGGGATGCTATACTTTGGAGTTTCCTGCAGGTATGTGTGTGTGTGTGTGTGTGTGTGTGTGTGTGTGTGTGTAAGCGCACGTGTGAGTTAATTGCCTAGTAATGACACAGAGGGTCTTCTGTATCACGTCAGGGCTTATTGATGATAATGAAACTGCTGAGGTGGCTGCACTGAGAGAGCTGAAAGAGGAAACGGGTTACAAGGGAGAAGTGGTGGGAGTCACTCCAGGTATAACAGCTGTTTCTTGACATAAATGACGGTATGAAAAAAAGGAGCGTCTTATCAAACAAATGAACAGTCGCTCATCCTCTCTTTCTTTCGTTCTCCCCTCTTTGCGCTCCATCAGTCACGTGTCTGGATCCAGGCCTCTCCAACTGCACCACGCAGATTGTGATGGTGAACATAAACGGAGATGATACGGAAAACCTAAACCCCACCCAGCAGCTGGGTGAGACACTTGCTATATTTTACTCATTTATTTCATCACGCTCTGCTATAAGTGGCCCAAACTCAGTCTCTCCTCTTGTTTTTCTCCGTTTGTGTCCTTGTTTAGGCGATGGCGGTAAGTCCTTTATGTTGAGCTACTGATTTCACACTTCTGAGTCTTTCTTTTGCTCCAAAGTTTGAGATCAAATCCCTTTTCCAGAGTTTGTGGAAGTGATTCATCTGCCGTTAGATGAATTTCAGCTGAAAATTGATGGTGAGTATTATCGATGATGAATCATTCGTTAAAGTTTCTGCACGCTGCACTGATGTTATAAGAAAACAGTGTTTAATACACTATTCAAACCTGTTCGGCTAAACGGTGAATGAATTTCATTTTTATGATCAAAATGCACAGGTTTGAACAGATACACCACCAACACTTGTCATTTTCAGGATTCGGTCTGTGACTCAGGTAGTTTGCGCAGCTTAGCCTTGGATGTCTGTGATTGAATAATTCCCCAGAAGTGATTACAGTTTCTTTCTTCTAACACTTGTCTTCAGTTTTACCCACAGAGTGCGTTGACCTGATATGACCACAGGATTTTGCTGTGTAGTCCAGATTATTGTCGGCTGGCCTGATCCCACCCATTTGAGACTTTTTAGTTTGCTGCACTGACCAACCAGTGATTCTCACGTGATTTTAACGTTGTGTTATACAGTGAAGAATGAGGCTGCAGTGAGAGCAACAGATGTTTTCAGGGTCTATATTTAAATTTACGTCTCTTATCCAGAGCGACTTACATATCCTAATTACAGGGACAGTCCCCCTGGAGCAACTCAGGGTTCAGGGTCTTGCTCAGGGACCCAGTGGTGCTAGTGCTAGAGGTGGGATTTGAACCGGGGACCTCTTGATCCAGAGGTCCGTAGGCAAGTACCCTACCACTAGACCACCAGCACCCAATTATCTAGATAATATATCTAGATTTACCCTGTATATCCATCAGCCGGGCCACTGTGGTCATTTCCCTGCTCTCCACGCCTTAGAAATATGCTTTAGATGTACTTTTTGGGGTAGCGGTTGCCTAGTGGTTAGAGAGGTACCCTTGAGCAAGGTACTGTCCCCATCACTGCTCCCCTAGCACTTAAATAGCTGCTCCCTCCTGCACGTGTGTGAATAGGATAAATGCAGAGGCTGTATTGAGTTGTAGTTCACCGTTTGCTGTGTTTCACAATGATATGGTCACTGATGAGGGCATTTTTACTTTAAAATGCTCTTCAAGGGTGAGTTAACACATTTCATTCAAAAGTAGGTAACTTATACTCAAATTGCATATATGATATATATATATATATATATATATATATATATATATATATATATATATATATATATATATATATGTTAGTGGTATGCAGTGGTTACTTACTACCAAAACTGGTTCAAGGAGGGATAACCATTGAATTGGTAACAGGGCCATGGGGTCCCAATGCTCAACCATGTGTTTGGGGAGCAAATGCTAGCCTGTCTGTTCCAATCCTACAAAACAGCTTCTGTACAGATTGCTGAAGTTATAGCTGGCTATGCTAGAAAGGTGTCAGAACACACAATACATAACAGCTTGCTATGTATGGGAATATGTAGCTCCAGATTGATCAGAATGCCCATGCCGATCCTTGTCCTCTTCCAAAAGGGCCTGCAATTGGCACGCAGGCGTCATAGNTATGTATTTATATATATATATATATATATATATATATATATATATATATATATATATATATATAAATACATAAATATGTTTAGATTGTTCTCATTAAGTTCTCAAAATGGCATGGAAAAGAACATCCTCTATATTGGTCAGCCATGATTCCTTATGACTGTTTTCTGGGGGGGAAAAAGTAGCAGATTTCCAACTTAAATGTGGTTTAAAAGTGTAAATCCTGGTGGAAAAAGGCTCTTCAGTCAAGATAGGTCGGGAATATGTCCACCGAACACCCCTTAAGGTGTTACATTTCTCAAAGGGAACCGATTCGGCCTTTCTGAGTATGGCAAACGTTGGCTAAATCATCAGAATATCAGAGTCTCTCTAGGGGGGTCGCGTGGACCTTCCAGTCTCAGTGTGATGGTACCCAGTTCTAGTAGTGAAAATAGGAGAATTATGTGAATGTGTTGAGCTCTCTGAAGCACATTGAAAAGTGGTCTTGGAGGATGCATGTGCTTAATTTTATAGTGAAAGGAAGTGAAAGTGACTATTGTCATTGTGAAACAATGTTGAAAGCCCCAGAGAAGTTATGGGGACCATAACTCGCTCAAGGGTACTTCAGGACAACCTACTGGTCTGGGATTCGAACCCTCGACCTTCCGATCCTGGGGCCACCTCTCTAACCACTAGGCTTCAGTGGACCAGATCAGTGTATCGACTTGACTTGTAGCATCTTTAGTAAAATATTAATTGAAAGCCTAACGAATCTTGAATCAGATTCATTCAGACCAGACCTAAGACTCTCCTACTGAGTATCCTGTACTCTTCTACTCCAGGGTTTAATACAACTTAAAAATGTAAAAACCACAATGCAGATGTTTTGAGAAGGTATAGATCAGTTGAACAATCTCAATCGAATAGATTCACTTTTCATCTGAATTGCTTCCGTTTTTCCAGTTGTTATTCTTTCCTTGTTTTGTAGAGTTAATGAAGAAGGAGAAAATAGTGGTGGACTCTAAGGTGTATATTTATGCCATGGGAATGGCCCAAGCCTTCTTTAAACCCAACGAGCTGCCTATGCTGAAGCAGTGACGCAGCCCACACGGGACCCATCGTTAGAAACAGCAGAAGAAGGGCCGTCAGGAGAAAACGATGGTTAACGAGCAGTTCACAGCTGCTTCTCAGGTCTTGAGTGCCATTTAGATCAACAACTCGAGTCCTTTTGTTGATGTTACACGGTCCCTTGAACGTTCCTAACACTCACTAACCAAACTGACTGAGATGACTGTTCTGCATGCGATGCAGCACCAGATCGGACCAAATTAACAAGCATACCAAATTTCTATGCTGTCATCTCTTCTCCATGGAAGCAAAACAGGAAAATGAAAACAGTGCTCGCCAAAGTGATTTGTTGGGCTGAGTGATTTAAGTGGGGCTTCTTTGCTATTTCACCGGCGCTACACTGACGCCTCATTTCTAATGAGAACGTGAGAGTTGTATTAACCTTTATCTAATAAACTTCCCATTTATACACTGTTGCCTGCTGTCTATTCACACCTCCGTTCCCACCATCAGACTTTAGCATCAAGGATGCCGCAGAGATCCATGGACGGGTCTGAGAGTGTAACTGCTCACTCTCTGGTGGCCCTCCCTCTCCCCCATCACTAAGTGTGATAATGACCAATTTGGATGCCTGGAAGCTGATGTAAAGAGTTCTGCTATAAGTGTTTAGCCTGGGTTGTGTTCTCACTTACTCATTTTCTGAGCTGCTTGTCTTAATTAGGGTCTTAATTACAGCCTGTCCCAGCTTTCACAGGGTGAAAGGCGAGGAAACACCCTGCACAGGTCCCTAGTCCATCGCATGGCACATAAACTCACGCCTAGGGCGATAATTTGGCATCTCTAGTCCACATGAGCTGCATGTCTTTGGACGATGGGAGGAAACCCATGTGGACACGGAGAACATGCAAACTACACACAGAAAGGACCTGGACCGTCCCATCTGGGAACGGAAGCTAGGACAATCTTAGAGGACCCGATTCTTTAGTAATTGCAGTTCTACAATGGGGTCAAAAATCTTGTTTTTAAGCACATTTCTCACCATTTCAAGGGAGGCAGATGTTTTGGAAGTGCATGTTCAGACACATCTCAGATGGATCCGATCTCATCTGATGCTTCTGCCCAAACTTGTATAGCTCAGGCCAGACTGCGTGCCTGCTATCAATGAAAGCAGGAGGCCATCACCAAATACTCAAATTTTGAAATTCATGTAAACCCCGTGATACTAATTAGGACAAGTGGCAATGAAAATAAGAGTAATAAGGGAGTTATCTTATGTTATCGCAATTTTTTACATATGAAAATATATGAATGTTATCCCATCAATAAAAGGTTAAGCCATCAATATCCTCTTAGGCCACTAATCAATCAAGAACTTAAAAAAATCATAGAAAATGGTCTTATTATTATCCTACTGCATCTAAATGGATACCGTTCAAGATACCAGGGTCTGCTCAGACATGGGAAGAATGTCATTCTCCTGTTCTGCATTAGGATATATATATAAAACCACTCCATCTCAGTTCCCAGGCCTGAAAGGAGAGAGTAAAAAGAAAAGGTCACCTAAAACCCCCAGACAGGTAAACAAAAGCTGCTTTAGGAGAACCACATAAGGCCATTTCAACAAGGAGTTCATTCTTCTGCGGGCACTCTCTCCAGCAGCAGCCAGTGAAGGACAGCCAGCTGGATCTCAGAAGGCCCTGCTAAGTGGACCTGCAGGGGTCCAAGCGGGGAAAGTCCTTGGCCTCAAGAGGGCCCTCTTTTCTGTGATTCTTTAAGGGTTATGTACAGTTCTCTACAAAAGCCTTGAGCCCCTCATATCTTCAGAATTTGGGTTCCAAAGAACCACTCCTTGTATTTTTAAAGTATAGTTGAGGAACGGTTCTCCAGGCATCCTGAAGGACAATGTTTTTGGTTCTCATTTTCTGTACATTCCTGTACCTGAGCAGTTTCAGACACAAAAGTAATGTCGGATCATCTCCACAGAGAACCAAAGAAAGAGTAGAGCTTTGGGATGTCCTTCAAGAAGCCTGGAGAACTGTTCCTGAAGACGATTTAGTAATGACTAGAAAGCTCTTCTAAGAGAGTTCTTCTTCTTCATGTTCTTTCGGCTGCTCCCGTTTAGGGTTCGCTACAGCGGATCAGCCGTCTGCATGTCTTCTGGTCCGCTGCATCTTCCTCCTTCAAACCGATGTCCTCTCTCACCACATCCATGAACCTTCTCTTTGCTCTTCCTCTTTTCCTCTTTCCTGGCAGTTCTAAGAGAGTTCTAAGAGAATTAAAAAATCTCTTTGTATTAACAACTGGATCTACATATGCTTACACATATTTTCCTACAAAACATAAAGACATGGATCTCAACTGTAAATTCAGAAAAGATCACAATTTCACTTGGTGTTTTCCTGTTTTTATTCTTCATTATGAACCGGTGTGGCTGATCTTCGTTCCAGGAGTTGGTGGAAGAACTTGTAGAACTAACCAAGATATAATCTGATTATTTTGATCATTATGTCACTTGTTCTACTACTACTATCTACTACTATTACTTCTACTACTAATGCTAATACTACTACTAATAATGATACTACTACTAATACTGCTACTAATATTATGACGAATACTACTACTATTATTAATAATATTAATACTTCTAGGGCAGCAGCAATGTAGTGTTTTGGGAGTTGACCCCAGGATCTTGTCTTGGTTTTGTGTTCGAATCACAGGTCAGTAAGTTGCCCTGAGTTACCCTTGAGCAAGGTACCGTCCCCATCACTGCTCCCTGAGCGCTGGATATGGCTGCCCACTGCAACCCCCTGGGTTAAATACAGAGTTTGCATTTCCTTGTGGCTCACTGTGTGCTGTGTGTTCACAATGACAAGTAGTCACTTTCACTTTGAAGTTACTGTTGTTACAGTAACTTCAAAGCAATAAATATGAAACGGATTTATTTAAATGAGCGGTGCGTTATCCCCGTGATGACGTCACAGAGGTGCCAGACACTCTTGACAAAAACGCATAAATCGGACAGAAGGACAAGTGCGTGCGCGCGCACGCGCGCGCGTGTGTGTGCGCGCGCGCCCCTAAGACTCGCTCGAGCTCAGAGCTCAACGTCCCAAAAGCCGGAACTGCCTCCTTCATCCAGCAGCGCTCCAGCGAATTCGCACGGTCCGTTTTCATTCCTTCACTCCTTTACACTCTTTTTCCTTCACTCCTTTACACTCTTATTCCTTCACTCCTTTACACTCTTATTCCTTCACTCCTTTAAACTCTTTTTCCTTCACTCCTTTACACTCTTATTCCTTCACTCCTTTACACTCTTATTCCTTCACTCCTTTACTCCCTTAGTGGCTTACTAGATTAACACAATTCATTCATTAATTCTTTACTCCTCTACTTCTTTACTCGTTTATTCATTCACACCTTTACTCATTTACTAATTTACACTTTTGCTTCATTTAAACAATTTCAAATTTACTTCATTTTACTTCTTTTCACCTTTATTTATTTTCAGCTTTAAGTCTTTATTCTTACTTCCTTACACCTTCATTCCTTACACCCTGTACACGTTTACTTCTTTACGTCTTTAGACCGTTACATCCTTACACCTTCGTTCCTTTACACCCTCTACACTTTTACTCCTTTATATATTTACACTGTTACTTCCTTACTCCTTCATTCCTTTACACCTTGTACACCTTTACTCCTTTACTTCTTTATACTGTTACTTCCTTATGCCTTCATTCCTTTACCCCCTTTACACCTTTACTCCTTTACATCTATACACCATTACATCCTTACGCCTTCATTCCTTTACACAGTTTACACCTTTACATATTTACACTGTTCTTCCTTACACCTTCATTCCTTTACACCCTGTACACCTTTACTTCTTTACATCTTTACATCTTTACACCATTACATCCTTATGCCTTCATTCCTTTACACCCTTTACATCTTTACTCCTTTACATCTTTACACCATTACATCCTTATGCCTTCATTCCTTTTCACCCTTTACATCTTTACTCCTTTACATCTTTACTCCTTTACATATTTACACTGATCCTTCCTTATGCCTTCATTCCTTTACACCCTGTACCTTTACTCTTTTACTCCTTTAGACATTAACACCTCTATTCTCCTGATAGAGTGCTCCGCTCCATCCTTGTGCAGAACGAAGGATGAGTGGCGCTCTATAGACTGACTTTGGCTCTGAGACTCAGTCTGCAGTCATGGGGGGAAGAGGAGCAGCCCAGAGAGATGAAGAGTTCTCTTTCGTCAGTCCTGCAGTGAAGTATCTGCTCTTCTTCTTCAACCTGATCTTCTGGGTGAGTTCAGCTGCCCCTCACTGCAGCGGAGGGTCTAGAGAAATCCCAATCCGTTAGCATGTCAATTACATCAAAAATAAGATGCATCTTGATTGGATGTACCTCATTGCATATTCAGAATTTAAACACACAGCCCAGGTGTATCCGGTCGAGGGTTTGTATCCCAGTCTGGTAGGTTGCCCTGAGGTGCCCTTGAGCAAGGTACCATCCCCATCACTGCTCCCTGGGCGCTGAATATGGCTGCCCCCTACTGCACGGTGTGTGTGGGTTAAATAGGGAGGATGCACTTTCACTTTAAACAAGTATGTCTATAAAAATACCAACTTAAGTTTCACACTCTGTATTTTGGAAAGTTGTTAAATCACTTTTCATTTTTTCTTAAACATGCACAGTAAAGGTCAGTATCACAGTATCAAAATAAGACTACATTTTTCACCTGTACTTCTTTTTCCATGTAGATGGTGGCATTAGGGGTGGCGAGAGATTTATTTTTGTGCCACACAGTGCTGCCAACCAGACTTCGAGGAGGTTTACCCAACGTGACTTTTCATTTCGGGCTCCTCTGCAGGGAGAGCTTTATAAGGACTTTAAATGTAACATAAATCAATATCCAAAAAAGTGAGGAAAGTGACCATTCTTGTCATTAGAAACTCAGCACAGTGAACCACAGAGAAATTACACCTCTGCATTTCACCTATACACAAACACACGTGCAGCAGGGGGCAGCTATTGAAAGCGCCCGGGGAGCGGTGACGGGGACGGTACCTTGCTCAAGAGTACCTCAGGGACACCTACACATCTGGCATTCGAACACACGACCTTCTGATCCTGGGGCCAACTCCCTGCCCCAAAATTCAGCGTACAGTCTTTAAGTTTGTCCTCTTGCTCTCTGGATAATCATTCACCTCCAGTTTAACGTGCAGCTCAGAAAATGTCTTTGGCAGGACCTGCTGCTTCAGCCCAGGTCAGTTACAGTCACTTTAACTGCACTTTAATTCAGTTGTGTATTTCAGCCTCAGGGTGACAAAAGAAGGGAGGACATAATGAGCATGAAAAGAACGCCTCCAGGCTACTTATGGTTGAGTTGCCACATATTTTATTTAATGTCTACATAATTAAGTGGTTTAAAAAGTCAACAAAGTCATCCGGTTTAGTTTGGAACGAAACGCTCCAGTTTACAGAAGTCTGAACTGTTCCCACTGCTGGTGAATGGAACCAGACGTCTAGCTCTAAGAGCTCCCTTAAAGACAGGATTTGGCCCGTAAAGTGGTTCTATTTGTAGTGTAAACATGGCAAGCAGATGGTGCAAGAACTCATTTTTCTCTTCTTCAAATTGGAAAGGAACAAAAGGAAGATTCAAGCTCAGCCGTGTGTAATTTTAATAACGTGTGGGAGCTAAAATATGACATGGTCGGTGCGTTGGCACAGTGGGCAGCGCTGCCTCCTCAAAGCGCGAATGTCCTGGGTTCAATTCCCAGGCGGGACAGTCCGGGTCCTTTCTGTGTTGACTTTGTATATTCTCCCAGTGTCTGTGCGGGGATTCCCTGGGAGCTCCGGTTTCCTCCCACTGTTGCCAAAGACCTACATGTCTGGTAGATTGGAGATACTAAATGCCCCGAAGGTGTGAGTGTGTTTGTTTGAGTGTCTAGCCCCGACCCTAATCAGGACAGGAGGTTAAGAAAATGAGTGAATGAGAGAGTAGATTATGATACCCAACTGTCGTTCTTGGGTTTATCTTCAATTAACCATTTCACACCAAACCCACTGAACCACTGATTTAAGCAGAAAGTTTGAAAAATGAGTGAAATTTCCCTTTAAAAATGCCCTTTAGTGCAGGGCATAGTGGCTGCATGTTGTGTAGTGGAATCAGAATCACCTACCCGAAGGGCAGAGCCTGTTAAACAGCCATGGGACAGGTGACCTCAGGCTCCATCCTAATATTGGACATTTCGGATGGATTTGCATCGACCTAAAAGAACTTACAGAGCGAGGCCAGTGCGCAATGCTATGTGTGGTGCAAAATAAGATCAAGTTGGCCTTGTTAGAATGGTAATGAACCCCAGAACAAAACAGCTTTTCTCTTTCGCTGTTGATTCTGCCAGTTTGCTTTTACAACCTTTTCTGAACATGTTGCTGTTGCTAAGCAGCAGGTCTCATTTATTCATATGCTGATAGTGCAACACCCAGTTTTTAGGGGGGAAGCGGGCCCCATGCGGCCTTTCTCTTTTCATTCTGCAGCTCACAAATGAAGGGTCCAGATGAATAATGCCTCTTCAGTGGAAGAATTCTGCACCCACAGTGTAAAAAAAAAACAAGATCAGGGTGAAATGTACCCCTTATCACTCCCTTTTTAGGTGAAGCATTACAGCCTCACTCTTTTATTGTCCTGGACCTTCCAGTGCTGGAAAATGATCTAGTGTTAATGCTTTCTGCCTTTTTTTCGGGTGGCACAAACATGAATGCCTGAGAAGATCACACTGAAATCCACTAGAACAGGCCGGCTATTGTAGCCTGAGATTTCTACCCCTTTACGCCGAGTTTTCTAGATCTCAGAAATGCAAAACATGTCATGACACACAGCAAAGGAGACTGATCGAGAAAGAGTGAGACATTAAATTACCATATGCTGCCTTTGGAATGTACACTTTTGCAAATCAGGACAAGTAAAAACTTGCCATACTCACTCTGGACAAGGAGTTTTCCTTCATCTTTTACTGATCTCAGGAGCGTCAGAAAGAAAATCTACTTTAAATGAAACCAAATTCAGGCGCAGTTGCAGGCAGTCGCATCAAACGTACAACTTTTGTCAGTTTAAACAGATTTATCAAATGTTTTTGTGCTATATTAAAAGCCTTTTATTTCTCTTTTGACCTTTTTTAAAATTAATTTAATTTCATTTTGTGTCATTTTATCTACAAAAATTAGAATTTCAGGCGTTATTTCTTAAAGCAATTAAATTTTCCTTAAAATATATAATAAATAACTAATAGAGTTCATTGTGTAAAATTAATGAATAAAATTATCCACAGGTTTAACAATAAATTAAAATTAAATAAATAAATAAATAAATAAATAAATGTATAAACCAATAAATACCAATGAAAAAAACGATAAACACAATAAATACAATAAAATACTATAATCAAAGTATGGATCTTTAATAAATTGACCATAATTAGGATGTTTAACCTGCCACAAAGGCAAACGCGTAAATGGGAAATTAATATAACAGTTAAAGTCCACTAAAGCACATAAAAACAGTCGGTTTAATGATAGAAAAGAGATGATTGGAAGAGAAGGGTTGAAACAGCAGCAGCGTCTTTCTCTCCCTCAAAGAAAAGTTTTCCCCCAAAAGAAAAGCCACGGTAACCTGAGAGCCGAGGCTGCGAGGGCTGTGCTTTGTATAGAGGAGAATAAAAGACATTTATTGGATTAATTGAAACATGACTGGCTTCTGGTTTCGGCTCTTTGGTGCAGCAGTTCCTGTACAAATACAGAGACCCTGAAATCAAGAAAGCTACCCTCCCTCCAATAATTAAACACGTCCCTCTCGCTCGCCTCCTTAGCACAATATTCTATGTGCATTCTGCATTTCCATATTTGGAAACTAAGCTGTGCAAACAGCCTGTCGGAAATGCATCGTTTTTGTGACATCACAAAACCCAGCCCTTTGACATAAAGCGATGTGCAGGTTTTGGATGAGAAAAATATATTTAAAAAAAAGAGCATTAAGCATTTATCTCAGAAAAAACATGAACCAACCATGAAAATGTGAACCAACAGAAAAGTAAAAATACAAATATATACATTAACTTTATTTGAAAATGTGTTTTATGTATTTTTCAAAATCTGTAATTAAACCTATGTTCTTTATACCAGCTTTAAAAAAAATCAAAGACATTCTTATTAGTTAATCTTCACTTAAATGTCTTCTAATGATGTGTTTTGTCATTGAAAAAAGAAAAAAGCTATTTTTTACAAGGAAAACAATTGATTTAAATTTTAAGATTTAAGCAATTTGCTGAGGGTTTTGCACGAACTGTTTAGCCCCGCCCCTTTATTCTTATGTTTTAAGGAGTGTTTCCGTCAGAAGTGCTTTATGCATCCAATCAGCAAAGAGGTCATTAGCATATTTCAGTCTTAGTAAATAAAGTAGCCTGTTTAATGAAAGAGAAAAGGAGAAAAATTGTGTAAAAATGAATGATTTTCATTTTTGGTGCAAAAGAAATTCAACACAAACATGAAAGCTGGACTTCGGTGAGGGAGGTAGAGGCTTTCTATAAATAAACCTCTTTCAGTCTCAACACAGAACAGATCACGAAGTTGAAACCTGTGAGTGAGAGAGCACAAAAGCACCATCTTGGGCAAGTCCTGCCACTCCTTGGAAAACTATGAAGAGGATAATTATATTGTGTAATATCCTGTTATTCGCTGCCGTTCATGTTTGAGACACAAGACGTGTACGATTTCTCGTCGACAATCTTCTGGACCACACAGCCGACCACAAAACCAGGTTCTGCAGAACACAAGAAGATGAGGTCGGCTCTCCGTACCTGGGCTGCTGTCTGGGCCGGGCGTCCGGTCCAAGAGAGGAAAGTTGCAGAGTTTTGGCTCAGCTGAACAAGTCTAGAGACACACTTGCTATGTTTACTCTGCTTCAGAGTCTCAGCACATAGCAGGAGTGTTTCCCTTCAGTTCCTGCACAGGCTGGAAGATTTACTTTCTTCATTTTGCTCTGTGCACGGTTGGGACACAGTGTTCACTTCATGTCAGTAGTCTTGCTTTAGGACCTATTTTGTTAAGACCTTGTTTGAAACCAATTATCCTTGATTGAAGAATTACAGAACTTTGCAGAACTTTCCTTATTTCCTCAACTTTCATCACTTTCACTTTCACTTTTCATTTCTTCATATTCTGAAGGAAAGTGGGTCTTTAGATTCAGTGACTTATTGCAACATGTGCAAACAAAGATGTAAATACAGTCTGTCACCGTTCTAACCAGCTTTAAGTCAATATTTGGTACGTCCACCATGTTCTTCAGCGCAGCCTGAACTCTCTTAGATGCGCTTCCTTGTCATTTCTTTGAGTCCGCTTCAGGAATAGTTCTCCAGGCTTCTTGAAGGACGTCCCAAAGCTGGCTTTGTTGTGCTTGAAGGATTTGTGCATAGGTCACTATGTGGTTTAACCTACAAAAAGCAAACAATCCTCTGAAACGTGTCAGGTACAGGGACTGTAATGAAAACGAGAGCCAAAAACTTTGTCCTGGAGAATTGTTCCTTAAATACGAAAAAATGTCTGGAAGCAAAACATGAAGAAATGAGAAATGAGAAAAGTTCTGGACAGCACCATATATTAGACTGAAAATACACGTTTGCATTGACATTTCACATGAGCTCTACCTAAATGCGATGCTTTTAATTTATTTCTTTGATTCATTTGATCAATTAAGCTAATTCACTTCTTTAAAAATACTCTGGCAATGAACAGGTAAGTTGAACCAGGTGTGTTTGAGCAGATACTCTGAACTATGCTGAAGGCCGACCCTCCAGCCCTCTGTTTTAGACCATTTAACACAAAAGGGAATTCCACAGATTTTTCACATTTTCTGCATAGTTCAGTGGCTCAGATTTAAGCAAAGTCATTCAGAGTGGATTTAATCTGAGAAGGCTTATTGTAGGGAAAAATACTTCAGATTACTCTCATGTTGGGGACCAGAATCACAATCATATAGATAGATATCTTATTTACGATCCAAACCTACCAGTAAACCCAGAAAGTGAAAGTGACTACCCTTGTCATTGTGAAACGCAGCAAAACGCAACGCAACGTAATTCAACCTCTTCGTTTCACCCATACACACACGTGCAGCAGGGGGCAGCTATTGAATGCGCCCGGGGAGCAGTGACGGGGACGGTACCTTGCTCAAGGGTACCTCAGTACCTCAACCTACTGGTGAGGGAATCGAACCCACAATCTTCCGATCCGGGGCAACTCCCTCACCACTAGACCACCTCTGCCCTGTTCCACACGTCCTACATTCAGCTGAAGTGATTTTCATTGATTTTAAAAATACATTTTCAGTCTAAAACCTCTCTAAATGATGGTTAAAGAATATATTAGGTATTAGGAAAACTTGAGGTTCTCTACTTTAAAAGCTTTACATGCTTTTATTGTTTTAACATTATCCGACAATTATTATCAAAAGGGAGTGAAATGAAATACATTACGAAGATCTTATTGAACATTTTCATTTCAGTGCACTGACGGCATTGCATAGCAGCACACTGTCCTGCTTAGGAGGTGGGAGTATATTTGAATACTGCAGATATTTGCCATCTCACCTGTAAAGTGTGCAGTTCTTCCCGGTCTGTATCATCTGACGTATATCTGCCTCTTTCTGTCCCACAACAGATCATCTCTATGGTGCTGATGTCCATCGGCGTTTACGCCAGGATAACAAAGCATGGTGAGCTGCAGTAGGAAGGTCCTTTCAAAGATGATGGCACTCATGAAAGCGGCCATTCAACTTGCCTTTACTCATGCTGAATGGAGAGCATTTGACATTGGAAGCTTAGCTATAGGTTAATAGTAGCAGACAGAGGGGTTTAATGCAACAAGGTCTCGTAAATCATTGCAGAAAATGGCTAATGCAACACAAATTTGTGCAATTGGAACCAGAATTTTCTAAGATAAAATTTCACAAAAGTCCCATGAATCAAAAAAGAGAGGATTATTGTAGAAAGTCTATGGCAAATGAATGTTTTATCCCAAATAGAAGAAGAAATCTTATAATGAATTAACTATTGATTTCGGAAGATGTGAAAAAGTTGAAAAAGTTCTTGTTGACTTTGGGAAGCTTAGTGTTGGAGCTAAAGCTTAGACAGACGTACCACACATCCCGTATTCAGTGTAAAAGTCCTGAGCCTTCGTTTCTTTATATTCTGTAAGAAAATGAGGCAACAGGTGCAGTGATTTATGTGCAAACACATGTAACTCCAGTCAAAACACAAAGAGAGTTTCATTCTAACCCGCTTTGAAGTCAGTATTCACCACCACCACCGTTATTCTCCAGCACAGCCTCAACTCTCTTAGACCAGCTCTTCTTCTTCTTAGACAAGTCGTCTTCAGGAACACTTCTTCAAGTTTCTTGAAGGACGTCCCAAAGCTCTCTTTTCTTTTCCATTCTCTGTGGAGATGATCGCGCACTGCTTCTGAAACTGCTCATGAACGGAGGCTGTACTGAAAATGAGAAACAAAAACTTTGTCTTGCAGGAAGCCTGGAGAAGTGTTCCTCAACAACACATTAAAAATTGAAGAAAGTCAGACTCTTTGGAACTAAAATGAGGGGTGGATTAAGGGGTTTGCACACTACTGTGTTGGTGAATATTGTGATTTACACAGATAAATCAAAAACACTTCAGACTGAATCTAAAAATCTTTTCGATTGCATTCATTCGATGGAGGATTTTGCTACTGCATGTCTGTCTAAAGAATTCATGGTCTATGTTAACCCACGTTAGGCTGTGCTCAGCCTTATCCAAAGAGTAAATTTTAGGAACAGCTTGTGTTTTTATTGTTTCTATATTGGAGGAGACAGTAGAGGGTGTTAGTTGTGAGCTGTGGGTGAAACCAAGTCCCTCTAGTTCATGTCATATAAATGATTTCCTTTCCTTTGGTTAATAATTTTCAGTAGTTAATGCATGAAACATGAAGCATAGCTCCCCTTGGTGTTGCTTTCTCGCCCACTTTCAGTTTCCGCCTCTTTGTGGTGGTTACATGTTTGTTCATATCCTGCATTGCAGTGTATTTCCATTACAAACAAATCAAATGTGTAAGCCACGGCTAGATGGTAAGATAAGGTGCGTGGTGGTAGGGGGCGGTGATGGTCCAGTGGTAGGAAACTCGGCTATGGCCCAAGTGGTCCCAGGTTCCAACCTCCAGGACCTTCACCACTGGGTTCCTGAGCAAAACCCTTAAACCTGAGTTTCTCCAGGGGGGACTGTCCCTGTAATCAGGAACTGGAAGTCGCTCTGGAGAAGAGCGTCTGCTAAATGCCGTAAATGTAAAATCATCCCCTCTTTCTTTTTCATGGCGTGCAGAGACAGCTATGGCCTGTATGACGGTGGACCCCTCCATCCTGCTGATGGTTGTTGGAGTGCTCATGTTCCTCATCACTTTCTGTGGCTGCGTGGGCTCCCTCAGAGAAAACATCTGCCTCCTGCAGACGGTCAGTTTTAGGAGAAAAACAGTCAAGGAGAAAAAAATCTCCGCAACTGAAAAACTGACAACTGAGTTTCAAGATTCAGGATTCTTTATTTGTCACACGCACAGTTAAACGAGTAAACAGGCAGTGAAATGTGTCAATCGAATACAATAATAAAATAGGATCATTTAAAAAGATAAATAAATAAAATAGATCTACTTAAACAAGATTATTTTATTTATTTATTTATTTATTTATTTTTTAATGCTATAGTTAAACTGCTGTTAATGTAGTTCTTCTGCTTCTTCTTTTGGCCGCTCCCGTTTAGGGGTCGCCGCAGCAGATCAACCGTCTCCATTTCTTACGGTCCTCTGCATCTTCCTCTTTCAATCCGACCACCTGCATGTCCTCTCTCACCACGTCCATAATCCTCCTCTTTGGTCTTCCTCTTCGTCTCTCCTCTGGACATGTCCAACCCAACGCAGCCTTGCTTCTCTAACTTTGTCTCCAAAACGTCCATCCTGAGCTGTCCTCCCAATATACTCATTTCTTGAACTTAATATGAATTATGTTTTATCAATTAAACTACAGTACTCTAAACTATAAACTGTAAACTTTACTATTTATTGAAACATAACTACATTAAAAGTTACTTTTAAGTGCATTAAAATGTACGAATACAGTATATATCAAATCTAAAAAATATATCATAATATTAAAATTAATTATACTACTTTTAATAAGATGATAAAATATTTTTATGTATTATATATATACTGTATAGTACACTTTTAATGCACTTAAACTACCTTTAATGTCGTTATGTTTCAATGTTGTGAAACTACTTTAAAAGAACTTTATTTTCTTTTAATGACACCTTTATGTTGTTAAATTAGCAGTTAAATAGCTATTAATATTTAAATTAATAACATTTAATTCAGCTATGTTTTATTATTGTAGTTCGTTAAATTACTTTTAATTTAAAGTAGTTCATGTTTTGATGGACTTAAATCACTTGAAATGCTACTTTATGTCTAAATCTTAACTTTATATATTGTTCAGTTAATGATGATTTGAATAAAGTAACGGCAATAAAGTGTATCATTAAAATTGAATGTAGTAATTTATTTCATGGATATATTTTTTATGTTTGAACTACTTTTAATGCTTACTTGCAGTGGCATCTTTTTCTGAGGTTCTAGCACAATTGAATGTGTCCACAAAAGTTTAAACTTAACTTAAACTTAGAATGATTTAGGCATATAAATATATCCTCTATCGAGACACTTTTTGCACAGTTTAATGCACAAGCAATGATTATTTTAATTCAATATATTAGAAGAAACGTTAGGGCACTGATTATATAGATATGTATATATTATGAAAATGTTTTATTTGAGAGTTTTCTCTGTTTGGGGAAAATGTACTGAGCTACATTTAGAAAATCAGCCCTGTCTGTAATTTGACTGAGGGTGTACTGTAGATAACTGTAGATCACGGCACTGACCCTCCTACATTCCAAGGTGACTATAGGGTGCAAAGGCCCAGCAGACATCACGGGACACGTTGATAGTTCTGAGTTTGGAAGAGCAGGTGAGACACTGATAAAGGCCCATACGAACTCTGAATTAGGTCTGTTATGAGTGAGCTAGGACCAGTCTCAGTTATTAAGACCAGGTTGTACAGATTAGGGGCCTTCAAGGAGACCTTTCAAAGATGGCTCTACATAACTCCAGCCATTGCTAAAGAACCCTTGAAAAAACCTTTTTAGGGTGCTGATCAAAGCAGTCCCAGCTAATTAAAGAAAACTTACGTGTGAAGATCTGACTCATGTTTTGCTTTCTCCTCAGTTCTGCATCTGTTTGACGGTGATCTTTCTGCTGCAGCTGACTGCTGGAATTTTGGGCTTTATCTTCTCAGACAAGGTGAATGATTATCAAAGCTTTAAACAGCATCACTGTTTAGCGTTGATGATTCTATATAATATTGTGGAACTAACAGAAACAGTACAAGTCCAAAATGCTTACTGTTATTTTCAACAGTCTTGAGGCACCCATCATTTCTTCATACTCCGCCAATTTCTTGTATTTTTAATGTATCATTGAGGAGCAGTTCTCCAGATCTTCCTGAAGGACAGTGTTGTTGTCTCTCATTTTCAGTCCGGTCTCTGTACCTGAGCAGTTCTCCAGATCTTCCTGAAGGACAGTGTTGTTGTCTCTCATTTTCAGTCCAGTCTCTGTACCGGAGCAGTTCTCCAGATCTTCCTGAAGGACAGTGTTGTTGTTTCTCATTTTCAGTCCAGTCTCTGTACCTGAGCAGTTTGATAGTTCTGTGTTGGTTAATCCACACAGTGATCTACGTCTGAACCTTCAAGCAGAACAAAGCGTCTCACTTAAGACATGAAGCAGTGAAGAAACAGGTGCAGATGATTCCAGATGATCAGCTCATTTGTTTACTGCTGATGCTGAACGTTGAGTTGGTGGAACCCCTTTATCTAGAACCTTGTATCTTTAGAAGCTTTATAGAGCCTGGAGCATTGAAACATTTGTTCCCAATTCTTTCATTTAATTCTCAATCTGCAAAAGACAGGAGAGATAGAAAGGCACATAAATGTATTTTTGCAGCAGAAAAAGAAGATTTCCAAAATAAAATGAAATCAGGGTGTCTCAAGACTTTTGCTCTGTATTGTATGTGTAATACGGGAGGAAATAGTTAAGCTCAGTCATCCTCTGTTAAAAAATGATCTAAAAAAATCTGGAGTTGAGGAAGTGCTCCCCCTGCTGTCTGTGATCATATAGCAGAGCTGAACAGCCATAACATTTAAATTTACAGAATTTATCAGACGCTCTTATCCAAAACCATATGCATTACCTAATGACACAGAAAAATACCCCCAGAGCTACTTGGGGTGAAGGGTTTTTAGGGGATCAGATGGCTCGAACCCCCAATTTTGGGGTCTGCACTTGAGCTCCTACCTCTAGGCTACCACCAGGGGTGCTGGGGTGGTGGTGGTCTGGTGGTAGGAAACCTGCCTATGGACCTACAGACCAAGCGGTCACAGGTTTGAACCACCTCCACCACCGTTCCTGAGCCACCGTCCCAGAGTTGCTCCAGTGAGACTGGCCATTTAATTAGGAAATGGATGTCGTCTGCAAATGTAAATATAAACATTTGCATGTTCTCCCTGTTTTCACATGCGTTTCCATCTAAAAGACCTGCACATCAGAACCCATCCAATGGATTGGAGATGCAAAATTGGCCCGTAGGTGTTTGTGTGAGTGTGTTTGTCTGTGTGTCTTCCATGCGAAGGATCTCCTTTCGCCCTGTGAGAGCTGGGATAGGCTCCAGCAACCCCCCATGACCCTAATTAGGACAAGCAGCTCAGAAAATGAGTGAGCGAGAATGACTAAACATTGCTCTGCTTTGCAGGTTCGTCATAAGGTGACAGAAATGATAAATAATGCGATCGAGCATTACAGAGATGATCTGGACCTGCAAAACCTCATTGACTATGGGCAAAAAGAGGTTGGGATCTGTCTGTTTCCTGGATTTTTCTAATGGTTTTGGTGAAAGAATGTGATTTTACATTGCGTTGACCTACTGAAGGCCTTCTCCTGTCTTGTTATGCGTCACTAGTTTTCCTGCTGTGGTGGCTCCTCTTACAAGGACTGGTCGCAGAACATTTATTTTAACTGCACCGATGAGAACCCGAGCCAAGAGCGCTGCTCTGTGCCCTACTCCTGCTGTCTGATCTCTAAAGACGCGGTAAGCAAGTAAACTTTGGTGTGTAGTTTGAAATCCCATGGCAGTATTTGGACATCGTACCGCAGTAAACGGTATTTAAGGGGGTGGAGACGACAGACAACATTCAGTTGATGACGTTAATCACTGCAGCACTGAAACAGAGTTTGAACGTCTTTTAAAAAGTGTGTAAATAACAATATTTCAGAGTATTCTCTTTATTGACCAATAATATTAATCAGCTGCTGGAAAACTGGCTGTGTTCTAAATGCATCAGCTGTTCAAAATGTAAAATATGAAGAACCAGGAGCATGCATTAACAGTCATTTTCATCCGTTTAAGCACTATTCTATGAGTACTTTGAATAATTTGACATCCAGTATTACTGACAGTTTTTTTTGTAAAGCTTTTATGGCAGTTTATTTCTAATATAATCCATTTTGGGATTCAACTCTTCCATATTATTTCTTTACATCCTGCACTGTTAATAATGAAGGATCCCATGCGATTCCCATCCGGGGGATAGAGCTATAAGAAAACATCTGTACAATAAATAAACTTTAAAAAAGCAAATCTCATTTAACGGTCCTTTAAAGGACCCATATCTTGTTTTTTTGTATTTTGTATTTTTTTCTCCCGCCGTTCGCTTGTTTGTGTGGTTGTATTTTCTAACCTCATTTAATTGCTCATAGAAAAGAAAAAAAATGCAAAAAAAAAAAAAAAAAGATACAAAAATGTCACACTTTTGATATTTTTCCCAAATTATTCAGCCCCACTAACAAGAATTTGATGCTTATATTAACCAGTTAGCAATATTTCACCTTTGCCTTAAAAGGCCCTTGTCTCACATTGTAGTGACATGTTATTAAAATGTTATTAATCAGTCATAACCAAGCTTTATTTGTTTCTGTAGCTTTAAGACAGATACGTGTGAATGAGTTCTGTGCTGATTGGCCGATGCTGTAGTGGCTGAAACACTCCTTGTAGTTGCAGTGTGGGTGGGTGGAGCTAAGCTGCTATAGGCTGACAATGCAAACTCATTCATTTTTTGTGACATCACAAAAACATCACTGTTTTTGCAGCTTAGTTCCAATAAACAAACCGTATGGAGTAAATGCTACATTTTGAAAGGGAAGCAGTGTTTATGCACTAAATTAAACGTATCACTGCACGACATTAAGCTAATGCCATTTTCTTTTGGATGATTTGATCTTTTAAGCTCCGTTTCTGTCTGTCACAGGGAGTTATAAACACCATGTGCGGACATTCAATTCAGAGGTTAGATCACCGTCACGCCAGCGACTTCATCTACACCAATGGCTGCATTGACAAGCTAGTCAACTGGATCCACAGCAACCTCTTTATGCTGGGAGGTATAGCTTTGGGCCTGGCCATCCCACAGGTACGGAGCCTACTAGATGATGGAATAAGAATAAGAATAAAACCAAAGCAACATCTGATTTATATCAGGCTGAATATATCCCAGAGTGTAGGTTGTATGAGCTTGTATCTTCTAGACTTCTTCTAGACTTTGCAGACATTGCATTAGGCCCACTATCTTCTACAGTCCATTTTATCACCTCCACTGGTCATATTGGTGTACTATTTAGTTTGCAGAATGCAGTCCACCTGTTTCTCTGGATCATTTCTTAAACCCTCCTCAGCAGTGGTCAGGACCCCCAGAGGACCACAAGTGGGCAGCACTGATGAGTAGGAATGGGGATGGGCCACAGAGATGACAATATGATGTAATGTGATGTCCGTGACGGAAGAACTTTACTGAAGTTTGAGGTTTTAATATGCTTCCAACCTAGTAGTCCTTCAAAGGGATTTTATACTTTTATGCTGTATATTCCAGAACCTGTACTTACGTTTACTTCAAGATGAATCAGTACTTTTAAGTCTTTTTATTTATATATGTACTTTTATTTAAGTAAAGAATGGGTGACATTTCTAAAAATATTCCTCTTCTCACAGCTGGTGGGGATTCTGCTCTCCAAAGTCCTGATTAACCAGATCCAGGATCAGATCAAACTCCAGAGCTATAACCAGCAGCACCGCTCGGACCCATGGAGCTGAGCCCTGTACATCAGCTGGAGCCCTCTAGTAACAATCTGGAGATCCACTAAACTGAAGCTTTGCTGACTTCAAACTGCTGTGCTGCCAACTTCAGCTAAATAAATGTCTTCGATATCTTTCGGTGATGGACATGTCCAGAGGTTGTTATGTGAGAATGGGGCTCTCATGTGGCCGGGACACGTTTTGAACACATTCTGGCCTCTTGAATCATCTCTTGCGCTGCTGTTTGGTGGGATAAGTGTGAAACATCTCTCCATGGTGGAACACAAATGCGTCTGGCAGCGGCTGTGAAGAATTTCAAGAGTATCTTGTGACAGCAGAATAGTGACAATGAGGGCAATGGACTCTTTACAATGGATGACATCTTTTAAGGGGGGAGGCCTACATTACTGTAATATGATATTTCTCAGCTTCCAAAAAGAGAGCACTTGAGGACACTTTTGAAGTGGCAGACAATACTGGCGCTTCAAATTCACTCTCTGTTTCTACGGCACCATTATCTGGAGTATTGCTGTACATCAATATGTATCTACTTACTACTCGTTTTTGCATTTCAGGGATATGGTTTAGGATTTTTTTGTATAACATGATCGAACAGCGTGTTAAAGTACTCACAACCCATGCACAACCACAGCCGTGCTTGTGCATGGGTTAAATGCAGAGATCCAATTTCGTTGTGGTGTGCTGTGCTGTGCATACTCACTATGACAAGAATTGTCACTTTCACTTTCACCTTTTCACAATATCTTCCATTTTTATCTGTGGATCTCTTTAATCAGACATTCTTGGTCCCCTGGGTGTGAAATGTTGAGACTACGTGAAGCTGCTAGAGAGCAACGTGGATGAAAACCTTCCTGTTTTGTTAACTCTGCACTAAGATGGCCGAAATAAAACGGACAGCTGCAGCTTACTTTAATGCCATTACCAAAAACTAACCTTCTGAACACAATAACACAAATGCAGGGGCAGTGGTGGCCTAAGTGTTTAGGGACCAGGCCCCCAGATTGGCAGATCGTGGGTTTGAATCCTTAACCAGTAGATCGCCCTGATGTACCCTTGAGCAAGGTACCGTCCCTGTGACTGCTACCCGGGCGCTTTCAATAGCTGCCCCCTGCTGCACGTGTTTGCGTGTATGGGTAAAATGCTTTCAAATGTTTTATGGATTTGTTCACCGACCAAGATGAAGCCCAGTTCACTTCCGTTTGGTTTGTCATGCACATTTTCATTAAAAGAATGTTTCAGAAATTTTTATTAAACACGGACAGAAACCTCCAATACATGTGCTTCCAATTACATTAAAACAATCCACGCAGACACAACCTGCTTGTCATTATCTGTAGTGTCAGCAGGTGAGTTTATGAGTGAGGGTTTTCATGGGGGCTGCACGTAGTGCATAAAGTGTTTGGGAATTAATTCATTACACTCCATGCGCAAATCTTATAATTATGCAAAGAAAACAGAAATAATTCTGCCATTGTCATTTGACAAACTGTAATGAGTTGCTTAAGGACAGGTTTTCTGACACATTGATGAGTGAGAGCAATTATCAGTCTCAGAACCAGGCTTGGGTGGAAGTGTTAACTGTTGATTATGTGGTTTGTCACTGAAATGAAAAGGAGTCTGCTTCACTGAGCATCATCAGAACCCGGTTTCATTACAGAGAGCATAATTAGGCTGGTTTAACTGAATTTAATGCTGTGGAGTGTATAGGGTATCACTCAGCACCACTGGCTTCACCCATTTTTACCCCGGTTTTGATCATTTTCACAAAAAATGCTACAACTATACAGTAAAAAAGTGGTTTTGCATTTGTAATAGATGTGGCGCTACAGAGAAAAGTTTATTTTGGGCTAATACCAGGGGCTGGATCTAGGACGAATGGTGGAGAAACACCTTCGATAGGTGGCCAGTTGATCACAGGGCCGACATTCACTCTTAGGGGCCAGTTTAGCTCCTCCAGAGCTAAAAATCACACAGACACAGAGAGAACATAAGAGGACCCAGGGCCGTCCCAATTGGGATTTAAACCCAGAACCTTCTTTCGGTCAGGTGGCACCCACCCCGTGAAGTTTGGTCAGAAAGAAATGTGGGCCATCAAACCCCACTGAGGTGGAGGAACACTGCTGTAACCCTGTAAGCGTTAGCTATTCGCCTCGAATGGAAGCAGAAGCCCAAGAGGGGAATGGTGGGGAAGGGACCTCACCAATCCAAACGAAGGCCAAAAATGGTAGACAGGCCTACCTTTTATTTTTACCACCATCATACCCACACACTCAGCCCTCTGGGCCAGGCTGATTCCAGTTAAGCCTCCCTAAAACACATACAGCATATTTTGTGACTCCCTGTCTCGTTGGTAATGAATGAAATCTTCAGGTTCCAAAAGCTGCCTAAGCTGTTTCCTCCTGGCATGCTGGGGTTCTGTACTGCATGAATATGGTATAAAAAAAAGCCTACATGGGCTGCGCAGGAAATTCATCCCAGGTGTGGAAAAGACTGATGCAGTGATCGTGCATTTGGATCTGAATTATGAAGAACTGGAAAAAAAGAAAAGGCAAAAAAAGTTGTTTCAACTGCAAAAAGAGGATGAAGGCCAGCGACTGATTGGCTGTGTTTCTGAAGGAGTTAAATTTAAAACCCGTCCCTCTGCTGGGAGGGAGGACGGGACAAGCTGTGAGGGATTATTTTGACGTGCTTCTCTGCATTCAGGCCCTAAATTCAGAGAGAGAGAGAGAGAGAGAGAGAGAGAGAGAGAGAGAGAGAGAGGGAGGGAGGGAGGGAGGCAGTGGGCCTCCTGTTCAGGGCAGTGTGTGTTTGTGCGTGCATGCGTGTGTGTGTGTGTGTGTGTGTGTGTGTGTGGTCCTCAGCCCCTCTCTGACTCATTCTACGGCAGCCATGTTACTCAGGCCTTTTAAGGAGGCCCTGCACTGGGACGACAAAGAGGTAAAAACGGACCACAGCCGACCTCAGAATCTCCGCTGCCTGAAATCTAGTGCAGTAAACCGAAGGGTTTAATTCATCTCATGAGAGTTCCTCAAAGTTTCCACCCAGGCAGCTAAATTAGATTTTTCTAGTACATCCAAGAGTTTAGATTGGAGAAGGAAATCGCTCGATCAGAGCAGGATTATCAGTCAGAGAAAAGCTTTAAGGCCTGGATCTTTGCTTAAAATGCAGCATTCAATAAATAATACGCTGCACCGAACACTCCCCACATCTGCAGCGAACCCCCTTAAATACATTTCCATTGGAACATCCTTGAGGAGGTTTTTTTAATTCATCACTGGATTATTATTTAGAGAAAATAAACCTAAAACGAAACTCCCCCAACACTTGGCAAACTCTACTCAGCAGAGTGATGGGAGTAAAGTGATATATCACCTGTTTATTTTCAGGCCAACAAGCATGTTTGCTGAAAGCCATGTTAGTGTGTAATTACTGGGGGGGTCAGGTGGGCTGGAGTGAATAGTGACCCCATATGGTGTAAAAGTGCTGCTCCTGAAGAGTAGATGTAGAAACCCATCATGTCACGCTACTGTGGGAATAAATACATATTCGTTTTACAAGATCCAAGTAAACAGACTTCTGCAGCACAGCAAAGTGGGCAAATGTAGCCGTAATTACCTTTAATGACTGATCTGCTATCAGGATGTAAGCTGGGACAGCAAATTGCAAAACTTGTTGGTGTGCAGGAAGGGGAAAGGAATGACTGTATCCGGGACTAGTCTGCAGAAAGCTTATTTTTGCATTAATTAGCTGTGGTATTGTAATATGAAAATACTAGATAAATGTTAACGCTGGGAGGAAACATAATCAGCTAGACTGAGACAAAGAGTCTCAACTCTAATCTGACTTGATATCTAAGAGAAATTCCAACAGTTTCCCTAAATTTCATTATTCAGTAATTCAGATGCAAACTTTTTAAGAGAAATGTTACTTGTGCACGGTGGTGGTGAATGGAACCAGACGCCTGAAAGCTCCCACGCAGAAAGTTCTAAACATGAAATCCTTTCTAGCCAGACGCCAGAGATGTTTTAGCCATCCTGCAGAGAAACGATGTCTAAATTATTCACAATTATGTCTAAATGATCTAAATGATGAATAAAAACGGTGGAATTAAAGTGAAAGTGACCATGTCATTTTGAAACACAGCGAAATGCAACCTCTGCTTTTCACCCACACACACACAAAGGAAGGGGCAGCTATTTAAAGCGCCCGAGGAGCAGTGATGGGGACGGTACTTTGCTCAAGGGAACGTCAGGGCAACCTACTGGTCTAGGATTCAAACCGACGACCTTCTGGTCCCTAACCACTAGGCCAACGCTGCCCCATTATTTCCCCATAATTATCCTTAGATATCAAGCCTAGTGGTTGCCCTGAGGTACCTTTGAACAAGGTACCGTGCCCATCGCTGCTCCCGGGCACCTTGAAAAGCCCTACCTTGTCTCCAAACTCCAAAACAATGTCTCGGCACATTCATGCAACAACCTTCTGTGATGAAGCTTTCAAAATGACATGCAAGCGCTTCAGACATGTGATTCCATTCATCACCACTGAGAGTTATCGGTACAAAATAACATCTCTAAAATATGCTTTAGGCCCACGGAACTCCAAGAAGGAGTCAGGAGTCAGGAGTCAGGCCTTTGTAACAGAAGCAGCTTTCTGTGAGGGAGCTTTCAGAAGCAGACGTCTGGTTCCATTGCCCAACACTGTTCCAAACTCAGATTCTCGGAATAGATCTCTAGAAGTTAATTATCAGAAAATATGGGAAATCAGTTTAGTTCACTTTTATTATGACTGCCACAACGTCACTATATTAACTCTAATCTGAAACGAATGAAATTGTTATCACTGTAAACACATGATCCCTCTGCACTGAGCCCAGATTCACAGCGGGGCAGGCGCAAAAGTACCTCAAGGTAACCTACTGGCCTGGGACGCGAACCCACAAACTTCTGATCAAGTGCCCAACTTGACCACCTCTACTGCGCTGTTACATGACTGTGCTTTGTGGATCAAATCTGGCAGGTGGGCTGTGTGTGAATGTGAGCAGGAGGGAGGTCTGGGACCTTTTTCGGGACCCGAGTGGGGGATGGGAGGAAGGTCCACAAATTCTGCTATTTGGGACACTTTGGGGAATAAAAAAAGATTCTGGGACTGGATCCCAGTGCGATCCAGCAGTCTGAGTGCTGTGTTGTCTGGGTTTGAGGATTTTGCTTGGGAATTAGGGGGGGTCGGTGCAGCAGGGGGACGGAGCCAACAGCCTGGGGATCAGGTTACACACTCTCAGACTTTTCGAGGCAACTTTTTTTCCTGAGGAGTGGGGGAGGGTGAATGCGTTCTCCACTCTTTCCTTTTCTTCTTCTCTAACGACTAGAAACAGCAGAAAAGGACTCTGCGGCGCGGAAAAACAGATACATGCTCTTCCTCTCTCTTTCTCGCTGCTTTTTCTCGGCCGGAGGAGCGACCCTGAGCCCTGTTGCAGAAAGTCTGCGGGGAAAGGCGTCCGTTAGGCGGTGATGTGACCGAAAACCAGCCATGTTTGGGTCTGCGCCCTCGCCGGACGCCTTGTTCTTGAGCTCCGCGGCGGCTCCGGTTCCCTCCAGCCGGTGAAAGTTTGGATCTCCACGATGGGCCCCGCTGTCCCGGCCGGGATGCTGTGCCTCTGGGCGACCGCCTTTGTGGGCACCTGGGCGGCCCTGCTGCCCATAAACCAGAGCAATCTGTGCCAGAAAAGCAGCGTCTGCGAGGCGCTGAGGTTCAATACGTGTCTCGGCTCGCCTCTGCCCTACACGCACACGTCCCTGATCCTGGCCGAGGACTCCCAAACTCAGGAGGAAGCCCACGAGAAGCTGGCCTTGTGGTCGGGTGAGAAATTTGCAGAGTTAGACATAAAAAAAAAAAAAAAACAGGCCACCATCTCGGTAAACCACTTCTGTCCCGTTTGGCTTTGTGCGCCCGATTTGATACAAAGTATCAGTATCGCGATTTTCCTGCTACACGGACTTTCGGTTCCAGTGCTGGAAACATTGTTTCAGTAAAATTGGGAGAGAAGTCACTCGTGGTGTTTTGACCTGTTATGGTTCACTGAAGGTGGTGAGAAGATCCACAGACAGAAATGTGGTGGTAAAAGTGGTTTAGGGATTAAAGAGCCCATATGGTTTACTGGGAGGATGGAAATAGGATGGTGATGGATGGAAGGATGGAAATAGGATGGTAACAATGATTCATCTTTTGTGGTTGCACGATACGGACAATTTATCAGTATGTTGAGATTCCGATACTTTTGGTTCCAACGGTGGAGGCGGCTTTTTCGCAAAGTTTGGAGAGAAGTAAAGTCACTCGTGGTGATTTGACCTGACGTGGTTCACTGAAGGTGGCGAGAAGATCCAGAGAGAGAAATGTGATGGTAAAAGGGGTTCACAGATTGAAGAGCCCATATGGTCACTTTTTCCTGAAGTAAAGAGGCCTAAAGAAATAGGACGGTAAAAACGATTCATCTTATTGATATGGCCAATATATCAGTATTGCGATTCAATTGCTACATTTTGAGATTCCCATGCCTTTGGTTCAGATGCTGGAGATGTTGTTTTAGTAAAGTCTGAAGAGAAATAAAGTCCTGATATGGTTCAATGAGAAGATCCAGAGACTGAAATATGAAGGTTAAAGTGGTTTATGGATTAAAGAGCCCGTATGCGACACTTTTCCGGAATTAAAGAGGCTAGGCGTCAGTATTGCGATTGTACTGATACATTGTGAGAGTCCAATACTTTCGGTTCCATTGGTGGAGATGTTGTTTCAGCAAAGTTTGAGCCGATATAGATCACTGAAGGTGGTGAGAAGATCCAGAGACAGAAATGTGATTAAGGAGCCCATATGGTCACTTTTTCTGGAAATAAACACATAGGATCATAATGGGTGGAAGGATGGAAAAAGGATTATAGAAAATATTCATCTTTTGTGATATTACGATATGGACAATAAATCAGTTATCATGCGATTCAACGGCTACATGTTGAGATATGCTGGAGACATTGTATTAGCAAGGTTTAGTGGTGAGAAGATACAGAGACAGTATTGCGATTGTACTGATACATTGTGAGATTCTGATATTTTCAATATGTTAAAGAGTCCATATCATCAACTTATCTAGGATTGGAAAAAAATTAGGACATGTTCACATATCGATGGCTAATCTTGTTTTTATTTTTCTCTGGAAAAGAAAGTGATTTAATTGCAGGTTAAACAACCAAAATTAACCTTGATTTATTCATGAAACAAAAAATATCAACAAAAACGTGTATTCTAACTGAGGAAAATGTTAGGACACCCTCCCCCTAATAGCTAGTGTACCAGTCACTGACATCGGTCTGAGGAACGTTTGATCCACTCCTCAATGCAGAATTTTTTAAGCTGTGAGATGTTTGAGGGGTTTCTTCGTGTACAGGCCATTTCAAGTCACCCACAGCATCTCAGTGGGATTAAGATCTCGGTTTTGACTCGGCCACTCCAGGACTCTCCGTTTCTTAGTGTTCAGCCAGTCCTTGGTGGATTTACGGGTATGTTTTGGGTCATTGTCATGTTGCTGGGTCCAGTTCCGCTTCAGGTTAATGTTCTTACAGATGCTCTCATGTTCCTCAGGCACTCTCTGATACATGGTAGAATTCATGGTGGATTCTATGATGGTCAGGTCCTGGTGCAGCAAAGCATCTCCAAACCATGACACTTCCACCTCCATGCTTCACAGTTGGCATGAGGTTCTTTTCCTGGAATGCTATATTTGATTTTGGAGGTCCCGTGATGACATTTTGGGGTTTTTGGAGACTTCTTTTAGCATCTTGCTGTCTTCTCTCGGGGTGAACTTGCTTGGACGGCCAGACCTGGGCATGTTTGCAGTTGTTTTGGAAGTCCTCCACTTGTAGACTAGTTTAATGGCTGATTGAAAATTCTCTTGAGATCTTTTAAAATCCCTTACCAGATTTATAAGCTGCTACAATCTTCCCTGTGAAGGACTCAGAAGCTCTTTTGATCTCACCATGGTGTTCACTCTCACCTCCACAGTCAGGAGCACCAAACAGGTTTAAAACGGCAAACCTCCTTCAAAACATGGAGTAACGATGATCTAATCATGTGCACCAGATGTGCTACACCTGTGTGTGATTTGATCCATGAAATAATTAATTAAATAATATTACTTGAATTTCCCAGTATTGTTCAAATTGAGATTAAAAATCAAGATGTCTAAGAATGTTACAACAACACACAGGCTTTCATAGGGCGTCCTATTTTCTTCACACGACTGTATTTAAAATAGATGATTCATATTTTGTGACCGGGCCGATTTGATTCTGAATCAGTATTGTGATTATTCTGCTGCACATTGAGATTCTGATCCTTTCAGTTGTGATCCTGGAGAAACTGCTTGAGCAAAGAGGAGAAAGTTGGAGAAAAATAATTATTTCTACCTGTTTGATATGGTTCACTGGTGGTGGTGAGAGAGAAAAGTGATGGCTAAAGTGGTTTACGGTTCAGTTAAAGAGCCCATACGATCCACTTTTGATCCAGAAATACATAAAAAACGATGAGTATTGTGATTATATTGCTCAATATTCAGATTGTGACACCTTTAAATATTTAAGAGCCTGTATCTCCAGCTTTTCCTAAATTAAAGAAGCTTGATGTATGTAAAAATGGGTAAAGATTATGGTTGTTTAAGAGAATGATGCCCATATCATGCAACTCTAATCACAAAAAAAATCATTTTACCATCAAATGTTTTTGGCGCAGCCTTTACAGTCCATATATGGAAACTGAGTTGCAGGTTTTGTTTTTGTGATGTCACAAAAACCTCCTTGTTTAGCCTGCAGCGCTTTTTCTAAATTCTACGTTATTCTAAGTTCTAAGGAGTGATTTAAATGAGCTGCAATGCACAGCAGCCAATCCGAAAGGACATCACTCACAAATATCAGTCTTAAAGACACAGTAATAGAAAAAAAACATACACATCAAAACACACCTGCAGCTGTGATTGGTCAGCCAGTGATGGGTGAAAAACTCATTTGCACATTGCACATATCAGTGTTGATGAAACCACTATTGATAACGATTATGATCAAAAATCATTATAATATTGATAATAAGGAATGAAGGTTTGATGATAAAGATTGTGCAGCCCTAATTATGACCCATGGGTTTGGTTTTGGGCCCTTTTTTGGACACTTTTGATGGTAAACTAGCATCAAGGAGCTTTTTTCTTGGACATTATTTACAGATAATGAAGGAAAGGCCACAGGTTTAATGACCTCTCAACAGCCCCTCAGGTGGGCCTTGCATGTCCTGAACCCTTCCATCCCACATTGTCACACCTGTGTGAAAACCCAGAGGGTCTAAAGAAACCTTTTGGTGTGAATGATGCACAAGTCTATGTGAAATGGTTAAAAATACTAACCCTTCAGTTATTTTATTCAATAATTATGTAAGAATTTATTTAGGTTAAAAAACAGAAGACACCAGATTAAATCATTAAAAAGTGAAAGTGACTGTGACCGTTATTTATTTTATCAGTGTTCTACAGTCTTATACATTCCCCTCCACAGCGGATCTAAAATGTCTTTATTTTTCATAGTTTCCCATTTCTTACTTACTTCTTACTTACTTTTATTTGAGTCATTTTTTGCAAAGAAATCTGCTACAAAACTGGTTTTATATGAATCTAAATCCTTTTAAGTGTCGCCTTGAGCAAATAGTTCACCCATAACATGACGTCATTCATTCAATAGGATGAGTTTTAATGATCAGAACTGGATTAAGCTTTTAGTTTCAGGTTTTAAGAGCATGTGTAATATTTCAGAAGAGTTTTTAGCTGCCCAGTTCATAGATGATGTCTGGCTCTTACTGTCCCGGGACAGCCCAGCAGTTTGTGCGTATTCCATCCACATAAGGGGCCAAATCTTTTCTGTTAAAAAATGTGAATATCCAAAATATTTTTGAACAAGTGAAAGTGACCATCTGACCTGGTTTGTCTTTGCTTTGTCTTTATTATTTTCTAGGTTTGAGAAATGCTCCACGGTGCTGGGCTGTCATTCAGCCCTTGCTGTGTGCTGTTTACATGCCCAAGTGTGAGAATGGTAAAGTGGAGCTGCCCAGTCAGAAGCTGTGTCTCAGCACACGCAAGCCCTGCAGCATAGTGGAGCAGGAGCGAGGATGGCCCAACTTCCTGAAGTGTGAGAACAAGGAAAAGTTTCCCATTGGCTGCCAGGTAATGAAGCTAATAAGGCCCAGTTAAAGCATTAGATCCAGTTTACACCAGATTGTATCTTGATTTTAGCCACTTTTACACTTGATAGTCAAATGCATTTCTGGTCCGTCGGTCTGAGAAAATATGCAAATCAGCTTGTCTGCAACAGCCAATCACCTTCTGATTGTTGTGTTACATTCCAAATGAAAGCAGTTTTCCAAGAGAAGAGGCTCTTTCAAATCATTCTCCTTATCGAGTCGAAATTTTGCGGGAAATTGCTTATTTTGCAGAGTGCGACTGACAGTAAAACCCGTAGACACCAAAAACAATGTAAAACAAAGTAAAAGTCAAATTAAGAGGAGGTTAATGGATGTGGTGAGAGAGGACCTGCGGGCGGTTGGTGTGAATGAGGAAGATGCAGAAGGCCAGAAGAACTGGAAAAGGATGATCCGGTGTGGCGACTCCTAAATGGGAGTCCAAAAAAAAGTCTCTAAACGCTAAAACTGTACAAACTGTTTCTATGCGCTAAATTCTCTATGCTGCGTCAGAAAATCAAACCAGAAGCAGGACGTCCCGCCTTAAGTGAGGTGAGTGTGTTTGTGTGTGTCCTGGATCACACACTGCGGTTAGGACTGGAGTGTGTAAACGCTTTGTCCACTCACTGTCCACCCCACTTGGTAGATCTAACCTGCTGGTTCATCTTGCAAAAGAGAAAGCACATGTGTTTATCGTCCTCTGGTCCTTCTTTAGTAGTACGTTTCTGGCCACAGGACACTGTTGGATGGATGGATGTCTTTAGTGGACTATTCTCAACCCAGCAGGGACACTGAGCAGCTCCTGCAGTAAATCCTAGTTTTATTAGAAATACATCCTCAAGTGTTTCCTGTAACAGAGGTTTTGGCCCATTTTACATTCTGCTCTGTGTACAACCAATGTTCTTCTTTCACCGTCCCAGAATGAGGTACAGAAGATCAAATTCAACACATCAGGAATCTGCGAGTATCCCTTGGTCAAAACTGACATCCAGGCAAGCTGGTACAAGGACGTGGAGGGCTGCGGCATCCAATGCGACAACCCTCTGTTCACAAAGGATGAGCACTCGGACATGCACGGCTACATCGCCTCTTTTGGATCCATCACCCTGCTTTGTACCTTCTTTACATTGGTAAGCCATCACTGGGCAAGGTTGTGCTCCAATCAGGAGAAATGCTTAGATTTTCTGGGTTTTGTACAGTCTTATGCATGCCTCTTTAGTCATTTTTTGCCACCAAAGCACCTGACAATCTTGTATTTTTAATTTATTATTAATTTTCAGTCCAGTCTCTGTACCTGAGCAGTTCTCCAGATCTTCCTGAAGGACAGTGTTGTCGTCTCTCATTTTCAATCCAGTCTCTGTACCTGAGCAGTTTGATAGTTTTGTGTTGGTTAATCCGCACAGTGATCTACGTCTGAACCTTCAAGCAGAACAAATCGTCTCACTTAAGACATGAAGCCGTGAAGAAACAGGAGCAGATGATTCCAGATGATCTGGACGGTGATTAGTTTACTGCTGAGTCCTGAGTCGTTGGAACCTATCCAGAACCTGGTATCTTTAGGCAGCCTGTTGCACTGAAACATTTGTTCCCGTTTCTTCACACTCATCATGTTCTTTAAATGGTTCTTAAGGTTCTTGCAAAACTTTCCTAAAAACCTAAAAGAATCCTTTTAGGCACGTTCGTCACTGTGAACCTCCAAAACATTATGCAGCTCTGGATCAAGCAGGACAAACGGATGAATAAAACATGTCTCCCTCTGTGAGTCTTTCATTCTCATCTCTTTCTTTCTTTCCCACAGGCTACGTTTCTTGCTGACTGGAAGAATTCCAACCGCTACCCTGCTGTCATCCTCTTTTATGTCAATGCCTGCTTCTTCATCGGTAGCATTGGATGGCTCGCTCAGTTCATGGACGGAGCTCGCAATGAGATCGTGTGCAAAAGTGACGACACCATGCGGCTCGGGGAGCCCTCGTAAGAACGAGGAGATGCTTTGAAAGTACATGAAAACGTGTTGAAAGAGGGCAGAATGCTGACTCCTGTTTTCTTCTGTCTCCAGATCAACAGAGACGCTTTCCTGCGTCATCATCTTCATTATCGTTTATTACTCCCTGATGTCAGGGGTCATCTGGTTCGTAATGCTTACTTACGCCTGGCACACATCCTTCAAAGCCCTCGGCACTACGCACCAGCCCCTCTCTGGCAAGACGTCCTACTTCCACTTGGTCACGTGGTCCATCCCGTTCATCCTCACGGTGGCCATACTGGCCATTGCAGAGGTGAGAAATCTTAACCCTGCTCATCATTAAGGAGGTGTTTTTGGTGCTGCACTCCCTTTACCCTTTACGGCTCTTGATCTCCTGGGCAGTGGGACATAACTGAAAGGTTGTGGGTTCGATTCCCAGTAGGTTACCCTGATGCACCAACCCCATCACTGTTCCCCGGGTGCTGTATTAGGCTGCCAGAGGACGCATTTGGTTGTGGTTCACTGTGTGCTGTGCTTCACAATGACCGTCACTTTCACTTCACTTTCGCTTCACTTATAGGTAGACGGAGACTCCGTCAGTGGAATCTGCTTTGTTGGATACAAGAACTACAGATACCGCGCTGGGTTTGTTCTAGCTCCTATCGGAGTGGTTCTCGTAATTGGTGGTTATTTCCTGATTAGAGGTAAGAAGGACTTAAAAACGTTCAACTTTGTTCACACTGAAAGGATGTAACACTGACTTCCACATTACTTTGTGTTAGAAATGCAAGAAAATATTTCAATTTAAGAGGAAGCTGGAAACACAGACATACAGCCGTATGCAAATGTTTGAGCACCCCTAGTCAAAATACATTCTCATCCATTCTCTGAGCCGTATAGCCCAGCTAGAGTTGCAGGACCAAATCTCAGCCCTTTAAGCACGGGACACGTTAAATATGAGCCGTATTTATCATTGCTCCCTGCAGAGGAGGTCTAATCTTATTGGCCATTGGAAATCAAAACATGTGACTTGACTAGGGGTGTTCAGTCCCTTGCATAAGGCTGGAGTAAGATGCTGATAACAGATCAAAATAAAACGATGAAGCCTTACTTCATTGGTTTGATTACCAATATTAGCCAATGGAGGTTTGACCCAAAGTTCCCACATTTGCAGGTGTCATGACATTGTTTTCCATCAAAAGCAACCATCCTGGACTCCTGAGCGAAAAAGCAGCGAGCAAAATAAATGAGACCATGCTGAGACTCGGTACGGCTCTCTGGAAAACTAATTATTTACTCATTTCACAAAAAGGTGCAAGACTTTAGTGTAGTGGAGTTTTTATAGGGATTATTATGTGGCGTTAGCCCAGCTACTCTTTAAAAATGATTAACTCGTACAAATATGAACAGTGAGACACACTTTATATTTACATACCTACTTAATTTATTCACATAATGACATACCTTTACATATATTGAGATTAGACGTCCAGTTCTTACGAGTTACTTAATGATTTTCTTCTTCTATTCAGGCATTTTTGGCTTCCTGGCTTTTGGCTTCGTTTTCATCACTTTTGGATGCCACTTCTATGACTTTTTCCACCAGGCTGAGTGGGAAAGGAGCTTCAGGGAATACGTGCTGTGAGCATCTTTATATCCAAATATATATAAGTAGACTTTTCTGCTTGGCTATGCGTGATCTCTAAACGGGACTGTCACTTTTTAAACAGGTGTAAAGCAAATGTGTCCATAGCTCTTCAGACTAACAAGCCTTCTCCAGACTGTGCCTTCAAGAGCCGGCCCAGCCTACTGGTGGAGAAGATCAATCTGTTCTCCATGTTTGGCACGGGCATTGCCATGAGCACATGGGTGTGGACCAAAGCCACGGTCCTCATATGGAAACGCACCTGGTGTAGGTAGGTTTCTCCGAAATGCATTAAGACTAATGTCAATAATCATTAATGATAATAATAATAATATGATTCATCAGAATTTTAACCCCCCTTAGGGGGGTTACAAGGGGTATTCCTCTACCAAGCGGGACAAACCCGATTTGTTATCCGTAGCCATCGATAGCTTTTACGTAAACAGTCAGATGAGTCTTTGCTGGACATCTGTCATCCGCAGCTTCATGTATTAATCAATCAAGCCAGGCCAAAAAAATGAGTTTTTTTATAACCAGGAGACCAGTGGTGTTCTGTTGGCAACCTGGCTGGTCTGCACTGACATTTGAGCAAAGAATTTAGTGACCTTGCTGCTGGATATTATTTACTTTAAGGACTTTTTTCATTACAGTGGGAAAAAAACAGAAAATTTGTCCAAAATAGGGACAAATCAGTGAAGGTAGTTATTGAGGCAGTGATAGTTGAGTGTTTTGGGACTATGACCCAGGATCAAAAGGTTGTGGGTTCGAATCCCGGACCAGTAGGTTGCCCTGATACCCTTGTGCAAGGTACTGTCCCCATCACTGCTCCCCCGGGTGCTGGAAGTGGCTACCTCTGCTGCAGGTGGTGTGGGTTAAATACAAAGGATGTATTTCATTATGGGTCACCGTGTGCTGTGTTCACATTGATGAAAAAGTCCAGTAAAATGAAAATTGTTGTTATGAAGAAGGACCCTAGGTCGAAAGAAAAATAGAATGGTTATCCTCTGAGCAGCTTGTCCTGATCAGTGGACTAAAGGAGACATCCTTGCTGCCACTGCATCACTTTCTGTACAAAAAGGGCCTCAGTCGTCTCCACCTGCTAAGGCGGCTGAGGTCCTTTGGGGTAAACAAACATCTCATGAGGACGTTCTATGACACTGTGGTAGCGTCGGCTGTTTTTTACGCTGTGGTCTGCTGGTGTGGAAGAGTCGCAGAGAGGGACAGAGGGAAACTAAACAAACTGGTCAAGAGGGCCAGCTCTGTCCTGGACTGCCCGCTCAAGTCCATCGAGCAGGTAGGGGAGGAGAGGATGTTGTCCAAACTAACATCCATCATGGACAACACCTCCCACCCCCTACACGAGACTGTGCGAGCACTGAGCAGCTCGTTCAGCAGCAGACTGTTACACCCGCAGTGTAAGAAAGAACGCTACCGCAGGTCATTCCTACCTGCAGCAATAAGACTCCACAACACCATAACATAACATTACACTACTTGTTTATTATTATTATTATTATTATTGTTATATATTATAATATATATATATATTATTATTATTATTACTGTATTGTATATTATATTATTATTATTATTATTATTACATTTATTTATTATTTATTATTACATTTATATTCATATTTTTGCTATATTTATATTTTTGCTACTTGTTATTTATATGTATATTTCATTCATAACTTATTACCGTGTATATTGTAGATATGTATATGTATATATATATATAGATATATATATATAGATAGATAATTTATTATTTATTTATAGCTCCTCTTTTAATCTCCTGTACTTGTTCCTGTTCTCCCTCTGTATCTTTATATATTTTTTTCTTCTCTTTCTGTACACCTGTCTTTTTTAAGAGCCCTGTAACGCCCAAATTTCCCATTCGTGGGATAATAAAAGATCACTCTACTCTACTCTACTCTACTCTACAATGGTTCTTGACGTTTTCCTTGATGTCTTGCACCGACACCTTTCTGTGATTCATTAGACATTCTGAAAAAGTCTGAAAATTCTGAAAAATGTCCATTAAACTTTGATAGCAGTGTGATTCTGAAAAATCTCAACTCTGAGACTCAAACTTTGCCCTACACCTCTGCACTAACAAGAATTTGGGTAGCCCTAGTTGGAGGAGTAGGTCTGAGTGGTAAGGCCTAGAGATGAATTGGGATGAGCCTTATTTCCCTTCTGTTTTAAGTTGCTGAACTTTGACCCTCTATCCATGATAACGTCTACTTTATCCCTTCAATCCAAGGATCATTGGACGCAGTGACGACGAGCCAAAACGCATCAAAAAGAGCAAGATGATAGCCAAAGCCTTCTCCAAGCGGAAAGAACTCCAAAAGGATCCAGAAAAAGAGCTGTCCTTCAGCATGCACACAGTTTCCCATGAAGGACCCGTGGGTAAGTTAAGCGCCCCCTGCTGGATGTGAATAAACTCAGATGATGCACAAAGATGGAGGAACATGCTGAATTCTGAAGCTGATGTCGGCAATGTTTGAGTGCCGAACTGCTGTGAAGGGAAAGTTCGAATCAAATAAGCCTGGAATGCTGATAAGTTGGTTAATTTATTTTGTAAGGAGCGTAATTAAAGGTGGGTTGCCAATGAACATGCCCAGTGTTTAGGGACTAGACCCCAGGTTCGGAAGGTTGTGGGTTTGAATCCCAGATCACTGGGATTCGTTAAAGTCAATGTAAGAAGTCTGTACGATATTTTATTTCCTATGTTATTTTTATATATATATATATATTTCATATGATATTTTTTATATCCTTTTCACACTGCAACAAATTACATAAAAATAGCAGAAAATTGCAGAAAAATACGCATTCGGTCATTTCTACAATCTTTTTCATGGGCAGCTTATCAGTGTATATATTCTTCCAAATCTCATGCGCATTTTTGATTTGAATCTTTTCCATCTGTCTCGAGGCAATGAAGCTACATGTTTAATCAGTGCAATAATTTGAAATTCTACTTTATTAAGACTCGATTTTCAGTTTAACCAATCATGTCCATAGTCAGTTGTGCCTAAACTGAATGCTGTTGCTTTTATTGCTCCTAAAAAAGGTACTGTGGTGGTGCTGAAATGAATCATTAATGGTCCTTGAGGCATTTTGGAGTTTTGTATCTTTAATATGTATCATGGGGAGGTACCCTTGAGCAAGGTACCATCCCCATCGCTGCTCCCCAGGCGATAGCCATAGCTGTCCCTGCTGCACAGTCCGTGTGGGATAAAAAACAGAGGTTGTGTTTCACCGTATGCTGTTTCACAATGACAAATAGTCACTTTCACTTGCATGCGTCAGAACAGACGGTACTAAAGAAAAGGTGTAACTTATTCACAGAGCAAAGTGCTTTAAGTACTTTCATTTTTGTTCAATTTTTTGCAGCCGGTATTAACTTTGAACTCAACGAGCCGTCCATGGAAATGTCCTCTGCTTGGGCCCAGCACGTGACGAAGATGGTGGCCCGAAGAGGAGCCATCCTGCCTCAGGATATTTCGGTCACTCCGACCGGCACACCTGGTCAGTATTAAAGTCACAGAGAGTTTGAAAATGACACACCTGATGAGATGCCTTTAACGCCTTTGGCAAACATGTATCCTGCAGTGCCCCCTCCGGAGGAGAGGAACAGACTGTGGATGGTGGAAGCTGATATCTCCTCTGAGATGATGAAGCGGAAGAGGAAAAAGAAGAAGAGGAAGAAGGAGGTGCGGACAGTGGCGCCTGCTGAAGAGGCCACCAATCCTTTCCCCCTTCGCAGAGAGTTCGGCCCCAGCGCCGTACCTCGGCTTCCGAAGCTGCCGGGACACCGCAGCCTTGTGGCTAATCTGTGGGACCAGCAGCGTCAACAGCAGCAAGAAGAGAACATCCTTCCAGGCTCCTTCCCAGAATTCCGATCATCCTTTCCTTACAATGAGAGATATGGAGGGCTGGGCTACCACTCATCTGGCCAGCGTGGCAGCAGGGAGCCATGCTTCAACCCCCTGACACTTAGAGAAGGCCGAGGCCAGTTCCAGCCGTCAGACCTGCAATCCAGTGGAGCGTTCCGCCATTCTGGACAGGAGATGTTCTCATCAGTGGGTGGCAGGATGGTGATCCCACCTCGGTCAGATGACAGGAGGGCAGTGAAAGCACCAATCCACTCCAGAACCAACCTCATGGAGGCAGAGCTGATGGACGCTGACTCTGATTTTTGACTTTTTTGGACTCTCTGTGAGCTGAAGACTCTTAAGAAGTGCTGGATACTTTTACTCCTCACTTTTCGCTGTTTGTAGAAAAGCACAGGGAGCAGTTTTTTCTTAAAGAAGCTGGGCAGCATGTGAGGCCCTTCAGCAGACTGAGTCCACCGGATGGCACTCCAAGTTAAAAGAAGTCAAGGACGTTTGGAGATCCTTTCTGAAGCCTTACTGAATGGATCAAATCTATTATGCTTGGTTCATGAGATGTACTATATGAACAAAAGTATTGGGACATCTGGTCATGAAACCAGATCCCATTCTAAATCGAAAGGCACCAAAATGAAGTTGACCCCCCATTATTATAGTTTCCACTCTTATGGAAAGGCTCTCCACAAGATATTGGAGTGCGTCTGAGGGGAATTTTGGACATTCATCAAGAACGTGAGGTCAGGTGCTGATGTTGAATGAGAAGCCCTCCGTTCTCAGCCGTGGAGAACCATTCCATGAAGCTCCTGGTGCACAGTTCCTGGTGCTGAGTCTAAAGTTCAGCAGTTTTGGAGTCAGCAGAACACTGAAGTCTTTTTTTGCATTCTGTGACGCTGAGTTTCTGTTTCTAAATGCTTTTGCTTTGCAATAAAACACAGTGAGCGTGGAATACAGGGCTGAAATGTTATAAACTGACTCATTGCAAAGGTGGCATCCCATGATAGAACCACGTTTGGATACACTGAGATCTTCGGAACGGCCAAGTCTGTCAAACATTTGTGAACCTGACTGCATGACTAGGTGCTTGGCTTTAAGACCTGAATTCTTAAGAGTTTCGTCCCAATACTTTTGTCCATATAATGTACATCCATCCATTAGCTGTGCAGCTTATCCTATCCAGGGTTGCAGGAGGTGCTGGAGCCCATCCCTGCGTGGAAAATGACCCTGGATAGGTCGCCAGTCCTGACTTGCTTAAAAAGAAGGAACTGAGCGCAGTGGCTCAGATTTATCCGTAATCCTGGTGCCTGGTGAACCTGATGAAGTGTTTTGAAAAAAGATAATTTTATCCTGTTATTTTTATCACTGCTTTTGTGTTACGTTGCCTGGTGCAATCACAAACAAGCCTCCATCCTTTTCATTGTAAATGTATCTCATGAGGACATTGTCATAAGAACGGACAACAAAAAAAGTCGTTCTCACGTGTCCGTCTGTCTCCAATCAAAGTGATATCTGTACAGTTTTATCAAAAGTGCTATTTTTGTACCTTAGTGTGTAGATATTTTTTTTCCACTCATATTTTGTACTGTATTTTATTGTACATACTTCAGAATCGCGTGATTCATTCGCATTTCTGAGATTGTTTTTCATGTTTAGGATGCTTTATTGTAACATAGAGTCTGTTGAGGAACAGATTAGTATCTTTAACTATTGGTGACCGTATTAACCACAATATAGTCTGCGTCCTTTTCTCCGAGTCCGGAACGTGCTGTGAAGGTCGTGTGCACGTTCTGCTGTAATCAGAAAAACCTGTGTACCCTAACAACAGCTCTTCAGGAAAGAAAGTAGCTCTGTAGATTAACGGATTAAAATGTGACTTCTGGCTGTGAGTGGAATGCTTTCACTTTCACTTTCACTTATACCTGGGGCTTTAAGCGATGTATATATTGTTAAAAAAAATGACTGAACGAAGCAAGCATGATATAACGATGTCTGAAACCTTGCTTTGCACCGGCTCTGCTAAAAATGGAGAAAATATAACATGTACTAACAAACGATGGCCTCTGGTTTGGGGTCTGGAAGTGGCTTTAGTGTAAACCCAACAGCTCGTATAATAAAAAGCGAAGGATGAAGATGATCTCTACCTGCTTTTGGGGCTTCTTGATGATTGGCCCCAGACATGACGCGTTGATGAATAACCCACTGATTATTATTTACGTGACTTCTTCCAACTCCTCTAGAAAGTTTACTGTAGATTGTTGAAGTTTATAGCCTCCACATCGCTTTACATGGACCAGAACGCTGTATTTTTTGGCATCTGTTTATAATAAACAAAACATATTGACTTAATTGTCTCAGCGTCTTTCTTAGTGTTTCAATTAAGCAGATTTTTTTCCGTCCTCTTCTTGAACCGTGAGATACTCCTGTGTCAGTTCCTATCCACTCTAGCCGTCTGACTGAAGGCTAGGCTCCCCCCCACACTTTTCACAATCATCTGTCCATCCATCCATTCATCCATCATTCTATTTGTTATCCGAGCTGCTGACTACAAACAGGACGGTGGGGCCTATCACCTGAGCTCTGTGGATGAAAAGTGGAAAAGCACCCTGGATGGCCTGTCCATCACACTCACACACACACACACACACACACACACACACACACACACACACACACACACACTGTAGAGGTCAGTGTAGAAGCTCCAGTCCTGATGTGCTTGTCTTTGCATTGTGGGAGGAAACAGGAGCTCCTGAAGGAAACAAAACAAAATCATCTCTGGCAGAAAGGACTCGGTTTTCCCAGCTGTGGAATCAAACTCAGGACCTGTGGGGCAACTGCTGCACCGTCCCGACCCAGTTTTGTGTCAAAAATCAGTCAAAAGGTCCATCCATCCAACCATCTATCCATCTATCTATCCATCCCTCCATCCATCCATCCATCCATTTTCAGTGTTTTCCTGACTAAATAAACAAACAAAAAGCATGGTGGGGCAGTGGTTAGTGAGTTGGCCCGGATCAGAAGATTGTGAGTTTGATTCCCTCACCAGTAGGTTGCCCTGAGGTACCCTTGAGCAAGGTACCGTCCCTGTCACTACTCCCTGGGTGCTTTCAATAGCTGCTCCCTGCCAAACCTGTGTGTGTGGGTAAAAAAAAGAGGTTGAGTTTCGTTGTGTTGCGCTGCGTTTCAGAAAGTCAGTCACTTTCACTTTTTTCACAAAAGCAAAGATTAATAGTTTAAAAAAAAATATATATATATATGTGTCAGTCAGTCATTTTCTGTCGCTTGTCCCAGTTGGGGTCACAGGGGATTGCTGGAGTCCATCCCAGCTCACACAGGGCGAAGGACAAACCCTGGACCGGTCACCAGCTCATCGCAGGGAGGAGCGTGACGGGGACAGCACCTTGCTCAAGGGTACCTCAGGAAGGGGTAACCCATCGGGAAGGGGTTCGAACCCCCGATCCTTTGACCATGCGGCCAACTCCCTAACCACTAGGCCACCACTGCCCCCATCTATATGTGCTATATATATATATGGGGGCATATATTGTATTTTTTGAACTTCCAAAAAATACAATATGATAATAATGATTTTTACGACAGTAATCACTAAAATAATTATTTTGCTACAATAATTATTATTCCCATTTTGTGAGTGTCTTATTCTGATTGGTTGTTTGTAGTTTTGCTGCAAAACAAATGATAGAAAATGCAGTGTTAAAAAAGAATGTGATCAGCTGGGAGAGATTGTTTATGATATATGATATACGTCTTTTTTAATCACCCCGTTCCCCAGTCTGCACTCCCGTTAATCAAACGACCGGGTTCGAGCGGTGGATTGGCTGGGAGCCACACAGACTACAACTCCCAGAATGCCGCGGGTCGGACTGTGCGAGTTTTAAAGGGACCGCAGCTGCAGGTTGTTGAGCGTGTGAGCTGCAGGGATGATGTCTCAGCCCAAACACAGCCTGTCAACAGACGCGGAGTGTGTGAGACGAAGGTCCACGGTCGAAAGCGCGGGTAAGAAAATATATTTCAGCCTTTAACTGGTGAAAAAATCAAGCGTTGATCTATTTTTGCGTTTATTTTTTAACGTTTTTAAATTAATTCTCTGAGGATGCTTGTCTGCAATCCTCATGAACACCTGGTAATGTGCAGTTTTTAATTAAAATAATACACTTCTATACGATAAATCCTTATTCTGTTGCGAAATAAAATGCTAGCCGACGTTATTAGCATTACTTTGCAAACTTTAGTGAAACTTTGCTGTAACATGAAATTTTGAAGCTCCTTGACTGAAAAAAGTGACTGAGAGTCGTTTAAATCATAAACCCAGTTTTAAGATTAAAGGACTTCATTAATTAATTGAAGCACTGGCTGATGAGCGAGTATTATTAGCAGGTTTACGCTAATGACCGCTAACTCAGTGGGTCCGTCTCAAACCGCATCATGCTCCCTACATAGGGAGCGTAAGAGGTCGCCTTATTTCTGAAAGAAAGTTGTGGCTTTTATATTATTTAAGTCTGTGATTGACTACAAAATAATATAAATTGTATAAGTGTGGGAGAGAGCAAATAATTTATAACCACATTGTAGAGAATTTTAAAAAAATTATTTTTTACATTTTTTTTATTTTTAACAGTTAAAATGTAAAATATTTGTCATAACTGATCTAAAATGTGACAGTTGAATTGCCCCGCCCCCCCCAAAAAACCCCCCCAAAAAACTAAAAATATATAATTTATTTGTGGCCAATTAAATTATAGCCACATTGTAGAATTATGACAAACACTTAATTATTTTATTAAAAGCTTATTTATTAAAAAAGGATTAACATTAACGTTGGTCATATCTCTGATCTACAATGTGACAATTTAATTGGTCACACATATTTTATTTAACTTCTCCAGGGACCTGTACATTTTATATTTTATTTATTTATTTTGACTTTTTACAATTTGGCTGCGTTAATGATAAATAATACCTTTTGAATAATTCCTGAACTTGGTTTGGTATCTTCTTCATTATTCTTTCCTACAAGTGATCCGTTTGGATGGTTGTTTGTGAGCTTTAACATGAACTGTGTCCCTCGTAACCCAAAAAATCCCAAACTTTTTGTCGCCACTTGCGTCAGAGATATAAATCTTAATTGGAACAGCGGCGAATTAATGATTTTTACTCAAACATGGGCTGAAACGGTGGTCTGAAGAAGCACCAGAATCATGTGCCGTTGAGCGTGACTTCATCCCTCAGTTCTAATATTCCTGAAACCTGATGCTCCGTGTAATCCAGTGGGAATGTGTTCAGACACGGTTTATCTCCTAGTGTGACTTTTTGGTTCATGTGACCATCAGAAGTCTTTGGTTAGTCACACAGCTGCGATTTGGGACTTGGCCTGTGGGGCTCCTGACCATGAGAAACGTCTGAACCCAGAGAGATTTATGTTTTTTTTCCTTTCTCCTCTCGCTGACCCTCAGAACTCCCGTGGGATCATGAGCACAGAGGTCATCGGCAGAGCTCCCAGTGTGACCGGCTGTGTGCTGCCAGCGCTCACCCTGAGATGGTTGACACTCCTTCACCCTGCAGTTCACACCATTTTGCTCACTTCACTCCAAAATGTGTCTCCACTCACAGTAAGAGTCTGTTTTCTTTTGTGAAGGCACAACACAACAATTAAGGAGCCACGTGTTGGGACGTTAGGGCTGTTCGGTTTTAATCATCACTATGACACAAATGAGAAAACTAACATTTGAGCCAATTAGCTGAGAAGTTTGGAGAAGATGGACAAACGTCCCTTGCGTGCACTCGTCTATGAAACCGACTAACGGGGGCGATGTTTGTTTCTGGTTAAAGACCGTTTCAAACTTGGCCGCCTGTAACTGTGCATAATTCAGCATTTCCTCTGAGGAGGTATGTTTTGCTGCAGTGGTATTCATAAGAAAAGGTTGATTTTGGAAAAGTAAACACTTAAATGCTGAACTTAAGAAAAGTTCAATCAATGCATGAGGTTTCCAAAGCGGTGATCGTGTTAATCGAGATCTCGTTATGAACCAAAACAATCAGGATTTGCCGTAATCGAGCTGCGGGTTCAATGCCCCAGTGTAGCCACGACCCTCCATCATGGGGTCCAGTCCCTAAACATTAGGCCACCCTTTTACAACGAGGTGATGCACATAGCAGTGTAGGACCTCCATTCAGCTGGGAGAGATTTCTGGACCTTGGTCAATGTAGTGTCTGACTAAATTATGCACCAGGAAGTGGTTTTAATTCTGCTTTTGTTCATTATTCAGCTTCACCTTTCAGTGACCAAGACTAATGAAAGGAAACGTCCCCTTTTTAATGATGCCAAACTGCTCAGAGATGGGAAAATGAGAAATTCCAAGCAGAAGAACAGATAATAAGGAGAAGTACAACTACTTTACTCCGTACCAGTGAAAGAGAGCAGGCTCTGAGAGCATCATGATAAACAGTTATGCAATTTTTTTTTTTTTTTTTTTTTTGTGGAAAGTTTGAATGTTCATTATAAATATGACGGTATTTAAAATCATCTCAACCACTAAATCGAGTACAACAGGAATAATGATACTCTCTGGTTATGGATCGTTTCCTAATGTGCTGAGAAAAGAATATTTGGATGCAACTTCTCATGATCAATATCACCATCTTGTCCATGTCTAGTGGAGGTGTAACAGAATATTATTGTTTTCTCCACTTGCTGGTCCATGGTGATGTTCTCAAAGATCAGGAAGTCTGAAGATCGCATTATGAAATGTTGAAAGCACGGTGGAATCAGACTTTGGTAAGGATGCTGATCATGGATTTTGACTAAACGCCACCGACGCAGGCTTTATTCTCTCTTCCAGGGCACTCTGTGCAGTCGCTGTGCCCTGAGGACGCCTGGCAGGAAGCCAGCTGCAGGACCACCATCCGTGCAGAGAATGAAGTGGAGGCTCACAAACTGGCCAATAACTACAAGGTGGGTAACCGTTCTGCAGTGCAGCTGATGTACGGAGTGACCCACGTCTCACAGCGTGTGCTTGTTTTTGGCAGTTTGGCTTCAGAAAATGGAAAAGTCACGTCACCGAGCGTCCCATTGAGGACCGGTCGGACATCGTGAAGGAGCTGTATTCAGAGCTTAACTTCATCAAACCGCAAACAGGTGGGTTCATCACAGGGGCGTTTACATTGAAGTGGCACAAAGCCGTCTTTTTGCCCGTGTGACACTGATCTGATCTTTTCAGAGCGGTCTGGATGCACCAATCAGATCTGAGCCTTTATTTATTTATTTTTTAATTTTTTTATTTATTTGTTGGTTCAAAAATACCTTTAATTCTCATTGGCTAACCTTCTGGCAGGTAACATTGCAGAAGTGTTAAATTGATAATCTGACAGAAATCTCATTAGGTGTCAAGTATGCAAATGAGTGGATCTAACAGCCAATCACCTGAGCTTTTCAAAAGCAAACTACAGTTTTGGATCACAGTCAGTGTTTACAACAGTGACTGGGGCAGTGGTGGTGAGGGAGTTGCCCCGGATCGGAAGACTGTGGGTTCGACTCCCTCACCAGTAGGTTGCCCTGAGGTACCCTTGAGCAAGGTTCTGTCCCCGTCACTGCTCCCTGGGTGCTTTCAATAGCTGCCCACTGCTGCATGTGTGTGTGTGTATGGATGAAACGCTGAGGTTGAGTTTCATTGCGTGGTGCTGTGCTGCGTTTCACAATGACGAGGGCAGTCACTTTCACTTTCACTTTTACAAGAAGAGGCTGTTGATGAATGCTCCTCACCGTTACCATAAACCACACGTGTTAAAACGGTAGGGGTGAAGGACAACATGAGCTGAAGTTTAACAAAACGGGTGCTTCATTTCAGTGGTCATGGGATTAAAATTAAACCTGAACTGAAGTGGTATCACTCTTAAGGACCTTCTCTTGCAGAACCGCATGGTGCACTGGTTGATTCTGGGTTCTTAAGTGTCGTGTAAAGGTGGATTTTAAACTGCTGCAACATGGAAATGCTTCTCAGACCTCCTCCTGAAGTGGTTTTAAGGGTTTAAATTTAAATCTGGTTTCTGTAAGGCTCAAGCCTGTCCACACCTGCATGTTAATGTGCCACAGCCTCATCCGGACAACCAGATATGACGTAGAACCGGTTCTTTGTCATATAAATGGGAACCATCCCGACATAAATCGATGCAAGGCTTGGAATGGAAATGCAGATACGGTCTTTCAGCCAAGGGGGCTTTTGGCCCTTTTCTTCATTTTAATGCCTTGAAAAATCTATAAAATTAGCTTATAAAGTGACTTGCAGATATATTTTGACAATAACGTGCTCCTATTTTCTTTGCAGGTTCTCTGGTGAACCTTGGCAACCTAGTCTATGTCCTTTTCTTTGGCTGGTGGATCTCTTTAGTATATCTTCTGGCTAGTGTGTTGATGTTTTGCACCATCGTTGGGATTCCATACGGTATGTAGAGAGCAATTCACAAACTTTGCTTCCCGCGATCCCTCTGCCTCACTCTGTGCCTGGTTCCATACTTTGCTTACAGGAAAGCTTTGTTGGAAATTGTCGGGTTATTTATTGTGGCCGTTTGGGATCGCATTGCAAAAGGTAAGATTGCATGTAGAGAAATGAAGTTTTCCAAGCGTCATGTTTTCAGCACTAGTTCTGCTTGTCCACCAGGACATCCTTTCTTTCCGTTTCGCCCCTCAGACTAACAGCGTAGTCCGAAAGTGCTGCATTAAATTCCCCAACTGTGAAGCCATTCCAGAAGAGACAGATGATGTGAGTCAGTCACCGGAGGCGAAAGAGTCCGATCCTCTCCTGCGTCCTCCTCCTGCAGTCACCATACCCGTCCCATCATGCGTTCCTTGTAGCCAGAAGAGCCGTTACTGGGTAAGACGGCTTGTGACCTCCTGGTAAACTGTTTACTTCGACATCACTTTATTTATGGAGTTTCTCTTTTGTCTCCTTCTGTCTGTCCTGCACCGATGGAAATTTGGGTGCGAACATTCTCAGGGGACACGTTTGCAGAATTATTGTGCAAATTAATGAAAAACCAACATTTTGCCATCCTTTGTTTGTTATTCTCACTTTAACAGCTGAAAATTAAACTCCAAATTTACTTAAACATTTCTGACATTAAAAATAGCGAGCAATACAGGCACGTTTCTTCTCAGTTGCAGTCATAAACCTTTTCCTGAACCACCGCTTGAAGAAAGTGTCGTCTAAGAACTGGCAGTAGGTTTGGGAGTCGATTCTGAGTCCACCTTCAACCCGAAAAGGTCCGACTAGCTCGTCTTCAATAACACCAGCCCACACCAGTACCTCCACCTCCACCTTGCTGGCGTCTGAGTGGAAGTGGAGCTCTGTGCCCGTGACTGATCCAGCCATGGGCCCATCCATCTGGCCCATGATGAGCCACTCTCATCGCCATCAAACCTGATAAATCTGTTTTGAGATGATTCTTGGTCCAATCTTCACGTTCCAACTGATGTCTTGGGCACAGTAAGGGAGGCTGAAACCCAACCACCATTGAACATGTCTCTGAGATCTGAACACCTTGTTCTTCTGGACACACTGTAGGTTCAGTTCTGGAATTTGACAGCACTGGTACTGGATTCCTGGGTTCCTGGTAGCTTCGAGTTGGATTCTTCTCAAATCTTTTGGCAGTATGTTTTCTCTTAACATGTTTCTTGCGACCCTGTAGATGATTTACAACAAACCATGTGACGGTTCTGAGATCACACCCTCCCTCATTACACAGACGCACATCACCCGAGAGTATTTATAACGGATCTTCTCACGCGCTCACTATCGTAACCTCTTATCCTGAGTAGGGTCACGGGATCTCTGATTCATGAGCATAAATGTAAAAAGTATCCTGACACCATGAATAATTACTGCTTTATGGCAAAGGTGCTGTTGGCACAAAACTGAGATGTCTGGCAGGAAGTAACTCACTATTTTGGCCCAATTAATATTTTACATTTAATTTTTTTTGCTGCAATGGATGACTGTTGAGAAATCTTGCGTCTTTGTTTGAATTTCAGTGTCGTGCAAGCACATATGTATGGCTGGTATTGGGCTACGTTCCTCTGGCCATAGTTCACACCCTGGCCTGTATCCTGTCCTGGGCTTTGGTCTTCACCATCCCCGTGGCGAAGATGAATGCCCGAATGCTTTGCACTGTTCTCCTTCTGCCACCAGAGGACATCCAAGTTAACCCAGTGAAGAAAGTGAGCTCTGATCTTCCAATATTTGACTTTTCCTTTTTCTCTGTTATTCAGATTGAAGTCAGTTATCTAGAACCAGTACCTCCCCAGGATTTTGTTACAACTGCCTGGGTATCTCCGCTTTTGGGGCAAGTACGCCTGAGAATCCATGCAGTTGGTGCAAAATCCTGGAAAGGATGGAGACTAATAAACAACAGAGGTGGGTCATCTTGCACTGTAACGTTTTCAGCTTCCAGGCTATGAAACTCGGGCTGTTCTATGCTGTTACCGGGCCTTTAACTGGTACTACTACAAGTACACTGTAGATGGCATCAACGTCTTCGCCGTCAGTATCCTTTGCTGCCAGCAAACTGCAGCACAGAATTTTACCTATACAGATCCAGGAAACCAACATTTTATAATATTTTTAACCCTTTTTATTGTTTTTAAAAAGCAAACTACACATTCTGTGCAGTCGTGCTCTCTAAAACATAAATGTGATCTTTTTATTTGAGTATTTATGAATTTTGATCAGAGATTTCATTGTTGAATCCCTTCTCTGTACTGATTTAAGAGGAGGAAAAAATGACAAAAAGCAGAAATAAAGCTTTATACTAAATTTTTAGCTCACCGTACTCGAGATGGAGCTTAAACATGCTGTTGCTTTAAAATTCAAACCGAACGTTGTCCCGAAACAGCCAGATATGAGAGAATATATTGTGTTCTTCTTCTCTCAGAACTGTGATTGTGGTTGTAATTTGAAGCCCTTGTGTTACGAACCTTAACATCTCTTTTGTCCAGACCTGCTGTCTCTGGTCATTTTCACTCTGGTGATTGGTTATGTGGATCGAGACAATTCTTTTATCAGGTCTGAACTGAAGTTTGCCACAGCTGTAATTTCCATCATTCCTCTGTCCTACTACATTGGAATGGGTATAGCAAGGTAACGTCAGCACCTAACAGATCACCTGCAACACTTTTGGACTTTGTGTTCAGGAGAGACACTTGGAATGAAAATGTTTTTTCTTTAAATCTTAAGTGTTGACCTTTACCTATAATTCCTCAGTATCTCAGCTCAGAGCAACTTTGCCGTGGGAGCAGTAGTGAACGCCACGTTTGGCTCCATCACGGAGATGACCTTTTACATCACCGCCTTGCTGCAAGGTCACCGGGCAGGGAGCAAATGCTATGGAGAGATTGTTAAGGCGGCTCTCACAGGGACCCTACTGGGCTGCATCCTCTTCGTTCCGGTAAAGACGTGTGATTATCGACATGAACTTAATAGAAACCAAAAAAAGCGACCCATTGAGTTGACGTAATAGAAGGTTTTATTTGAAGCAGGGAATAAAGAATGGTCGATCAGTATACTGTAGATCAAACTGAGGTTTGGTAAACCCGTATCGAGATGATCTTCAGTCATGACCCTTTAAGCTGCTGCTGCGTTGCAGGGCCTTTGTATGATCATTGGAGGCTGCAAGCACCGAGAGCAGAGATTCAACAGCAGGTCTGCTGGGGTCAGCTCCGCCTTGCTCTTTATTTCAGTAGGAGGTAAGACGACCGTCCCTTTTCTTTCTTTTTTTCCGTGAGGTCCGCTTATTTTTGAGCTTTTATGCATCGCTGACAGTCCTTTCTTTTTTAACATGGCTATTTGCAACCTCTGTTTATCAATTATGTATTCTTTCCTCCCCGTTTTCTGCCTGAATTACTATGTAGGACTGGGAGTTGGGGGCGGAGGCCTAGGCTCACTCTACTCCCCCACCCCGTCCATTGAGCATTTTCAAGATTTTGCAGGCTGTAGAGACACAATCTGGCGAAAAATGCTCAAATATTAGATTTTGTGAAAGGCGGATCAGGTCTGTCTTTATTGAACAGAATTAAGAACATCAAGTAGCTAATGTCAGAACTCCACTCGTCATAAAAGCTTTATCGCGTTAATAAATAAGAAAAGCGTGTTTAGGACCGGGAGCAGGTCATGCGAGGGGGGGGGGGTGCATTTCTGTGATTTGTGGGAAGCTAAGGGTTTATGTGCGGCAGTGGAAAAGGAGACGGGGGTGCAGAGAATGGATTTGGGTTCCTGCAGTGAAACATGGAGGGGGATCGGTGACCGTTTCTAGGAAGTCTAGAGACTTGGTCCAAAATGAACGTGATCAACAAAAAAGAAAAATTCTCATCCAAGAATGGAGAATGGTTTCTTGGTCTCCCCAGCATTCAGATTTTTCTCCGAATGAGATGAGATGAGCTGGACAGACGGGTTGGAAATGAGCACCAAACAAATTAAAAAAAAAAAAAAAAAAAAAAAAAAACTGGACACAAGGTGTTGCCAAAATGGCTGGAAAGGATGCCGTGAATGTGATGAAGTTCCATCAAAGCGACCACCCTTGGCCTTAGCTACATTACAACTGTTTTTTAAAAAATCCTTAATGCACACAGAAGAATAAATTTTTTTCCTGCTGACTTTGGGATCCCAGGTGTTTTTGCCCCCACGCTGTTCTCGAAAGCCTATGGGAACCTGATGTGCGAAGGCTGCAGTAATCCCTCTGGCAACAACAGCGGGCCCTTCTTCTGCGCGGATTGCCACTATGACCTGGTGTGTAATTGGATCTCTTGAGCCATGAAGATTAGCACAGCGTTGCTACGAGCATTTATTTAATTTTTTTTTCTCTGACACATCTGACCTCCAGCATGTTCTTTATCTTCCAGAGTGAGAACAACCGCTCCCTGTTTCTGAGTCACATCGAGTGAGTGCATCTCTCCACCTGTTCAGTCTCAGATGTGTTGGTGGTGAAAGTGTAAGTGTCTTCATGTCTTGATGTTGCAGGCCTCTCGTGTACACGGTCTCCGTCCTTCTCCCTGCTGCCTATCTCATCGGCCTGGTCTTCACGTTGAAGACCCATTCACACATCTATGACATCCACATCAGTGATGACCATGGTGTGTTGTCTTTTTCATTTGGTGTACTGGACTGTACACCCTTCATTTCTCTGCAACTTGCTCTTTCACAGCCGCATGCCCTCTCATCACAACCACGTCCATAAACTTTCTTCAGTCACGTTGTCTCCTAACTCGGCTGTCCAACCAATGGACTCGTTCCTAACCCTGTCCATCCTCGTCCCTCCCGACGTAAAGCTCAGCAACTGTTAATTCAGTCTCACGGGGTAGTGTAGTCTGAGTCTAGCGAACAGAACCAGACGTCTACAGCACAAACAGCCATTTTCTTCACAACCCACACCCACCAGTGAAGCTCCGTGACTCGTCTTTATGCTTGTTGGTGATCGAAGAAGACATCTTTGAATTTCTTCATTTTACCGAGGCGATTTTGCGTCAAAATAGCCCTGCTTAAGAATGTGAACCGCTCTTTAAAAATGTATTTTAAGCCCCCAAGGGTGCCAATTTTATGCAGCTAACTGTTTATACATGCATATAATTTCTGCTCTCCTTGCTTTTGTCAGTGGTTATTCATGATCCTGTGGTGCACTGGTCCAGATGGAGGGCTTTGGTCGTTTTAATCGTGGCCACGGTACTGACGGCAGCCTGTGCGGACCTGACGACGGAGCACATCAAACCCATCATCTCCGACTCCAGCGTCTCACAGGTCCAGCTGCCACTTTCATTTGCATCTACAAAATCTCAAACACAGCACACAGCTGTATCCCACTAGCACAACTGCTCCTGAGAAAACCCCTGTATTAGTGTAAAAGTCAGTTTTATTTCTCTAGCACTATTTTACAACTGTCGTCGTTCACAAAGCAGCTTTACAGAATCCGGGTCCGAGCCTTCCAAAGGTGACCGAGGCAAAACTCCCTGAAACTGGAGGAAGAAACCTTGGGAGGAACCAAGACTCAGAAGGGGAACCCGTCCTCCTCGAAACACCATCAGATAATCAAAGAAAAGGAAATGTGCATTTAATACCTTCAGATTAAAGCAATGAGGTTGGAGTCTGCGGTTGGTATTTCAGTTGGCTAATAGTAGTAGTTCTGTTTGAGTGGGCGGAGCTTTTGTTAGTCTTGATTTGTGGAAGCGGCTCATGCAGATGATCCAGTCTGATGGTCTGTTCGATCAAGAAGGCCGTCGACTCAGAAGGTGGGCTATCTGGAGTTCAGGAAACCAAAACCCTAGGGAGATGGCGCGAGGATCAGAAGGTCATGGGTTCGAATCCCAGACCAGTAGGTTGCCCTGAGGTACCCTTGAGCAAGATACCGTCCCAGTCACAGCTCCTTGGGCGCAGCAGCTGCCCCCTGATGCACGCGTTTGTGTGTGGGTGAAATACAGAGGTGTAATTTTATGCTTCACTGCGTGCTCTGTACTCACGATGATGATAATAGTCACTTTCACTTTCACCAATTGACGGACTTGGCTGGGAGGCCTTTCAGGAAATGCATAAGCTGTCCACCGTACAGGTGGTGGACATTTTGTCCATCTCAAATAGCAAAAAAAAAAAGTTCTCACAACTCTTTGAAATTATGAACTCTGTGCAGAACTTGGTGTTGCAGGTCTACAGTAGGTTCTCTTCTGGCTCATGCATGTATCTCTTTGTTGTGATCTTCTAGTACTTTATAGGAGTTACTGTGCTGGCCATGGTTCCTGAGATTCCAGAGATTGTCAACGGGATCCAGTTTGCTCTTCAGAACACCATCAGTTTAAGGTCAGAGCTCTCCATGCTTCCTTTTTAGTGTGTATGTGTTTTTTTTTTTTTTTCTTTTGCACCTTGGAATGACTTGGACCTTTTTAATGTAGCCTTGAAGTTGGAAATTGTATCGCCGTTCAAGTCTGCATGCTACAGATTCCCCTGTTGACCCTCTTCAACGCTGTTTACGTGAGTAACGCTGAGAGAAACTGAAGCATAGACCTTGTTCTCCTTTATTCATGATGTGGGACACGTTTCACTGAAAGCAGTGTTTCCATCCAGGATGTTGGATTTGTTCTCATATTCAGCGACCTACACCTGTGGGCCAGCATCTTCAGCGTCATCCTGGCCAACTACATCTTTATGGATGGAAAGTCGGATTATTTCCAGGGTACGTGCTGTTCTCCTTTTAAAAGCTGTCCTTGCTCTCTTTCGACCTGAAATGGTGGTTTTTCTGCAGGAACTGCTCTGGTGGTCGTTTACCTCATCCTCCTGGCTTTGTACTTCTTCGCGCCATCACCCCTCGGCTGCTGATTATAAAGTCTTTTCTCTCTTCTTTTGGATGGAAGCCTTCATTCCAGCTAGAGGAATATTCCCTTTCTGGCAGAAATATCTGATAATTTGGACTTTTCCTTAAAACATCATTCATTTTCTCAGTGTTGATCTCAACATCAGCATCTTTAAATCACAAACACATTTTCAAATTGAAATCGCTTCGACTTTCTTGAAAGGCAACGTGTCGTTTTCACCACGCTGTCTCAAAAGTTGAGGATTTTTGAAAGATTAATTAAGAAAAGCGAAACTTTCGAGCGGTTGCTGCCAGAAACGGGCGTTTTTTAAAAATCTGGCTTCCGTTTAGAAGTTGTAATTGTAGGAACTGGAGTTCAGTTCCTTCCTCGTTCTCTAAATTTTGGGTGTCTTGTGTGTAAATGGATGTGCTGTGTAGTTTTTCTTCTCTCAAGCTCAGTTAAGATTTTGAAGCTCTTTGAGCACTTAAGCAGCAGCTCTGTTTATCCTGTGCTGAGAAGAAAACCATATCTGGGCTCTGACACTTACAAATGATGTAATAAATGCTGTAAATACACATTTCCATTTCCAGAACAGATTTATTGATTTTCCTGCAATGAAAACACAAAACGAGTACATTTATACAGGTATTCATTGGCCTTGAAACCTTTGTGCTGCACAGCAGGAATCGTAATCCAGCGCGACTCTTCGATGAAAAGGATCTTTTTGACGCCTGTACCTGTTTAAGGGTGAACGTTTGAGCGGGGGGAGCAGATTAACTGGACAATCTGCAAATCCAGGAGAAGGTTTTAAGGAAGAGAGTGAAACCCCGAGGCCGGCCCACATGCAGAGAGGAGCTAGACGTGCACAAACAGAAAAGGCAAGGCTTGTTTTGGACACGTGGCCCTGCTTAATTTAGAGAAACGGCTAGACGGTGGTAATAAAAACAAGGTCATACATTTTTAAAAAGTGCAAACATCTAAATGTGACTTTGCCGAATTACCCTGATCATTTAGACCGCCAACAGTGTGTAAATTATAAGAATGGCTAAAAGGCAACATCGCGTTTGGATACAAATGGCAATGTTTGGCAGTAAAGCAAACAAAATGCCTTTTTTGGGACTTTTGATAGAAGTGGAAGTCATTAATGGTAAAAGATGAATTTCTGGCCTCATTATTGCTGCTTAAATGACGGGTTTACGTTTCGAAAAAACCCCAAACGAGTAGGGATGCACAATTTCAGAGTCATATGAATAAAGATATTTGATAAAATGATAATACCTGCTGACTAATTAGACTAATGTTTCAAACTGATGTTTATTAATTATGTATTTTTCACGCTCTGGAAGAGTTCTAGGTGAAAGAAAATGAGCCAAGTTCTTATTTTTCTAACTCTCTCTCGTTTTCATGCTTTAAAAACATTTGTATCGGTGTCTGAAGATCGTACTTGAAAAATTAGACTCCAGCCTTCAGACCCCAAATGGTGCATCCCTACAAATAAAGACAAAAATTGCTCAAAGTTTGCTTCCAATTCTCTGGGTTCTGTGTTTTGGAAAAAGCTAAATGGAATTGGAAATAAAAGTGCATTGAGAGAGGCTTGATGAATGAGACAAACAAAATTTACCAGTGACTCTAGAACCTTGAGAAGGCACAAAAAGAAGGAAAAAAAAAAAAAATAGTTTAAAAACCGACGTGAAGAGAGTCTAGTTTTGGCATAAAGAAAAGTTGTTTTTTTTATTTCATTAAAAGCAGACTAAATAGTTTAAGGAGCACCTTATTCACAGTGATGAAACATTGAGAGCACAGCAACAAAAATACAACTGATGCCGAGGAAAATATCTTACATTATTTTGTGTCTTAAAGTAGGTTTGCCACGTTTCCTTCCTGCGGGACGGCGCTGAATGTAGTGTTTGTACACGTTTGCTGACCAACGAGGCTCGCGTTCACATTTACACCGGGCCTGGACTCCCAGCAGCAATAAAGCGGAGTAATCCTTCTGAGAACAAGCACGATTCAGGAAACAAGACCACAAACACGGTGGTGCGTTTTCTGTGACACGTAGGGAGGAAATGGATAAGTTAGACGAATAAAAAAAAAAAGGCAAAGAAAACACAACATGCTGCCAAAATAGAGGCCATTAAAACAAAGAGCATTGTCCTAAAAAAAAAAATGACGATGAAAAGGGCTTTTTCAGGTGGCTGCCTTGTTGCTTTAAGGGTGGAAGAGGACTCGAAACATTCCACTTGAAATCTTAAATCATTAAAAGTGCATACATAGACGACGACGACAAAAAAAAAAAAAAAAAAAAAGGCATCCCATAGTTTTTGGTTTTAAGGCAGGCTACATCTTAGGACATATTCCAGAAGGAGAAGAAGGGGTCTTCAGAAATCTCTCCCGTGTTCCTGGCCACCAGACCCTGGCTCAAGTGAAGGCCGCCATGACACATTTCCTAAGCAAGCATGCACACAAACGCCTGCTCTTTATTTTAAGCGCTCGATGAGTTCCTGCGTGAGGCCGAGGTTCAGCAGCTGCATGGCGGAGAGCTGGGCCAAGTGAGGGAAGGCTTTCAGCAGCCTCTCCCAGCAGAGCTCCAGTAGGCTGGGAACCACCAGCCAGATTTTAAACAGAGAGCCAGTCCTCTTGTTCTCGTGGATGTTCACCACGCCGCCATGGATGTACATGCATCCAGCCTGAGAGCAGAAAGAAAGAATCATCACCTTCAACCTTCAAGGGGTGCGTCTAAATCAACGACCTCAGCGGAACATTTCCTCAATTCCTGCATAATTCAATCGACCAACCAAAGCCTTTCTTAGTTGTAAACGTCTTGTCTAAAACGCATAAAGATGGGTTCTTTCAAACCCACCATTCCTACTCTCGCAGTTTCTGTTTGCAACGCTGATGTAAAACAACGAGTACCGTATTATTTAGGGCTGCGATTAATGATTATTTTAATGATCCCTTCTTTTTTTATTGATAAAAGATATCCATAAATTATTTATTCGAAAAACAAGCCTCATGCCAAAAATGGTTATGAATTTTAATATTTAGATATTTTTAGCTTCCATTCGTGAACCTTAAACGGGGGCGACGGATAACTTGACAGTTTGACGTCTGAATATTGTGCAGGCGATGATCATCTGATCACAATTATTGACCGACTCTTGCTCTCTCAAAGCCCGATTCCCATGAATGCTCGCAACCCCACATCACGCGCCGATCTCGACCCTCTTTCACCAGATATAGAAACACAGAACTTCCACATCAAGATGAAGATCCTGATTCGAGAAACATGATATAATGACGTGCCAATTTTGCAAAGTTGTTTCAAACTATTAACTATTAATAATTGATCATAAGTGATCACTCGTTGCAGCCCGAGTAGTATTCTGCCATCCAATATGGATTCACACCTTTCCCGATAATAATACTTTCTTAAAAGTGCATCTCCGGCAGCGCGTTAATATAATAAAATAAATAATAATAATAAAACACTACTGTGAACGCTCCAGATGATGCTTTTATGGATGAATTAAGTCCAGTTTCAACATCTACAAGACATTTAACCAGTGAGACCAGAATGAGATGCAGGAAAAGGTTAGTTCCACCCACCGGGGTGACCGCCGCACAGTGGAAGTACGCCGGCTCAGGCATTACGGCAGGCAGTCTAGTCCACTGGAAAGACTGCAGGTTGATCTTCCAAAGGTCGGCCAGGATCAACTCGCCATTATAGCCTCCGCATATAAATACATCTGAAGATGCAGAAAACTAATGAACATGGAGAAGCGCATCCAAGCCCAAAGCGAGGCTGATATGCTCAAGAACACGGAGGCGGGCCTTACCGTTTTTAATCTGCACACAACTATGACATCTCCTCGGAGCTGGGTACCCTTTAACAGAACACATTCTTTTAAAACGCTGTTAAGAACGTTCATTTTCCTGCAACAGCACCATAAACAGATCTAACCTATTCTTTCATGAGGCTTCGTCGTGATCTCCTCCCACGAATTGGTTTCAAGGTTATATGCGTGAATCTGAAACAGAAACGGGGACCAGAGAAGGATGTCCTTGAGAATCTCATTGATTGAGCTTAGATGTTTAAAAAAAAAAAAAAAAAAAAAAAAAACAACCTTAAAAAAATACCTTGTCCAAGGGGTAGGATGTCCATGAAGTTCCTCCTCCTAAGATGTAGATCCTCTGTCCATCATGTGCTATTTCATGTCTGTATCTGTTTTAGATAAAGTAAATGAAAGGTTGGCACCCGGGTGTGGAAAAGTCCTCCTGAAATGGTTGAAATTTGCATTTTATCGCCTCCCAACCCATCAGGGTACTAAACCTACCTACGGGCTGCGCTCAGGGGCCGCTGAAAGTGAAAGCGACTACTTTCCGTCTCTGTGAAACATGGCACCGCACGCAAATTCGCAATTCCACCTCTGCTTTTCACCCACGCACACAGGTGCAGCTGTTTAAAGCACCTGGAGAGCAGTGATGGGGACGGTACCATGCTCAAGGGTACCTCCAAGCCACCTACTGGAACCCACGTCCTCCTGACTAAAAAGGGAAGATCTCTTCTTTCCCACACTAGCGTTCTGAAAGTAGCTTCCATTTAGCTCAACAAGTTAAAGCATCAGTTCCCGCCCTTATGAAACCTAAAGCTTTCATGAGGTGCACAGGATGACAGGGTTCCTCTGTTCTGATATGTAAATGCGTAAACCAATCTGGGTCGCGCAGAGCCGAGAGCTCGCTGCTGCCTTACAAGCACGCTGGTCTAAATGGCCTCTATGAGGGATATTTCCATTTCTTTCTTTTGCTAGTTAATGATATTTTTGGATTTCTGATCGCTCGGTGTGAAAACGTGTCAAAGCCGAACTGAAAGCCGTCATCAGCTGGATTGGGCTAGGCTGAGTTTGTCAGTGTCGAGGCTTTGAGTGATTTACAAAAATATATTATTTTTTCCTGAAAGACTGCAAACTGATTAATGCGTTAAATTCATTTTCATCCAGAGATTTGCTTTAGTTAACAAAGAAAGCAGAGCTCTGTTCTCAGCCAGACGCTCACTTCCTCTTTCGTCAAAGTGTGAAGGCAGGCATGGGTTTCAGTTGACGTGAAGACACATTTTTGATCATAGGACAGCTAAATGCGGTTGGGGACGAGCTGATATCATTGGTCTGTTTGCATGAACACAGCGTAGACTTCTGTCCTTCGACAGGACAGGAAAAAACTGAGACAACACCGGTCCTATCCTCTCAGATTCCTGGATAATCATGGCTTTTAAATTTTTTTTTTTTTTTTTTTACATTTACAGCATTTATCAGATCCTCTTATCCAGAGTCTGAGTCTCTTATTCCTACCCCATGGCTACCATTGAAAGGTAGATTTGGACAGGACTACTCAGGAGGATTACTCATTTTAATATGTAAATAATCAATGTAAAGCCTTTATAATAAAATGTATTACCAGCTTAAGATTTAAGAAAAAGTCCAGTTGAGATGGTTCAGCATAAAAGCGTCCACTCACCGCTCTTCAGGTAGATCATCCGGAGGGTTGTTAGGTTTGAGGTGAATCCATTCTCGTGTGGTGAGGTCCAGCCTGTGGAGATCTGTACTGTAGATGTAGCCTGTTGTTCCTCCGAAGACATAGAGGAAGCCATTTATGATGGCCATTGCCTGTATGGGGGACAAAAAATCCATTTAAGAAAAAGCCGTATTTGTGTGGCGAACTCTGCAAATGGTTCCAAATAACTAGGCAGGTATAAATATCGTGTTCTCAAACTGTGCTCTGATCTGCAAAGAAACAATGATAGGAAAATGCTCATTTTACCTAGAATTTCAATTGCAATATAATGGTTCTCTTTTTGGCAAATAGTCATCTTTTCAGAATGGAGTACTAGAGTAATGCGACGGACCGTCAGTGGACAAGCTTCGATATTTATTAAATCAATATTATTATTATAGAAACTCTATAAGGACTCGTCAGGGTTGGAGAATACTGAATTTAATTCAAACTGCAGACTGTTTGGTGAACGATATAGTGATAACCCAGCCTTATTACGACCTGCACTGTCTGATTTGCTGTGCAAAGGAATGAAAGAGAGTAGGACAAAGAGTGAACGAAAGGGAGGACAGTGGAGTGGTGAGGATGGAGGGAGTAGAGGTGACAAAGGTGGAGGAGTTTAAATACTTGGGATCAACACTCAATGAGTGTGGAAGAGGAGAAGAAGAGAGTGCAGGCAGGTTGGAATGGGTGGAGAAGAGTGGCTGGCGTGATCTGTGACAGATGGGTACCAGCAAGAGTGAAAGGGAAGGTTTACAGGATGGTAGTGAGACCAGCTATGCTATCCGGGTTGGAGACGGTGACGAAAAGGATGATCTCTTAAAGATGCTGAGATTTTGGTTGGGTGTGACGAGGATGGACAGGATTGGAAATGAGTGTATTAGAGGGACAGCTCAGGTTGGACATTTTGGAGACAAAGTTAGTGAAGCAAGGCTGCGTTGGTTTGGACACGTCCACAGGAGAGACGAGGATTATATCAGAAGAATATTGAGGATGGAGCCGCCTTGGAGGAGGAAAAGAGGAAGGACAAAAATGAGGTGTAAGGATGTGGTGAGACAGGACATGCCAGTGGTCAGTGTGAAAGAGGAAGACGCAGAGGACAGGACGACATGGAAGCGGATGACCTGCTGTGGTGACTCCTAAACGGGAGCAGCCGAAAGCAGAAGGCTGCATGATCAGTTTCACCTGTCCATATATTCGGTTGGGTTTCTTCCCTCTGCAGTTGAGTAATGACCATCTCTTGTATTTGACGTTGCAGACGTGGACGTCGTTCCCGTTGTTTTCTCCGAACGGGATTCCAGTGCCGCCAAACACAAGCAGGTTGTTTCCGTGCAATACAGCTGGGACACAACAAAGAAGAGGCAGCGGTTTCATTTCCGTTTTTCTCACACATCTTTATCTCTCGGTCTACAACCAAGTTATTATAGAAGCTGAATTGCAAGGAAACGTCTCATATTACCTGACATGGAGGCCAGCTCTGTGGGCATATAGCCCTCTGTGCGAATTTGCTGCCATGTTCCTGTGGCAAAGTGGTACCTCCACAGCTCCCTGAAGAGCGGGTAATCTTCGTTCTCCGAGCCGCCTGACTCGTCGTAGTCGGGGTTATAGCCTCCAAACACATAGAGGTTGGTGTTGTCAGCGACACAGCGATGTCCGCTCCGGGCTGGGGGTGCTCGGTGACCTGCGGAGACAAGAGTGAGGAGGAGGTGAGGGGGGAGGGAGATGATGGGGACTTATTGTCTGGCTCCTGAGCGGTTTTTCTTGGGTGCTGTGGAACGCTGTTCGTGTTCTTCATGCTTTACGCAAGCAGAAAAGGTAGTTTAAAAAGCGAGAATGTTCCAGGATCAAAAGGGCCACTGCTGGTTAATTGGCATACGCTTTTAAAGAAGTCATTTGGCAACATTTAAGCATCCGTTTGAAGAAGGTCAAACAGTCATTGATATGCAAAAGCCCTTTTACACGGCAGTGGTTGCAAGAAAGGTTCTGGCATGTTTCCAGGGAAGCTGTGGAATGAAAAAGAAAGTGCGTTATTGCTCTTCTGAGATCGTTTAATCTACACACGATTCAGTCTGGGGTTTACAAAAGGCCGACGCATCCGGACGTCTTTTGGCTCTTGTGTCGGTGTCGCCATGGTTTCTACAGAAGTGAAAAAGATGGAAACATGAAAACAGCTTGTATATTGCTGTTACGCAAGAGATAAGACGGGAGGCTAACACAGATCGCGAATGCACCTCGCTCTGCCAACAGCACTTCTGAACAACCAACCACACCCTTGCAAGTGTCCTGCCTCAGAGCTTGCCTTCTGCACTTGAGCGGGACAACAAAGTAAGTGATGGTGCAAACAAACAAACACACACACACACACACACACACTGGAGTCAGTTTTCAAGAGAAAATTTTATAAGCAATACTAAACAGCCTACCCGCTCTCATCCAGCACCTGCTACCATGAAAGCTAAGCCGACAGAGCCCAGGCGAGAGAGAAGCTGTTGGTCTGCACCAGGATGAAGAAGAGCAGTTTTGAAGAGAGGGGGGGGAAGCTTGGGGACGTAACGCAAATTGGAATCGACTCCCACAGACTCAGGTCTGCATTCTTTTTTTTCCCTTTTTCTTTTTTTTGGTTTAGGCAACGGCTGGCGCATTACCCACCTTCTCTTAAAAACCTGTTTGGGATCCGCAGGCTGGGGCATGGTTGGGCGAGGATTCGTTGAGCCTGAAGCCAGCGAACTCTCTTCTTAGAGCCTGTCACCACAAGCACCGCAATCAGACAAACAAATAACAACAACAACAACAACAACGCAGGACAATGGTAGAAATTAAACATACACACAATACAGGACAAACAACAGTGGAGTATGTTGTTGTTTTTTTTTCTTTCTACACCAAAACTTCAAAAATAAGGGCCTGAATGGAGCTGTAGACGAGCGAAAGATGAATAATAAAAATGGCAGAACTCTTATTTTAGGCTCAACTGGAACTGCTTTTAAGAAAAGGACAAAAAGACACATGGCTTCATGTAATAAACAGTGTTACTTCTGTAGAAATAACTTGGATGAATTCACAGAAATCTCAATCAGCAACCCGCTAATCCCATAAAGAGTTCCCCCCTCCCCCAGCATACAGAAATGGAAACCACAGCTAAAGCAGCTGGACAGTAATTGCTGTCCTGTTCCAACTGTGTTGTTGTTTATGTTGAACGGCTCTCGAAATGAAGCACAAAGATTTTGGACACGGCAATCATCTCTGCACCATCACTGAATCAGAACTGGATCGTAATCAGAATCACGTCAAGTTAGTGAATTGTGGTACTTTGGAAAAGTAGATCGCGGAGGCGATAATGACCTACCACCCTAAAATTAGCACATCATTCAGAACATTTGCATAATATTCTACAGAAAACACAGACTAAATAAATTCATTTTAAGCTTTTGACCTAATTCATCCACGATTTCAATCGGTTTCCTGTTATGACAGGGCAATTATGGTCTTTGAAACATCTGATTATCCCGTCGCCCAGGACGTTGTGCGTCGCGGGTAATTTTATTCTGCGAGTCTATTTTCTGCCACTTGCCACAAGTTAGCAGTCTCTTCCTAGAAACTCCACAACACTGCGATAGAACGGCCATATTTAAAACACCACGTGGACTATATTTCAGACTATTAACTCAAAGAGATTCATAAGCTACTGATATGTTCAAATGATCTTCATAATCGAGCAATTTTCCATCCGCTGTATATACCCCTCTGCATATCAGCTCAGGTTGGAAGCTCTGGAGATCAAGTTAGAGAAGCGAGACTGTGTTGGTTTGGACGTGTGCAGAGTAGAGACGAAGAGCATACGGGGAGAAAGATGTTGAGGTTGGATCTGCCAGGAAAGAGGAGAAGAGGAAGGACAAAGAGGAGGTTTATGGTCGAGAAAGGACATGCAGGTGTGAAAGAGGAAGACGCAGAGGACGGGAAGAAATGGAAACGGATGATCCTTAAATGGGAGCAAGCCCCCCTGCTCTTTACAAGACTTAAAATAAAATACTGGACCACGACTTGATATCACTGAACCAGAATATGCATATTAAACTCTGGGCCACCCAAGAACACCACATGGTTGAAGAATCTGGTCCTGAACAAAGCGGCAAAAGTGAAGGCAGGGTAAAATATTTTAATTAATAACATTAATAAAGTCATTAATATCAGAATCAAATAGTTCACACCCAGATTCCCATCATGCTGTAAATTATTGCATGTATAAGACTTTGGAAGAGCAGATTAAGGGATTGCTGACCCACAGAGAAAAATGATTAAATGAACGCAATATTTGATACGGTTTAATGCAATTCGTCCACGATTTCAATCGGTTTCCCGTTACGTCTGGGCAATTATGGTCTTTGAAACATGATCTGATTTTCCCCATCAAGCAGCAGTTGTGAGGAGGGTACGTTTATTCATGGGTGTCTACTTTCAGCCACTTGCCACAAGTTTATAGTTTACTAGAAACACCACAAACAGACAGCACTGCTGTAGTGTGCAGTCTAGTCCATTTAAAACAACATGGACTACAATTTACAGCCTCTTATCCAGAGCGACCTGCATCAGTGCTTCATCTCCACATCTGATCTTCATTCAAGTAACCTGCTAAAAATGAAGAGAAGCTGATGCCTTTACTTGAGATATTATAACCTGGCCAATGTCTGAGGTGTTTTGCTGAACCAGAGGAGATCAGGGAAACACAGATGCTTGTCCCACATTTCAACCTCTGTCTTAGGTGCAGGTGTCACGGTACGGATGGAAAACTCTGCTTTCTGTTGCTCGACTCTGAATAAGAATCAACAACATTAAGCAAACTAATCATGTTTGCTGGAATCGGACCGCACATGACGACCTCTGTCTCAGGTCAGAGAGTCACACTGCCATGAATTCTTGCTGTTTTTTTAAACTGGAAGACTGGGGACAGTGATGGGGACAGCACCTTGCTCAAGGATATTCAAACCCAAGACTTTCCTGGGGGCAACTGCCTAACCACTAGGACACCGCTGCCCCAGGAAGGAGGAGGGTCAACAGAAAAATGAAGAAGAAATGACCTAAAACCTGTTTTTAAAGTGAGAACAGTCCGTCGTTGAAAGAGAAACTGAGGCTACGACTATGTTTTCCATGTCAAGAAAACTGTCTAATCGTAGCTCCGGGCTTGCTGTATATAAACAGAAGGTCAGGGTGGCGTTTCATGGTGCAGAATTCCTCTGATAAATTAGGCCCAGTGTAAAGAGTTGTCTAATTCGATGCTGTTTTCCTATTGGACAGGCCAGATTCTGTGCTTAAGTTTTCTGACTGAACTGAAATCATGCTCTGTGAAATGCCCACTCTTATTCAGGCTACACAAAGTTCACCAGCAGGAGCAAAATCTCATCTGTTCTCATGAATTTCTATCGTACCGAACACGGTATTTCTTAAAACCACACGAACATCTGACCCAAAACCACTCACTATTTTGATACCATTTAAACAAAATGCAAACATGTGGAGAAGAGAGCAAGAATGAAACTTTTCACAAGTGAAGGAATGGCTCAAGGCTGCAAGAGGGTTAATAATGGACAGAAACTCATCTGGGGAAAAAAAAAGAAAGGGAAAGAAAGCGAAAGTGACTACCCTTGTCATTGTGAAAAGCAGCACAGCACAACACAACGAAATTCAACCTCTGCGTTTCACCCATACACATATGTGCAGCAGGGGGCGGCTATTGAAAGCGCCCGGGGAGCAGTGACGAGGACGGTACCTTGCTCAAGGGTACTTCAGGGCAACCTACTGGTGAGGGAATTGAACCCACAATCTTCCGATCCGGAGCAACTCCCCAACCACTAGGCATACAGCAAAGAGCAATAACATTAAGCTAAATCTGTACTTTTATTTTAGTGCTAAAATTACCTTTAGCAGGTATTATTTAACTGCTCTTTCTCTCCTGATGTGTGCATGAACTTTGAAATAACAGAATCAATATTACAGCATATTAGTTGATATTATTGATTCAGCAGACTTCATTTTATTTAGAAGAATAATTTATATATTATTATTGCTCACATTTAAATTTTTGATCGGGGGGGGGGATATTGGCATTTTAGAGCTAATCACCAGCTTCCAGTAAGGTCCAACCTGAAGTCATCAAAAACTGGCCCATGGCTAGACTGAGGTAATCTGTTGATGGACAGATGAGAAGGACGGACTTCAACATTTTCAATATGAAACAAAGGGAGCGTAAATGGACTTCCTAAAGCACTTCTTCCCTGCTTTCCCCTCCACAATGTGTCCTGTGGAGAGAACGCAGCATGGAAAAAAAAAATGCAGAACAAGCCAAAAAACAGACACAGGGTACATTTACTGATCCTAAACTTAGACACAGGCTTTCCGAAGAAGGTGGGGTAATCTGAGGGGTTTGAGGGTAAACAGTAAGTGGAGTTGCATGGCGATGGATCACTGTAGACCAATAGCGCATGAGCAGATAAACGTTTATATATTTAATATGTATACATGAACTTAAACTCCTGTGTTGGTACTCACACACTCTGATCATAGAGAGTGAACATACCCTTCACATTCAAACCATCCACACACACACCAGTAGGGAACACACAAACAACACCAACCAGTAGCAGTGGGCTGCAACAACTGCACCCGGGAAGCAGTGCTGGGAACGGTACCTTGCTCGCGGGAACCTTTGTGTTACTTAAAGGTCCAGGATTCAAACCCGCAGCCTTCTAATCATGAAGACAAGCACCTAACCTCTAGGCCACTGCCCCATATGGATAGATAAATAGATAAAGGAACATAAAGCTGTACCAGCCATGGAGTTCAATGACTTTTCTTGGCAAGCAAGCTAGAATTTCAGCTTGAAGTTAAATGTTATTGATCATTAATGCATATGTTAGAAACTGAAACTGCTCCCCGTTATTTCACAAGGAACTGGAGCAGCTTGTGTTGGAATGTGTTAGCTAGAGATGGAAAATTCAGGTCCGGAAAGTGCAAATCCACTCCGGGATTTCGCTCCCACTGCATGGACTCCCTCCACCGGTGGCTTGAGCTTGCCATGTAAAGCAGGGGGGCGGAGCAAAATCCTGGAGTGGATTCGTGCTCTCTGGACCTGACTAGCAAGACATGTTAGCAAAACAAACCGACTAGCTGCCGAGCTCAGACTCAAATTAGCCCTTAAACTAGAACAGCCGCCAGTGTCTTTTCCGAGGAGGAGTGAATGATGTTAAACGGGCAGAAGTGTGATTTTTCGGTCGTTGTTGTGCACTGACCTGCAACTCTGAGAGGAGGACTCCCTGACAGCTTTTCAAATTTATTCAGCTGCTCCGGGCTGCAGGCATCATCGGCGGCCGACATATTTTGGCAATTGAAAATCACTTAAAGCATCAAATAAACGCCGTTTTATAAAACAAAACTACTTCCTTTAAGTGCAAACAATACATTCCAAACCATAACGCATCCCATTCTTGCCCAGAAGAGCGTTTATCTCCTCCGTTCATCCGTGAACCGCCATCGAGCCGCCGAGAGGAGAAACCCACAAGATGGTCCACAGGCACGGAGCCTTTTTACAAAATAAAAGCTCCAGTTTCCAAAATAAAAGCTCCTGTTTCCAACACAAAAGCTGCATGGTTACAGTAGGGCTGCTCGGTTTGGGCAAAAAGAAATCACAATCCCGATTATCTTGGTCGATGTTGAGATCGTGATTAATTAAATGGGACACACAACCAGCTCCATCCCAGAGATGAACAAATAGTTTATATGTCATTAATGCTACCAATATCTTTTATTAAATATTCCTCTTTAAATGCAAAAGGTCTTTTTAAGACATTCTGCTTCAACTTTAAGATTAATGATTAGTTTTGTTTCTTAGGTCCTTTGCTGATCTTATATGAAATATTTATTAAATATTTTATATTTTACCTATTTTCCCTATTTTCACCACGTTTAATTTCCAGGCCTTTTCCATGGAAGCATTGAAAGTAAAGTGAAAGAGACAATTGGTGATTATGAACGCGCAGCACAGCACACAGTGAACCACAATGAAATTTAACCCACAAATAAGGTGCAGCAGTGGACAGCCATATCCAGCTCCCAAGGAGCAGTGCTTGGGACGGTACCTTACTCACGGGTACATCAGGACAACCAACTGGGATTCAAACCCACAACCTTCTGGTTCTGGGGCCTAGTCCCAAACCCCCAAGATTAAGCTCAAGGCTCATTTATTATTAAGAAACAGTAGATACGAAGACAAGTACATCAAACAGTAAATAAAATTCCATCAAGATTGTACAGTAGTACAGCAATGATGTTTCATGGGATTGTGTTTGATAGAAATATGTCAAGTGACTTTGTTTCTAGAAACAAGCTGTGATTGGAAGGATACGCTTCCACCATCTACCTGCGGACACCAGCCATGATTAAAAGTGAAAGTGACTATTTTGTGATTGTGAAACTCAGCACACAGTGAAACACAACAAAATGCAACTTCTGCTTTTCACCCAGCAGAAGGGGGAGCAGTGATAGGAACACTACCTTGCTCAAGGGTACCTCAGGGCAACCTATTGGTCTGGGATTCTAATCCACGACCTTCTGATCCTGGGGCCTAGTCTCTAGAACTCTAGACCATCGCTGCCTACATCAATCCTATGTGGTGGCTTTCCTTTGTGTGTGTGTGTGTGTGTGTGTTTGATGGACTCCTTCATGTGACAGAGCCTTGAACCAGACACAGATGGGTTAAAATCTCCAGCACTTTTTTCACTTTATGCTGCCACCATGAGAAGAACGTTGCTGAAGCAGAAGATGAGATGATGCTTTATACTCTATAAGGACACATATGTGGGGCAACGGTGGCCTAGAGGTTAGGGAGTTGCCCCAGGATCAGTAGGTCACCCTGAGATACCCTTGAGCAAGGTACCATCCCTGTCACTGCTCCCTGGGCGCTTTCAATAGCTGCCCCCTGCTGTGTGTGTGTGGGTAAAACGCAGAGGTGTCATTTCGTTGTGGTTCACTGTGAGCTGTGCCGTGTACTCACAATGACAATAATAGTCACTTTCACTTTCCCTTGATATGTAAAACTGTCAGATTCTTTAAATTTTGGGTTTGAAATCATTTCAAGAAGAATCACAAACAGAGGTCTTCAGGCGGCGAGCTTTTTTTGATAAACCCAACAGTATGTGCATTTTCATAACTAGCTTACAAAACATACATTACATTATTCATATATTTTGAACTTGGAAATGTTCGTTTTTCCACCATAAACTGTGATCAATACAGTCCTTACTAGGGATGTGAATAAGAGGGAAGGACACACTTAATAGGAGCAGGTCTTCAAATGATGTCCATCATGAGAAACTAGTAAATGCACACATCCAGACATCTTTTGAATGACTGACTTTTTTTGCTGCATATGGGTTTGAGGCTGCTGTACCTATTTTAGCCACAAGAGGGCGACAGATGATAAGTGTTGACTGTGTGTTCATATATTTATATTTATATTTATATTCGCACAGAAAAAAAGAGTCAGTCCTGCACTTCAGGAATAAACACACCTCTGCATACCTGTCTTCAATGTTCCTGGTACAAGAAATGGATGAGATGCTGTAAATCAAGTCACCAGAGTTAGGTTAACTCCTACATTTGACCTTTTTACCTGCTATTCATAGTTTTCACGTGACGTCACGTACAAGCCCCACCCACCTGGAGGGCAAAACAAGGCTTTCCTCCACTGCCCTCCATTATTTTAACCAAAATGCTGGATAGTTATTTTCTAACTGGACGCACTGACCGATGATGATGATTTTCTATAAAATCCCCTAAGGGGAGCAAAACCAGAGGGGACGTGGGATTAATTCTGTTGGACGTGTCCCTGTGTCTGTGGAGGGAAAGAAAGAATGGACACCAGTCCTTCACACGTCTCTGCAGCGAACACTTCGTCAAAAAGCTCCAGTGTTTTAATGATTACGTCATATGTTTACCACATGACGAGCAGAACAGATGGGCTGCGTCCCAAACCAGCGTGTAGGCTTCACACACACTATTGCCCGAATGTTTAAAGGTTGTGTGCAATTTATTTAGAGATAAATAAAGAGATCATCTGCGGTCGAATCGATAGTTATTTTCCACGTTAGCAGCATCTTTGACCCGTCCACACTGAAAATACACACAGCTGTCTGCACTTTCATCCTGACGGCAGTGTCAAGGGAGGGGTTCTCCACAAGATAGGTGCAGACATCGTCATCGTGGAGCTCTGGCAGGGACGCTGTTATAAAATGTGCCCAAAACGCACAGTTTCTTCTCTTTCTTTTTCTTCTATTGAATGGTGATTCAAACACTTGGTCACCGTGTCCATCTATAGAGATTAAAGCCCTGGGTGATAAAACTGTAAAACTTTCTTTTTCTGGAGTGATGGATCTCCATCCAGTATATTTGGGATGAGCTTTCAATAGATGCCTCCTGCTGCACGGTGCGAGTGAGTAAAATGCAGATGTGTAATTTTGTTGCGGCTCATTGTGTGCAGTGCTGCATTTCACGATGACGAGAATAGGCACTTTCACTTTCCCTTGCATAGCCAGACAGCAATGTTGCAGCATCTAATGGAAAACCTTAGCAGAGGAATCGAGGTTGTTGCTGCAGCAAAATTTGGATTAACAAGGTGTCTGCACACTTTTGGACACATTGACTTGCACTTTTGCGGAATTTATTTCAAATAGAAATCAGGTTTTCCTGATTATAGGAATTAAAGCCTGCCTCCCATTTTGAGGGGCCATAAGTAAGTGGACAGGAGTGTCACACTGACCACAGAGGTGCAGATCATTCGCAGCGAATGGCTGCCTGAAGTCTGTAACCCTTAGACATGCCTGGTGGTAGAGTGCCAGGCCTGGACTTCAGCCATTTTCAGTTATTGTAACCGAACTGCAAGCTCAGTGGGTTTCAGGCTGAGTGAGCAACTTGGCTGGTCAATAACATTTAACTTTTTGGCCCTAAAAAACGCTACAGTCGCTTTAGTGATTAGTTTCAGACCATTGTCTTCCTCAGAGCGTGACTCGTTGTAAAGCTTGGAGTTTGGAGCCGAGCAGTTAAGATGCTTCTTTACATTTCAGGATTCGTCCTGATCTTTTTTATTTTACCCAGACTCCCCTCTGATGTTATTCTTTATGGAATTATTGGCAATTTTAGCAATTTAGGACAATGGTTATGGACCTGAGGACTAACATGCACTTCCTTCTAGCTCTTCGCGCTGCACCCACAAGGAGAGAGTCACTATTCCTACACACTCATCTCATTTTCTGAGCCGCTTATCCTGATTAGGGTCGAAGGTGGTGCTGGTCGCCAGTCCATCGCAGGAGAGATGCTCCTCACACCAAGTGAGCTGTGAATGTCGTTGGACGGTGGGATGAAACCAGAGGACCTGGAGGAAACCCATACAGACATGGGGAGAACATGTCCACGAATGGACATCGGGACCCAGGACCTTCTCACGGAGCCCAGGACCTTCTCCCAATAGATAGCTAACTGATGAAAGTTAATTGACAGCCTTCTTTTTCCTCTTTAGAGGGGCAGAGGTGGACTAGTGTTTGGGGACTTGGTCCCAAGATCAGAAGGTTGTGGGATTGAATCCTGGACCAGTAGGTTGTCCTTGAGCAAGGTAATGTCCCCATCACTGCTCCCCAGGTGCTGGATTTGGATACCCCTTGCTGCACGGAGTGTGTGGGTGAAAAGTCGAGGATGTATGTTTAGTAGTAAATAGTCACTTTCACTTAAGAGCTTTTTTCACCCCTAGTCTGTCCTCAAGCTGACCTGTGGTTTGCATCTTGTGCTGAATCTTCTGAGGTTTGTCACTGAGAGTCTCCTTTAAGGCCCATCTGTGACTCCACTGTAGATGGTTCTTGATCAGTTCTTCGTCTGTCACCGTTTCCTCAAATCAAGGACAAACAGATTCAGGGACGACAGAAGTGCGTCCTCATTTATTGGTATATTTTTGTGCAAAATTCACATCATCTCACTATGAGACTTCAATCCTTTCACATTTGTACTTTTGAAAGTCTTTTTAGACTTATTTATAACATTATTTGTAAAATATTCAGAGATATTTATGCTTTGCAATTTCAGTGCTCTGGGAGCAGTGATGGTGACAGTACCTTGCTCAAGGGTACCTCAGGGCAACCTACTAGTCTGGGATTCGAACCCATGGCCTTCTGATCCTGGGGCCTCGTCCCTAAACACTAGGCCACCGCTGCCCCTATTAAAAACCTGTTTTTCACCGACACACACCATGCAGCAGGGGGCAGCTATTTAAAGCGCCCGGGGAGTGGTGATTGGGACGGTACCTGGCTCAAGGGAACCTCAGGGAAACCTTCTGGTCTGGGAGAGAGATAGAAGGCAGGTAGGTGTTTCTAATGAAGTGGCCGATGTACACAATCATCTCTAGTCTCATCAATCAGCGAAAAAACGACCCCGTACACAAAGGGATATTTTTCATAATAAAGTTTATTCTATATTACAAATAGTATTTTGTCCTTGACTGCAAAATAGGAATGCATTATATTTACATACACAGGTATACAATTAATTATAACAAAGTTAGAGAAGCTTGCCTTTCTGCCCGTCTCGCTCTCTCTTTTTCTCTCTCTCTCTCTCTCTCTCTCTCTCTCTCGCTCGCTCTCTCTCTCCTCCTATTAGGATAATTCTTTTAATCTCTCTGGAAATAATAAAAGTCTTTTCTAACGGGTCTCTGAAACACCTGCTATAACACTGAGCTAGAAGGACATTTTTAGTTCTTACAAAACGGTAAAGGTGGAAGCTTTATCAGGTCCTCTACAGACAGAAGGGTCAGGCCTGCCGACACGTGGCAATGCATGGAAGATGGATAAAAAACAGAACACGGGGGTGCAGTCATGGGCGACCTGGGGAGAGTCACTTACTTCGACAGACACAATCCAAAACTAGCAGTGCTTCCTACCAATTTCTCACCAGTTTTACGATTACGGACACTTCTGCTGGTTCAGGTTTACATTCTGAAGGTTTGTGGCGGCGAAAGCAAGCGCTCGCCACAGAATCCTTGACGATTTCATCAGCGGCACCGTTTTCACGACATCCGCGGCTTCGAACGCCAACAAAGAGCCGCACGATCCTTCGCCAGTTTGTCAGACATGGCTGATTAGGTTGTCGGGATCTGTGCGATCGGCCTCACGGCGTGCCGTGTGTTGTGGAGTGACGCTGCAGGAGCATTTCAGAGAGAACTCTAAACGGTCACAGATATAAAGACAGTAACAGCAAACAAAAAAAAAAAAAAAAGAAAAATACATGAGAAAATTCAAAAGAAAAGCTCAAATTAAGATGATGTTTTGGGCCAGAAAGTATTTACATGTGATGCTTTATTGTAAGAATAATGCAAAGAAAAAAGTCCTAAAAAAGTCCAAAGGCAAATCAAAGGTCAGTAGATCAGTCGCTGTCAGGCGGGACGGTGAGGAAGCAAACGAGACGTATTTGATATGCGTTCGAGAGACTCTTGAAATAGTTTCTGTGCTTGTGTGGTTGTTTATGGTGTAGTACTGCTATAGTAAAACATATTGTGCATTTGTTCAACATGAACACCATCGATAACGGTCAACTGCAGCTTGACAACTCATCGAAAGAGAATCTACCTGAGGGACTGCGACGCTTTTCTGCATGAAATGCCGATGTCAGCAACTTTCCGAGATGATCTAAAAGAAGAGTTTGGTTCTTTTTTTTTCTTTTAATATTTAGAAATTCCTAGTAGCATTATTAGGATAAATAGCTTTGCAAGGCAGTTCCATTTCATAACATCCAAATAGGTCAACATGCAAGGGTATATACTTATATTTGCTCAAGGTATCAATTTAAAATCGCATTATTTAACACTTTCACGAAACGTGAGGATGACCGGGGTGAGCGGGATAAAGGTTCCACCTTAACAGAAGTTGCAGCTTTTAGGTGACGATCCACTTTTTCCGTCTTGTTCTTCCAAGCAAAAGAAAGAAAAGAACACATCCACATCATCATTTAGCAAGGCTTATTTGTCTCTATTTTCCTTTTTTTTTTTTCTCTTAATTTTTACGAAGTTTAAATTGAAGTACATGCGCTTAAAAAGCCAATAAAGTACCCAAGGTGGACCATGGCTGGCCTCCACACATTCATATCACCACATTGGAGCACTCCGTCAAGGCAAAAGAAAGGTCAAAGGTCAGACGTCAGAGGACATGAGGGCAGCTCGATGGACTCTGTCCCTTTGGCGGGGTCACAGCCGGCGGTTGCAGGTCTCCGCGCGCTTGAGGTTGTCGAGGGACGCCGGAAGGCTTCGGGACAGCCCCGGGCGTCGGCCGCGACCACGGCGAGGACCTAGAAGCGTTCAGAAATGGCAGAGCCGAGAGAACGCCCCCCCAAACGGACTGTACACTTAAGCAGGAGCAAGCCCTTATGCTCAGGGTCAGGGTTTCCTCACAGGGACTCAGTCTCATCAACGAGGGGGACTAGAGGCTCTGCGCTGCTGGGACGATCAAACGGCAGACGGCAGACAGACCTTTGGTTGCACGCCCTTCATACTGCCAGGTCAAACACCACGCCTTTTCATTTCAGTCCATTTTCTTTAGTGTGGAATCTGGGAAGGCTGGTTTCTTTTGTGTGTCCTAGCTGTTTGCTCCTGTCTTTCTTGTCTTCTGAAATCCTTTGGTTTTTCTGCTGTCCAATTTTTCCGCAGATCTTTCTCGGGTTTAGTGTAATCGCGGACTCTGTGGCAGTGAATGACTCTCTCTCTCTCTCTCTCTCTCTCTCTTTCGCACGCACGCACGCACTTCCATCTCATCCTAGAGCAAGAATCCACTCGTCTATAAGTGACCAGCTCGAGTCCCAGGTTAGGAATCTGAGGCTACAGAATGTGCTTTTTAAACTAAGAGGAGAACGAGCGCGGAGCCCGGAGAAGGGCCGCGGAGATGGCCAGGAGTGAGGCGTGGAGGGTTTCTGCTCACCGAGGACAGTGGGTGTGTGTGTGTGTGTGTGTGTGAGTGTGTGCTTACATGGGAGGCGCACGGACCTTGGCTTTTCTTCCGCTCGTCTTCAAGAGAGAGGGTTCAGTTGGGTTAATGTGCTAAAGATGGACGAATGCTAGAATGTTCCCAGGCAGAAATGCCACAAAATTACACTCAAAGTTTCACAGTCAGCGAGGTCCCGGACGAGACGAGAGGCCAAGAGCGCCGCCCCCCTCGCACCGTGAACCCTAGTGGCTTAAACACACTCCTTCCTCCCTTCCGAACGACAGCAGAGAGAGATATTCGCAGTGCGGCTGTTTCTCCGTCAGATATGTAGAACATAGAGACCTCTGTCTTGTAAACTCTACACAATCTTCTTGGGTTTCAAGTGTTTATTTTTTTGTTTTATTTTTCATTTTTTCGCCATGACCCATTTGCTCTGCAGTCCTGCTTATCATGCAGTACCAACAGCATATTCTCTCTGGGTTTTGGTACTACAATTGACTGGACTCTACAGTAGCGTCATACACTACCCTAGTCATTAAAAGTCAGAACAAAATCGACACCCAACATCGTGGTTTTAAAACACTTTGCTCAACAGCTATATTTAAAGGCAACATAAATGTACGAGTTCTTTTTTTTTTTTTTTTGTTCTTTTTTCTTTTCAAAGGGAAGGATAGAGGATGCCAACGAGGCGGAGGCGGAGTTTTGCAGGCAACCGCCTCTCCTCCAGGGACCAGGAGCCAATCCCCTCCCTCCCTCCCATTGCATCATGGGTTATGTAGTAGTCTCCAGCTCCATGGCTCCTTCTCTACTCTTCTAGGAAGCAGAGCAAATGAGATGCAGGTTCTTGGTTGTTTTTTTTAAATTTTTTTTTCCGGGAAGATAAAAGGAAGTGGCTTGCGAGAACAGAAGAGGTGACGAGATAGATGGACAGGTATTCGCTCAGGCACGGCTCGGTTTCTGACGGATCTCCCAGTGCGCTCTGGGAGACGTGGTCCTCAGCTCTCCAGGCTCATGAAGGCGACCACCTGTTCCAGCTTGAAGGCCAGTCTCTGTTTCCTGGCAGCGTCATCCTGCTCCAGTGCACACACAATCTGCCAGAGGGAGAGGGCAACGTCAGTCACGCAACTGCCAACCACATCGCTCTTTTTCCCCAGTTACACTGGGCTTCGCGGCTCTCGGCATTCGATTAAAGTGTTTTTAATAGTCTGACGTATTCAAACTCCCATACATTCAGAGATACCCTTCTGCCAAAACCCCCAGCAATTAAATTAACACCTGTGGTTCTGAATTAACACCTACAGCGTCCAGCTGGACTAGCTGGATTAGTATTTCCACTTAATCTGGACCACATGCTTTAGACCGATCACATATGAAGACAAGCTCCACTATGAAGATGCAGTGTGGAGTTTATAATCATGCACTGAAATCTGTTCCTCTGCCCCATTTTTTTAGCAACAAGACCACCAGTGAGAAGGTACTGTCTGAGTGGATCGTTTTCACCACAGAGAGAACTTTTAAACAACTCTAATGGATAGATGGAACCTATTGGTTCACTTTACGTGGAAAGTTGCTGTTCAGGAGCATCTGATGCTCCTCTGGTTCTTCATCAGCGCTTAGTTTCTGGACACAGGACACTGCTGGCTGGATGTTTTTGGTTCGTGGGCTATTCTCAGTCCAGCAGATACAGTGAGGTGTTTAAAAACTCCTGCTCAATCACACACACACACACACACCAACACACTAACATACCACTACCATGTCAGAGTCAGTGTTGTGAGAAGGATCCACCTGCTCACTTGTGGTCCTGTGGGGGTCCTGAGTGTTAATGAAGGAGCACCAGCAGATGAGATGCAGAGAAACAGATGGACTACAGACTAGGAACCATGAAGTGCACCTACAGTACTGTGCAAAAGTCCTAACCCCCTCATTTTTTCATATTTTGCTTCTAAAAAGCCAAACTTTAATGAATGATGAGGAACATTTCTGCAGGCTTCCTGAAGGACAAAGTTTTTGGTTCTCATTTTCAGTGCCGTCCCTGAACCTGAGCAGTTTCATAAACAGAAGCGGTGTGGGATCATCTCCACAGAGAACGGAAAACTAAAGGTAGCCGACGTCCAAAGAAGAGCTTTGGGGCGTCCTTCAAAAAGCCTGGAGGACTGTTTCTGAAGACCTGTCTAAGAGAGTTCAGGCTGCGCTGAAGAATAAGTGGTCAAACCGAATTTCGAAATACTTTTGAATGAAATACTTCTGATTATGAGGTCCTATAACATTATTTGTTGATGTTCTACCCTTTTAATGAACAACCTGCTTATTAAAACACCTAGAAATACCTTCATCTTCTCACAGAATATCATAGCGAAAGTTTGCTTTTAAGATGTTTTTCATTTCCACCGTATTCATGGCTCATATTTTGATATACCGTGCACATAAGGGCCCATTTAATTATACTGCGGTATTAATATTGTTGTTCATAGCTCTCAGTCTCGCTCTTACCACAGTTATTTAGTTCACCAGCTTATGTAAAAAAACACACACAATCTGGAAGGATGGGTTTGAACTCGCTGCTGTTTTTCTCTGCACCATATGGTCCGTACCTCCTCTGCATATTTTCCCACGTAGGAGTAGATCTCGCTGAGGGAGCTCATGGTGTTGAACTCGTTCATGTGCATACGGGACTGCTCGGCCAGGTACGCGTTCATATCCTGGTCGCTGATGGCAGGCATCTTACTGATGTCTGAGTAGTATCTGTAGGAACACACACACAGTTACGGATTAGAAGGGGGCAGACATATCTCATACCCAGGGAGCAGCGATGGGGACGGTACTTCTTCCTCAGGGCAACCTACTTTTTGAGATTCGAACCCATGACCTTGCGATCCTGGGGCCTAGTTCTTAAACGCTAGGCCATAAAAGAATTATGGCCAACATTTTAAGGGTGTGGGTGGTCTAGTGGAGGGTACTTGCCTATGGACCTATGGATCAAGAGGTCCCAGGTTCGAATCCCACCACTACCACCACTGGGTCCCTGAGCAAGACCCTTAACCCTGAGTTGCTCCAGGGGGACTGTCCCTGTAATCAGGACATGGACGTGCTCTGGATAAGAGCGTCTGCTAAATACCATAAATGGAATGTAATGTGTGCTTTAGGGGCGGAGCCTTGCAGGGAGCCCTGAGGAGTTTGACTGACACCTGTCTTGACCCCAAGAATCAATCTTCCGTTGACTTTTTTGGCTTCAGCAGGCAGCCATTATTAATGAGCCGACGCCCTTGAAAAGCTGCTCCGGGGGCATCAGCAAAGCGTATAGGATGCCAGGAATACCAAAACTGTGCTTAAAGCAAGTGCACACACACACGCATTCACACACCTAAGAACACACACAGCCTTCTGTCTTCAGGAGGCTCGAAGCAATCCGTCACTGTCAGCAGCAGCTGCAGTGTCACCGTCAACTGTTTAATTAAGGCGGGTCATTTACATTTTTAATTCCTGCCCCGTGCCAACTTGTGGACACAGTGCCATGTGCGTGTTTAAGAGTCAGGGCACGCCAGACCCCCGTGACCACCTTGAGTGTCAGGTGTGATGCTGCAGTGCGCCATGGGAGTACTAGGATCCCAGGCTGAGAGAGTGTTCAACATGAGGAGGAGCCAGAGTGAGACCGATAGCACTCTATTCCACAAGTAGCGAGGACCATCACTAATGATGACATCACACCTGGTTCTCAGTTTTAGAAAACGATGCTGGAAACATAAGACCACACGAAATGACAGATTTCGCAACGTTCCTCGTCCCTGCCCAGACTGTTCTGAAGAGTGAGGGAATATATTCCAAAAATGACCCCTCCCCCCAGTTCGATCGTGAACCGTCCCGTGTTTAATCGTATTTTTAGGAATTCAATAGTTATGACGAGGCGTCTTGTAGAGTGGGAGGAACTGGGCTGAGGTTAAGTGTTAACCAATAGCAACTCATTGGAAAGACAATTAAATCCTGATCTATGATAAATTGTGCTTCTTTCATTTCGAATGCGCTAAAACCTCATAACTATTACAGCTCGTCCTTTTTTCTTTCTGGGATTTGAAACATTTTGTCACTTTGGCCAATAAAAAAAAAACCCTTTGACCTTGGATTGCTCCTAGGTTGCCAGATTGCCCAAATATGGGAACATAATCCTTTCAGGCCTGCCTCACATCAGGACCCCTTTTGTGATTGTGGGACGTCTAATCGGACAAATGGTCCTGCAGTTTGGGCAAGGAACGTCCAAGCCATGATTTTTCTGATGATTAGCAAATGATGTATAGTCCTTTTTCAAAACAATATACATGTTTTACGTTGGATTTATATGTTATATGATAAAAGGTGTATATAATTGTGTCCACCAATCTCTGTTATTCTAACTAATCACTGATTGAGGAGATTAATTATGGCTGCTTTTTTTAATCGAGCGATCTACAAAGCTTTATATTTAACAGCTAAGCGAATTTATGGCACATGGTGGCGCGTAATATGTTCCGTTCTTTGGCCTCCCTGTTTTTATGCAGGGTAAGTGTGTGTTTATGGGCTTGGCTCTCATCTCAAAGCTTTACTGATAAATGGTGACAGAGGGAACGACACTGTCTCTTTGCATCAATCACAGATTGTACAGAGATTTCACTGCATTACATCCACGCAAGACCTTCATCATAGGACAGAACTAGACACGATTACAGACTATGAACAGCGTTTAATACTGATTATCTGGTCGAAGCATAAGCCCCAGTTTGAACCGCTTTTCCGATCTCTAAAACAGGCCGCATCACAAATTTCAACAAGTTTATTAACCAAAGCTTCTTAATTAAAACCCCATTTTAATTCCTAACATCTAACATCATTCTTGGGCAAAACATGATGTCATAGCATTTCTCTCTACATATAACTGAAGATTCCAGATGATGGAGGTTGGCATTGCTGTCTGAGTGAAAACCTCGTATCTCCAAAAAAGGACAGGAGGGACATTTTTCCAAACCCAATGGAACGAGATTTTATTCTCACTCCTGCATCTCCATTGGTCTGGCTTAGCCCCGCCTCTTTCTTAACGTGTTCACCTGTGAATAGTTTGTTGTCCCTCCTGTTCCTAGATGTTTCTGGTCAAGTTCCTCTGATTTACTGGTCTGGTCTTTCAGGCGTTGCCCATATTTGCCATGTTTAGAACGGTTTAATTCCTTGCAATTTGGTGTTTGTTTACATCGTTCTTCACTCTCTTCACCAACATCTTGCCTCATCAACTATTTGCGACAAAAAAAGGTAAAAAAAAAGGCTGAAAAGGCCTGGTGAGCCTCATTTTATGGCTCATAAATGTCCCGTTCAGGACAAGAGCCACCACATCCTCCCTCTGCTCACCGCTTTGGCTTATATCATGGGTGAACAAAAGAACAGAGCAGACGAAGCCATTGTGTGAATGAGCTCTTGCAGGGTGACAGTTGCTTCTACATTGTCAGCGTCCACCGGCTGGACTCACACTCGTGTTATTTGTGCCAGAGGTGAGATTGGTTCTGTCTCGCCCAACAGTCAAGCTCCATACCGAGGCAGTGAAAGCAGCCATTTATCCACCACTGCCGGAATTACAGCTTCCCATGAAATACGCGTGGAACATGGTATTGATTTCAGTTCAAACCAACAAATAAACAAACAGGCAGTTTATTCCCAATCCCCACAGTGCAGGGGCTTTATTCATCATCGCCACCAATAAAAGCAAACAAAGAAAGTCGTAAATAATTTAAAAAGCACTTTAGCAAACCCCAGCGGATGTTTATTTGGAAGAAAAACATGGTCAGTGGTACCTGCATGCAATGAGATCATGCAGCATTATGAACAATGCACTCAGCATATCATTCAGACACTGCCATCCCTCCCTCCCTCCCTCCCTCCTTATTTTACAGTTTCCCCGGGCATGAAAAACAGCCCGAACAAACACTTCGCAGCACCTCCCGAACCCCCATCTTTTATTAAACAGTGCCCCCCCAACCAAACATAATAAAAGTCTCATTTTAACAAATTACAGGGCGCTCGGGCTCACTCTCTCGGGCTGCGTCCGCCTCACCGCTTCACCATCCGTCCTCACACTTTTTCATTTGGGTAACAATCTTCTGGTCATTTTTCTCCCCACTTTACCTCTCCCGGCAACTGTCCTGCACGACAGACGTGCCCCCTCATTCTACTGTAGTACATTACGTACAGCGGACTCTGACAGCCACCATTTACTGCAATTAAAGCTCTTGAATTATAAGAATCCAATCACTCTACAAGTGCTATTAGCCTGATGAGGGATAGTGTGTTAGAACATCATTACTCTGCTGAAGCAATCACACACACACACACACACACACACACACACACACACACACACACACACACACACTTCTTTATGAGAGTTTTCCATTTAACCCCTCACCCTGCAGGCTCATCAATTAGTTATTAATCCTGGAGCTTTTTATTGAGTAACTACTGCAAAATGAATGGAATATGTAGCTGAGTGTGAAGAATTATGGTGTTTTTTTTTTTTTTAAAGGGTGTAAATAAATTCACGGCTCTGGAGTGTCAGTATTAAATACATTTATGTCAAGAACTAAATCATTAAAATAACCTATAATTGACAGTAAATAAATGTGAATAAATGCATTATTTTATTGATTAATAAATATTTAAAAGCACTTTTTTAGGTTAATTCAATGCATTCATTTGAAATAGATATGTAAATAAATAAACACATTTAAATAATACTGCGATGGGCTGGCGACCTGTCCAGGGTGCGTCCCCCGTCCTCGCCCTGTGTGCGCTGGGTTGGACACCAGCACTCCCCCGCGACCCCGTTTGGGACAAGCGGCAGATAATGGATTTAAATAATAGAGCCGAAACCCAAAAGAATGAATTAAAGAAAAAAATGTGTGAATAAATAAACGAATAAAAACCCTAAATAAATTAAATTTAATAAATTAAAGAAATTTGTCAAGAAATAAATTAATTGAAATAATAGTGGTCCGAGTTCGTGCTTGTGCCCTAAAGAACTTGTAAGAAAATGTTTGTTTTCATGCCATTGTGGGACATTTTATCTGCAGAAGTGGAATAAAACAATGCATTTATGCAAAATCAGCAGAGTGGTGGTCATAATTGTGTCCCATGCGCATCAGTGTAAGGACCTTTGTGTAATAATACGATGATAATGTCCCAAATGTACTATAAACTGGTCTGCTCTCACCTCTCCACCCAGCTCTTGTAGCTGGGGATGTCCTTGGCATACAGCAGCTTGTTGGAGGGCGAGTCCTTGCCCAGACGGTGCTCGGACGTAGAGCAGGAGTCCATGAAGGTCTGTGCCACCACGGACAAACAGGCATCCGTGATGCTGCTCTTATGAATGTCGAAGACGAACTGGGGGTTCTTTATCACGTTCACCCAGAACCTCAGAGGTAGGCTGAGAACAGAAAAGGGACATCTCACATTAATGGACCTATAAACGCTCCTGAACACTAGAACTCTGGTTATCAATGATATGAAACCGCCCACCAACTGCGATCACAAAGGGGGCCCAGTTACCTATAAAAGTAATTATCCAATAAAGACATCATAGATATTCAATTAACAGCTGAAGCTGAAAAAGGCCAGCTTTCATTTGATAATGCACGCGGTGTCACTCCACTTGGTGGCAGTATGTGCTTATTTGCATGAGACTGATATTGAAATCTCCATGACACACACTTTGCAGATCCTGCGATCTACATACATACATATACATGCAGCGTTTCCAGGATCTGAGGTTAGCATTAATCTACGTGAAATCTCTATTACGCACATGCAGCGGCTGTTCAACGTACATGTTAATATCTCACGCACAACAGGAGCCTTTCCAGAAGCTGCAGGAGAAAAACTAGTGACGTGTGAAATGGCCTTGACCGTGGCTCAGATGTGGGCGGACTATAACAAAAGGGGCTCGTGCACTAGGACACAAAATAAGATTGGTTTTGTGTGATGATACTTTATATGGAGATGTAATTTGAAAGGAGTTTTATATTATTTGGATTTATATAGATACATTATTCATTGCATGCATCTCTCTCTCTCTCTCTCTCTCTCTCTCTCTCTCTCTCTCTCTCTATATATATATATATATACCTCAGGTTGCCCTGAGGTACCCTTCAGCAAGGTACCGTCCCCCTCACTGCTCCCCGGGCTTTCAATAGCTGCCCCCTGCTGCATGTGTGTGTATGTGTGAAACGCAGAGGTTGAGTTTTGTGGTGTTGTGCTGTGCTGCGTATTCACAATGATGAGGTGTTGTGCTGTGCTGCGTATTCACAATGATGAGGCTATGTGAGCCTAACATGTTCCACCCCTTGCATGCTGTACCCTGGTGCCACCCCTCACCTAAAGCACATGGAGTATTTCTGGTAGGTGAAAATGGAAGTGAAAGTGAAAGTGAAGTGAAACGTGTCTCATCCTGAAAATGTCCTGCTAGCAAAATGCTACCCCAGATAATGTCCAGACCTGATTGTCTGCAAACTGCTCAAGCTCTGAGCAAACAAAAAGAAGTGAAAGTGACTATGTGTTATTGTGAAACAGAACTCAGTGAACCTCAACAAAATGAATCCTCTGTATTTGACCCACGCACACCGTCCAGCAGGGGGCAGCCATACCAGCGCACGGGGTGCAGTGATGGGGACGGTTTCTTGCTTAAGGGTACCTCACCCCACGACTGCTCTACTAGCCACCAGATTTCTGGTTCACAATATGAAATGAATGCTGAGACTGGAAGGAGAACCAGCATCATAAACAGAAAGTTGCTTAAAAGTGTTTAAAAACCATCAGATAGTCTGGTTGCATCACAGGGTCACATGACGGCCTTGTGTTGGAAATCTTCTTCATTTTCAGAAGCAACGTCATATCTAATTAAAACAGAGCTCCTTCCAGCCATACGGATTCTTTCCAACTGTAGTTTTATCCAAGTCAGTTTCTGTGTCAGGCTGACACAGATATGACACTAATATGAAGAACAAGGCTGGATCTAATATGCTCAGTCTGAATAGTCCTTGTCATATTGAGCCCTCAGCTGCTTTTTATCGCAGAGATGGTTTGATGAGATTAAACAGTTGTATTTTGTTCTCCTTACTGAAAGTGATCCAGAACAGGACAGACTGGCATATCTGGAAAACACATGAAATAATACTTAGATTACACGCAAAGATTAACCGTGATTCTGGAAATCCATCAGCATGATCCATACGCTGTAAGAACCTGAGGTTCTGGCTTTGGACCAAGCTCACAGCTTTCCTCACAGCTTTCCTCACAGCCGCCAAAGCCAACAAAACCCTTTCCACCTGGAAGTCGGGAATCTACAGGTAACATGCCTATGTTCTGGTCTGTTCAA